>OU015606.1:2500000-3750000 GCA_907165245.1 Habrosyne pyritoides
AGGATGGTGCGTAGCAATTAAGGTTTTTTTTTAATTTTGGTAATACTATTAGAGTGCCATGAAAGGGATCATGGAAATTAACAAACGTATAAAAATACGGGCCAATTTTGGAATGTCATTTTTGATCTGATAATTCAAGCAGATAGATCGATTTTTAAATTCCTAATAATTCTCCCTAACCATAAATTGGTTAGGGAGATTTTTATTTTTAATTTAGGAATAAATAAAATTAATTTGGTTAATTAAAATAGTTTCTTTTGCAAACCAAACTATGTTTATTTCAATATTATTATATGGGACCCTCTTTGCGCAAGTGCAATTAATGCTTGACCGTTTTTTAATACGTAACATGACTATGAATACAATAGTTCAAAGTATTTTGGTCTTCCTTTACAAGATCCACGTTTTGTAAAATAATAGTTACTAAGTAATCTAAAGGTTAAAATGTTTATCAACATTTCGTGACAGATGGACGGATGGACGTGACCATTCTTTGGGTTCCAACTACACATAAAAAATAAGTTTGCATTTACTTCGAAAATTTAAGATATTTCATGGTTACGATAACTTTTGTACAAAAAAACATTATTTTTTACCGTTTGAGCTACAACATAAATATATTTTATTCATATTCAATATTTTGTGCTTATAAACATTTTTTATTGATAAATAGTCTATGTAAATATTATAATACAAAATTAATTAATATTATTTTGTATTTTAATAAAAGAATGTAGCATAAAACTGTGTGTGTGTGTGTAAGAGTGTTTGTTACTCTTTTACGCTAAATGGATCTGAATGAGACAGCTCCATTTCATAGTTGGAAGGTCTGAAATATGAAAAAAAAATCCCAATTGATATTAAACTTTGTTCTTTAGGCGTAAAGATCAAGTAACATTAGAAGGCGAAAAATTGCCAATTTTTTTTTTTTTTATGCTACTTGGGCCGACAAACAAGCAGACGGTCCACCTGATGGTAAGTGGTCACCGCCGCCTATGGACATTTGCAACACTAGGAGCATCGCCAATGCGTTGTCGACCCTGAGACGTGAAGTTGTTAAGTCTCATGTGCCTGTAATTTCACCGGCCCCCTTACCTTTCTAACCGAACCACAGTAATACAAGTGCACTACTGCTTCACGGCAGAAATGGATAGTACTTCCCCGGACGAACTCTGCACTAAGAGCTCTACTACTCTGAATCAATTCAATTCACACAAAGGAGTACAAAGGAATAACCAATATTCGTTTAAAGGAACTGGAGAATGTTCAACATGACAGCAGCTTTGATTTAAAGAACTTCAAAATAACTTGATACATTACATCCCATTTATTTTATTAACGGACCTCCATTAGAAAATACGAGGTTCAAGTATTCATGCTTTCAGAATTATAGAGCTTATTTTTTGTTTGTACACAGTAATTTTTGTTTTTAACTTCTTGTGCCAAATCTTTGAGAAACGCTGAAACTTAATTTGACTCAAAAACTTGTTAATATCAAAATAAATAAAATCAACGCTATGACGACAATTTAAATTATGAATTAGGTTATTTAAATGTCAAATATAATTCTTTTTTTCTGAGAAGTTTGCAGAGTAGGGAAACCCATTAAATATAGTAGAACTCTTAGCGCCGAGTTCATCTGGGGAAGTACTAAAATACCTAATACTAAAGTACCTTACGCATTTTCGTCGTGAATCACTAGTGCACTTGTATTACTGCGTTTCAGTTAGAAAGGTCGGCGAAATTACAGGCACACGAGACTTAACAACTTCACGTCTCAGGGTTGACAACGCATTGTGATACCCCTGGTGTTACACATTTTCATAGGAGGCGGTGACCACTTACCATCAGGTAGACTATCTGCCTGTTTGTCGAGTTACTTGACAAAAAGTATTGAGCCATGAGATGAATTGTGGAACTTGCGTTTGGGCTCATCTATGTATTATGTTTTGACGAGTCCTATACTTACCGATATAAAATTTGGAAAACGAAGGTCTGTGATGATGAAGTCAGAAGTGGATAATGGAACTCTTCAGCGCCTACTAGTTAATGCCTCGAGTTTGAGCTCATTTGTTTTGTTTAGACAAATCCAAAACGAGGTTTCTAGCGTGTTCTATTACATTTTAATACTATTAAATTATTTTAGTATACGAATTTGAAAAAAAGTCTAATCAAAATGATCTTGAAAATGGTATTAAAAGTCTATTTTTTTCAGGGTTCATACGTGTTCAAGGATTTGGACCCAGAAAAACACATGCAAAACTGGATCTACGAAATGGAATACGGCAGAATAATGTGGAAATTTGAAATCTTCACCAAACTTGGTTCAGCTTTCTGCTGGCAATTTGAAAGTCTCGTTTATCCGAAGATCAAATAATCATCGTAACATTTACTTTTTGTTTAAAGCGTGTGAATTTTATTTTAAAATATTATGAATGGAATTATTTAATTATTTATAGAATTATGAAATACAATGTATTAATACGTTTATGGATTTCATTTCTTAACTTAAATCGCCAACGGAAACAAAATTTTAATATTGGCACTGCCAGTATTGAATGCCATCATTCGTTCTGAAATTTAAGTGTTATGAAGCCTTCAGTTGAGCTAGTTAGCTGGAAATAAGACTAATAAGGCCTCGCCCTTATTTAATTAACACTAACTTCTTCCTCGAGCCGGCGCCGGAGCATCAACGCCTCTCAATTGATTGTATGGTTAGCGAAAGAGACAGCATATAAGCCGCGACGAAAAATCAAAGATCTATTATCATTTACCTTACAGAATCATATTTCTGATCATCCTAGAAATCATCTTTTGTTGTTACTTTAGTTAGCACCATCAGAAATCCTTTAAAACTCAGTTATATCGATATGATTTTTTTTGTGAATGCCCTAGTTATTTAACACAATAAAATTAAAACTAATAAATATACGTACAGAAGTAGGCTAGCGTGTCCAGAAAGCTGGCAACGTTGCCTCTTCAAATTGAAATGCTCAAGCATCAAGGTAACCAGTTAGCCAGCTCTCCGGTCTCGTGACGCTTCGATGAGCCCTGTGGCCGTTGGTCTGTAGACAGGGTGAGCGGTCGGCCCCCGTAGTTCCAGTGTCTCTATCCCAAACGGTATAAACCTTTTTTGCTAATGCTTTGCGCATACCACCGCGCCTGGGACTCCCTCTCGCAAACTCCCCTTCTCCTAATGAGAAGGGGCCCGAGAGGTATACCCACTAAAACTCCTCCGGTGTTCCTTCACACACCTGAGTGGCGAGGGTCGCGGGCACGTATTCAGCTTCCGCAAAAACGGTATAAACCTGTACCAACTGTCTGTCGTGCTTCTGTGACACAAGATACCCGATAGCCAAATGGCTTCTTCTATCTTCTTCTATATAGGGTTCTTCTTCCATCCCCTGAAAACTACTGAACATATCGGGATGGGACTGCTATCATTCGACGCGGAATTTTCCCAAGATGGTTATAGGCTATTTATGATATCGATAAACACGGATGAAACCGCGGGGGACAGCTAGTATCTATATAAGGAAGATACAGTTCCTTTGACGCACCATCACCTTAAAACTGCTGAACATATCGGAATGGGACTTCTACCATTCGACGCGGAATTTTTCCAAGATGGTTATAGGCTAAATATGATATCGATGAACGCGGATGAAACCGCGGGGAACAGCTAGTATTTGGATAAAATAAACTTGTAACATCCCGTATGAAACCTTTCACTGTTTTGTGTCTGCAAACCATTTAAAAACGACTTTTATGCTAATCTTTATTTAATTGTTTCATAGAAATCATCATAAACTGCGACCGTTTTTTAACAAATGCTTGTTAACATGAAGGTTTTTGGTCTGTTGTTGGTAATCCAAATTTATTATATTTTTTATTGTCATTCAAAAGAAGAAAGCACTGCTTCTTATGTAAGTCTTCTTTATTCAATTTAATAATTCTACAAAATAATATTAATTTGACAGGCCAGTTGGCTTGGTGGTTAGCGACTCTGACTGCCAAACCGAAGGTCGCGGGTTCGATTTCCACCCAGGACAAAATTTTGTGTGCATGACATTTCTTTCAACATGTCTATTTGTGAAATAGTAGTATATGTAGTATATCAGTTATCTGGTTTCCATAGTACAAGCTCTGCTTAGTTTGAGATCAGATGGCCGTGTGTAAAGAATTTCCCAGGATATTGATTTAATTTAAGCAAATAGTTTATATCCATCTACTAATATTATAAATTCCATAGTGATTTAGTTTGTTTGTTTTTTTCATAATTTGTTCTTAGGTTTTTGAAAGAGGATAGATCAGATAATGTGGCCATGTGACAATGTGGTATAAAGCCATAATTATTTTATCCTGGAAACGTGAGTGAAACCACGGATTGAAAGCTAGTAAAACATAGATGTCTTAGTTCTAAATATTGATTTACACAATAATATAACTAACTAGCTGTACCCTGCCACGCTTCGCTGTGGCACATTGTGATTGAATGGTTGAGAAATGAGAAACAAAACAAAAACGGTCGCGTATGAGTGATGCAAAAAATAGATAAAACAATCCTTGATGCGGATTATATATCATGCCAAAATTTCAGCTCGATCGGTGCAGAACTTTTTGAGTTTTTAAAGTGTACACAAACCAACATAACATTTTTATATATATATTATAGATTGAATCAGGCGTGGCTTTACGGAAATCCGTTACCCGTGTTCCGTTACACGAAGCATCATCAGGATGAATAGAGCCGCTGTCACCTACTTGACACGATATCAAAACGTGTCGATTTCCTGTTGAGTTTCCTTGTTTGGGACTTGACAGAAAAGGAGATCCAGCGGAATTAGTTAATAGATATTTTGTTGTATAAATTTCCACAATTATATTACTTTGTTAGTAAAGTTTATAAATTGCTAAATCTTCTAAAGTATTTTATAATTTATTTTTTCGAGTAGTAGAGCTCTTAGTGCAGAGTTCGTCCGGGGAAGTACTACCACCTTACCCGTTTCTGCCGTGAAGCAGTAGTGCACTTGTGTTACTGTGTTTCGGTTAGAAAAGTAAGGGGGCCGGGAAATTACAGACACATGAGACTTAACAACTTCACGTCTCAGGGTTGACAACGCATTGGCGATGCCCCTAGTGTTGCAAATGTCCATAGGCGGCGGTGACCAGTTACCATCAGGTAGACCGTCCGCCTGTTTGTCGGCCCACGTGGTATAAAAAAAAAATTATATATATAAATAAATAATTTTATAAATTCTCTGTTCATCGGACACATTCTGGTGTCTTACTTATTTTAATTAGAAGATAAGGTATTATCGAATACCTTTAAACGAGCAATGTTTATTATATAAAATTACGATCTCGTAAACGGCTCCAACGATTTTCATGAAATTTGTAAGCAGATTGCATGCAAATTGTATGCAGGTGGTTTCGGGGGTGTTAAATCGATCTAGCTAGGATTCATTTTCAGAAAATGTAGTTTTATCCGTGTTTTTAGGCAATGAGAACTGCTACAATGTCATTAGAAGGTAAGGTTTTCAAGTTACATCTTTTGTAAGAAATACTGTTATTGGGAGCCCTTTATTATCGCATCTAATTCGAATCTAGGTGTATATGACAGTGCTTTAAAAAAAGAGAAACGATAGAAGTCACGTTAATAAAGAAATCGCGTGCAATGCTCGGCCATCCTGGTACTATTGTTAATCCTTGATTGGCTGAAAGTTATATTATTTATAAGATTCGTGTTAATTCGTGTAATTTTTTTTTAATTAATGAGTTGTGGATTATGTTATAAATCTGTACTAATATTATAGAGAGGAAAGATTTGTATGTAAGTATGTTTGTTACTCTTTCACGCAAAAACTACTAAACGGATATGGATGAAACTTGACACATAGATAGAGCATATCCTGGAATACCATAAAATCTGTGATCTCCCTCGGGAACGCGGGTAAAACCGTGGGGAACAGCTATAAATAAATAACAAAAGTCGTACCTCACGTCACTTCGGTATTCGTGGTCGAATGCTACAAAAGCCTCTTGTTATTGTTTCTTAGTACTGATTACCTGACCGAGATTGCTAGTGTGCTTTAGAGACGGCGACAATGCTATCGCCTAGGCATGTGTAACTCAGCTTTGAACCGGTTCAACAGATCAGATCACACCTACTTGAACTGTCGAGCTGCGGCTCAAGAGCAAATTAAACAGCTCACGGCTCACTTATTATTTTATATTCTGTGATCTATTCTGACATATTGAGCCGTTGTCGAACTGTGGTAGCGGCGTAGAGACTCTTTGATCGGTCGGCAATATTTGAGCGGATCTGTGAATCAGCTCCCGACTCACAAACGTGAGCCGTGAGCTGAACCGCAGTTCACGCATTTTGGTTGAGTTACCCATGTCTACTATCGCCAATGCACATCACCTTGAGACGATAATATCCTCGGTGTTATGGTGATAAAGATTTTAAATAACTATAATAATAATATAATAACTAATAAAAATATAACGATGATTATTTCTATGGAGCGCCGAATAAAGAGATAAGGGTACTTACAAAAATATACTTACATGCTTAGTGCTTAGAGCATAAAATTGTTTAATTAAAGGGCCCGTTCAATCTGAGCATAGTGTCAACAAAACCATGCGAGAAGCCTCCAAAACCCATAGACAAGAACCCTCCAGTATTTTACTCCTGTGAGTTTAAAACGAATGGGAACAGCACTATTATGAAGAGTAACTTCACTGTTGTCAGAGAACATAGGAATTTGAGGGTATGTAGGACTTGTGAAGGTGATGTATCAATTTCGATAATTAAAACAATATTTAGGCAGTATACTTGAAAAGTCCCCATTAAAGAAAAAAAAATCGTTAATCTAGAGTGTAGTTATTTAGGTATTCTAGTATTTCGAATCGGTCCTATAGTCCATACAGGTGTGGTCACTGCCCACCCGCCCTGGGCCCTATATACGCCTTTGTATGTTTATAAGCTGGTGCAATATTTTTTCAGATCAAAAACAGATGCTATAAGTGGATAAATGGTACATGGAAAATAGTTTTTGTCACGAATGTTAGCTGTAAGGGTGTATTTATTCCTTTCATGAGCCATGCGTTGGGACTTAAATATGACTCCAAGAAGTGCAGTTTTCTACCGGTAGGTAATATGACTCCAAGAAGTGCAGTTTTCTACCTATATGTAACATGACTCCAAACAGTGCAGTTTTCTACCGGTAGGTAATATGACTCCAAGAAGTGCTGTTTTCTACCGGTAGGTAATATGACTCCAAACAGTGCAGTTTTCTACCGGTAGGTAATATGACTCCAAGAAGTGCAGTTTTCTACCGGTAGGTAATATGACTCCAAAAAGTGCAGTTTTCTCCCGGTAGATAATATGACTCCAAAAAGTGCAGTTTTCTACCGGTAGGTAATATGACTCCAAGAAGTGCAGTTCTCTACCGGTAAATAATATTACACTACACAGATGTACTGGGATGATTGGTGTAACGGTTAGGCTCTGCTCCATCATATGTCGTGGTTTCGATTCATACCCAGGACAAAAATTTGTGATAATGAGCATGTATGTCAAAATTCAAAAAAATCAAAACCATTTATTCAGTTTAGGCCCTCGGAAGGTACTTATGAAGGTCAAATTTAAAATTACTGAAGCTAAAACCTTTCCTGTCCTTTCAGTGTTTAAAAAAGTAGTATATCAGTAAACTGTCGATGGTGCAGGTTCTGCTTAGTTTGAAATCTGTTTGTGTAAAGAATCTCAAACCAGAATATAAAAAAAATGGTAGGTTATAACTTGTATGTCAGGGATCTGTCTGTGGTACAACCTCTGCTTGGTGTGCAATCTAATGACCTTGTATACAGAATATCCCTTGATAATAAAATAAAAAGACTGCGGCAGCGCAGGATTGATTCCCGCCTAAGAAGAACATTTCGTGAATTAAATGCATTTTTGCTCTGTATCTGGTTGGCAATAATATTGTTGATTGCAGGGTGTCTACATCAACGATAACTTAGATCTGAATTGGATTCAGCATCAGTGGGTGTCTTCTATGGAGTATGGAAAAATTAAATGGATAGCTGAGATATATTCACAGGAAGGTGTTGCCATGTGTTGGGAGTTTATTGGTGTTATTGCTCCGGAGAAGTGAACCATATTTGACAACTGTGGACATCGATAATTTTTTTATTGTGGTTTATATTTTCTACAAAGCTCAATCACACCTTCGTCCATCCATTAATCGTCCATCTCTGTCTCTACTCCTCCACTCCCAGTGTTGCCATTCTATTATTGGATTCAATTTATGTAGATAATAAATAATAATTTAAAGCAAATCTTTGTCTATTTCTTTTATATACACAATCAAGATTGATTTTGTTTTTACGTTGTTTGTTTTAAATACTTTTGTATTTTTTCTTTACTTTACTTTGTTTGGATTGATGAGTTTATTTATAGGTTATGTTAGGTTGTAAAATAAGAGTTTATATGAAGCTTATGACTGAGTAGTAGAGCTCTTAGTGCAGAGTTCGTCCGGGGAAGTACTACCACCTTACCCATTTCTGCCGTGAAGCAGTAGTGCACTTGTATTACTGTGTTTCGGTTAGAAAGGTAAGGGGGCCGGTGAAATTACAGGCACATGAGACTTAACAACTTCACGTCTCAGGGTCGACAACGTATTGGCGATGCCCCTAGTATTGCAAATGTCCATAGGCGACGGTGACCACTTACCATCAGGTGGACCGTCTGCTTGTTTGTCGGCCCAATGGTATAAAAAAAAAAAACCAAAATGCATTTTTATGTTTCAATGTTGCAACATTTTCCTTCTTATAAAAAATACGAATGTTTGTGAAGATGAATGTATGGGTGTTTCTTACTCTTTCACGCAAGAACTACTAAACGGATTCGGATAAAATTTGGTACATAGATAGGCTATGACCTGGAAAAAGAAATTGGATTCTTTTTATCCCTGGAAAATGCAACATCCCTCAGGAAAGCGGGTGTAACAATGAGGAACAGTTTGAAAAGACATAAAAAAAATGCATAAAGAAACAATTGAACTGTTGAACTCAGTCAAGCATCTCATGGTATGTGACGTGCCAGTAGAAGGACTAGCTTTTAAATGCAGCTACTGATGCAACTAGACTTCTTAATAGGTAATGCTTACCGGCTATCGCAAACTTGACCTTCCTTGATTAGGTTTAAAGTTTCATTTGTCATTTTTCGTGAGTTAGGCGCGGTCGACACACGACGCGATCTTAAAAAACCAGTGTTCAGTGTTTAAAATAAAAAAAATAATATGGTAAGAATTATCAATGGTATACGAGTATATAAAAAAGTACCTTTTTGGATTTCGATAAAAATTTAGGAAATTGTGTGAGTGATAGATTTTTAAAATAATATTTTTATTACAAAGTGTTATCTAGGGTACAGTGTGAAGTAATCTCGTTTATTTATAGAGTTTTTTTAAAAGTAGGTTTTTGTATTTTTATATGAGTTTTAAAGGGAAGCTAAATGGAAAACTAGTTTGAAAAACCTTCCAAATTCAAGAAAATATTCTCGATTCAATTGTATTTTTTTTAATGCCTGTTACCTTATGATTCCGTAATTTCCTATGGAGGTGTTTTAATTGTAAAATATATTGAACGTAAGTCAAATAAAAAAAAAAAATTGTTAAAAAAAACAAACAAAGGATCAGCGTTTTGCAAAACATGTTCAATAAAAATATTCGTGTTAGAATGACATTTAACCTGATGTCTATATCAGTGGGTCATTAATAATAATAGAAACTACAAAACTTGAAGGTCAAATCATGTTAACTGACGTCAGGAAAAGGAGGTATTTTTGAAATCACTATTATTTGTAGTTCCTCATACCTAAAAATTGATTTCTTTCTTCCTTCAGCCACGGAGCTTTAGTCTGGTCGAAAAGTGAGCTTCCTGTGAATAATCGTTACAATTGTCCTAAAAATATGAGCTATTCAGTCGATTCGGAAAAAAACATGAGAACATTTTTTTTTGTTTATCGCACCGAGAAAAATTGCAATCAAAAGTAGGGCTTCAAGTTTTTGAAAATAACTCAAAAACTATAAGTGATAGCGATAATTTGAAAAAAGGTTTCTCAAGTAGGAGGAAAATTTCAAAAAAAACATTTGTTCTCTCGGTACTCTATTTACGTTATTTTTCTGGAATATGAGGTAATATTAAAAACTGCATAATTAGTATTAATAATTGCTTTAAAAATGTCATACTCCGTGGAGCTCTTTTTCTATACATACTTAACATGATCATGTCGAAAAAATTTAAAAAGATTTTTGTTGATTAAGATTTTTTTAGATGTAAAAATTCAAAATCATTGAAATGTTGTTAAAAAATTCCAGGAAAAGAATCATAACGAAAATACATTTAAGGTCTACTTCATGTTTGAATGTCCATATGTAAATACACACACTTCGTAAGAAGAATGCGCCAGGTAAAGCTAAGTCACTTAATTTTCAATTTTCAGTTTCCTCCATTCACCTTGGTGGTCATATCTCTGGCAGTGTCATCGCTGGGTCAGGAAAGTGGGATGCCAGTGTCCCCATGCCCCGATGTGTTCTTGTACGAGCTGCCAGTGACACAGCCGGGGACATGGTTCGGTGTCATTAACCTTAAGTCAGATTCCGTCGTGGAATCGATACAGCTAAGTATCATGTTGGATGCTAAAGCTGATATTCTTGGGGTAAGGATTTTATTGTTTCCAACCGACTTTGAATAATGCTAATTTTAGAGTTATATGGTTTTCTCATGGGTGCCATTTTCATAACTAGACCAAATTGGACCACACGGGAAGCCACCAGCTTTGAAATAAAAAAAGAATCATAAATCGCTTCGCACAGTCGAAAGTTATGTGGTAACAAACATAAAAAAAAATACAGACGAATTGAGAACCTCATCCTTTTTTGAAGTCGGTTAAAAAGAAGGTTGATAAATAAATCACAAATTATGAAATTATCAGGGGGGTATGCAACACAAGTAGCTGAACAGATGCAATTTTACAAAACAACTATATATTGTGACTATCCATAACGTATTTCTATACAACGTGTTACAAAATTCCCCGTATAAAAATTATTAATTTATCAAAGCCTAGTAAGCTGTCATGTCAACAACTTCACGTCTCAGGGTCGACAACGCATTGGCGATGCTCCTAGTGTTGCAAATGTCCATAGGCGGCGGTGACCACTTACCATCAGGTGGACCGTCTGCTTGTTTGTCGGCCCAAGTGGCATAAAAAAAAAAAAAAAAAAAAAATGTCAGGGAACCAGATTATTTAACAGAAAGGCCTACGTACCAATGTAACGTAATAATTGTCTCCTTTAATAGTATTTCTATTTTTCATTCATAAAAATCAGTTTTTTTATATTTTTGGGGTATGTTATACAGCGTTACTACGGTTTTTAAATATTGTGAATGGGCTCTTTGTAAGGCGAAATTTAACCTTCTTTCAGGTTTACGGGTAGTTTTGTAACACTGTATATCTATATATATATCAATAAGCAAAATAGGGTTCATTAGACGTACCCTTAACTCAAAACTACTGAATATATCGGGATGGGACTGCTACCATTGGACGCGGAATTTTTCCTAGATGGTTATATGCTATATATCAGGTGTGGCCAACTTTTGTGCACATAAGATCTACTTTTTATTTTAAAATTGAGTCGCGATCGACCTATTTTGGGAAGCGCAGGTAATGAACAATATGCGCACGGGACATGCAACGGCTGCGAATGTCTCCCTACTCGAACCATGAGCTGCGTACATGTTCATTCCAGTTCATTCCTGTATCAAGTACTAGAAACATTTGGCATTGAATGCGTCCCCTCATGGAACTTGCGAGTGATCGACCAAAATTGGTCGCGCGATCGACCGGTCGATCGCGATCGACTTGTTGGCCACTCCTGCTATATATGATATCTATAAACGCATGTGAAACCATGGAGGACAGCTAGTATATAATATATAAAAATGAACTAGAGTTTACTTGATAAGAAGTTAAGGAAATATATGTCTATGAAAACTTACTCTATTACTATGTACATTACGTATTAGTTTAAAAGTTCAGATGTTTTATAATTTCTGATCTGTTAAGGTACTTATGTAGCTACCTTTATATGCATTTTTTTTCTATTTTTCTTTCCTTTTTTTAATCATTTAAATTTATATGCATTATCATAAAAATATAATTTTAGGTTAATATATGTAATAAATAAATTAAAACTCCCATATAATTACTAAAGTTATTAGAATAGTGCGATAATCACAATGCACCGCTCTTCCATATCCAAGCAAACACTAACCGACCGATGCGTTTGATGCCACAGAAAAATGAACCTTAATAACCAAATCCTTGAATTTCCAAACCAGAGAACTGGTTCAAAACAGGTCTTACGGCATTGTTTACCTCTGATATTAGAACCCAAATAAAATAAAAAGATCATACGATTTTAAAACCCTCTCTCCTGGTCCTTTGCCATTCGGTGCAATATGCAAAAGTATGGACAGATTTTTCCTTCCGCTTTGGGAAAGATTATGTTGTCAAATCTGTGTGTCCAGATGAATAGGGAACTGTCTTTAAGATAAATGATCAAACACTAACTTAAAAAACGTGTTCATGAAGAATTGAATTTTTTCATCTATGGTTGCCTGGTAATAATTATGGAACTTCGTAGGCGTGCATATGCCAAAAGGCAAATAAACGGTTGGACAAGGTATAAGTTTATTCTCTGACCAAAATACGAGCCAGCCCTCTGGGGCTCGATTCTGTAAGGAAAATGACACTAACTCGATGATGTTTCGTCGCGGACTCCGTGCTCTGTCTCTTTCGCTAACAACGCTAATACTACTAATCACGTGAGAGGTAAGCTTTCCGAGACCACCGTGAAGCGGCTCGCCGACGAAGTTAGTATTAGTTGAATAAGGGGGCTGGTCACCAGATGACTCGATGAGGCGCCTCGAAAGGTCTTCGAATAATTTACGCGCCTCATATTTTTATTGTTTAATTTATACTGATATTAAAAAGAGCCTTAGCTTATTAGTTCGGGCGAAGTAAACGCTTTGACTGCGTATCAGACAACTTTACATGGCAGCATTATAATGTAAAACCTTTTTCCAGACCTGGATTGGAGAAGTGACAACTAAAGACAACATAGAGTTCATGATTGAAAATAACAATTTGTCACTCCAGCCGGGTTTTTTATCCGATACGAAATTTTGCTTTGAACTCCTAAACTCAAATGGATTAAACTTAATGACAAAGAGCTATGCTTTGTTGAACCTCCTCCGTGAGTAATTTTACTTTTTAATTGGCTTACACCATCTGATTTATCTATATTTGTATGTATTTAGTAGTATATCAGTTATCTGGTTCCCATAGTACAAGCTCTCCTTAGTTTGGGATCAGATGATCCAGATAATTTATTATTAATTTAATACGATTTGTAGATTTATATAAAGAAAATAGGGTGGGATCCTTTGACGCACCATCACCTCAAAACTACTGAACGTATCGGGATGGACTGCTATTATTCGACGCGGAATTTTTCCAAGATCGTTATAGGCTATATCGATAAAAGCGGGTGAAACCGCGGGGGACAGCTAGTATTATAATAAAAACATGTCTGTTTGGTTATGTATCTGGGTGTATGATATCTATATAAGTATGTATGTATAAAAAAATGTATATGTAGGACAATAGTTGTCTGGCTTACATAGAACGAGCTCTGCTTAGTTTGGGATCAGATGGCCGTGTGTAAAGAATGTTCCGGGATATTTATTTATTACTAGCTGACCCAGCAGACGTTGTCCTGTCGTCAAGGGATTTTTAATTCGAATTGGTATCATAAAAAAAAAAAAAATACCAAGGACATAGTGTTTGCGTGATGGCGCTCTGAACTAACCGTGATGAACAAACACTTCTTAAAAAACTCACTGTACATTACAATACAATTTTCCAATTGAATCGTCTGTGAAATGTGGACTAAGTAATGATAAATTCATTATTTTATTAAAATATGGTCGTTACGTTTTCTTAATTTTCCACCCAACTTTATTAATTTTTTCTTTCATAAGAACCTTCTCCTGACAATAACGAACACAACAAAAAAATAATTGGCGAAATCGGTCTAGCCGTCCATGCGTGATGCCGTGACCAAGGGAAACAGGGATTCATTTTTATATATAATATATAGATAATCATTTAAGCTTTTCAAAATAATGTCTGAAACTTTGCAATTAGTTAGTTCTTTTCATTATTATAGTGCTGTTGACTACGAGGAATCTGAGGACTTTGATGAAGCTGATGATGATTTCGAAGATGGTCCATACATACCGAGTTATACTGATGAGGTAAAATTCTATCATATTGTATGAGAAATTGGGTCGACGATGGCTTTTTTTCTGTTCTCCTTTTTTTTGGCTCGGCGATGGGTGAGTTCTCTGCCTCTCTCTTTCACTACCTAATAATTTAAGCGGACCACGGGTTTACCAATGTAATAGTTTTATATCAATCTGGTAAAGCGCTTGATAACCCATGTTTAGTGCTGTCATTTGAACTGTTGGGCCTATCCATAAATAAACTGAGAAGAACCGATAAGAGAGGTGTTTGTTATGACAACTAACCTTTCTTCCCAGTTCTTCTCAGTTGGGAGTTGTTAAGCATCCTCAATATTTTTATATATCGGAATTATCATCTTTTGAATAGCCTTACGGATGGAATTAAATTCATGTAAAAGGCCCCAACAGATTTTTCATTCATGAGTACAGTCAGGAAGATTAGTGACAAAATACTAACACTGCAATCTTCTAAACCTAACATGGAAAGATAAAATGAACTGGTGTTTCAATTGTTATTTATGTCGCTAATTGTACTTCCACTAATTCCTGTTTTTTGTCGTTAACAGGACATTTGCGGTAAAGTGTTCAATCCCGTGGAGCTGTATGGTAAACCAATAACTAAGGGACAATGGCCATGGCAAATTGCACTCTATAAATACCGTCAAGCGGTATGATTTTGTACAAATGTTGACCTTCTTACACCAAACAAAAGCACTGATCGAGCATGAACCGTTGGCCCATATAAAAGTTGTTCCAGTGTAAATTCAATCCCCTTGATTTCTGTATCCATTTATTTAATACTAGTTGTCCCCCGGGGTTTCAGCCCCAATAAAAACATATAAACCTTTCTCTTGAATAATTCTGTCTATTGATGTACACCACATCCAGCGGGAGGCGACTTTTTTTTAATTTTTTTTTATACCACGTGATTTGACAAGCAAGTATACAGTCCACCTGATGGGAAGTGATCACCGCCGCCTATGGATATTCATAGAGCATCGCCAATTTGATGCGTTGGCGATCCTGAGACATGAAGTTGTTAAGTCTCACGTGCCTGTAATTTCACCGGGTCCCTTACCTTTCTAACCTAAACACAGTAATACAAGTGCACTACTGCTTCACGGCAGAAATGGGTAAGGTGCTAGTACTTCCCCGAACGAACTCTGCACTACGACCTCTACTACTGTAAAAAGACTTTGTTTTATACTATGCAGAGTCTACAAGACTATACGGAGTCCATTGTGCGCGAGCCTGACTCTCATTAGCCCGGTAAAACTTGGGCAAGCACAACCTGAAAACTTCAAGTATTAATACCACCGAAGCATTTGTAAGTTGATTTTATTGAGGAACAAACAGTAGAAGCTAAAAGGGATCCTTTAGTGGATATAGACTGTCAAATATTTGCCACAACATGATTTCTGAAGGTAAATACAGTAGTTCGACGAACAATGACCGCAACCTCCATGCTCTGTCTCTTTCGATCATATGAGAGGGTTTACTATTTGAGGACTCGTGACTGTTCACGTCATAAAAAAGCAGGTACCTATAAAGTTAAATTTGTTAACACCGAAAACGGTTACACAAAAAAAAAAAATTTTTTTTCTGAAAACATACTTAAATAGTAAATAAGTATAATAATATTACAATTAATAATACACCCACAATGACGCACTTCGATGGCGTGGGGAAAATGACACTAGCTCGACGATGTTTCGTTGCGCCCTATATGCTCTGTCTCTTTTGCTAACTAGAGGTCAGTTCTCCAAGCTCTAGTTTTGCTTACCCCCCATGAATTTTGTATTTGCTATAGGTTGCACAGTCGTACAATCGTTAAATAAGCAGGTATGATGGAATGGGAATTGTTATACCTCTATTAAAAGTAATTCTTACCGTAGAAACCCAGTGCCGGATTAACCACGTAGCAAGAGTAGCAATTGCTACGGGCCCCGCGCATTAGGGGGCCCCGCGTGTCTAAGGCCTCCGTCTGAGTGTAATTTTTGAGTGAAACTTATAAGGACGTTATATTGAATTTAACCTTGCACAACCTTTTTTTTACCTCCTACTGAAAGTCATATATAGGGGCCTCGATAGTTTGCTACGGGCCCCACAGTTCCTTAATCCAGCACTGTAGAAACCTATATGTTTTTTACCTCTCTGTAATTTTAATCTTGCAATTTAACTACAGGTGGAGAAAATAACATGTCACCCGGCGTGTATGACGTATCACGCAGTCACGATTTGGCCATTTTGGAATTAAAAGAGCCTGTGCTCTCACAGCATCAGACCAGTATGCCTCTGGCCGGCGGATAAGACTACATAATGTCATCGGTTACGGAAGGTTAGGATCGGTAAGTAGATGTGGCGGCCTCTCATTGTGCTATTGATGATACTGGCACAAAATAACAAATTTTCATTCAATTCGTGTTTTTATCATCATCAGTCTATCTCCGTCCACTGCTGGACATAGGCGTCACCTATGGCACGCCACTGAGCTCGATCTTTAGCTCTTTGTTTCCAACCGCTGCCGTATATTATCGCTCCATCTAGCTGGAGGGCGCCCTACACTAAAAGTAGTGAACTGAGTTTACAGAACCTTTCCTGCAATAAATAAATGGGACCAGCACCCGGACTGTGTAACTCTCTAAGATTCAATGTGGAAAACTATTTCATGATAGCTTGATGGTTTGGCGCGGGCATAGTGTGGGAGAATAGTCGTAACGCCGTAATGAAAAACAAAATTGAGTGCAACTACGATTTCGAGAGAACTTCACAATCGCCCTGCAGGCCCTCCTGCCTTCTGCCTCCTTGTCTATAGCCAAGCTTTGTACCAGTCGACTGCCGAGTTTCTTTTAATATATTGATTCAGAAAACCCACTTTGCTTTCCAGGTGGTAGGTTGGGGCTTGGATCACAATAGAAAACTTACGAGAGAGTTCATGTGGACGGAGATGCCAGTCGTGGATCAGGAAACCTGCCTGCGGTCCAGCGTAAATGTTGGGTTCTATTTGAGATTTACTTCTCCGTACACCTATTGCGCTGGATTCAAAAATGGTAAGTTATATAGATCCTTGGCTTACCTACCGGCCGCAATTTCGAATATTTTGTTAGATAGCGGTGACATTTAACAATTTAAACAATCAAACATTATTGTCACGAGACAAATTCCCAAAGGTTAAAAAAAAAAAGGTTTCAGGTAAAGAAAAGTACAGAGATACACCCAAACAGAGAGACACTTTATTAAGAACTATACTGAGTCACTTTCACAGTTTTTGGTTAATGGTTATAGGCCGCAATCCAGTCAAAGCATGCGTAAGTTTTCGGAACAACATCTTTTGACAAACAGATGTTAAACTCAAAACTGTAATGTTTACCACACATGTATCAGCGAGATAGAATGATCAATAGGAAGTCGTAGAAATTAAACAACTGCACGGAAAATACTTGGCCCGCAGAGCTAAAGAGAAGGATAACCTTAAAGTTCATTTTCGTCTTGATTGAAAGGCACGCCACCTATCATTCCACGGTGTGACTGGTTCATATCAGAAATTCGTTTATCCCAACGGGGGATCCGACAGGAGTACATAGTTCTCTCTAAACGGCCAAACTGCATACCGACAATGTTTCTTACCAAACAGGTAGACGATCAGGGAGATTACAAATATGTTGCTGACCTTGTAGAAGTGGTTCTGATGCTACTTCTGAATTGTCCTATACTAACGCATTTTTTCGCGCTTTGGTCCTCCAAACGGTAATACCCGGTAAACGGTCCTACCTTCGCGGAAGACTGTCCACGTGCATCTAGTGCCCAAAAAAGCCGAGATATCAGCCCCAATGAATTAAAGGCTGATTGCCACCACCTCCTTTCTCTAATCTCTCTAAGTGACAGACCGTGTGCTCAACACATAACTTTTGAGGTACCGCTGAGTGACCGACAGTTTAGTTTCCGCAACAGTAAATTAAATGGTTCTTTGTTCCAGGTACATCAGTCTGTAACGGAGACAGCGGCAGTGGCATGGTCTTTAAAATGAAAAACGTTTGGTACCTTCGAGGTCTTGTCTCTCTTTCCGCCCAAGCTGATACGGGTGTGGGGATATGCAACCCGCATCAATACATCATCTTCACGGATTTAGCAAAGTACTTACCGTGGATAAAAGAGAATATTAGTGGATGAGTGAAGGGTCCATATAGTTTTAAACCAAAATTAAGCTACAACAAAATAAGCCTATGATGTTTAAAGCAATTTAGTAAATTTATACTCTTATGCCCATTTTCATTAACCCATGCCTTACTTAAGCGACTCCCAACACATTTAAAATTGAAAAAGCTCAAAAAATTTTGTAATTTGTTTGATATGAATTTGGAGTCTCCAAAGCGTCATTCCCAGGTTGATTAAAATTAGCCCCTTACTCATAAAACTAAAACGCTTTTTAATGGTCACGAAAATAATGTAACATTTTTTGAATTGGTAGGCATGTAGACTATTAAAACGAGGCCGAAACAGTGTTTTAGTTAAACAAAATTTTAGTTCAATTTTACAAAAACAAATATCTAGTAACTAATTCCGCTGGATCTCCTTCTCTGTTAAGTTCTAAACATGGAAACTTAATAGGAAATCGATACGTGTTTCGCTTCTACACGAAGCATCTTCGGGATGTATTCGATATGTGTCGATTTCCTGTTTCATTTTCCTGAGTTCTCTTGTTTGGGACTTGACTGAGACGGAGATCCAACGAAATTAGGTAGTTACTAGATATTTGTTTTTATATAATCTTACAATGGATTTCCGCAAGGTCACGCCTGAGTCAATTAGAAATTACGTAAATTTTAGTGCTAAAACCTATAATTAAGATGTACAGGGTTATTTAATTTGCTGAGATATGTGGCATTAGATTTTTAATAAAAAGATTTTAGCTCCTTTAGGGATGGATTTTCTAAAAGGTTTTTTTGTTTATTTGCAACAGTGTCGAATATTTTTTTGTGACCCTACGAAAAAGGTTATGCAACTTCCTATACCACCTTGTAATGTATGTGGGTAAACCTAAAAACTATTTTGTTGAAGCTACCTACATATAGCTAATAAAACAATGAAATGTCTCGAATGAATTGCCCATGAGTTTTATTTCGAACACCACAACTGGCGACGAATCGGTGAAATATTGTCGAAAATAGCTTAAAATGCCTTTCGGGAAGTTACACGAGTTTGAATTAGGCGGTTGCGGTAATTGGGACGCGTATATACGACTCGTAGAACAGTTTATATTGTTAAACGAAATCAAGAAGGAGTTACGCGTGGCCATTTTAGTTACGCACGTCGGAGCGGCTACCTATGAGTTAATGTGTGACTTGTGCGCGCCAGAACATCCGGAAAATAAGGAGTTCGAAGTGCTAGTGACATTAGTGCGCAACCACCTGGAACCGAAAAGGTCCGAGATCGCAGAAAGGCACATCTTTCGTCAAAGAAGACAAGGAGAAAGCGAAAGCATCGGTGCATTCCTACAAAACTTAAAACATCTATCGGCACACTGTAATTTCGGAACTACACTCGAAGAGATATAAGAGATCAGTTCGTGTCAGGGTTACGTAGTGAAGAGATGCGATCTCGCCTGTTCGCGGAACCCACATTGGACTACAAGAGGGCGGTGGAGCTGGCGCTAGCGCTGGAGGCGGCCGAGCGGCACGCGGAGACGGCGGTCGCGGGCACCAGCGGCGGCGGGGCGTCGGGCTCGGCGGGACTCGTGCAGGGCGCGGCCGGTCTGCATCGGGTGGGCGCAGCGCCCGCTCGGACGCGACGACCCGCTTGCTGGCGTTGTGGGAAAGATAGCCACACGCCGAATAAGTGTCGGTTTAAGTCCTACACTTGTAATAAGTGCAGTGAAAGAGGGCATTTAGCTTTAGTCTGTTCAAATCTGCAAAAAGTGTCGGTGTAAGTAATCCAAAATATCAAAATTACATCGAAAATAGTGCTGCAGAAAGTGACGAAAGTGACGGATTGTACAAAATATTGGTGGCGAAAAAGAACAGTAAGGATGGACCCTATCAATGCAAGTTAAAGGTAGAAAACATGTACATTTTATTTGGAGTGGATACAGGCAGTAGAATATCTGCCATTTCTAAACAATTGTATAAAACATATTTTAATCATATACCTATAATTAAGGATAACATTAAATTACAATCATACACAGGTGATGCGATCACGCCTCTCGGGCGCATCACAGTGCGCGTCACGAGTGGGAGCGAGACGGTCAGTTTACCGTTATTCGTTATCATAAACGGGGGACCGCCGCTATTAGGTCGCGTATGGTTACGTAAATTACAACTCGAGTCAATTAACTTATACAAAATTTATGATCACGATGAATCCTTAGTGTTGGGTTTGAAAAAAGAATTTCCTGAAGTATTTAAAGATGGTATAGGGACATTTAAAACTGAAATTAAATTATATCTTAGTGATGATCAACCGATATTTTGTAAGGCGCGACCTTTACCCTTAGCACTGCGTGAGCCGGTTGAGCGTGAGTTAAAACGTTTAGAATCTGAAAACGTTATCTATAAAGTGGAAAGATCTGACTACGGTACGCCGATAGTGCCTGTTATTAAACGAGATGGTTCGATTCGAATATGCGGAGATTATAAAATAACAGTTAATAAATTATTGAAAGACTTTCATTACCCTTTGCCTCGCATCGAACAGCTGTTCGCAGCGCTAAGTGGGGGAGAACAATATACTAAGTTAGATTTAAAAAATGCGTACTTGCAACTGGTTTTACATGAATCGTCTCAACCTCTAACTGCCATCACTACCCATGTC
This sequence comes from Habrosyne pyritoides, assembly GCA_907165245.1. Taxonomy (NCBI): domain Eukaryota; kingdom Metazoa; phylum Arthropoda; class Insecta; order Lepidoptera; family Drepanidae; genus Habrosyne; species Habrosyne pyritoides. Next base: position 2,521,196 of record OU015606.1, read on the forward strand.
GGAATTTATATTTATCGCAGAGCCCCATTTGGCTTAAAATGTTTGCCAGAAAATTTACAAAAATTAATCGAAGAAACGTTGTGTGGGCTTAGTGGAGTAGTATGTTTTATTGACGATATATGTATTACAGGAGAAAATCGAAAAATTCATATGGATAACTTACAAACGGTGTTGGCTAGGTTGAGAGACGCCGGTCTTAGGATAAAATTTGAAAAATACGAGTTCTTTCAGGATGAAATTTGTTATTTAGGGTATAGGATTAATAGATACGGTTTGCATACGGATAAAAGTAAAGTGGCTGCCATTGTCAACTTACCAACTCCACAAAATGTGACGCAATTAAGGGCTGGGTTGGGTTTAATTAAAATATTACTCACGTTTTGTATCAAATATAAGCTCGATTCTACACCCATTATATGCATTATTGTCTAAAGGGGTACGTTGGCAATGGACAGAAACGTGTGAAAAAGCATTTAATTTAATCAAAGAACAATTAGGAAATGGTCCTGCTCTGGCACACTACGACGCCGCGCTGCCTTTAGTGCTGGCCGTGGACAGCAGCGCGTACGGGCTTGGCGCCGTGCTGTCGCACGTGTACCCGGACGGCACCGAGCGCATCGTGTGCTGCGCCTCGCGCACGCTCAACCAAGCCGAGCGACGCTACAGTCAAATTGACAAAGAAGCTTTGGCTATAGTCTATGGAGTGGCACGGCATCATCAATACGTTTTTGGGCGTAAATTTACTCTTAGGAGTGACCATAAAGCGCTTACATATATTTTTGGTCCGAAACATGGCATACCGCAAACAGCCGCCAGTAGGTTACAAAGATATGCGGTTCGTCTCGCTGCATATAACTTCGATATAGTGTTTGTATCAACTGACAAAAACGGATTATCTCGACTTCCATTGAAACATGAATCGGAGGCGGTCGAAGAAGAGGAGAACGCGGCATTTTTACATTTTGTAGAAGACAGCTTTCCACTTAGTCACAAAGAGGTGGCGAGAGAGACAACGAGAGACGTCACATTATGTAAAATATACGGCTATATTATGAGTGGATGGCCCACAGAAACAGAAGTGGAAAATGAAAAGTCATATTTTCACAGGAAACATATATTACGCATCGATCACGGATGTATAGTATGGGGCTACCGTATCGTTATCCCTTATAAGTTACGGAAGCAAATCGTTGAAGAAATACACGCAGGACATGTTGGCATGGTGCGAATGAAACAGATCGCTCGAAATTACGTGTGGTGGCCTATGATCGACTCGGACATCGAAAATCGAGCGCGTAACTGTGACGCGTGCCGAGCCGAAAGGGACGCACCCCCGACCGCGGCGCCCGTGCCGTACCGCTGGCCGACCGAGCCGTGGGTCAGGCTGCATGCGGACTTTTTAATTCATAACGGGACCTATTATTTTCTTATAATTGATTCCCATTCAAAGTGGATTGAAGTTTTTACTATGAATAAAGGTACTTCTGCCACCTTAGTTATTAGTAAGCTGAGAGAATTATTTGCAAGATTCGGTCTGCCCAGACAAATGGTAACCGATGGTGGTCCACCGTTTACTTCCACTGAATTCGAAAATTTCTTGAAAAGGAATGGCGTCATTCACATATTAACCGCACCCTACCATCCTTCGAGCAATGGAGCTGCTGAAAACGGTGTTAGAACCATAAAAAAGGTTATAAAGAAGGCTACATTAGAATCCGAGAACATTGAAATGGCTTTAAGTAAGTTTTTGTTACAATACCGCAACAGCACCCACAGTACCACACAAAAAGAGCCAGCAGTGGCGATGCTTGGGCACAGGCTCCGCACACGATTAGATATGCTACGTGCCCCAAGCTCGGCTGAATGTGTCGCGGCGGCGCAGCGCGTACAGGCGACGCACGCCGGCGGGACTGCTCGCACCGTGACACCCGGTGACAGCGTGCTCCTAAGAAACTACAGCATACATGGTACTAAGTGGCAGGAGGGCACTATTACCGAGCGCACTGGATCGGTGACTTATAAGGTTACCACTCCTAATAACAAAATTAGTGAAAAACATATTGATCAGATTATTCCTAATAGAAGGTCGAGACCTTACTCTTGGGCAATGGGGGGCAACCTAAGCCCGGATGATAATACTAATGACAATAATGAATCATTAATTGATGAGGCGACAGGACCGCCCGAAAGCTCGCCACCGGGTGCCTCGCCGGCCCCCGCGCCGCAGCCCCCGCTCCCGGCAACCATAGCCGTAGAAGGCACTAACGACGGTAACGTTATTCTGACGAAGGATATAATGCAAGCGCAGGCTCCAGTTCGTAGTGTGCCACAGAGCCGACCACGTAAAATGATTCTTAGGCCACGTAAAGATAGACCTACTTAGGTATTTATGCATTAGGTCATCTATTTAGTTTTGACCGATTGAAATGATGTTTTTGTATTTTTTTTTTTGGCACCTAATATTCTATATTAGATGAGGTTTGTTACTTAAAGTAATTTTTTTTTGTATATTTTGGTATTTTTATTAGTGATAGCGTTATTAGTTTTATATGGGAAGTATTTAGGTACTTCTATTAACGATAGCTATCACTTGGTTTTTGTTATCTTAAGCTGTATTTGTATTTATTTTTCTGGTTAATTCTTTTATAATGTAAACGTAGACCTATCTTTTTAGGGAGGGGAAATGTAATGTATGTGGGTAAACCTAAAAACTATTTTGTTGAAGCTACCTACATATAGCTAATAAAACAGTCTCGAATGAATTGCCAATGAGTTTTATTTCGAACACCACAGTTGATAATAAGACTTACATTCCGCTTAGGATATTTAAGCCCAGCATGGCATGGTGAGCATTGTTAGTCGGGCACATTACCTACCAATTTAGGGTAACAATAAATTATAAAATACTTAATCTTATAATATTATTAAATAACTACAAAATATTGTATTATTCTAATTACTCACCAATTCACCAGCACCAAAAAAAAAACATGTATTCAGTACGTCACGGCACGTATGAAGGTCAAATTTAAAGTTACTGAAGCTACTACCGGTTCGGAAGTCAGCCTTCAACTGAAAAGAACCGGCAAGAAACTCATCAATGTTACCTTTATCCTTCACCCCTACACTTTACCGTCACCATTAATAATTTAATGAATTTTTCTGTTTTGTTTTTAATTCACGCACGCACAATCAATTTTCAAGCACAAACTCGCTGGACCTGTAACTCGTCTCATTAAATGAAAAAATCTTTTAAAGGGCAATGTATATTTCTTTAATAAACTACCTAAAGACTTACAAGAATTACCCGTGCATAATTTTAAACAGGTAGTAAAGAATACTTTAAATCAAAAGGGATTTTATAGTATACTAGCTATTCCCCGCGGTTTCTCCCGCGTTCCCGAGGCATGTAACATTTACCTGGCGCAAAAAGTATCCTGAGTTACTTCTAATACCTCCAAGAATATGTGTACAAAGTTTTCTCGTGAAAGCGTAACAAACAAACATACATTCACGTTTATAATATTAGTTGGATCTCATTATTTAGAGGATAATTTTAAATAAATTTGACGGGCCAGTTGACTTGGTGGACCCTGACTGCCAAACTGAAGGTCGCGGTTTCGACTCCCACCCAGGACAAACATTTGTGTGCGTGAACATGTCTGTTTGTTCACTTTACGTAGATACAAGACTAACCTGGGTCTTAACTCGCCAATTACCAGAATGACCAAATCTTACAACGATTTGTCCCGTTTGTTGGATTTGGACATTTATGGTGATAGTCTTCCTAGATTAAAAAAAAAATTGAAGGACTATCTTGGGTCTAGGCACGGGTAGGTAGTACCAGCCCCTGCATGGACCTAGATAGTAGGTCTATGTTTGTTTCTGTTATGTTTTGTGATTTTTTTTATTTTCTTTATAATTTAATTTTGTTTCTTAGTTTTGTATACCTTAATTTAACTTTTTAAATTTTTGTTAATTTATAATAGCGGTATAAGTTGTTGGTGTTAGCTGTGATTACCTATAATTAAGTGAGCACAAGGCATGTTATCTCTGTAGCATCTTTTTTTGTCCTAGTTATGTGTATCATTTGTTGGTGATCCTTAATAAATAAATAATAAATAAATAAATAAATACCAAATCTATGGCAATTAATTGCTCGCCTGGCAAGCTATACATTTAAGTATTTTTATTGTGAAATTATCAATTTCTAATATCTGTTAGTATTATTTTAAAAAACCTTGTAAAGACGATTTATAAGAGCCTGTAAAGGCTTACATGAATAAACAATATTTCTATTCCATTCCAATGAATTCACGTATTTAATCAATTGAAACTTTTGAAAAACAGTTATCCAAATAGCCAAAATCAGATAAACTACATAAAAAAACATTGCTGAGTTTCTTCCCGGTTTTTCTCAGTTGAAGGTACTTTCGGACAAAAATCAGATGTTTTTTCTGACTGTCATCATTTAGACATAAAGAAAACGCTTAAGCTGTGGAATGAGGTTTTCCCAAGGGAATACAGCATGGGGTTCTTCAAGAAGGGTGTGAATAGATTTTTGCAGGGTCGGCAACGCGCGAGTGATACCCACGGTGTTGCATGCGTCCATAGGCTGCGGTGACCGTTTACCATCAGACGGGCCGTCAGCTTGTTTGCTACCTTACTAGTATAAAAAAGAAGTTCTCTCCCCTATCCTTAACGACATTTCTTATGAAACAAACATGAAAACTACGTTATATTTCTGGAAAAACCCTTCAAAAGCCGATCAGCAGAAATGTGTTTCGGATATAGTGTTGTATACAGGCGTGCGGACTGCGGATACCAGAATACGTGACACTTCGATAAGCTACAAAACGACGTGCGTAAATTCAATAACCAACCTTCGCTTACTTCGCTTACTCTGCAAGTATTCCTACAGGTCTTGGACCAGATACAATAGAAATTCGTAGATAGGGAAAATAAAACGCGTGTGTGTACTTAGGTACGCACGTAAGAAGTTATACCCGAAATTAAAGGTGAGAAAAACTGCACTAAAAGTATTCTTTACTATTCAATCGTGAAATTGTAGTGTCCAAACTCTTTGGGCCTGTCTGTAGCAACGAATAACAATTTTTGACTATGTTAGGTAATTATTGTCAATAACATCATTACTTACTCATTGACACTGATAGTTGCGATTTGTGCGATGTTTCGGAGAAACCGTTATCAGCTAACTTCATCCGTGAGAATTTTGTGTTACACTGATGCGCGCGCTTCTCAAAATTTCACTCTCATCATTTTTTCATAACGCGCCTTAAGAAGTATAACTTCAATAAATATTCCTGTACTCTATACTGGCTTCAAACGTTGTGTATTTTTACGGAACTTCAAGAGTGACATATGTCAAAGTGGCCATGTTAACTGTCAGTTTACCTGTTCCAAAATCAAAATAACACACATTGACAACACTACCATTGTATTACATACACACATTTATCTCTATAAAATTATAAAAACCATAGAGGAAATCCATGTCTCAGTTATAGACGTCGAGATTAAAAAGGTCCGTTTTGTCACGTATATTCTTTTTTTGAGTAGTAGAGCTGTTAGTGCAGGGTTCGTCCGGGTTAGTAACAACTTCACATGTTAGGGCCGACAACGTATTGGCGGTGCCCTTGGTGTTGCAAATGTCCATAGGTTACGGTGACCACTTACCATGAGGTGGACCGCCTGCTTGTTTGTTGCCCCCATGTTATAAAAAAAAACAACAAAATGGATAATCATGTTTTATGATGATGCTAATGAACTTTATCATAATGCCATAGGGTTACTTTTCATATAACAAAACTTCTTAGCAGTCAAATCGGAACAATTAGGTCTTTAACATTTTAGGCGAGGTAATATAATAACCCACAAAGACTTTCTTCTGATATCTATTCTCAATTTCAAATGCGACTATTTATATTTTTTTATTTATTACCCATTTAAAAAAATAACATACATCAAATAACTTATACACAGCATTTGGAAACCACAAAGGTTTGTAATAATGAACTTAATTCTCTACATCAAAAATAAATTATAAATTATGCTAACTGAATTTATACATATAGAAGAGAAATGATTCGAACAAATTACAATTTAGAAGACGAAGTAAAAAATCCCTCCACTCTGTCTTACTTTAGTAATTAGAAAAGTCAAGTCAGGAAAACCTTTCAAAAGGCTCGGTTGTACATTTCTATGAGTTACCAGGTCTATGTATTTAAGCACCACCGTATACAGCATGTCAATTCTTGTTTCTTAATGATGGCATACACAGGCCTACGTGCGAACCGCTTTTCAAACCACCCCCTATTCATTGAACTTACCTTTCCGAATGTGTTTACTACTAAAGGCTACAATCTCGATTCATTTATCATTATCGAGTTATATAACTAAAATCTTTATAAGTAAAATTCTGGTGTTCGGTTGTGTTTATAATTATTCTCCTCCAGCCCCCTTATTCAGCTAATACCAACTTCGTCGGCGAGCCGCTTCACGGATGCCTCGGAGAGCTTATCTCTCATGTGATTAGTAGTATAAGCGTAGTAAGCGACAGAGCCAGAGCATAGATGCCGCTATGAAATTTACTCGAGCTAGTGTCATTCTCTTTACAGAATTGAGCCCCTGAACTAGAGACTTGGCTTGACCGATTTTGATGATTTATTTTTGTTTTTATGTGGTCACTGTATGATACCTTTGACATTCCAGCCACTGTATTCAGCTAATATAAAAATCGTCATCAAGCCGGTGCAATGGTCAAATAGCGTTGCTCTTTCACAGGAATACGTAGTCAGAGAAAGAGACAGATGCTACGCTCTATAATAATAACCTGTTCTAAGATATCTCTGTCAAATAATACTTATCTTTGAGTAAAATAACTTTTAGTGCAGAGTTCGTCCGGGGAAGTACTACCACCTTACCCATTTCCGCCGTGAAGCAGTAGTGCACTTGTATTACTGTGTTTCGGTTAGAAAGGTAAGGGGGCCGGTGAAATTACAGGCATATGAGACTTAAGAACTTCACATCTCAGGGTTGACAACGCATTGGCGATGCCCCTGGTTTTGCAAATGTCTATAGGCGGCGGTGACTATTACCATCAGGTGAACCGTCTGCTTGTTGTCAGCCCAAGTGGTATAAAAAAAGAGTCAATTAACATTACTACTGCTTCACAGCGAAAATGGGTAAGGTTCTCAGGGACTCCGCACTAAGAGCTCCACGACTTCTGAGACCCTTTATGTTTTTTTATTTTAATTAAAACGATGTTCATGGTAAGGGGTAACGAACGTCTTAAATAGTAGTTGGGTAAATTAGTCCAATGTATTTATGGTGGCGAAGAAACATGCCGAGACGTGTGAGTTTTGCTTTGCCTCGCGACAATCCATCTTATAGGCTTAGAGGCACCTACAATAAAAAGGTCGTATGTGCTTGGTTTAAAATGAGGTTAAATTAAAACGTATTGATTTTAAGTTTAGAGTCTATCAATAGATTTGCTAAGTATACCTATAGTATAAGTTACCTATTGGCTTAATAAACTTTTTTGTACACGCTTTATATTCACTTTAGCTTCACATCTATGTTTTGTAACCGCAATTGGCCGCTTTGGGCGCGATTTTGACCCACTTTAAACGGCCAGATTTCATCCAAATTTTGTAGATTTATCGAGGATATTCAATATTTTAAACAGGTAGACCCGTTATTCTTACTAGGATCATCAGGAATAGCGGTTAAACAAAAAAATGAAAAATAAATAATAGTTAAAAAGAACGAAAGACGCTTTTATAGAAATAAGAAGAAAAGGCTTTTTTCTTATTTACATGGTCTTAATTAAAATTTATTTTCTAGTTTTTAGTTGTATTTTCTATAAAAGCATGATTTTTAGTTTTTTTTAACTATTATTTATTATTAAATTTTGAATTTTTTACAGATTTAACAGAACAGAGAAAAAGAGTGTATATTTAATTTTTTTTATTTTTTTTTATCAATTTATCCTCACTTACAACTTATAACGCCTTTATTAAAACAACCTTATAAAACATCTCATATTTTATCTCGGAGTTTAATATTGAGCATACTTCTTTCCATCCCATGTTGGGAAGTCTCTAATGCGCGTATATTTTGTTTTGTTAGACTCCATGTTTGACATCCATACGACATAACGGGCAGAATACATGAATCGAATATTTTTTTCTTATATTTCAGTGGTATCTGCGGGTTTTTTACAATTTCTTTCAAAGACCAGTATCTTTTCCAGGATAGATTAATTCTGTTGTTTATTTCTTTTTTGTTAGGTCTTTTGGAGATATAATTTGTCCAAGATACGTGTATTCATTCACATATTCCATCTGCGTACCATTAATGTTAATAGGAACTTTTTCTACGTTTGTCATTAATTTGGTTTTTGAGGTATTCATTGACAGACCAACCTTTCTACTTTCCAAAGTAAGTTGTTCGAGCATTTCCTGTAGGCTTCTCGCATCACCTGTAATAAGTATCAGATCGTCTGCGAATCTTAGGTGGTTCAGTTGTGTTCCGTTAATAGCTAGTCCATAGTTGACCACTCGAAGCATCTAAATACGAGTTCAAGAACTGCTGAGAAAAGTTTTGGTGACAGTGGGTCGCCTTGTCTAACTCATCTTTGTATAGGGAAAGCTTCGCCTACTCTTTCTGTCCGTACTTTAGCTGTCATGTTCTGGTAGATATTGCTAATGAGCCGTATATATTTTTTATCTACTCCCTGTGTTTCTAGCGCCTCCCATATTTTAGCGTGTTTAAGCGAATCGAATGCATTGTTGTAATCTACGAAAGCTATGTAGTAGTCGATACCGTGTTTCGTTGCTTTTTTGGATGACCTGTCTTATGGTGTGGATATGATCAAGCGTTGAGAAGTCACTCCGAAATCCCGCCTGTTCCCTTGGTTGATTTTCATCTAGTATTTTTGTTACGCGGTTTAGTAGAATTTTTGAGAAAATTTTATACAGGTTGGACATGAGGCTAATAGGTCTATAATTGGTTATGTCGTTTTTCTTTCCGTGTATAAGTATTATGGTTGACGATTTCCACTGGCGGGGTATGTATTCAGTATTCAAAATTTTATTGAATAAATCTCTGATGATGTTCAGTGTTTTGTCCGATGTTCCTATAATGAGTTCGTTAGATATGGCATCTTCTCCTGGTGCTTTCCCTCTTTTCTGTGATTTATTGCTTTGTTGACTTCTTCTCGCATTATCCTTAGGGTGTCTTCCACATTTTCGCCTTCCTGGATAATTAGTTGCTTTGCTTCAGTCAGCATTTCCTTATCACTGTATAGTTCTCGATAATAGTCCGTTGCTATATTTAATATTTCTATTCTATTTGTGTTGTTTACTGTAGTTCTTCGGTGTGTAACATTTTTGATCCAATCTAAACTATTTCTTAACTCTTGCCAAGCCTTTTTCACCTGTTTTTTCTATGTAGTAATTGATTGTTTGTGTTCTTGTGCTCTGTTTGTTTCCTTATTTTTAAACTTATTTCTTTGCTTATCTTTACTATTTCCTGTCTGTTGTTCTTCCTATCTTGAAACAAGACCTTTCTTTGTCCGATTCTAGCCTTCTGTCCTATTTTGTCCTTTGTTGATTTATTTTGTATTACATTGTTTTCTATTTGTTTTAGTTCTTTTTCTTGAATTTTTCCGACTTTTTGTATTTTTCCTAGGTTGGCTTCTAGAGAATCTAAGATATTGTCGGATATTGGTAATATTATACGTTTTTCGGTTTTCTGAATATTTTTTCGTGATGGTTTTGGTTCTATTGAGTATAATTGACTTCTAAGCATTCTATGATCGGTATTAAAGTTCAGTTGATTGACAATATCTACTTTTAAGAATAGCTTTGGTTTATTTGTAACGACATAATCAATTTCGTTTTCGTCTTACCATCTGGTGATATCAATGTCCATTTTCTGCTATTCTTTCTTTTGAAGTAGGTATTCATAATGTGGAAGTTATTTTCCATGACTAAGTTTACCAGTTTTTGCCCATTATCATTCCTTTTTCCAGTACTATAAGGTCCCATTATTTTATCTTCATTTCTTTTTATCTTCATTTCTTTTTCTCTTACCGATTTGACTGTTAAAGTCGCCCATTACGATTACCGTGTTATTTAGATTCAGATATGTTATAGTATTGTTAAGTTGGTTGTAGAATTCGTTTTTTGTTTCTTCTTTGGCATCTTTGGTTGGAGCATATACCTGGACAATTGAAGTTGTTTTTTTGTGGCCGGGGAGTTTAATGATCATAATTCTCTGCAACTCTGTCTGACACTCCTTTGAATTCTATTATGTTATTTTTGAGATATTTCTTCACAATAAACCATACACCGTATAATCCCGCAGTTTCGTTTTTGTAATAAAATATGTAGTTTTCATATTCTTCAATTTTCACTTTTACAGGATACTTACCTTATTAATAATTTTCCACCGGGGAACTATCTAAACCATCTGAAACAGAGTTCAAGTTACCGGTGGTAAAGTCTCCAGAGAGAGAAACTTCCACTGCCATGCCGTCTCCAGTAGCACTACCTTCTGAGCCTGCCTCTTGATCCAGCCACCTAAGTCGATATTATTATTATAATTAATTATTAAACTAACAAATACATAAAAAACTGAGGTTCCATGTTATGACACTAAACCTCTCAATATTAGTATTAGAAATTAACCCTAACCCCTCAAAATAGGATACCCTGTGCTCTGAGGAGCCCCTGAGCCAGATAAATATCCCAAGATATTCTTCACACATGGTTATCTGATCCCAGGTTAAGCAGAGTGTCCTGCTTGTAGTATGGCTACCAGGGAACTGATAAAGGATACGATGATATAGGTAACGTAAGTAAGGAAACGGTAAAGTCATGTAAGTATATATCAGAGCCTTTAAAATAACCATCTTTGTGTATATAATGTAATGCAATGTAATGTAATTGTGTTCTTTAGAAAAGCATCTCACATAAATTGTTTACAGTTTTACCCCAGGGGTTTGCCACCCGTGGATATGATGTAAATTTTCAGAACGCCAAATTTCCTTAGTTATTACCAAGAATATCTTGTCTCTAGTAATAATGAGTTAGTAGAAATTTCTTCTACAAAACCTCACTTGAAAATAGAGGCAAGTTCGAGTTGCACTCGGCCAAGAGTGATAGTAAAACCGACTTATTTGTTATGCAATAATTAAACATCCTTGGACATTTTTTACACAGGGTCATCTGAACCTAAACTAACACAAAACATACCATAACCGGGTCATATGACCCATTTTGAACTTTGCATTGAAAATGCACCTATCATCTTATTGCTTTTGTATATTTGACTTCATGACTTTTTCCTACTATTTAATATACAGTTATACTATTTATTTCCCTTCCTAACAACCATATTTCATACATTCAAGCAGGAAACATAAAGTCACATTTGACCCGCTATGGTAAAAATAGGTACCTAGTAAGTGTTGGTATGAACAAACAGACATGTTCATGCACACAAATATTTGTCCTGATTGGGAATCGAACCACGACCTGTGGTGTGGCTGGCAGAGTAACTAAATGCCAAGCCAACTGGCATGCAAAACTGCAGTTGTAAGAACCACATGCCAATAAAATAAACATCTCCTTTATTTAAAGCTAGTATGTTCTATGGTTCCAATTCAAGTAGATTACACCAGCCCCTTATTCAGCTAATACGAACTTTGTCGGCGAGCCGCTTCACGGAGAACTTCGAGAGCTTATCTCTCACGTGATTAGTAGTATTAGCGTAGTTAGCCAATGAGACGGAGCACGGAGACCCCGACGAAACATCCTCGAGTTAGTGTCATTTTCCTGACAAAATCGAGCCCCAGTTAGCAATATCGATAAACAGTCCCCTTATACAGCTAATACAAACTCCATCAGTACATAGATCATTGCAACGGTGAATCAGATAGCGGATATCTCACGAGATTTCACTATTAGCGAAAGAGACAGAACAACGCGACCGCGACGACATCGTTAAGCTGTCATTTACCTTACAGAATTTACACTATACCTCATCAATCACTATAGATGTACAATTTAATCTGTAGTAGTGGTTTGCTTAGCAAATATGTATCTTGGATGTAGTTAACTGTGAGTTCAATTTTGATATACACAGCTATTAAACCAGCTAGTGTTATGTACTCGGAATCGAAGATGAGGTGGATTTGCTAATAGATTGATGGGTTATTGCTTTCTCTTTCACACATCTGCACGCTGATAGAGATGATAGTAGCCGTCAATGTATCGGCAAATAGATAATATAAGTAGTTTGTTCTAAAACACTTATGGAGTTGATTGCAATAGTTCTCAAAGTTGAAGTCTGATTTTTGATTGGTTGATTACTTTAGTAGATTTATGGCTTTGACTTTGGACTTTGATTTAAAATAATGAAATTATGACCTATTATCTGTAATTGTACACGTTTAGAATGATTTCTGTTTTAAACTATTTCATTATTTTAGAGTTACTGGAAACGGTGATTTTGGGGTATGAAGATGTTTGTGTGCAGCGTTGCCAGGCGTCCGGATAAAGCCGGACATAATTAGGCTTTTTGTTTGCGTGTCCGGCCAAAATAAACGGTGTCCGGCTCTTCGGGATATTGTTAGGCTTTTTACATTTCGCAAACGTGATAGTAATAATCAAAGAAGAATGATTTAACATAATTTTTATCGTACCTATTAATATTGACACAAAGTATTTTTTACGGCCTTTTTACCCAAATGTCCGGCCAAATTGACTGGTCTGTCCGGCTATTAGGCTTGGCGACCTGACAACCCTATTTGTGTGCATATCTCTAACCATTTTTCTCAGAAACGAGCAATCTTTACGTGATCGCGGCGTTCTTAGATGATATTTATTGCCAGAGGCCGACTAGAGGTCGTACTCATATATGCAGATGGTATTTCAGTATACCCATTAGCATTTCTTTAAGTACTATCCTATTTCTTAAACCCATAACAAAAAATATCTATAAACTTCTTAAGTTATTTCTGATTCACTTTTAATTACGTATTCTGTTCTGCTGTGTGTTTGACCCGCGTTTATCGATATAATATATTATTATAGCCTATAACCATCTAGGAAAAATTCCACGTCACATGGTAGCAGTCCCATCCCGATATGCTCAGTAGTTTTGAGGTGATAGTCCGTCAAAGGAACACTATTTTCATAATATATGTAGTATAAAAATGTATCATTTTCCCGGAACAAAAACTATCCTATGTTACTTCTAATAACTCCAAGAATATGTGTACAAAGTTTCATGATGATCGGTTAAGTAGTTATCGCGTGAAACCGTAACAAACAAACTAACATTCACATTTATAAAATTAGTAGGAATAAGAAGAAGATAGATTGTCAAAGAAATGTCCACGGAGTTTTATTATAAAATGCTTGAATCTGGATATTGAAATAGTTGTCATTTCAGCTGAACGTTTCTCGCGACGCACTGAATTTCAGGAATGGCTGAAAGCCCCCGCCAGGAAGGCAACGACTGTCTGAAACACCGGATGAATTCTCAAATTGCTAGAATTGTTACTAGTCTGTTTGTTACGTGAGGAATGCTTAGGATTTTTTGTACAGTATTGTAAGGGACTCAACAGACGATCGACTGTGTAGTTTTTGTGGGGCTTGAAAAAGGTTACTATTAACACTAATCATACCAACACTTACTAGGTACCTATTTCTACCATAATGGGTCAAATGTTACTTTATGTTTCCTCCTTGTATGTATGAAATATGGTTGTTAGGAAGGGAAATAAATAGTACAACTGTATATTAATTAGTAAGAAAAAGTCATGAAGTCAAATGTGCAAAAGCAATAAGATGATACGTGCATTTTCAATGCAAAGTTAAAAATGGGTCATTTGACCCGGTTATGGTATGTTTAGTGTTAATGCGATTGCTGGAACAGTAGCTTCAGTAACTATGACCTTGTAACAACAATGACTATCTTTCTTATATTTAATTCTAGCAATTTACTTAGACTAAATTAGGTTTGGCTTTTATTTAAAAAAAAAATAAGGTCTTAACACATTATGTGTTGCAAGCAGTGCTGGATTAACCACGTAGCAAGAGTAGCAAATGCTACGGGCCCCGCGCTAAAGGGGGCCCCGTGTGTCTAAGGCCGCGCACCACCGATTGTTTTTTTTCACTTTATACTTAAGAACCCATAGCAGACCAAAGGCACCTCTACAGCATTTGCTACGGGCCCCGCTCTTGCTTAATCCGGCACTGGTTGCAAGTAATAACATATGGAACAGAGATGTAATCTTTTACCGTATAAATAAGCCCAAAGTCGCTCAGCGAGCAATGCGCCTGAAATATTTTCTACGTACGGCCTCCTTATTCAGCTAATACAAAGTTCGTCGGCAAGCCGCTTCACTGAGGTGTCGGAGATCTCTCACGTGATTAGTAGTATTAGCGTAGTTAGCGAAAGAGACAGAGGACGGAGGCCGCGACGAAACATATTCGAGTTAGAGTAATTTGACTTACAGAATCGACCCCAGGGCCCAGAACGAGGACATTCATAGCAGAACGAAAGCCACGGAAACAGCTCGCACAATCAGTAAGCTGAAGTGGCAATAGACAGGCCACAAAACTGACAACCGATGGAGAAGGTTCTTGAGTGGCGATTACGTAACGGAAAAAGAACGATGCGAGCTCACATCATGTTGACTATCGACCCCTTCAGAGTCATGGGAAGCCGTTGGATGAAGATGCCCATACCTTCGCTATGGAAATTCATGGGGGGCTATGTTCAGAAGTGGACATGGGTGGATATGTTCAGAAGTGGACATGGGCGGATATGTTCAGAAGTGGACATCGGCGGATATCTTCAGAAGTGGACATGGGCGTATATGTTCCGAAGTGGACATGGGCGGATATGATAATGAAATATCCAATATTTCCTTTATAAATTGACATTCCCAAACATAACTGAGCAGCGGAAGTTGGTCCTAATAGACTATTTTTGGCCCATAGAGGATGTTTGCCTTCTTTCTTTAAGGATTTCCTCATTGGGCCCAAGCTAAATAAAACACATTGTATATACAGCCTTATTTTCGCCAATATGGTACAAAAATAAACGTACACAAAATTAAATGGGCCTAAACACCGGCTATTTTATTTAGGTAATGTTTCTCTGATTAATTTTCCCGTGCCAGAAGCCTATCCGTGCGAAAATAAGGAAATATTGTATTATCATAAAAATATACCCACATTTATGGGAAGAAGTAAATATAATATCAAGAAAGCTGTTATGATGCCGAGTGAATTAATTTAGAGGAAAATGTAAATAAAAATGTCTTTATTTGAAGAATATTACTTCTGTAAATATAAGATGGTATTTTTAAGGGTCCGAAGTCAAACATGGAGCTCTTATAGCTTCGATCGTCATGTTCGTAGTCATTCCTTGTGTTACTTTTACGTGAGCGGACCTCTCACGTAATGACTACTTACCGATAAAGACAGAGCATAGCAACCGCGATGAAACACGGTCGAGTGTCATGTACCTTATAGAATCACATCCCAGGTATTTTTTAATTGACATATAAAAATACGTTATAAATAATTTCATTGACTGGTTTAACTATACGAGTATGCTATATCTCTTAAGTTCCATTCTCCGAGCCGAAATAATAGGGCAGGGATATAGAGTAACAAACCAGCTCACATCAGGGTTTCGAGTCTTTAATCAATTCTCTATGCTCTGTCTCTATCATTCACTTTGCAATTACGTAAGAGGTTAGGATCTGCAATCCGGCGTTGCGCCTGTCGAATATGTTTGTATGCAGAGCCAGCTTGTTCCAATACAATGTATGGGTCAAATAGATATATGGTGGTTGGGCACCACTGACTTGCACAATAAGCTAAGTAACGTCATTCTACATCCAATATGGCGGACGTGATAAGATGGTCATTTATTTATTCATAAGTGACTTCCATGTCATGGATATCTATCTATAAAAGGGTTTGCCGAGCAGTATACGTAACGTCAGTGACATTTGTTTTGACTTAAAATTTGTTTTAAATACATTTTTTAATTGAATATTATTTTTCTTATATTTTGACGTCACACAAAAGATAATTGAGTTTAGCCTAAATTGTATCGCATAAAAGTTGATAGGAAGGCTCCATATTAATGTGAAAATACAATAATGACAAAGTTCTCACCTTAAGTAGTCGCTTAGGTTATTAAGTTGAGGTTTGTGCTTTCCAAATGCTGCATAAAAGTAAATTGGTGTATGTTCTTTTTTTAATCACTACATAGAATAAAACAAAGTCGCCTTCTCTGTCCCTATATCCCTATTTGTGCTTAAATCTTTAAAACTACGCAACGGATTTAGATGCGGTTTTTAATAGATAGAGTGATTGAAGAGGAAGGTTTTTATGTATAATACATGTGACATCCCACAGGAATGCGGGTAAAACTGCGGGGGACAGCTAGTTAAAAAAAAGGTTTAGACTAACATATCCTTATCTTCTTACTTTAAGTTACATGGCTATTAAGAATATGATTGTACGGTATCAAAAATGATGTTTTTAATATAGTATAGGCCATAGAAGGACTAACCTATTTTAGGAAGGTTAAAGTTATCACTTCAGATGTTAGCCTTAAATTGAAAGACAGCAAGAAACACACCAACACAACATAAAATAAATAACAATAAAATTGTGCGTTCACTTAGAAATACTGTATTGTTTTTAAGCAATTAATATTGTGTTTTAGACTCACAACATCATGCTTATTTTATACTGTAATTTCTAGCTTCTATTAATTAACACTAATCATACCAACACTTACTAGGTACCTATTTCTACCATAGCTGGTCAAATGTGACTTTATGTTCCCTGCTTGAATGTATGAAACATGGTTGTTAGGAAGGGAAATAAATAGTATAACTGTATATTAATTAGTAAGAAAAAGTCATGAAGTCAAATGTGCAAAAGCAATAAGATGATACGTGCATTTTCAATGCAAAGTTCAAAATGGGTCATTTGACCCGGTTATGGTATGTTTAGTGTTAATTAAATCTGTCTATTTATTCTCTTATATCTTTCAAACTAGGCAATAGATTTTCATGCAGCTTCCACCAGTATTTTGAGAATTTATATTCCACTCAAGCGAAGCCGGGGCAAGAGTTATGAATAAATACACCTTGACGTCCATTTTCGCCGCAATGATGGGACAAAACATTGTAAGTTCGCTTGAAATACATTCGTGGCACTAAAATTATGCGGGTCTCGGTGGATCCGTGCTGTAGCCTGTAGCCAGGTTTGCATAATTGAAATGGAGGCTACATTAATACGCGGAGTGCAGAATTAGTTATTAAATGGACCGCTAGGGGTAGCCTGTGGGTTTCTCTGCACATAAGTAAACAAATTGATCAATGCTGTCTACAGTTCCGGCTTTACCATAATGTGAGGTACAAGTTCAAGGCCCTCGATTTGATAGAGGCCCCAAAACTCACGTAGACCCTGTTTTTAAACAAATTAAATTAATGTAAAATGTTCTGTAAAATAGCTGTTGGTTTTCTAAATAATAATATTAATATATTTGTTTATTACTTTCACAAAGGTTGCTTAATAACTAGATGGAACACAAATAATAATACAGTTTCCAAATATAATGTCCTTTGTGAGAGACTGGTGTCTGTACTAGGAACTTGCCTGTATTACAGATTACCAGTCTCTCCCCTGGGAAGAATACTGCTTTATGTGACAAACATTTTATACAAAAATAAAATAAAAAAATCACTACATTTGTTTGGGTCATTAAACCAAATATAATCTCAAACTCTAGGACCCCAAGGGGGCAGAGCTAAGACGACAGAGGCTGTGTGAGTCAAGTAAGCCGATAATCAGGCAGACGGCCCATCTGATAAGTGGTCTCCGCCGCCTATGGACATTTGCAACACCAGGGGCATCGTCAATGCGTTGTCGACACTGAAACGTGAAAACGTAAATCAGCTTATAAATTTAACGGTCCACTTACCATTCCAACTAAAATATTGTAATACAAGTGCACTACCAATTTATGGCTTTGCATAAACATGAATACCTGCTCCTAAAACCTTCTTCTGTACGGTAGCACTATTATACTAATATTGCTATTCCTACTTTTACAATTTATTATTGTTTTTCTTGGTAGTTTTCTTAGGATTTATCCAGACCCAAACATGATAAAAAAAAATTCATGGTCACATCTTAAAATTAGATACATGGAGTTATAATTTGCATTTTCCTCGAAATCACAGCTCGTTGAAAACCACCCAATTTTTTTTTTTTATATTCTTAAAATTTTGTGTCTAGTATAAATGCGAATGTATGTTTGTTTGTTACGCATTCACCCGAAATATACTTAACCGATCATGAAACATCGTACACATATTCTTGGAGGAATTAGAAGTTGTAGTAACATAGGATCCTTTTGTGCCGGAAAAATGTTACATCCCTCGGGAATGCGAGTGAAACCGGGGGAGACAGCTAGTATAGCTATATATATACTAAATATAATATAAATAAATAAAAAAAAAAAAAAAAAAAGGAAAAAAAAGGTTTAATTGATACACCATCACCTCAAAACTACTGAACATATCGGGATGGGACTGCTACCATTCGATGCGGAATTTTTCGTAGATAGACTAAATACAAAGTGCTACAAAATACCCCGTAAAAATATAATTCACATATATAATATATTATTTAATATAATATCTATTATTATGGTAATTGTATAGAAGTATTACTAAGTAATATGGATATTTAAAAATTTTCTCAATAATTGTCGTTGGTCACATTTTGCTATTATATTGGTTCAGGGACTAGAATTTCATAGCCTCTTTTCTACTTTGGGAGAATAGATTTCTACTGTTCGTAGTTCTACTGCAGCGTCCTCTTCTGTATCCTGCTACCCCTAGGTTGTCTGGAAGAAATCGCTTTAGCGATAAGACCGCCTATTTTGTAAACATTTATTCTGTTATCCACTTCTGTATGTTTCTTTTTCTCCTGTTATGTGTTGTACAAATAAAGTATATTGTATCGTATTTATTTGTATGGCGTTTCTCTAAATATCCTACTTATATTATAAATGTGATAGTTTGTGAGTATGTATGGATGTTTGTTAGTCTTTCACATAAAAACAACGGACGGATTTAGATGAAACTTGCCACGTAGATAGAGTATGCTCTAGATAACATATAGGATACTTTTTTCCAGAAAAAAGTAACATTCCTCGGGCACGCGGGCCACAGAGGACAGCTAGTAAAAAATTAAGTCAGTATACCTGTCTGTCTGTTTGTCCGCTTATATCTTTTAAACTACGCAACTGACTTCGATGCGAATTTAACTCTTATTTATGAAATTTCTTTCGCAAGGTATTATCCCAATCAGGTGAATCCGGGGCGGATCGCTAGTGTAGAATAAAAAGCATAAAACTTATAGCGCAACTTATTTTGTTGTTGAAATAAATAAAAAAAATTATAAGAGAAGGAATAAGAAACAATATTGGATTTAAATAATTTATTAACATTTGTTGGGAAATCAAATGCATTTCACTGTCATGGCCCACAGTTGAACATAATAGGGTGAATAAATCTCAAGTTATAATACGTTAACACTGTTACATTTCCTATGAAGTGGATCACTGGAAAGAAAAAAGGTTTGAGAATTAGAAAAGAATAGTTTTATATCAAATGAACATACCTACAAAAATGTGCCAACCAAGGGGAACTACTTATTACGAGAACTCGAAAAAGGGGGGGGGGGGGACTCTCTACGTAAGGATACACACTTTCGTCTTTTCTAGAAAAAAAGGGGAGCGGCCCGATGAACTCTTATTCAAAGGGAGTAGGGGTCGTTACAAATATTACGTCGACCTTTTATTTTAAAGAATATACCTACATTGCTATCACAGATAACATTTTGAATTACTATAGTTACTATTGTTACTATATGTTGAAAGCCCATATGTACTTCTTTTTTTTTTTTTACAGTGTTAATGAATTAATGGAACTGATTGACATATTTTGATTTGTTTATTCTTTAGTATTTGTTTTGTATGTGACATGATTGTAGTTTTTTAATTTGACATAACATTGTATATTTGTATTGTAATAAATTGTATTTGCATGCTTATGAAAAGCTAGATGAGCTGTATTGTAACTTGTAACACCTTAATGTAAAACCACATCTGTAGCAAATAAAAAAATTCTTATTTTTATTGTGAACAGGCGCTGCTAGTGGGGGCTGGTCAGCTGTAGTTTAGTTTGATTAGATATTCAAAATATTATTGTATAATAATTCTTCACTTCACGATAACACACAGATATTTTCAGTGAGACAAAATAAATCTAAGTTCATTTTTAAAAAGAATAATTGCTGCGTTTATTGGCGGTTCTTCTCAGTAAAAAACTTCCGAACCGGTATTAGAGCCAGACTATTCATAAGCGCTAGTTTTAATATCATTAAATTAACTGCATTCGCATAGGGGGAGGCCTATGTTCAGTAGTGGACATCCCTGGGCTGATATGATAATGATGATGAACTGTATCTGCACAAGTAGGATCATTACTCATCTTATATTCTAAGTACTGTAAGGAAGGTCGGCCAGCGCACTGGCCGTTATTACTGTTACTGGCTGACGGTACTTTGAATTAAAAAGTTAATATTCGTTGTTTAAAAAAAATATAGAATGACAGTGCGCGACCACGGAAAGATATGGTTTTTATATAAAAAATTGATGGTTTTTTATATAAATATTTGTAATATTAAAATAAATAATTAATATTTGATTAGTTTCTTTGTAATTACGACCCCGTTCACTACAGTACCTACCTACTACCTATTTATTGGTAAAAAGGGGAAGTAAGTAAGGGGTCCAAATCCTTACATAGTATAAAACAAATTCGTCTGTACGCTTAGATTTCTTAGACTTCGCAACGGATTTTGATCCGGCTCGAAGGACCAATTTTGTACAGTAAGGGGAACTGTACAAAATAAAGGATGCTATTTTGGAATAATTCTGTTTAATATCGCTGATTTGATATCTAAATGAGTAAATCATTTAATCATAAATCGAGGATCACTTGCGCGAAAATACTTCATTTCACCGCGTGTCACGTAAAATGCTGATGGTGCTGATATAAGCTGTATATATAATAAATAAATAATAATAAATATCCCGGGACATTCTCTTACACACGGCCATCTGATCCCAAACTAAGCAGAGCTTGTACTATGGAAACCAAGTAACTGATTTATTACATACGAGTATACTACTTTTTTTTTTTAAATACATACTTATATAAAATAAATATGTTTACACCCAGACACAGAACAAACGGACATGTTCATGCACACAAATGCTTGTACTGGGTGGGAATCGAACCCGCGACCTGCGACTTGGCAGTCAGGTTGCTAACCACCAACTGGCTTGTCGAATAGAATCGATAGATACTAATAAAAAAAAAATGTTTTCAGAACTACCGCGAGCTGTGTGTCAGAAGACAGTTCCCACCCTACGCTTGCCTTATTCTAATTGATTTAACAAAAAAAAAAACAAACAAAAAATATCTATATAATTAAAATACAATATTACATAATTAATATACAATTACCATTTCGTGTGTGTGTGTGTGTGTGTTTATTTGCATGTGCTTGTAGGCGCGTGTGCGTGTCTGTTTGTATGGTTTTTTCTGTTTGAATAATTAGTTCACAATAATGATAGGTTTTCTGTACTTGTATAATCTAATTGTTGTAACCATAGTTTTATGTTATCTTTTAGTTTATATCTGGACATATTACTTACATCGTAGTTATCATTTATAATATTATATAGTCTGGGTGCATGTGAGTTATATTGCATTTGTGCAAATCTGCTATAAACCTTTGGGGTAGGATACCGCTTCCGTTATTTGAAACTAGACACCTCAGTAAGATTGTCGTAGTTTTATTTTTTATTTTTTGCAATGTTACTGATATTTGCTTTCAGTTTTCTATTATTCCAACAATAGTATCAGCATAACACAATTGTATAAAAGTGAATTTCTAGATATTTTACTCCGAGTTTCCTAGTAATTTGGTTCGTGGAAAAATGGTCTGGGTATACCATCGCTTTTTTATGGTATATTTGTATGCGGCGTTTTCGTGACATGCCTGTATGATAGTTTCATTTCATTTTATATTGCAACAAAGAGCAGTTCGAGCAATTTATAATTTGAGTTCTCGAGCTTCCCTCAGAGAAAAGTTTAAACAAATTGATATCCTCACAGTTGCATCGCAGTATATTTATGCAAACATAATATTTGTACATCAAAATATTAGTCTTTATGTCAAAAAGAGTGATATGCACTCCATCAATACTAGAAATAAGGATAAACTTGTCACATCTGCATATAGACTGCAAAAAGTGCAAGGCTCATTTTTAGGACTTAGTGCACGCATCTATAATAAAATCCCTGCTGAAATTTTAAATTTGCCTTTACAAAAATTTAAGGAAAGAATTAAGACAGTTTTAGTACAAAAGGCTTTCTACAATACAAATGATTATTTTAATGACGACAATGCTTGGGTGTAGCGCTCGCTCCAGCAGGACACATCTTTATGTACAAAATCTTATTTTGAAAAGAGTAATTGCTGAGTTTCTTGCCGGCTCTTCTCAGTAAAAGCAACCTTCCGAACCGGTGTTAGAGTCTGACCATTCATAAGTGCCTGTGAAGGCCTATTTGAATAAATATTTCATTTCATTATTTCATTTCATTTCATTTCATTTCATTTCATTTCATTTCATGTCTGATACTATGATTTCCTGTTACTACTGTAGTTATTTATTGTAGGGATATTACTTTGGAATATTATGGGACGAGAGAAATTGAAAATATTTTCTATTTTGTCAATAGTTTTCAATCATATTATATACTAAATGATACCGCGATTTCACCCACGTTGTAAATGGATGTTAAAAACTTCCGAAATAAAAATTTACTCGTCATTATCTCAGCTATCTAGCAGTGTAATTCCCGTCAAATTTGTTCCAGTCGTTTCGGAGATTAACCAGAACAAACATACATATACACAAGCCCAATAAAAAAAAAAAAACAATACTGTTTTTTTTGTCATATGTACCCCACATACTTTCATATGCCTTTAGTAAAATGCTGTAATTTTGACATTAGATTAGATAATATACTTCTTTAATTCTATATTATCTAATCTAATGTCAAAATTACAGCATACCGAAGTACGTGTGTTGACAGTGAACTCCTCCTAAACGGCTGGACCGATTTGAATGTTTTTTTTTTGTATGCATTTGGGTGGCGCCCTGGATGGTTTAGATTCACAATTGGACCTTATTTCGACAGGGCAACGTCTGTCCGGACAGCTGGTATACTTATGTTATTCTTCTGTCCGTGTATATATTAGAGTGAAATCCTCCTAAACGGCTGGATAGATTTTGATAAAATTTAATTTAATTTTGTGTTTGTGCCAGTGGATTCGAGAATGGTTTAGATTCACAATTGGACCCGTTTGGTGGCGCTACTATCGACGACCTGCATTTTTGTATGGACTTATTTCGACAGGACAACGTCTGTTCGGACAGCTAACACCTGACACAGAACAAACAGACATGCTCTTCCGATCCTGCAGAAATTTGGCACACAAAAAGCCAATAAATAGTACAGAGAGGGACATAGTATGCTACTTTTTACGAAAACGTGGGTAAAAACTGCGTCATGATAATAAAATTAAAATGCAAGTGTAAATCTAGGTTACCAATGAAAATTCACTAGAATCGTTTTATTAAACACGGTACACAATCTCACCGGATCCGAGCAAAGTTAATATGCCGACGACACACGCTGTGCTCAGCAAAAAGTGCTTATTCATCGCAAGCTGCTTGTAGGTTTCTGTGTAACAACATTTACATATTAAGGCACATAGTTACACGATAACGTAACGCCCTCGGTTGACGTTTGGCGAGAAGCGGAAATACGTGTCTATTTACGGTAAATAGACTTAAAGAATAGAGATTTGGTTCTTTGGAAAATTTGGAGAAAACATTTCAGTTTGGGGCCTACTTTTAACACAGAAGTTACTAACGGTTTGAAAGGCAGCGTTTAACATAGGCAGAAGAAGTTGAGGCTTCCGTGGTAGCTAACTATATAAATACCTGCTAATATTATAAATGTGAATGTAAGTTTGTTACGCTATTCTTGGAGGTATTAGAAGTAACAATAAATACTTCTATCTCAGAAAAATGTTACATTCCCCGGGAATGCGGGTGATACCGCGGGGAACAACTAATATTACTATAACCTACCCAACCTAAGGTTTCCATAGCCATCAGGTTTACAATAGCTAGTATTAATATACATATTGGTAACTATGTTTTTCTTTTATATAGTATTTTAAGAGTAGTAGAGCTCTTAGTGCAGAGTTCGTCCGGGGAAGTACTACCACTTTACCCATTTCTGCCGTGAAGCAGTAGTGCACTTGTATTACTGTGTTTCGGTTAGAAAGGTAAGGGGGCCGGTGAAATTACAGGCACAAGAGACAACTTTACTCAGGGTCGACAACGCATTGGCGATGCCCCTAGTGTTGCAAATGTCCATAGGGGGCGGTGACCACTTACCATCAGGTGGACCGTCCGCTTGTTTGTCGGCCTATGAGGTATAAAAATAAAAGAATTAAAAAGATACTGAAATGTGTGCCATTCACACGGAAGAAGTGTAACCTACAAAAAGAACCTTCGAGTTTCTAATAACAAAGTAGCTATAGAGGTTTTCACATAAAACCTAAACAGAAACATACTTATCTTAGTTCCAGCCCTTATAAAGGAAAGTTGTGAAGCCATACTATATATAAGCCAGTTAAATTTATATTTAAATTCTAATGCACTACAGTTCATTTTCGTGCTGACCTTATTAAATGAACATTACCTTTTTCCATAATGAGCAGCGCAAAGTGTATCTTCAGCATCGATAGCATGAATATGTAAATGCACAAGGATGTCGACGATAGGATGTAAAACTGAAAAATATGAACCATAATTTCAATATAAAATACGCCAACAAAAGAAAAAAATCTAAGACGAAGGTCTGGGCTCCAGAAAATGATCGAAAGTCTGTATCCGTGTAAGAATCTATGTTACAGCCTGGTTCTGTTTGCACCCCTAGGGTATGGAACCTTAACAACTAAAGCACTTAGGCAAGGTAATATAGGTCTGACAAATTTGAAATTAAAAAATACTTAAATAAATTATTAAAGTACACAGCAAGGTATTGCGGTATGGTACACTGACAGACCAGATGGCTTGGTGGCTAGCGACTCTGACTGCCAAGCCGAAGGTCGTGGGTTCGATTCCCACCCAGGCCAAACATTTGTGTGCATGAACATGTCTGTTTCTTCTGTGTCTGGGTGTAAATATGTATCTATATACGTATTTATTTCGAATAAAAATTTGCATGTATATCAGTTATTGGTTTCTATAGTTCAAGCTCAACTTAGTTTGGGATCAGATGGCCGTGTCTAAAGAATGTCCCGGGATATTTATTATCATTATTATTTTTATAGTCTAACAGATTTGGTTATTTAAAAATACTTTAATTATCATTAAAATCAAAGAAACTCTTTTTAATTAGAGCAAATATGTTACTAAATGTTGTAGTGTACAAGGATATCGCACAGACGTTATACTTTTAAAGAGTTTACTAACATCTTTATTTTCTAGATAAAACTAGTTTTGATATTGTAAAAAAATTTACACATTTACATACCGTGACGTTGCGCGATCTTCAATTTCTCATTGCATGTCTTTTTGGCGCTCTCGATACGATGACGATACGCTTGCGATAGAGTTTGTGCTCAGGACATTGGTGGCCGTGTGTGGCATGTCCCAGGATTTTTTTTTTATTTATCATGCCCCGTTCCCTGTTATTTAGGATCTTTCCTACTAACCCACATGACTCGCCGTTTCTCCAGAGCCAGAGCTGCGAGTAGCGCTATACCACTGATCACTAAGGCAGCTAGTCCTCCAAAAGCCATGTAACTTATCACTGAAAAAAATAACGAATCTCTATGAAAATGAATAAGTAAAGGCGATTTTCAAAGTGAACAGGGGTTCGATTCTGTAAGGAAAATGATACTAACTTGAGGATATTTCGTCGCGGCCTCCGTGCTCTGTCTCTTTCGCTAACTACGCTAATACTACTAATCACGTGAGAGATAGGTCCGAGGCCTCCGAGAAGCGGCTCGCCGACGAAGTTTGTATTAGCTGAATAAGGGGGATGCAACAAGTAACTCAAAAATATTTATAATTTAGAAATGTAGTTATTATTTGTAAACACATATTTATTAAACACCTGTGTCATCCTATCATGTATTAAATAGTTGTTATTTGTAAGTGTTTCTAAGAAGCACAAATCACAAGCATCTATCGAAAGCGTATCGTCATCGTATCGACTTCTTAGGCCTCAGTTCGAATAGAAACTCGCGCGGTACAATACGAGCAACGCTACAACGTGCTCTGGGCATCTATGTAAGGAAAATGACACTATACTACCGGCACGCTATGATAGCCGTTTTGACGTTTCAGATTGTCATAGGAAAAGAAACTGTATTGCTATGGAATAAGGTTGATTTCCATCAACATTCAATTAGCTGTTAGATCAATAGATGCACCTTATTTTTGAAGGATAAAGGTTATTTTTCTTTGTCATTGTTAAACGTCAAAACGGCCATCATAGCGTGCCGCACGTTTAGTTCAAAGATTCGTCGCAGTCTATGCTCTGTCTCTTTCGCTAACTAAGCAATCACGTGAGAGGTATGCTCTTCGAAGCCTCGTTGCGACGCCTCGCCTACCAAGCTTGTTTTACCTGCCCCTTATTCAGCTGATACAAAAATACAGAATGATGTCCCTGAATAAACGGAGTGGAGCGTTGCTTCTTCGTCCCGTAGCGCGGTGTAGTGTGAAAACCGCCTACTAACATTGATTTACATATTAAACAGGCTGCAAATAAAGTCTAGAAAAGAACTGGCTGAAAATAAAAACACATTTATAGCCGTTTATTTATTCAGTGCCCAAATGAGCACATTCGAATTTAGAATAAAACTGAATTCTAGTTCGGAAGTCAGACTTCAACTGTGAAAATCAGGGTATCTCCGCTATATCATAGATATTTTTTTAACCTTACTAATTTACTTGGTGACTAGGTAGTACACTTATCCCTACCGAGCTATCCCTACTGGTAGGGGAAAAAAATTATCAATAATACTATTTTAGTTTTTTTTTAACAAATAAGTAAATCAAAAATAAACATTTTTTACTAATTATAATATTTTTGTCAATAAAATCATTTTTTGGTTACTAATAAATGAATTAAAAGAATATATACAATGTATATTTTTCTCAGGTGCCTTAAAACGTGCACTTATCACTACCAGTAGGCATATCTCGGTAGGGATATGTGTACCACCCGACTTATTCGGCTAATTCTATCTATATGTAGATAAGCATAACATCACAACTGCAGCTCGTGACAGTGGTTGGTGTGCGTTTAAATTAGGTCAATTATTAACTTTAAGTTGCCATTTCCGAGCGCGAATAACGCATCTACAGTTTATATATCATTGGACAAAAGGGGCTTACCTTTCGAATCATACAATTTATCATAGTGATTACTGTACACCAAAACTAAAATAAGCAGTACAGCTCCAAAAACAGCTTCTACCACTCCGACAATAGCCACAATTGGCCACATTCTTTCCACCAATCCATTTTTAGTAAAACCACATGGTTTTTCGAAAGTGTCACAAGAACATTTTGATTTGGTTTGGCTATTTTGCAAGCCATCTTCCATTTTGTTATAACATAAATTTTGCATTATGTTTTGGTCATAACTTAATAATTTCCGACGGTTCTATTTCATTATTTTCGGTCCACTAAGCTTTAAATATTTATTACATTTATTCGAGAGCACACATGGATTAAATGAACTTTTGACAGCAAATATTAAAACATAGTTTTTATCGTATATGTCATGGAATGTAAATATAGTAGGAAGGAGGTTATAAGTTAGGGATGGCGTTAGACTTAAAAAAAAAACCGAAATCCATTTGCGGTGGAATGGATGACCGAATGAATTTCTTATGAGTGGGTGAATAAAAAATAATAATTATCCAAAGACATTCTTCACACATTACCCATGTGATGATCCTAAGTTAAGCAGAGTGTACTGCTTGTAGTACGGCTACCAGGTAACTGATATATTACATATACTACTTTTAAAATACATACTTCTGTAGATATTTACACCCAGACACAACAACCAGACATGTTCATGCACACAAATGTTTGTCCTGGGTGGGAATCGAGCCCGCGACCTTCGGTTTGGCAGTCAGGGTCTCTAACCAAGCCAACTGGCCCGTCGAATGGTTTATTTAAATTATTAAAGTCGAAAACTTTAACTTTGCTGAATATCAGCTGATTCTTTTCAGCTCCAGCTTTTTGTGTCCTGAAATGTCCGAACTGATGGTAAGTGTCCTCCGCGGGCCTAAACAGAAAATTTGGCTTTGAATTTTGTTATCTAATATTTAAAATATTGGACACTTCTCTGGGGGATCTTAATCTGCATAAGGGGATATGTAGTATATAATATATAAACATATAAAAAAAAAATAAACATATAAAGTAAAAGTAAAAAAAAAAGGCAAAAATGTTTCTAGCTAACAAATTGGACCGTATAAATGCAAAAGTTTGTAAGAATGGATGTATGGCTGTCGTTGCTGTTGTTATGTTACTCTTTCACTTTAAAAAATACTCAACAGATTTAGATGAATCTTGTCACGTAGATTAAAAAAAATAAATTAAAAACCATTTATTCAGTTTAGGCCCTCAGAAGGCACTTATGAAGGTCAAATTTAAAGTTACTTATAATTAGGATTATCACACACAATATTTTGTATCCCGGGAAATTGGGTAAAACCGCGGACTATAAATTCTAAAATAACTCCTCTACAAAATACAACATAATTCTACACACAAAGTTACATAAAACTAGTAGAATTAATGTAATAAATTTATAAATACCAACCGAAATGTGTTTGCTATTCCGAGTTATTAATATTAAATGAAACCTGACGTGAGTTACGGTTAATTAAATAATAACCTTCCAGGAAATGCATGAAAATTTACAACGTTACATTATTTCTAATACAAGGTTTTAGATGTATTTTGTTTTCATACACTGTTTTAACTAGCTACCGCCCGCGGTGTCACCATAGAACATTTATACTCTCACGAGTTGTCACTCGCGTTCTAAGGATTTGATGTGTCAATTATAATACGACACTCGAAAATGAAATTATTGTTGAAATCGGATGAGCCAATCCTTTTTAATATTGTAGTTTATATTTGTAATCTTCCTATAGTTGTATATATACTAGCTGTCCCCCGCGGTTTCACCCACGTTTATCGATATATAGCTATCATATATGGACCATCCAAAAAATCCATACAAAAAATTCCGCGTCGAATGGTAACAGTCCCATCCCGATATGTTCAATAGTTTTGAGGTGATGTTGTGTCAAAGGAACCCTGTATTCTTTATATATATAGATAATAGGTTGGGGAAAAAGTTCCTTCGCATTTTTTAAGAAAGTTCAAAACGTTTTTAATATAGTTTATTTACATTTAACTAAAGTATGTAGGTACCATTTTGTTCGATAACTTTTTGCCATCTTGTAGGGACATGATCCCATTGCTATAAAAATTTTGGGACTTCTGATCAAAATACTGCGACAAGTGGTTTTGATAGTCCTCTCGTGATGTTAACCTGACATTGCCTAAAGAATTCTGAAGATACCGAAACAGGTGGAAATCTGAAGGTGCAAGGTCAGGACTATACGGCGGATGCATTAATACCTCCCAGCCAAACTCTCTTAATTTTTGCTGAGTGGTTAAAGATGTGTGAGGTCTAGCGTTATCATGATGAAAAACCACACTCCTTCTGTTGATTAATTCCGGCCGCTTTCTCTCAACTTCTTGCTTTAATCTCATCAGTTGTTCGCAGTAGAGTTAAGAATCGATGGTCCTGCCTGGTGGTAACAGCTCACAATGAATAATGCCCTTCCAATCCCACCACACACACAGCATCACCTTGTTGCGAGTTAACCCGGGTTTCGCCACAATCTGTGAAGCCTGACCGGCCTTTGACCACGACCTTTTTCGCATGTTCTTGTCGTACGTGATCCACTTTTCATCACCAGTTATCAGCTTCTTCAAAAATGGTTCGGTTTCATGACGTAGTAATAAAGAATCACAAATGAGTACACGGTTCATTAGGTTTCTTTCACTGAGCTCGTGAGGTACCCAAATATCTAGCTTTTTTGTGTACCCAGTTTTTTTCAAATGCGCCAAAACTGTTTTGTGGTCAATTCCCAGTTCTTCAGCTACGTCGTAACTACTGATATGCCGCTCTTGCTCCACTTTTTCAAAAATGGCATCCATTTTATCCGTAATGGGGCGACCAGAGCGACGTGCATCTTTGACATCAAAATTTCCGGATTGAAAAAGCTTAAACCAAATTTGTGCTACTCTCACAGACACTGCACTAGGTCCATAAACATCGCAAATTTTTTTCGCGGCTTGCGTTGCATTTTTACCTTTTTTGTAGTAAAATTTTAAAATGAATCGAATTTCTTCATTAGATTCTCTCATCTTGGCGGTACAAAAAACAAATGCAAATCACACATTTTCCTAATTTGAATTTGGAATTATGTTCTTTAAAATTTAAACTTTCAATGATATCAAAACCAGGCAAATACAAATAGTATAGCCAAAGAGATTTTATTACAAGTTCATACATACTATAATGCGAAAAGACTTTTTCCCCAACCTAATAGATATATGATTTTATCAGAGTTTGTTTGTACCCTGTGATTTCTTATACTAAGGTAAATTTTCACTTGCTGTCAACAAAATAACGAACATACCAATAGCGTCAATATTTGTATGTAAGTACTGAGAAAAAAGTAGTATATTGTATAGTATATCAGTTATCTAGTTTCGATAGCCACATCGACAAGCCAGTTGGCTTGGTCGTTAAAGACCCTGACTGCCACGCCACAGGCCGTGGGTTCGATTCCCACTTAGGACAAACGTTTGTGTGCATGAACATGTCTGTTTGTTCTGTGCCTGGGTGTTAATATCCACATAAGTATGTATTGAAAAATTAGTATAAGTAATGGTAGTAATAGTATCAGTAGTCTGGTTTCCATATTACAATCTCAGCTTAGTTTGGGATCTAGTGGGCGTGTGTAAAGAATGTCTCAGAATATTTATTTATTATTTATAGTGTGGTCTCCACTCTAGAACACGTCTACCCCAACGGTTATCGGTTCTAAGGCAGATGTGACCAGCCCACTGCCACTTCAGAGTGGAGACCACGGCTCGGTAAACGTAGTGTAGGGCGCCCTCCAGCTAGATGGAGCGATGATATACGCAAGCTGGCTGGCAGCGGTTGGAAACAAAGAGCTGAAAATCGAGCTCAGTGGCGTGCCATAGGTGAGGCCTATGTCCAGCAGTGGACGGAGATAGGCTGATGATGATGATGATGATGATGATTTATAGTGTAAAGAATGTCCCTAAATATTTATTTATTTTATTCCGTATGAACCAGAAATTATGATTATGACCTAAATATATTCCAAAACAACGTTGATAATATTATAATTTAACTATTATATATATATAATATACAACATTACGCCTTCACTGATATAAATGTCGAAATCCTGAAAACATGCTTCAGTTATTTGCCTCCTGAAAGAACCGTTCTTTTAGCCCTAGTTCCAAGAAAAACCTTTCCCAATGTACATAATGTTCATAATGCAATGTACAATTTTGTTCTAAAAATACGCTCCACTTCCCTTTCTTTCTCGTACGAGGAAAT
The DNA here is from genome assembly GCA_907165245.1 of Habrosyne pyritoides. Taxonomy (NCBI): domain Eukaryota; kingdom Metazoa; phylum Arthropoda; class Insecta; order Lepidoptera; family Drepanidae; genus Habrosyne; species Habrosyne pyritoides. The sequence continues at coordinate 2,553,204 of OU015606.1, forward strand.
GTGAATTGACCCTTATTTGACCCATTGAATTATTTACGTATATTCCAGAATCAACAGCTATTTCTTTCAACCCGTCTTACAACATACACCCTTTAAGCAGAAGGGTAAGTAAAGTAACAATCGAATCACCTTATGTATAGTCTGTTCCGAAATAGAAGCCATTTTGATGTTTAATGTCAAAGAAAAATTTTCTTTATTGCTTTTGAATTAAAATTCATTTTTCGATATAGTTAAATGTATGACGAATGTTTAGAAACAGAAATATTGTTTATCATTATATAGTTTTTTGAATATTACACACAATGATATTAAAAGATAATAATTTTACAATAAAAATACTTAAATGGATAGATTCTCAGCCGAGCAATTAATTGCCAAAGGTTATTATCCTCTAAATAATCAGATAAACTATAAAATCCCTTTTGATATAAAGTATTTTTTACTACCTTTTTAAAATTATGCACGTGTAATTCTTGTAAGTCTTTAGGTAGTTTATTAAAGAAACGTATACATTGACCCTTAAAAGTTTTTTTTTAGTTTAGTGAGATGAGTTACATTACAGCGAGATTGTGTTGTTTTACCACTTACCACTTGGGCCGACAAACAAGCAGACGGTCCACCTGATGGTAAGTGGTCACCGCCGCCTTTGGACATTTGCAACACTAGGGGCATCGCCAATGCGTTGTCGACCCTGAGACGTGAAGTTGCTAAGTCTCATGTGCCTGTAATTTCACCGGCCTCCTTACCTTTCTAACCGAAACACAGTAATACAAGTGCACTACTGCTTCACGGCAGAAATGGGTAAAGTGGTAGTACTTCCCCGGACGAACTCTGCACTCTACTACTCTCTTTGTTTCAGGGGCTCGATTCTGTAAGGAGAATGACACTAATTCGAGGTTGTTTCGTCGCGGCCTCCGTGCTCTGTCTCTTTCGCTTACTACGCCAATACTACTAATCACGTGAGAGGTAAGCTCTCCGAGGCCGCCGTGAAGCGGCTCGACGACGAAGTTTGTATTAGCTGAATAAGGGGACTGGTGTTAATTCTATGTGTGTCGCTATTTTTAGGAAATTGATTTATATTTTTACGAGTTTGTATGTATGTATGGATGTTTGTTACTCTTCAACGCAAAAACTACCGGACAGATAGAATAGGAATGTGTCCAGACATGTCAAATCAGCAATTCTTTTGAAATGTCAAAACGATCGAATGTATGGAGTTTTGTATGAAATAGCAAGTTGTGACGTCATAATTGTACAGCATCAAATAACATACTCTTTATGATTAGATCGGTACTGAAAAATCACATTAATGATTTAATTTTGATCATATTTAATGTTTTCGTTTTTTTTTGGATGTTCAATACACTGGTTAGTGTTTGATCATTTATCTTTAATACAGGATACATCCCAATTAATACAAAAGTGCCATGAAACACCTCCCGAACAATAAAATTACTGGTATTATCTCTACCATCCTCTACCATGAGTTGCTATCGATACTTACTTTAGTCACTAGCGAGTAAACTACTATCGATACAGTATTTCTCGATAGCAACTGTCAAATTTGTGACTCATGGTACCGAATTTCTATAGCAAAGGCTAATAAACGTTAGTCGCTAGTGTCTACATTTCGATAGGTTTTTTACCTATCGACTCGTACTATCGATTTTAGTTCTTTACGTAACCGCTAGTGGTGCTGTACACATTTGCCATACAAATGTTTTACGCCGTCGCTAGCGAGTGCGTACGTTAAAAACTCATGGTAAAGGCACAGAATACAGCTCCTGACGTGATAGGAATGACTAATTTAAGTTTCAAAATGGCGTCGGTAAGGTCCAAGTTAGTAAATAGCTGGTGACGTCACATCATTAGTTGGTTAGTTGCAGGTATGATTCACGATGGACCAACTTTGGGGAAAGTTTCACACTTCAGTTGTAGTTCTAGTTTAACTGGGCTATCTATTAGGTTTGGTTGTAGTTAGTTCTATATTATAATTAATGTGAATCGAGTAGTTATTTGCTTTAATTATTATGTAATTGGACAACCTAATATCTACACTAATATTATAAAGAGGAAAGAATCGTATTTTTGTATGTAACGAATAAACTTAAAAAATACTGGACCGATTAAAAAAAAAAATCAGCGTTGTGAAGCTGCACTATCCCCGGGTGACATATGCTATATTATATTTTCAAAGAAATTAGGGATCCTTACTAAAACTCCAATAATGTAACCGTAGGTGTAAAAAAATCCTTACATCGCGTGCGCTGCGAAAACTATTGATGATAGAAAGAAAATAAATAATGTAACATCCTTTGGTAACGCAGGTGAAACCGTAGGGGACAGCTAGCTTATTATATTTTATGTATACTTAAATTTATAATTAGGAAATTGTTTAACTTATGAAGAAGGGTTTTTGAGTAGTAGAGCTCTTAGTGCAGAGTTCGTCCGGGGAAGTACTACCACCATACCCATTTCTGCCGTGAAGCAGTAGTGCACTTGTATTACTGTGTTTCGGTTAGAAACGTAAGGGGGTGAAATTACAGGCACGTGAGACTTAACAACTTAACGTCTCAGGGTCTACAACGCATTGGCGATGCCCCTAGTGTTGCAAATGTCCATAGGCGGCGGTTACCACTTACCATCAGGTGGAGCGTCTGCTTGTTTGTCGGCCCATGTGGTATAATAAAAAAAAACGGGGTTTTTATATGTGACTCAAAGTGTGCACACTATGTCTGAGCGGCGCGGCGTGGTGGTTAAACACTTAGGCCTGTAATGGGTTCGATTCCTAACTACATTTGTATGCAACATTTCTGCTTTGTCTAGTGTATGTATGCAATTTGTTAAAGATGCAGTAAATCAGCTATCTGGTTACCATGGTTCAAGCTTTGTATAGTTTTAAATGAGTTGAAAGCCTTTCGATATACATATATTTATTTTCCTGTAAAATGAAAAAAAGCCTATAAAATAATGTGGTAAATATATTAAACAACAATAATTATAAAGTTGACGGTCTGATGACAAAAAGGTCTAGACAGCCCCCTTATTCAGCTAATACAAACTTCGTCGGCGTGCCGCTTCACGGAGGCCTCGGAGAGCTTACCTCTCACGTCATTAGTAGTATTAGCGTAGTAAGGGACAGAGACAGAGCAAGGAGGCCGCGACGAAACATCCTCGACTTAATGTCATTTTCCTTACAGAATCGAGCCCCACTTTGTACCAGAAACCTAGTGGTTCATGGCGCTGATTTTCAACCTTCTACTGGTTCAAATGAATTTAATTCAACACATAGGCCTTTAATACCACCTGAAAATCATTGAGAACACAGGTAAATCCGAAGGAAGGAAGCTAGTCTATATTGTCAGATGTTTAAGACATGATGAACAAAATGTAACCTCATTTAGTTTCAAGCTCTCTCAGTTGAAGGCAGCTTCCGGACCGGTGGTAATATCAAAACCTTTGACCTTTACAAGAGTATTTAAAGGCCTTTACTGAATAAACCTTATTCAGTAAATACAAACTTCGTCGGCGAGCCGCTTTACGAAGGCCTCGGAGAGCTTACCTCTCACGTCATTAGTAGTATTAGCGTAGTAAGGGACAGAGACAGAGCACGGAGGCCGCGACGAAACATCCTCGAGTTTGTGTCATTTTCCATACAGAATCGAGCCCCTGATATTATTATATTAAACTAGTGGTTCTCGCGGTTTCACATGATTTATCGATATCAATATAGCTATAACCATCTAGGAAAAATTGGGCGTCGAATGGTAGCAGTCCCATCCCGATATGATCAGTAGTTTTTAAGTGATGGTGCGTCAAAGGAATTCTATTTTCATATATAGACTAGCTGTCCCCCGTGGTTTTACCCGTATTCCCGAGGGATGTTTTGTTTTCCGATTTTGATTAATAATAGGTATCTCCTAAGTTACTCTTTATAACATCAGCTATATGCCAGTGAAAGTCACGTCAAAATCGGTCTGTTTTGGAGTCAATAGGGTCAATATTACGATTAGTTCTAAATTCCTATAAACCCACATATACGATTAACTAATATTATTTGTAAGCTAGCTATACATGTTATTAATCTTTGAGGGAAATCGGCGCTGTATGCCGAAATACAGGAACTCCGTTCCTAGTTCGGCAGCAGATGCTTTTTAATATAGTTACTTTTAATCTAGCCTAGTATAGATGATAAGTAACAATTGTAAATTTTGTGGAAATAAATAATTATTAAGTTTTCATTCGTAGCTGTTAAAGAGAGAAATAAATATTTAATGTATCTTCTATCTCTATAAATAAATTGGGGTGATTGTTTAGTATGCATTTTGTAGATATCAGTTATAAGGTTTTAGAGTAGTAGAGCCCCTTAGCCCTTACCCATTTCCGCCGTGAAGCAGTAGTGCAATTGTATTACTGTGTTTCGGTTAGAAAGGTAAGGGGGCCGGTGAAATTACAGGCACATGAGACTTAACAACTTCACGTCTCAGGGTCGACAACGCATTGGCGATGCTCCTAGTGTTGCAAATGTCCATAGGCGGCGGTGACCACTTACCATCAGGTGCTTCCACCGTCTGCTTGTTTGTCAGCCCTAGTGGCATAAAAAAAAAACAAAAGGTGTCCATAGAACAACCATTGCATAGGTTGGGTGCAGATAGCATGGTTTAACAATCTCGCCAATTATTCGCCAAACGGTAGGCAGTACCGACGTGACATTTGATGAGAATCGTTGCTGCCACCTCGTTATCAATCCGGGCTACAGCTAATCATTTATATAAAAAAAATAGCAAGAAGAAATAAAATAAATATCAATTCTACGTTTTCCGACCTTGGGAATCGAAACCACTACTCTGCACCTGTATCGTGTAAAACTCTGAAAATTGAAGCCGTAAACAGCCTCACTGTAAGGAAGAGTGGATGGCAAATAAAGCGGACTGTCCTCTGCTATAGAAACTTAAAGAGGACAGAGTCAGTCATAGTTTAAAGTTTTAGTCTTAAAATGTTTCTTTGTAGTTATTAGACTAGTCTTAATCTTTACTAACACTAAAGGGACTTGAATTGCCTGAATAAATAAATTAATAGTGGTGCTATTTATATAAAAAAAGCGTGTAGCAGTTTTGTGTTTCGGTTTGAAAGGTGAAATTACAGTCACATACGGCTGATTAATTTCACGTCTCACGGTTGCCTTTTGTTTATACCACCTAGGCCGACATAAAGACGGTCCACCTGATCAGGTATCAGGTTAATCACCAATGCGTTGTTGACCCTGAGACATACCGACTCCCTTACCATTCTAATCAAATCATACTTATATAACGCTTCACAGCGGAAATAGGTATAGTAATACTTTTTTCCAATACAAAATGGAGGTAATAACACTTCACAACAAATTGTCGGCAAGTGGATACAATATAAAGGACCTGCACGAAACTAAATTAGTTCAATAAACAGCGAACAGTCAATGGTTGCCAATATTTTACGTTCCACGTGGAGGTACGCCAGGGATTTTAGGTTTTTGTAGAGTGAGCATTATATTATTATTTTGTTCCATTGGAAAACATTTTTTATAAGTTATTTTTCTTGCAATATTGTTGCTTTGTTTAGGTTAAGCCTTGCAAGCTGAATTTGAACTACTTCTTCCTTTCCTATGTAGGTATGGAGTCGACTTTTGACGTGTAAGCTCACTAATGACAGAGTATTTTTATAGTAAGCATCACCTGATACCACATATAGGGTTGGCTCCAGACGAAGAAACTCCTCAACTGCATGGACTCGAAATTTTGTAAAAGCCTTAGTTTTGATTGCCGGCTTAAAATGTAGCCTGGCTGTTGGAGGGTTGGCTCTCAACGAGGGAACTTAATGGTTAACAGCATAGACATGATTTCGATGATGATTTTCTTATACAACGTTGATAAAAGCAATAGGCATTAAATGAAACCTCATATACTTTGTATCATTTTCAGGCCACACACCAAAAATCAGAGCAATAGAAGTATGTAATAGTTTAGCGACATGATATTTTTATAGATTCTTCTTTAGCAGCTGACCAAGAACATAGACATAGCTACCTACAGTCATTCACCTTAAAATGACAAAATTCACGCGGCGATGCCGCTCTTCATCATAAGATCCCAATACAAACGCGCTACGCTATGCGATGTTGCCATTCCGATACGCAGGTCAGAGGACATTTTTGCAAAGGATGTTTAAGTTTTACTTTGACTATTCAGCTATTTAATTACTTTGAAAAAAGTTTTTTCGTATTTTTCACGTAAACTTTTTTTTATTAGTTTAAAATTAATCGTAAGCACGTATAGTGTATGTGGTTTCATTTAATGCCTCTCGCCTTTATCAACGTTGCATATTTTATTTTATAATACCCCCTTTTTGGAATCTTCTCGTTTGACTCGGTCAGGAACCTTTAACCACCTCATAAATCTGACTATACATACACATCGCATTTTATAAGAGGGGGTAAATGAGAGAGTAATAATCTAGCTAGATTCCTACATTATAAAGCACTTCGTAGCTCCCAGCCTCACTTACTCATTACCAGTTCAACGGCAGTTTTCTGTGTGACTTCGCTTCACTAGCCAGAATCGCTCCGCTAGCTCCGCTTCTATAGCTTACATAGCTTCTATAGCACACTCCGTTTTTCCCGATAATTCAATTCCACTATTGACAAGCTGGAGGCGTGCTAATTAATCCTTAGAGTAAAGGTTTATATTTATTATCTAACTTTGTTCAAGCTTCGATGTGTTTCGTTTTGAAATGCGTTTTGTTCTTTGTGCTTTAGAATGGGAATGGATATATTTCATCTTCAATTTGTAAATGAATTGATTTGTTACCTCATATAAGTATTTATTAATATTTGCTCTAAATATATATACAGAATGTTACAAAAATGTGTTATGTTCTAGTAATAAGCATAATGGTTTAGTATAGATATTAGGTGTGTATCAAGTGTTTGTGCAAGAGGTGTCCACCTATAATGGTTGTGCATTTTTTATGTTTAAGATTTGTATGTAATAGTGTAGCAACTGCTGGTGAACCATAATAAATAAATTAATAAAAAATACCCGTAAAGCCGAAAGGAGGTTAAATGGGGCCTTATAACAAGTCCATTGACATTATTTAAGAACCGTAGTAACGCTGTACAACATACCCCAAAAAAATAAAAAATAACCAGATTTTTATGAATGAAAAATAGAAAAACTATTAAAGTAGACAATTATTATGTAAAATAGGTACGTAGGCCTTTCTGTTAAATAATCTGGTTCCCTGACGTGAGCTTACTAGGGTTGTTGGATTTGATAATTAATAATATTTTTACGGGGTATTTTGTAACACGTTGTATTTCTTCTGCTCGTGTATGTGTTTATAGACCTTGTTGTCAGATAATAAAATAATTATTTGATTTGTTTATTTGTCACTGAAATCCTCCTAAACGGCTGGACTGATTTTTATGAAATTTTGTGTGTATTTGAGTGATTTCCAGGGCGGTTTGGATTCATGATTGGACTCAGTAGGTCTTAATTTAAGCTCAAAGCGCCATCTACAGGGACAGAACAACGTCTGAGTCAGCTAGTTTCTTTATAAATTAATAAAGAACACATTTTGGTTGACAAATGGGCTACCACATAATTTGTTGCGTAAAAAAGAGAAGCTCGGATAGCATTTGTTTAGTAGACTATATTTGGTAGGGTATTAATTATGTATTGTAAATGCAAGGGACAGGTAATGCAGGCGTACTAGGATTTTGGAGTAGAACGAAGAGGTTAATTGGCTGCACAATTAAGGAAAACATGCACTTACTTGAATACTTTTATGCTCCGACGAATTTTCAAAATGCCGCCATATTGGCATGTGTGGACAGCACGGCACTTTACATGAAGCCTTCTAATAATTTAACAGTTTATTTTTAATGGTTTGAATGAAAGATTAAATGATGTGCAACGAAAGTTTGAGTTCAGCAGCAAAAAAGTTGAAGCTAAAGAACGATTATAGATTGCTAACTTATTTTCTTCAAACTGCACTTACAGCAGTGTGAGCGAGATGCACGCATATCCGTCTCGGTGCACGCAGAACCAGTCATTACAAGCGTTTTTATAAAATTTCGTTCAAAAACCAACACATTTTGTTTTCATACGAAAATATATTAAACTATATGTCCCCGGCGATTTCACCCGCGTTCCCGAGGGATGTAACATTTTCCCGGCACAAAAAGTATCCTACGTTACTTCTAATACCTCCAAGAATATGTGTATAAAGTTTCATGATGATCGGTTTAGTAGAAAAAAACTTACATTCACATTTATAATATTAGTAGTGATTACTTACGTGAGAAAGTTTCTTCCAGTGTTTTAATGGAAAACGAGGGTAGTAGCCACCTAAATCGGTACTACAAAGTACCCAACCACCAATTCTAAACCAGATATGTAAATAAATGGGTATAATAAGCGAAATCACTTTTACCCCATAGCAGAATAAGTTGTTATCTCCTATGTGCAGTTTAAAAGGCCTAAACATACATTTGAGGCAATACCCTAATGACGTTATTATGTAATACATACAAAATGAGGGAGAAAATGTTGTCATTCAAGGTTTTATGAAGAATCATAAATTGGCGCTAAACGGAACGAAATGAGCGACGCGGCTCGAGCCAAACGCCGTGACGCGCGACGGTTCAAGAGAAAATATCCTTTCAAAATACGCGATAACACGCACTATGTTGAAAAAACGCTGACGTTTTTAAAAATAAATTAATTATTGGAGCTTTTAGATTCTTAAAAAAAAATTTTGGAAATTAAATGTAACACATTTATACAAATAGGCACTTATTAATGGCCATACTCTACTCTGTTCGTACTGAGAGGAGCTGGCACTAAACTAAGTACTAACTTTTCTTCAAAATAAGCTGTGCACTTAAAAAGTGCCCTGCAAGAGAGAGCGTTTGAGTTGCATAGTATAAAGATAGTAAAAAAAGGTATGATCAAAGTCAGCGTGATATTTCCACAAATATTTCTTTGGCGGCAGTAATGCGCTGTGTACCAGCTAGTTATAGGTACGTTATATATAATATATATCAATTTGGTATATAATTATTTAAACCACACCTATAATCATACCCATACTTGTCTTTCAACCCAAGTGTAAACTGTGCATCGTAATTTTTTTCAAAACCTACCAACCATAAAGCATTAATACGAATACAACCTAAAAATGGCCATAAAGCATCGAGTTGCGTTTGTCATTGTAAGGCTTTTGGGAGCAAAACCATCCGAGGCCGAAATGTTTTCAACAAATTATAATTGTAACAAAATTTAAGTAAATTTTATGTTATTTATTTTATAATGCATGCAATTCAACAATAGAAAAATGAAATGTAATACCTATATATATACTAAGGAATCACAAGCCTCAGCTCAAAACAACAAGCTGAGGCAGCGCAGAAAGATGTTAATTTATAACAATGCCTCAGACAATGGCACATCTATTGTCGTGCCCTGCGTGCCCCTCATCTTGCATGCCAGAAGACCTGTATAATGCTACAGACGACACAGTACGCCTGGCAAAATTCTGGTCTAAACAAATTTAGCCAAAACGGTCGACACGCAAAAAAAAAAATGCAATAAAATTTATCTTTGAATAATTTATCATAAAATAGTAGAGTAGTAAAGAATCCGTAGAAAATGTAACAAAATAAAATATAAAAAAAGCGTTTATAAAACGCTACGTTTCCCCTCACAGTGCGTAAACAGTAAACCAATTCTCATTCATTAAGCATTTTAATTAAAGTCGGTTAAGAGCCACTGTCATACATATTCGACAAAGACTCAAGGATATTGTCAAAGTTAAATTCTTCGTGAACCATATTGGAAGGAGGCGGCATTCCTTACAAAATTCCCGTCGTGCAATTTTTCGTATCCCACGAAAGATTATTACACGTATTTTTGCCAAAAATGTTTATCATTTAGATGGCCTTAAATCACCAGATGCTATTGTTGTATATAATTTATTATGGTTCTAAAACATTTTTGGTTAGATCTTATGTTTAATATATAGAAAACCAGCTGTCTCCCGCAGTTTTACCTGAGTTTTCGGGATAAAAAGTGGGCGATGTCCCTGTCTATACGTAGGCTGGTTTTTGTGCCAAATTTCAGCAAGATAGGTTCAGTCATTTTGACATGAAAGTGTAACACACAAACAAACTCCAGTTTAAGTAAGATTATGCTTGTGTCTTTATTTGTCTTCTATGCATCTCGGTTGCATTTAAGGTAGTCCGGTGTGACGGCCGAAATTTGGCCTTTTTTTCGTGAATTTGGCGTTTTTTTCGTGTGAGTTACAAAACGATCGTATATTATTTACTTGACAATTTACTTACAAGTAAATAATATAAGATCGTTTTGTAACTTTTACATATTTATTTTAGTACTTTAAATGATATAATTTTTTTTTTTTTATTGAATTTTCCATTATTTATTTACAAGTCCTCTAAAGAATGATGAGCTGTTTCGGGGAAGCACACAGCCTTCCGTAGTCATCTGAAATGAAAAAATCAAGATTATTATTGTGTAGACCTTATTCTAATGAACTAACCAATAATATACATAATAATATTTTTTTTTAATTACCGACTTGTGAAAAAAAAGTTCTCAAAATGTAATTTTTTTTTTGTTGATAAAATGTTTAAAAAAAAATTATGTTTTAAAGGTTAGGCATTTAGATATATGTAAAATAACTGGTAAAATTTGTCTGGCTGACTGACCTATTGTGATGCCCATTACCTCCATAATTTTAAGTACAGGTAGAAAACCCTCATTAAAGATACAGGCAACCGTATAAGTAGCAATTTCCAAAACGTTCTTCCCAGTAAAAATATGCTTCGGAGCGAAATTCCATACACAATGATTGATACTTTTTCACACAATTGAAATCCTAATCCTCTAGGCGATAATTTGAAAAATCTAATAATATAAGAGCATATTTTTTTAATGTAGTATGTACTTCCGAAAGTTGTAAAAAAAAAAAACGATTTTCTTGACCCATCACACCGGACCACTTTTTTTTTATATATATATTTATTAACCATATAAAAATACTTTACATAATTATTATGAAAATATAATGTTTATACGTAGAAACATAGGAATGTTTGAGTCAAAATTAGATATTCATAGTATAAATACAAGACAAAGGGAGAAGTTAGTTGTTCCATACTTTAGACTAACTAAAGTTAACAAGTCATTTCTTGGTAATTGTGTTCGATTTTATAATAAGATACCGCTTTCAATAACCAAAATGTCTGATCATAAATTTAAAAATTATATTAGGAAAGTTTTGAAAGAAAAAGCGTATTACAAGGTAGTTCATTATATTGAAGATAAAAATGTATGGAAATAGCTGCTCTCTGCACAGTGCACCTCTAAATCTCTTGTTTAAGTTGTAAGTACCTAATTATTGTTATTTTCTATTTTGTAGTCTTGTCATATTTTTTTTTTGTTTTGTTTTTATTAATGTTACCTATAATAAGTATTTTGTAATTGTTAAATATAAAATTATGTAAAATTGAAATTATAAAATAGCCAAAAAGTCAGAATAGATAAAAATTTATATAACAAATAAAAAAGAATGTAACCTTGCTGAGTTTCTTGCCGGTTCTTCTCAGTTGAAGGCTGACTTCCGAACCGGTTGTAGCTTCAGTAACTTTAAATTTGACCTTCATAAGTGCCCTCCGAAGGCCTAAACTGAATAAATGGTTTTGAATTTTTTTGAATTTTTATGAGAGCCTTCACGGAAGCCTCGTGGGCTTATCTGTGTAGGCTACGTGTGTAGTACTTACTACCTTAACGGATTGCGATGTAACTTTGGTAGGTTTTGTATTTATATATATTTGTTTTCTTTAATAAATATATGAATTGTAACGTATATAATATACAAAATAATTGTTTTTATTTATCTTCTAAATTCATAGATGTACTGGGTAAATATCGTACCCACAACCTGTGGCGCAGCACTCCTATCTAACGACAAATCCAACTGGTTCGTCAAAAGATATAAAAAATATCACGATTTGCATTATCTCTTTTCAATAGTAGATACTTAACGCAAAATATTATTAAAGGCTATATCAGCTACGAGGGCTACGACGTAGCGAGTCTACGAAAGTGCTACAATATCTGAACACCTTGATCTTTGACTTCCGTAGCAAGCAGTTACGATAAGTTTTTTGGCACAAACTTGTACCATATCTTTTTTATGTATTTACTCTTATGAAGGAAGTAAATGTACGTATTGAATGTTTGTGAGTTAGATTTGGTTGGAAATATGTTTTTCAACACTAATGTTATAAAGAGGAAAGATTTGTATTTTTGTATGTAACCAATAAACATAAAAACTACTGGACCTATTTCAAAAATTCTTTCAGCGTTGTGAAGCTGCACTATTCCCGGGTGACAGAGGCTATATTATATTTTCAAAGAAATTAGGGATCCTTACTAAAACATCATGAATGTAACTCAAGGTGTAAAAAAAGTCTTTAAATCGCGTGCGCTGCTAAAACTATTGATGATAGAAAGAACAAAATAATGTGTTGTAACATCCTTCGAAAACGTGGGTGAATCCGCGGGGACAGCTATTATTAATATAATATATATCCTGGGACGTGGCCTTCAGATCCCAAACTAGACAGAGCTTGTACTATGGATAATATTTATTTATAAATCGTTAGTATTGTGGCGACATCTATGAACACGCCTACAATCCTTCACCGGCTGCACTACAGTGATGTGGCGACATCTATGAACGAGTAGAAACACGCGAGAAACCCTACATCGTGATATTGAGATTCTCTCAGGATTTGACATATATACAAGCATCCAACATCATCAGTTTGCCCCTCACTCGCCCCAACTCTAATAGACTCATTCCCGACGAGCAGTTTGGTTTTCGAACCAAACACTCGTGTGTTCAACAAGTCCATAGAATCGTTGAACACATCTCTAGTAAATTCCAAACCGGTATATTGACAGGCGCGCTCTTCTTCTACGTGGCGAAAGCGTTTGACAAAGTGTGGCACGACGGCTTAATTTTTAAGCTTTACTCAATGGGAGTGCCACCGAGGCTCGTTATCATCTTGCGAGACTTCTTGTCGAATCGCCACTTTCGCTACCGAGTTGAAGGGCGCGTCCTGTCAACGCCTCATCCCATTCGCGCCGGAGTCCCGCAGGGTTCGGTGTTGTCTCCCCTGTTGTTTACGCTCTATACGACATGCCCAGGACCAGTGACACACACTTGGCCCTGTTTGCGGACGATACGGCTCTTTACTCTTCAAGTAAAAGCGAATCTCTCCTTTGCAAACGACTCCAATGCGCAGCCAACGCCTTAGGCGAGTGGTGGAGAATCGAAATCAATCCCCTCAAAAGTCAGGCTATCCTGTTTTATAGAGCCTTCCGCGAATCATACCGACCTTTTCCCGCGTCACCCATCACCATGTTCGGCGCGCCTATCCCTTGGGAGAGGCAAGCCAAATATTTAGGTGTCACTTTGGATGATAGACTTTCCTTCGGTCCTCACATTAGCACGGTGCGTAACCGCGCCGCGTTCGTGTTAGGCAGGCTCCACTACCTCATTAATGCTAGGTCTAAATTGGCCCTCAAAAGCAAAATCAGACTGTATATCGCGTGTATACGCCCCATAATGACGTACGCGTGTGTAACTTTTGCACACGCTGACCCCAAGCGGATCCAGAGATTCCAAGTCCTCCAAAATAAGTTCATGCGCAGAGCCACGGGTGCCCCGTGGTATATGCGTAATCTCAATCTCCACATGGACTTAGGCGAGAGATCATCCTTTTTAAATGGAGGAGTCTCATACCTCGCTCCTCCATAGTACACTTGAAAAAGGCTGGACCCATTTGGCAATTTTTTTATTAAAATGTTCGAAATATGGAAAGAAAAATTAAAAAGAAGCTCGGTAAATTGTGAAATTTTGGAAAAACTTAATTATTTTCTGTGGGATTTTTGTAGACTAAAACATATACTTAAGGTTATATTCATCGCGGTATGCGAACACCATAAAATACGAAATCTCTCGTGAGATCAGGGGCAGAGCAAAATCTCACGACATCTCACCAAGGGGAGTGGGGTCAAAACATCGCCAAAATCACCTCACGTAATTAATGGACGCCCCCTAACCATTAAACACCAAAAATCAGGACGTGAACGATTTTAAATTTAAATTATGTATTATCTTACCATTGTCACAATAACTAAAAAATATATATTAACACAAAAAAAAATGTTTTTATATTATGTATTTTAAGAAAATTATTTTTTATGTCGTTCAACATATTATTTCACCATGAATTTGTCAGATAAAAATAGTAAGCAAATCAGTTACATAGTGACGCAAAATGCAACCAACAAGATATACAAATTCAAGTCGCAGTACGCAATGTATCAAATTAAATAAATTTTCGATCTAATCAAACTGCAGAGTAACGCGACGAGCTGATTCAAATCAAATTGGCTCGAATATCGCAAGCTCTAACAACATATAAAGAAAAAGAAAGAATAAAAGGCAAACGAACATGACATGCATCAAAAAAATTATTAACTGTCTATAATTATTATTATTTTATACCACCTGGGCTAACAATCGGGTAGACGGTCCACCTGATGGTAAGCGGTCACCGTCACGAATGAACATTTGCAACTCCAGGGCCACCGGTAATGCGTTGTCGACCCTGAGACGTATTTGTTAAGTCTCATGTGCCTGTAATTACATTTTAATATACTGTATTTGTACAGGAGTTTCTATACAACGTCATCAGCCAGCCGACGACGGGCCATATAAGCAGGGCACTTAGGGGCAGCGACACTTTCGGTTGAGAGCCCTAAGCGCTCACCGATATTGTCCGCGTAAGGGTGTCAGAGCCATCTGAGGCTAACACCTTCGTCCATTCAAAAAAAAAAAAAAAAAAAAAAAGGCAGCGACACATTGGCTCGCCAGCTCTTGTGGTGTACGGACGTCTCTTGGGAATCAGTATTGGTTGTTATCAAGATCACGGCTTACATTTTGATATTCTTGTCCTTAATTAATTATTATTGAAGTTTGCAGTACATATGCATATATATATATTTTGCTTTGTATTCATTAAAGTTGATTGTACTTGTTTAGTTCCCCTTTAGTCTAAATTTGATTCAAATTGTAAATAAACGGATTTCTTGTTGGTTTATGTTTTTATTTAATTGAACCCTGCTTCAAACGCTAAAAATACATTGTATTATACTATACCTATGACATTTTTATATATTTATAAATTGTATTCCTGTTTTTAACCGACTTCAAAAAAGGAGGAGGTTCTCAATTCGTCTGGTTTTTTTTTGTTTGTTTGTGTTGTAATATTTTTTTTTTAAAGTTTTTAAATATAGTACTCTTGCCTTTACCATTGCGCAAAGAATAATTGGTAAACTGTTGAAGTTGGCATTATAAGACAAGCTCGCTTAGTTTGAAGCCACAAGTAAAAAAAAAATCAATTAAATACATAAAAATAAGTGAGGCTCAATGTTTGTAATTAATTAGTATATTTTTTGTGAGTTTTGAAAATATTTTTTTTTTCACGTTTTTTTTTTCTGTAATTTCACCAGCCCCCTTACCTTTCTAACCGAAACACAATACAAGTGCACTACTGCTTCATGGTGGAAATGGCAGAGGTGGTAGTACTTCCCTGGACGCACTATGCACTAAGAGCTCTTTTACTCTGAAATATTATATTATAGAACGAAATCATATGGTTTCAAGTCACTCACATTTACACATCGCACAGCACCTCAACCGGATATTGCCGATAGAATTCATCTTGCAAAATCCCATAACGCACTTCTAAATGGTTTTTGAATGCTACTATGTAATCATTATTTTATTGTTATTTTTGAGCCTGTAATAAAGGAATAAAAAAATTGTACTTCTGGAATTAGATTAGTTAGCGGAATTTGTTACTAGTTATTGTCTTTGTATTAACCCCCAGCAAATTCGCACATGGTTACTTGACCCCAAATTAAGCTGAGTGTACTGCTTGTACTATGGCTAAGGTAACTGATATACTACATATTCAACTTTTTCGTACTTTTATAATAATAATTCTGTAATTCAGATCTCTCCATTTTGTTAGTAGTACAAAACCTTAAGACTATGTTAGTATAAACATTGAAATAGTTATAATATAAATCTAATATTTGTTCCTTCGTGCAATATGTAACATGAACCCTGCCACAATGGTTCATGTACCGACCGTTCAGCCTCGCCGCGATCATTGACAAAATACTGTTGGTGCTAGCCCGTACTCTGCGCACCAGAGATGTGCACTTTTTTCGGATAGTGGCATAAAAACAATCGATTCGCCGCAAACATGCCTGATGCACTACAAAAACGGGGCAGTCGCAACAGCATTCGGAGAGCGTTATTATACAGAATTATATATATGTACATAACTTTTTGGTAACTTTTTACTAACCTGCATGCAATCTGAGTAGTAGAGCTCTAGTGCAGAGTTCGTTCGGGGAAGGAACATAACCTTTTTCCACCGTGAAGCAGTGGTGCACTTGTATTGTGTTTCGGTCGGTAAGGTAAGGGGGCCGGTGAAATGACAGGCACATCATCATCATCATCATCAACCTATCTCCGTCCACTGCTGGACATAGGCCTCACCTATGGCACGCCACTGAGCTCGATCTTCAGCTCTTTGTTTCCAACCGCTGCCAGCCAGCTTGCGTATATCATCGCTCCATCTAGCTGGAGGAGGAGTTGCAAATGTCCATAGGCGGCGGTGAACGCTTACCATTAGGTGGACCGTCTATTTGTTTATTGGCCGATGTGGTTTAAAAAATAATCCTATCCGTGGCCAAAATTTTACAAATATTACAAATGCCAAAGTATGTGTTTTGCGATTTTGAACTGTATTGTCACTAGAAATAAGATATAGATTTTTTACGATGTAATTTTGTGATATTTGTGTGTAATTTGTGATGTCAATGGAATTGTCTATGTTTATGCTGTGTGGGTCCAGAATAAACGATTTTCTTTTTTCCTTTATTTATTTATTTATTTTTTTTACTTCTGACGGGATTCCGATAGACCTCAATCTCACCTGATGGTAAGTGAAGATGAGGACGATGATGGAGCTCGCTTTCCCGTTAGTATTTATTTCTTTCTCTCTTTCTTTACTATTTACTATAGGGCCCTGGTTCAGTAGCACCTATGTGTGTGAATATGTGTTACAAAACTACCCATAAAGCCGCTAGGCGGTTAAATGGGGCCATAACGAGTCCATTCACAATATTTAAGAACCGTAGTAACGCTGGATAACAGACCAAAAAAAAAAAACTGATTTTGATGAATGAAAAATAGAAAAGCTATTAAAGTAGACAATTATTAGGTAAAATTGGTACGTAGGCCTTTTTGTTAAATAATCTGGTTTCCTGACATGACAGCTTACTAAGGTTGTTGGCTTTGATAATTAATTATATTTTTAGGGGGTATTTTGAAACACGTTGCCCAGTCTCTGAAGCATAAAATAGAAGTCAACATCGGAATGAGAGATAATAAGCTAGGAACTCGTATACACCCATACACCCTACATTGTGGGTTCTAAGCATTGCCTCGAAAGTCACATAAATTCCCGTGCCTGTGTCGTCAGTTATTCCAGATTAAAGTTTAAAAAAATCAAATTTTCTACCTTGAAAATGAATATAAAAATGCTTATAAAAAATATTCAAATAGCCCTTTACAAGCACTTATGAATAGTCAGCCCCCTCATTCAGCTAATATAAACTTCGTCGGCGATCAACTTCACAGAGCCCTCGGAGAGCTTACCTCTCACGTGATTAGTAGTATTAGCGTAGTTAACGACACAGATAGAGCATAGAGGCCGCGACGAAACATCCTCGAGTTAGTGTAATTTTCCTTACAGAATCGAGCCCCTAACTCTAAGGTTCGGAAGGTTGTTTTTTACTGAAAAGAGCGTTATTATCACTAATTCCAAAGTTCACTGCTAATAAGACTGGTCTAGTATAATATTAGTATACTAATTCAGATAGTTTTGAATGTAAATATCAGGAACGTCTCATTCAAAATTCAAACAGGAAAAATAACATATCTGGTTCAAAATTGTATTGTAATATTGTTTAAATATTAAAATATTTCAATTACGTTGATTATAAATTAAATCACAGAGAACTATCGTGGACAAATGAAATTAGACTACCAAATAGCTGCTGCATACATTTTAATACATTTTGTAGGTATATTTGACGAGTTTGAATATAATATGGTGGGTTTAACAAAGTTATGTAATATTACATGAAAACATCGTAAGGGAATCATCACAATATACGAGAATATCCTTTATTGTACAGAGCACCAGTAAAAGAATAAAAAAAAAAGTATTTTTATTATTTTTTGGTTTCTTTTTATATCATTTGTATTTGTAATAATAAAAAATGTATATTATATTATTATTCATTTTTTATTTGTTTATTTGTATTTGTTTCAAAAAATATAAAACTTTTTTTTTAAATAAAAAGTGAATTAGTTACTATCGTCTGAGCGTAATGTAATTGAAGGAATGGCCACTAGCGATAACCGTTTACACCAGGTATGGGCAACATTTGACATGTTGAGGGCCAAACTTTAGCGTGCAAATACGTTCTCGGGCCGCGTTTAAAAGTACTTAGTGCATTTACTACTGCTGTACTTAGTGAGTATAAGTACCTAATGTAATATTTTTTAATTGGATAGTTTTCAAAATGTCTCGCGGCCGGATCATATCATACAGCGGGCCGGTTGTTGTCCATATATGGTCTACACTATAGAAAGGGGGCGTGACAGAAAATCTTACACTTTTTTTCGAAACACTTTTTGACACCCTAGTACGAGTTATAGAGTCCAGCAAGCGGACAGGCCAGCTAGCTTGGTGGTTAGCGACCCTGACTGCAAAATTGCAGGTCGCGGATTCAATTCCCACCCATGGCAAACATTTGTGTTAATGAACATGGCTGTTTGTTCTGAGAGGTCCGCCCTATCCGCGTGTTCACCTAAACGATTTCTCGGCGAGTTTGGTTAGTGAATAGCACGGCTGGTCACGTGTCCTGACGCGAGTTTAACATTTTATACCCATCCCAAGTGCTCAACGCCGCTAAAGAAGTTTTCAATTCAAAAAAGTTTTTTATTATTGACTGTATTCATTACCACAATATGTTTATAGATAGTACCTAAGTCATAAAAGAAACAGAAAATAAGAAATACAAATCAAAATTTACGAAATTCCATTTTACAATCCCTACTAATAAATGTGAATGTAAACTTTGTAAAACTTTGTACACATATTTCTGGCGGTATTAGAAGTAACAAAGGATACTTTTTGTGCCGGGAAAATGTTACATCGCTCGGGACCGCGGCTGAAACCGTGGGGAACAGCTAGTTATCCATAAAAGGGAAAGATAAATGAAACTTGCGTTTTTCAAAAGTGTGTCTGCAAAAACGTACCTTATTATTATTACGTTATGGATTAGATCTTTTAAGCTACTTAAGATGCAAGCCGTACCTCAAGTTGAAAATCTGTCGCCAAATACCAACCGGTATTCCGGCAGTTGCCCTTAATAGCCCTCTTGGCTTTAGGTTGGCAACACACTGGTAATGCTGCTAGCATTGCTAATGGCTAAGGACTATAGTGATCTGTTAAAAGACGAACAAAAACTTTGATATCTCTATAATGTGTTCTTTTATAAACGATTTTAGATCTAGGTAGTTAATTTTAATCACGCTTAAACATGTTCACTTACTATCAGGTGTGAATGTATTCTTATCAGCCGTCTGACGAAAGAAAACTGCTTTTAGAATATGATTCTCTCCGGTAAATGACACTAGTTTTGTCTCTTTCGTTAACTACGTAAAAAAATGAGAGATCCGCTCACCGGCTCCTTGGTGACGTCTTTATTGACTGAATAAAAGGATGTAGTGTATACTCCTATAAGTTACTGGCTATCAAGACAAATGTTCATAGGCATCATTACACGCATAAACACACCCCACCACACACAGAATCATTTGTATATCGAATAAGTTTACTTTTATTTACATACATTTAAGATTGATTATGTTTTAATATGAAAGGGCACTGACTTCTGTAACACAGGTATGTATGCCTAGCTCAGAAGTCAGAGACTGCATTTAAATTTTGTATTTTTTTTATGTCAATAAATTTATTATTATTATTTCCATCAGGTGCCGGTTTGACGGTCTACTTGTCAAAAATATAAAAGACAAGGGGTTAACAAAACAGTCTTCTTTATATTATAAAAATGAATCCCTATTTCTCTTGGTCACGGCATCACACATAAACGGCTGGACCGATTTCGCTAATTCTTTTTTTGTTGTATTTGTAATTGCCAGGAGATGATTCTTATAAAAGAACGTTGAATGAAAGTTGCCCGGAAAATTAGGAAATTTAAGATATTTTAATGACCATATCAACTATTCTAACATAAATCCTTTGGCTTAACTGTCAGTCGTTTGACAGTTGCAAGATTGACTAAATGCGCGCTCCAAATATCTTTTATCGGAATGAGTCGGAATTATATTGATAAAAGTTTTTTTTTTTTTTTTTTTTTTATGCTTATTTATTTATTTATAAGGACAGCCAACAAAACATACACTAAAGAATATAATACAATGGTCACAAACAATACTTAAAGCTAAGTGCTGCTTTAATTACAGGCTATCACAACATGGTAAAAGACAAAAAGACATGTAAATATTATAAATTTGAGGTTTGTTAAGACTTAATTAAATCAAAGATATAAATATAAAAATGATAATAAAACAAAAACGGCTTAAAAACCAGCATATAGTTACCCACAGACGTGATCATTTGGCTAAGGTTTGAGTTGAGAAGAATGAAGAAGAAGAAAGAAGAAGAAAATTTATAATTTCTTAGTGCACATTTCACAGTCGATTCAATCGGAAGATTCGAATTCAATATTCATAGTTAAGACAGGACAACGTCTGTCGGGTCAGCTAGTTAATTTATATATAACTAGCTGTCCCCCGCGGTTTCCCCCGCGTTCCCGAGGGATATCACATTTTCCCGGGATAAAAAGTAGCCTATATGTTATGGAATATGCTCTGTCTATGTGCCAAGTGTCATCAATATCCGTTTAGTAGTTTTTGCGTGAAAGAGTAACAAACATACTTACATACAAATCTTTCCTCTTTATAATACACGTATAGATTAAGTATTACAACGAACTAACTGCCGACGAACTGCAATGCAGATTGGCAGTACATTTTCATATAGTATAATAAAATCGCTCCGCCCAGTCGAAAGTTATGAGGTAACAAACATAAAAAAATAAAACAAGACGTATTGAGAATCTCCTCCTTTTTTTTGAAGTCGGTTAAAAAGAGGTAAACTCGTCGGTAATTTCTGATTGGTAGGTAGGACCCGATTATATAATATTTTCTTTGTTTAGAAATTAATGATTTCTAATCACCGACGATTCTTTTTGTAATGTTTATTCATGTGTTATTTTTCCCTTTGTCACAAATAAATTTGTTTCTTTCTTTCTATATTTCTATATGTACCTACTGCAAAGCTTACTAAGGCGACAAGAAAACCGTACAACACCGCTAGTTCATCCAAAAATCCTTCAAACATCCTTCATTTTCAGTATTAGAAACGGTTTATCCGGAAGACGTTAAGATGTTCCGGAACGACTTAATTTCGGAAGCTCTCAACTGAGATCCAGAATTACAAATTAAGGATTAAATCCGTATTACGTTGGAAACAACCTGCGAATAGATCAATGAACGAAATGTTATCTCTGGGGATGAACAAAGCTTGGGGAACGCTTTAAGCCCCAAGTAGTCGTGATGACTTTGTTATATTATGTCAAGTCGTAACAAGAATAACTAAATACTATACAGAAAGTTACAAAACTACCCGTAAAGCCGAAAGGAGGTTAAATGGGGCATTATAACGAGTCCATTCACAATATTTAAGAACCGTAGTACCGCTGTATAACATACCCCAAAAGAAATAAAAATACAGATTTTTATGAATGAAAAATAGAAAAACTATTAAAGTAGACAATTATTAGGTAAAATAGGTACGTAGGCATTTCTGTTAAATAATCTGGTTCCCTGACATGACAGCTTACTAGGGTTGTTGGCTTTGATAATTATTAATGTATTAATTTTCATGATCATTGAGAGAATTGTTGATACCTACTATTGTTTTTATTCTATAGAAAGGCGATTTCGAAACTATTTGATTTTCTGTCAAATGTTTGGGGTTCCATACCCAAAGGTTATTTTATTTATTAAGTTTACATTAACCAACAGTACACACACTAAAAATATACACAGTTTTATTTTCAGTGATTATGAGAAAAGTTATCATAATGTACAGATATGTGCACCTATTATAGGTGTACACAACATTTACAACAAACAGAGCAAAACTAGTGCGAAAACAATACAGTAAAAGCAATTTAAAATTCGTAGACGAATTTCAGAACATCAGATTGTTAAAATAATGCTAAAACGAAAAAAAAAAGATAATCTAATAATATTTAAGATTGACAACATGACCCTGTTACTATGGTTCCACTGTCTGTCCGTTCGTCTGTCACAGGGCTGTGTGTTTTGAATCTCATTGACTTGAAATTTTCACAACTAAAATTTCAAATAAAAAAAAAAATGAAAAGTTTAAAATTACTACTAACCATACAAGAATCTTGTTTATTTTTCAGAATATTATACAGTGGTAGACAACATTTGCCACCAACCTTCATGTACGACCCCGACGCAGTTGGCCAATTCTTTTTAATTTTCCATATATTATATATATATTCTGACGTCTTTTGACACGAAAACAAATTAATTCTGAATTGGAACGTAATTAGAGTTACAGGTAATTAAAGAATTCTTTAACACAGTCATACAAACATTTCAAGGTGGTAAAAGCTGAAGGTAATGAAAAACTGCTCAGTCTTTTATAAAATATCCTGGGACATTCTTTTTTTACACACGGTCATCTGGTCCCAAACTAAGCAGAGCTTGTACTATGGAAACCAGATAACTGATATACTACATATACTTTTTTTTCTATATACATACTTATCTAGATATTTACACCCAGACACAGAACAAACAGGCATGTTCATGCACACAAATATTTGTCCTGGGTGGGAATCGAACCCGCGACCTTAGATTTGGCAGTCAGAGCGTTAACCACCAAGCCAACTGGCCTGTCCTTTTGACCAAAATATTGCCATGGTAAGTTATGATGTGGCCTAAAGTGGCAAATGTCCTGGGACATTCATACACACAGCCAACATATCCCAAACTAAGGAGAGCTTGTAATATGGAAAACAGATAACTGTTACATGTACTAATATATAAACGGGTGGTATGCTTATCCCTACCAAGTTATCCCTATTGGTAGAGATAATCATGCTTCCAGGCACATGAGACAAATATACATTGTATATTCTTTTAGTTAATTTATTAGTAACAAAAAATTATAGATAATAATTTTAGACTTATATAGTTTTCTCATGGATGCCATTGTCAGAACTGGACCAATCGGGAAGCACCAGCTTTCAAATAAAAAAAAATGTTTTTTTTTTTATTTACTTATTTGTATTTGTTAAACAATAATTAAAATAGTATTATTGATAAACTCGGTAGGGATAAGTCTACTACTCGGTAATGGGCAGTGCACCTATTCCTACCGGTAGAAATAAATCGACAAAAAGTGCACTCATCCCTACCAGTAGGGATAGCTCGGTAGGGATAAGTGTACCAGTATATAAATACATACTTTTATAGATATTCACATCCAGGCACAGAACAAACTAGTTCATGTACACAAATGTTTGTCTTGTCGAATCCAAGACCTGCGGCTTATCAGTCAGGGTTTCAAACCACCAAGCCAACTGGGTCTTCAAAAAATACATAAATCTTGGAATGGAACTGCAGAAACAACATCAACAGCTTGGTGATCGATTTTCAACATGAGCATAGAAGCCACCCGGCAGGTACTAAGAAGTAACAACCGTAATATGGTTTCGACACGAATGTTTTCCATCAAGAAAGCTCAAGATATGTTTTCCATCAAGAAAGCTCAAGATCATTGAAGGATTGGAATCTACGACTCTTTTGACGGGATTTGACTTCACTACCAATTAAGCTATTATCGACCTTACAAGATATTTCTTAAGTTCTACAATGATCTTGGGTGTACCAACTTATCAATAAATAAATATACAGACATTTGTTTACACACGGCCATCTGAACCCAAACTAAGCAGAGCTTGTACTTTGGAAACCGGACAACTGATATACTACATATACTTTTTTAAATACATACTCATATAGATATTTACATCCAGACACAGAACAAATAGACATGTTCATGCTCACAAATGTTTGTGCTGGGTGGGATTCGAACCCACGACCTGCGACATGGCAATCAGGGTCTCTAACCACCAGGCCAATTAGCCTGTCAAATTTATTAGAATAAATAATAATGAGCTAATTTGCCACATATCTTTTAATATATTCCCAAGAATACAATCAATATTATACGCCTACTCTACCTTTTTTCCAAATACATACTTATATAGATAATAGCTGTCCTTCGCGGTTTCACCCGCGTTTATCGATATCATACTTCCTACTACTTCAAAATTCCGCGTTTAATGGTAGCAGTTCCATCTCGATATTTTCAGTAGTTTTGAGGTGATGGGGCGTCAAAAGAACCCTATTTTCCTCATATTATTTATATATATATATTATACAATATATTATATTAATTTTATGTATATAGATTTACACCCAGTCAGTTGATTTTATAGAATAAAGCCTTAATGGTGATATAAGTTATATTTACCTGTGGTAAATCCACGAAAACGTTTTCTGAAATTTTGGAGATAAGAAAAGAAATATCTAGTAACTAATTCTACTTATTTTCGATTTTATAATCGATATTTGTTTTTGTATAATCTTACAGTGGTCTGGGAAGGTCACGCCTGGGTCAATTAGTTATTTGTTAAAGCTGTCAGGCAAAAATTTCAACAAAATATCTGATTACCTCATTTGGGATAATAGGTCTGAAGATATAGATAATCTAGCTAGACGACAGGCTGTAGAGATTTTTAATAGGAATGGTTCGTCTCGCGCCATCGACCTTTATGATTATATCCTTAAGGACTACTTTGCGATGGTTATTGGAATGAGTAAAGTATAATGGACTAGCGTGGTTTCACCCGCGTTCCCGAGGGATGTTTTAAATTCCCGGTATAAAATGTATGCTATATGTTAATCCAGCCCCCTTATTTAGCTAATACAACCTTCGTCGGCGAGCCGCTTCACGGAGACCCCGGAGAGCTTACCTCTCACGAGATTAGTAGAATTAGCGTAGCTAGCGACAGAGACAGATCACGGAGGCCGCGATGAATCATCCTCCATCCATCCATTAGCTGTTCTTCGCGGTTTCACCCACGTTTATCGATATCATATATAGCCTATATCTATATAGGAAAAAATCCGCGTCGAATGGTAGCAGTCCCTTCCCGATATGTTCAGTAGTTTTGAGGTTATGGTGGGTTAAAGGAACCCATTCTGCTTATATATATTTATATAGGTTAGGAAAGTCGTACTATTACCATAAAAGTATATTAAAATAATAACTCTATTCCTAGGTCTCGTAGAAAATTAGCGTTTGGTTTTATAGCCGCCATTTTGTTAATTCTACTATGAAATATAAATGTTAAAGTTTGTGTGATGGTTGAATGAAATTTGCGTTTAATTTAAGAATTGTTTCAATGCTTTTTTAACATTTGAAAGAATTTAATTATCAAGAAACGGCACTATAGAAAACTAAAAACCTTGTCGAGTTTCTAAGCGGTTTTTCTCAGTTGAGGGCTGACTTCATCATCATCATCATCATCATCAGCCTATCTCCGTCCACTGCTGGACATAGGCCTCACCTATGGCACGCCACTGAGCTCGATCTTCAGCTCTTTGTTTCCAACCGCTGCCAGCCAGCTTGCGTATATCATCGCTCCATCTAGCTGGAGGGCGCCCTACACTACGTTTACCGAGCCGTGGTCTCCACTCTAGAACACGTCTACCCCAACGGTTATCGGTTCTACGGCAGATGTGACCAGCCCACTGCCACTTCAGCTTGCTAATCCTATGAGCTATGTCGATAACTTTGGTTCTCTGACGGATGACTTCATTTCGAATTCGATCCTTCAGAGAGACTCCGAGCATAGCTCTCTCCATAGCTCGCTGAGCGACTTTGAGTTGGTGAACTAGTCGCACCGTCAGTGTCCACGTCTCGGCTCCGTAAGTCATAACAGGTAGGACGCACTCGTTAAAGACTTTCGTCTTCAGACAGAGAGGGCTGACTTATAAACCAATAATGAATTCTGTAGCTTTAAGAATCCGAAACTGAACCTTCAAAGCACATAAGATTAGTCTGACTCAATAATAGGTAGTGTTGCGTTTTTTTTATCCCACATGGGTCGACAGACAAGCAGACGGTCCACCTGATGGTAAGTGGTTACCACCGCCTTTTGACATTTGCTACACTAGGGGCATCGCCAACGCGTTGTCGAACCTAAGACGAGAAGATGTTAAGTCTCATGAGCCTGTAATTTCAACTGCTCTAAAAACTAACTTTTGGTGAAGTCGGCAATAAAGTCAACAATTATTCTTCTTCATCTTTTTCTAAAATTAAATTTTCATAATAGTCTTGCTGAAAATATTGGCATCTTATACCTGTACCTAAACAAAAGACTGACTACCAAAACAGCTTGCTTAGGTAGCCATCCCTCCAAGCAGTTCCTAGCTATATCTACAGAGTATTTTATCCAGAATTAGCAAACCTAGAAAGAGGTAAAAAGCAATATGTCTTCCATTTCAGAAAGCCAATAAGAAACTTAGCCTTATAAATTACTTTAACTGTGAAACATTAAACCGTAAATCAATCAATTTGTTTATTTTCAAATAACTGTAAGGCAATAAATTTGTTGAGGCAATTCACCTGAAAACTGGAGAAATTCAAGTTACAAGGTCAAAATCCCCTGTAACTGTATAAACAAGGGTTTTCTTAAATACCCAATCCATTAGCTACATTTATGGGATAAATTGTTGCGGTGTTGCCACATACGGGTCATTTGTGATGACCAGAAGTGGTCAGCGAATAGTATACATTTTACTATTGTAGCTAGCGGTCAGCTGGACGTTTGTGGCTTGAAAGGTTGGGACCAAACTCAAACAATGCAAAGGAAAATTACGAGAGGGTCCATCACTTTTAGTGTCCCAGAAGATCGCTTTAGTAGACCTAAATTATTATTGTTATTTATTTCTCAGGCAGACAGTTGATTCAGCTGTTAAGTGCGTATATCCTAATATTCTCAGCGTTTATCTGAATAAAATAATGATATTTGAAGTTATTATTGTAAATATCTATCTATCTATATTCTATATCCCTACTAATATTATAAAAGTGAATGTATGTTTGTTTGTTACGCTTTCACGCGAAAATTACTTAACCGATCATAATGAAACTTTGTACACGTATTCTTGGACGTATTAGAAGTAACATAGGTGCTGGGAAAATGTGACATCCCTCAAGAACGCGGTTGAAACCGCGGGGGACAGCTAGTATTATTACAAACAACTAGATGCAGGTAAAACCTGCGTTCCCCGAGGGTTGTAACATTTTCTTGGGATAAAAAGTACCCTATGTGTTAATCTATGTAATAAACTAATATGTAATAATATTATATAATGTGCCAATTATGAGTGAAATATGTTTAGTAGTTTTTTCGTGAAAGAGTAACAAACATCTATCCTCACAATCTTTAGTATTTGTAATATTAGGAGTTGTAGAATAAGGCATAACGAGATGATTAAAATGGTAAGATCATTTTAATTTGATTAAAATAATAACACTTTGAAATAATGTCATGCCGCTCTCAGGATCTCGTAAGAGTTCGTCCAATTTTGGCACTTGCCAGCAAACTTTGGCTTTGGCCGAAACTTAGGCCCTTATTCGCATAGCCCAAAGATTGGTCGAAGGTGTTTTTATTTTCCGAAGCTAGCCGAAGCCGATAGTTCAATCAGTCCTTTTAAAATCACAAAAGTGTTAGAGTAAACCCATTAGATGCTTGATTTCGGAGGGGTAGCTGATGATAATGTATATGTTATAATAATATAATGTATTTGACGGGCCAGTTGGCTTGGTGGTTAGAGACCCTGACTGCCAAACCGAAGGTCGCGGGTTCGATTCCCACCCAGGACAAACATTTGTGTGCATGAACATGTGTGTTTGTTCTGTGTCTGGGTGTAAATATCTATAAAAGTATGTATTTAAAAAGTAGTATATATGTAGAATATAAGATACCTGGTAGCCATACTACAAGCACTCTGCTTAACTTGGGATCAGGTAACCACGTGTGAAGAATGTCTTGGGTATATTGTCTCTAGAAATGTTTCACTGGTAAACTTTTACCCTCATGTTGAAACTCTGTCATCAAGCTGTTGAGTTCTGATGGACCTGAGAATCAGTTCCCTTCTAGCCCTTGTGTGCTTATTTTAATATATGATGTTAGACTAATCAATAATTTGAAATATTTTTAATACTTTTAATGGTAGAATATGTCGGCCATTTTGATTTTAAGATCATAACATTACTGTATTCTTGGAAATGTTCTTCTTACCATGAAGGGATTGTGGTCATACTAGCGAATTAATTGGCTTGACAGAACATAATTTTTATACCGTGGTGGTAGAACATGTCAGCTATTTTAATTTTAAAATCATCATATACTCGTATACCTACCGTATTCTTGGAAATAAACGTATATTTTGTTCTACCTATTAGCGTGGTGGGATTGTGAATTAGCAATATAATAATTTGCCTTGGCGACAGAACATCATTTTACACCCTCCTTGGTAGAATAAGTCAGCCATTTTGATTTGTAAGATCTAAAAATACACAGTATTTTGAAGATAAACGTATTTATTCTTCTTCCTCTTACCAGCCCCCTTATTCAGCTAATACAAACATCGTCAGCGAGCCGCTTCACGGAGTCCTCGGAGAGCTTACCTCTCACGTGATTAGTAGTATTAGCGTAGTTAGCGAAAGAGACAGAGCACGGAGGCCGCGACGAAATATCCTCGAGTTAGTGTCTTTTTCCTTACAGAATCGAGTTACTGGGTTTTTATTTTTTATTTTTTTATACCACTTGGGCCGACAAACAAGGAGGCGGTCCACCTGATGGTAAGTGGTCACCGCCGACTATGGACATTTGCAACACTAGGGGCATCGCCAATGCGTTGTCGACCCAGAGACGTGAAGTTGTAATTTCCCCCCCTTTCCTTTCTAACCGAAACACAGTAATACAAGTGCACTACTGCTTCACGGCAGAAATGGGTAAGGTGGTAGTACTTCCCCGGATGAACTCTGCACTAAGATTTGTGGGATTGTGATCAAATTAGCGTAATAACAATTCGCTTGGCGACAGAAAAGCAATTTTCACGATTACCTAAAAATTAAGTCTTGACAGAGGGCGGTAGTGTTATGATAATTGAAGTCACACGTTAGGGTCAGGGGATCCTATCAACTTGAACATTCTGAAAACACCTCATTTACAAACAAAGACTTGAATGTGCTGTAATTGTTGCTGACAATTTTCGTTTAATGAATTTGTTACAACTGACTGGTTTTATAGTCGATTTGGGGCGATACGCTATTCCTTTGATAAGTTAGACTGTTCTTAATTCAAATTAAGAGACAGCTACCGCATATCTGGCTGTTACATTGCTTAAGTACGAACTTTGCTGATTATTATTTGTTTTGTTTTTACGTTTTGAAGCATTGGAAAGTCACTTAAAATTTTATTACAAAATCTGCAGAAAAATCTTCAGATTTTGTCAGAGTTGCTTCTTTTCTTCTGCGTAGAATATTATAGTATTATTTATAAGATTTTCTTTGGCTATTATGTATTATTATACATACTAGCTGTCCCCCGCGGTTTTACCCGCGTTCCCGTGGGATGTCACATGTATTATACATAAAAACATTCCTCTTCAATCACTCTATCTATTAAAAAAACCGCATCAAAATCCGTTGCGTAGTTTTAAAGATTTAAGCATATATAGGGATATAGGGACAGAGAAAACGACTTTGTTATATACTGTGTAGTGATGTGAATAAGTGAACATCACGACTGTGGCTCGTGGCAGTTAATTCAGGGTGATTTTAAAGTCATAAGTCAATGCATTATGGGTGGAAACAAAAAGTTGAGTTCCACTGGAAGTAAATACCCGACAATATGAACCACTTTAGCTCTAGAACAATCGTGATACCTGGTAACCATACTGAAGTAACAGTACTGTAAAGAACAAGAAATCCCCATAGCTTTATAGGTCCCATAACTCCCTAGGACAAATGTATGACTGAAACATAATAAGAATTGAATATTTGTCACCTGCTTCTGATAAATCAAGACGTTAAACAACTGTCAGTAATACCAGGACATTTTATAAACGACCAGTTTCAAATGCAACGGTAACATACGTTAAATAAAACTTTTAAAACACAGGGTGTTCTATTTATATAAAATGTTGGAATACGGTGTATCAGAAAATAAATAATTGCATACTCTATTTATAGCAAGAAATATTGTTACAACCTGCTTTTCTTGACTTTATATTTATTTAGTAATTACACTGGCTCCCCAAGTAATAGTGAAAATCCTCCAGAGGGGCAATTCCACTAACATATTATGCACCGTACCATTACCATATCACAACCAAACGTCAAATTTGACGTTTAATCGTATTGTACTAAACACAGTTGTGTTTTGGTAATGGTTCACATTCGTTCGAAAGATGTCAAAATGTATGTTTGTTTCGGTTGTAGTGCGTAGGAATACCGTATTTATGAAATGTCAAACTTCAATTTGACGTTAATCGTAACCATACCATTGCCGAACCAAACGTGCTACTCGAATGTTGCAATTGGTAGAATTGGGCCCCAGTTCTGTGTTCCCGTAAGCATCTATTAAATAGACACAGAAACACTACAAATATGTTATTTACAAATGAGAGATAAAACTGTTATCATTTGTCTCCGTTTCGTCTATATTGTTTTTTTCTTCTATCTGATTTTTTGGCTTTAAGTCTAGTTTGGCCAGGACGAGAGCAGAGGTTGGATTTGGTTTGGAAATGCTTTTATTTCATCACCACAAATTACAATATTAGGGATACAAAAATTGAGAAAAGTTTTACAATTGGTAGGTCTAGGCAGTAGGTACTTATTTTTTACATTTTGGAAAACATGACAGATTTGGTCTGTAATTTGTGGGGATCTAGAGTCTAAACTAAGCCTAGGCCTGTATGTTAGCACTCCAGGCCCCCCAAAACTCTAATGTCACAAATTGTCTACAGATAATCTACAGAGGCAATTTAAGAAAAGGTACATTATCTGATGGACATAGGCTATGTTATAAAACATTAAATTTCTCGTGAACGCAGGTGTAACCGCGGGCCTGAAAAGTAGTCTGTTTATGTTCAGGCCTTCCCTACGTGACTGTTGTCTCATAATATGGATTAACGAACTTTGGTAATCACAACTTTGATAAACCTCGTCACATTACTACAGTTTTCTCCACCTTCCTACAATCCTAGTGGAAGTTCACCTGAATGGATTCCGATTGAGCAAATATTTAGCAGTAATAAAGTATAGGCTGTCTGGAAGATATCGCTTTAGCGATAAGACCTCCTATTTAGTAAACACTTGTTCTGTTCCCACTTCTTTATGTTTCTTCTTCTCTTGTTATGTGCTGTACAAATAAAGTATATTGTATTGTATTGTAAACAAAATTATTAAAAGATAAGTACAAATATTCTATTCTTCTTATTTTTGCTTAAGCAGCTGACTTCAAGCATCGATGAATCGAAATTAACACTAATCATACCAACACTTACTAGGTACCTATTTCTACCATAGCGGGTCAAATGTGACTTTATGTTTCCTGCTTGTATGTATGAAATATGGTTGTTTGGAAGGGAAATACATAGTATAACTGTATATTAATTAGTAAGAAAAAGTCATGAAGTCAAATGTGCAAAAACAATAAGATGATACGTGCATTTTCAATGCAAAGTTCAAAATGGGTCATTTGACCCGGTTATGGTATGTTTAGTGTTAAATAAAAAACATCAATTTAATTCCAAGCTGCCAAAAAGGGCCTATTAGATTGTAAGGCATTTAGTTTATCGATTTGGTTATAAGTTGATATTCCGACAAGCGGAATGGACAAATCCATACGTATAGTCACTTTGAACTTTGAAGAGCTTTTCCAACTTATACTTTCCTCTCCTTTCCTCTCCAGAACCACACGTGTTGGCCTCAGATGCCAGCCTCACACGGCTCTTCCAATACCGTCACGCTCACATATTCTCCTCTTCCTACGACCCCGAGTTTTTCAAACGGAGTGTGAAAAAGCGTATCTGCAAGCCGATTTATTTGTTGAAAAACAAAATGTTTGACGTGTGCTACAGCAGCAAAATGGTCTCGACTCAGCATATATCTGTGTAACAGCAGACGCTGGTATTCTGCCGAATCAGTTTCATCATTTTATTCGCAATAATATACGATATTAAAGGTTCCAGCGTTTTATTCATGAATGCCATCAAAAGTAGGCCCGGATATCTGCCCATTCCAACAAGGCATTGACCTAGAGGCCCAGCCGCCAAGAGGACGGCCAGCCGGAGATGGAATTTTTAGTCCTAGCCCTATTAATTTTTTACATGGACCCGCCTCGATATTCAAGTTTGTGACAAAAAAGTAACACTACCAAAATTAAATTGTTAACAAAATAGGAACACTCCGTATAAAGTACATTTTTAAAATATCCATTTTATAAACAAGGAACGTAGGGTCAAATAGTCCAGACGAGTAGTGGTTGCCCGCCGGTGTCCACGTCCCAGGTTCGATTCCCAACTCAGCTATTTGCATATAATATTGATTGTCTTCTTGGGAATATATTAAACCATTGAAAGGTACGTGAAAAATAAGCTCATTATTATTTATTTTAATTAACGTATAATCTATTTGACGTGCCAGTTCGCTTGGTGGTTAGACACCCTGACTGTCACGCCGCAGGTCTTGGGTTCGATTCCCACCCAGGACAAACATTTGTGAGCATGACATGTCTGCTTGTTCTGTGTCTGAATGTAAATATCTTTATGAAGTTTGTGTTTAAAAAAGTATATGTCGTATATCAGTTATCTGGTTTCCATAGTATGTCCCGGGATTTTTATTTAACCTGAATATTGTAATGTTCTACTTTACAATAATACCTGTTCTCTGTATCTCATTATAAGTGAACTGTAAGTTCTTATGAGAAATAAATTCTTTAAACCGATTGTATTTGTGAAGTAGATACAGTTTTTGTCGTAATTATTTTCACCCGACTGCGGCAAGACTAAAGAGGGTTATTCAATCATAGGGTAGGTTAAAACGGAAAGATGATGATTGGTTTAACGTTCCTCTAGTATCGCCAGAAAATACCCCGTGGAATTTAAAACGTCGTGTGGTGTGCCAGAATTAATCAAAATATAAAATATTTAATTTTTGTATGTAAAGAACGTAATTTTAATATTTATAGTCCTCACTTGCTATCGGTGCGGTTTCATCCACGTTCGTTAGGGATGTTACATTTTCACAGGACGAAAAGTATTGTATGTTAATCCAGGTTTAAAACTATCTATTTGCCAAGTTTCATCCAAACCCATTTAGTTGGTTTTGCAATAAATCTATCTCTCCATTTCTCTCTCTATTCATATATATCTATGGAGGAGCGAGGTATGAGACTCCTCCATTTAAAAGGGAAGATCTTCCGCCAGGCTAGGTGATCATGCCTGGGGACCGCGGTCCAACTGTTGATGTTGGATGCTTGTATATATATCAAATCCTGAGAGAATCTTGATAGTGCGATGTAGGATTCTCGCGTGTTTCTACTCGGTCATAGATGTAGCCACATCACTGTAGTGCGGGCGGTGAAGGATTTGTAGGCGTGTTCATAGATGTCACCATATATTATATCATTTATAATATTAGTGGGGTTTTTACTTCGCCGATTTTTGATATTTAATTGGGCAATATATATACATAAACCACTTATAGGTCCTTATCCGGTTTCTCAAGTCTTTGAAAAGGCATTTAAAAGCCATTTACACTAGGAAATCATATCTTTATCTACATACATTTTTGGCACAGCTTTTTGCCAATTTTTTTATTTGTATTTTGAGTCCTGACGGATGGAACGCTAGACGAGGCGGGCTCTGGTACATTTCTAAAGTCCGTAAAAAGGACTGTCAAAATATGGTGGTAATATTATTGAGCCATTTAGGGTAGAAATACTGAGCCCGTGGAGGCCTGAAATAAATATCCCTAGACATTCTTCACACATGGTTACCTGATCCCAAGTTAAGCAGAGTGTACTGCTTGTAGTATGGCTACCACGTATCACGATTGTTTTAGAGCTAAAGTGGTTCATATTGACGTGTAAATACTTCCAATGGATTAACTTTTTGCTTCCACCCATATGGCATTGACTTATGACTTTAAAATCACCCTGAATTAACTGTCACGAGCCACAGTCGTGATGTTTACTTATTCACATTCACATAGTATAAAACAAAATCGCTTTCTCTGTGCCTATATCCCTATGTATGATTAAATCTTTATAACTACGCAACGGATTTTGATGCGGTTTTTTTTAATAGATAGAGTGATTGAAGAGGAAGATTTTTATGTATAATACATGTGACATCCCTCGGGAACGCGCGTAAAACTGCGGGGGACAGCTAGTATAGTATAATCTATATTTAAATAAGCAAAATGGGGTTCCATTGACGCACCATCACCTCAAAACTACTGAACATATCAGGATGGGACCGCTACCTTTCGACGCGGAATTTTTCGTAAATGGTTATAGGCTACTAGCTGTCCCCCGCGGTTTCACCCGCGTTCCCGAGGGATATATGCTATAAGATATAATGTGATGAAAATTCACCCTACAACCAAAACCATTTTTATCATTGCAGGGGTTGCATATCAGAAGCAATGAAACACGTGTTTAATTAAATCTTTTAAAGAATATAAATGCCAAGTTTGAAGTTGTTCAGACCAAGAAAACACGTTGTTCCATACAAACTTTCAAAATAAAATAAATAAATATCCTGGGACATCCTTTACACACGGCCATCTGATCCCAAACTAAGCAGACCTTGTACTATGGAAACCAGATAACTGATATATTACATATACTACTTCTTTTTTTTCTGAATACATACTTATATAGATATTTACACCCAGACACAGAACAAACAGACATGTTCATGCACACAAATGTTTGTCCTGGGTGGGAATCGAACCCGCGACTTTAGGTTTGGCAGTCAGAGTCGCTAACCACCAAGCCAACTGGCCTGTCAATGTTTGCAACCCCTTTTCACCCCCTTAGGGGACGAATTTTCAAAAATCCTTTCTTAATGCTCCCCCACGTAAAAGGAACCTATGCACGATTTTAAGTTTCTAATCCTTATAGTTTAGGCCCTGCGTTGATATATCAATCAGCTTCTCCTTGAAGATGGATATATGATATAGATAAACGCGGGTGAAGCCGCGGGGGACAGCTATAACCTTTACTTACGTATATACATGCCTACGTAAAAACAGAATATATTACTTCATAATTATGCAACCAAAACCAAATTGGAATAGTAAATAACGGTTGCGGTCAAGCGAATTCAAAGGGCAATCGTAATTTGAATTAATTATATGAATACAATGAATACAGTCTAGAAACTTTTAATAGTGATCCAGGAACTTTAATTATTTGCGGTATGTTAACTTTTTGGATAATGCATTTTTTTGATAAAAGGGTAGTAGCTTCAGTAACTTTAAACTTGACCTTCATAAGTGCCTTCAGAGGGCCTAAACTGAATAAATGGTTTTGAATTTAGAATTTATTGAATTTTAAGAAGAATGCGAAGGTTTGTGAGATTGGATGGATGGACCTCCAGAATAACAATTCTTTCACGCAAAAACTAATAAACGGATTTGAATGAAACTTAGCTCATAGATAGTTTTTTATATAGGATATTTTTTTGCGGGAAAATGTAACATCCCCCGGGAACACTGGTGAAACCCCAGGGCATTGAGTACCTGTGTAGAGTAGTAGAGCTCTTAGTGCAGAGTTCGTCCGGGGAAGTACTACCACCTTACCCATTTCTGCCGTGAAGCAGTAGTGCAATTGTATTACTGTATTTCGGTTAGAAAGGTAAGGGGGCCGGTGAAATTACAGGCACATGAGACTTAACAACTTCACGTCTCAGGGCTGACAACGCATTGGCGATGCCCCTAGTGTTGCAAATGTCCATAGGCTGCGGTGACCACTTACCATCAGGTGGACCGTCTGCTTGTTTGTTGGCCCAAGTGTTATAAAAAAAATATATTATAATAATATTTGTATGAGCTATTTTTACGGGCCATTTATTTTGCGGTAATATAACTTTAGGGGTCTAATTGTTAAGTATGTTTGTTTATACTCGGAAATAGTATAGCTCATAAGTGAACTAATTTTTGGATTAGTAATTTCAAAAATAACTACATACATCGAAATCAACAAACTTTACCTCGTTATAATATTAGTAAAGAAGAATATTAAGCTTCAGTTAATGTTATTCAATTTAATTATTCAATGTTTTATTAAGTAGCTACATTACAATGGAATAATATAGTTTCCTGGCATTGTATACAATACCGTGGCATGCAGGTCACTTTAATGTACAAAGTAGATGTAAACGGTCAAATTAAAGACAAATTGTGAATATAAAAAGGTCACAATAATGCCCGGTGTCCATTAGGTATAGGGACTTTATTAAACAGAAATGATAGGTTCTGTTCGTAGATAAATGTCGACGAGAGTCGTTATTCCAATCCTACGATGAGCCTGAGTTTTTGGTGAAGGAGACATCGTGAGGAAACCATTGTAGTGGCTAATCTTTTATACCACCATATGCTACAAACAAGTAGACGGTCCACCTGATGGTAAATGGTCACCGTCCTCTGTCGAGATTTGCAGCACCAGGGACATCGCCAATGCATTGTTGACCCTGATTGCAATTGCTAAGTCGCTTGTGCTACCCTCAACTTGATCAGCTGTTATCTAGCACCTGCTGTTGAGCTCTGACAGCTGCACTTTCTCACTTTTACCACATTATCAGTAACCATGTGGAGATTGTGGTCAACAAGCCAACACATTGTAAATAAGTCAGTGATAAAGTACATAGAGTTAAATCGCAATAATTCGCCTTATTAGGGCCGTCTTTTGCCTATTGGAGGCCCTGGGCTCTTTAGGATAATGGCCCCCTTTACTATGATATGACATTTTAAAAAGTGCGATACATCGATCCGATCTGATAACACTATCTATCGCACACGTTCTCTGTAATCTAGGCTGTTCAATGCCTAGCATTCATAACATCGGTTATCGGTTGGTGATCTGACAGGAACAAGGGGCCCTTAGCACTTACCCAAAGTACCGTGGAAAAGAAGGCCCTGCGCCTCATTTATGTTAAAGTACCACCATTAGTGCCGAGGAATTCTTAAATGGACGCCTAGCTTTATACATAATATGATTACTATAATAGACTCATTTCGTAAGTAAAATCTGACATAAAGCTCTTTAGGATATTTGTTCTTTTGTCCTTTACATAAAGAAAATTTCAACTTTATATAATTTACTCTTAATTAGCAAGCTAGTTTTTACAATTATCTGTATATTATAAGCCCATAGTCTACAGTAATAACGTCTAGATTCTTCCCTGAAAATCTGCGGTATTTAATAGGTCTCTATAGTGTTCTAGGTACTCGCACTGCCTTTCCCTGGGCCAGATAATATTAATGTATTAGGTATACATAAAAACCTTACAGATAAAAAAAAATGTAGTAAAAGATGGAAGCAAACATAAAGAATATTTAAAAAGGGAAGAGAGGAGAAGTAGTATATTTAAGACGTCCTATTTTGTTTATTTATTTATTATCAATATAGGTCCCAATATATACGACTCTTAAATATCATTTTTGTGTAGATATTATACATCTAGACACAGAACAAATAAACATGTTCAAAACACGACACCTGCGGCATGATAGTCCGGTACCTAACCATGCCAACTCGTAATGCCCGTAAATTTTCAAATGTAAATGCAATTATACAAATCACAATAAATTATAATATTTAAAACAATTGTTTTGACTGCCACGCACCTACGTAGTTGATATTATTCGCATAATTTACATGTTTTATTCATTTAATTTTTGTCGAAATAATAAAAACTTAATTGTAAATTGGCATCAATTGAATTTTTTATTATTCATAATACCCGATTTTAATGTAATCGAAATTTTGTTATTTGGAATTGATAATTTCACAACTACATATTATAATTCACACTATATATTATATTAAGGCGAAAGTTTTTATGGTTCGATGTTTTATACTCAATCACGCCTGAATGGCTATACGGATCGGGATTTGGGTTTGGCTGGCAGTATTCTAAAATGTAGTGTAGGGCGCCCTCCAGCTAGATGGAGCGGTGATACACGCAAGCTGGCTGGCAGCGGTTGGAAACAAAGAGCTGAAGATCGAGCTCAGTGTCGTGCCATAGGTGACGCCTATGTCCAGCAGTGGACAGAGATAGGCTGATGATGGTGATTCTAAACTAGCCTAAGGGTCGGATTATAAAAAAAATAACATGCTAAGTTTCTTGCCGGTTCTTCTCAGTTTTAGGCTTCTAAAACGGTGGTAAATTTAGTAACTGTCTCATGTGCCCTCTGTGGGCCTAAACTGACAAAATGGCTTCGACATTATTTTTTAGAAAATATTTTTTAGTAACTACATGTCCTAAAAATATTGTTTTTTGTTCCCCAGATGGCGCCAACAACAGTAGCCGAAGACAGGCTGACGTCAGGGCACCGGCTATCCCACCCTCCACCTGGTGACGAAGTCCTCGTCACTGGAGTATCAGGATACTTCCCAGACTCAGACTCTGTTGTACATCTGCAGGAGAATCTCTTTAATAAGGTACTTACAGACCAGCCCTATATGAAGATGGAAAGCAGTAGCCACGTTCCAGAGAGCTTTTGAAGTGACTTCTTATGGGAGGGCTTTGAAATTCTGATCCACAACCTTTTTGTGTGACGAAAATAAATTAAAACTAATCTAGATGCTATTTAAAAGTGATTGATGAATAGTTAAAATGTTTCCCTGTAATACCAAAGTTTCACATCTATGGTGTTTTTAGGACAGACCCTGTTTTTTAAGGCATGGCGACAATCAGGCAAACGGTCTGTCATTGTCCACCTGTACCTCAACCATGAGTTGCTATCGAAACTTACTTTAGTCACTAGCGAGTAAACTACTATCGATCCAGTATTTCTCGATAGCAACTGTCAAATTTGTGACTCATGGTATCCGAATTTCTATAGCAAAGGCCAAAAAACGTTACTCGCTAGTGTCTACATTTCGATAGATTTTTTACCTATCGACTCGTACTATCGATTTTAGTTCTTTACGTGACCGCTAGTGGCGCACACATTTGCCGTACAAATGTTTTACGGCGTCGCTTGCGAGTACGTACGTTAAAAACTTTGGTAAAGGCACTGATGGTAAGTGGACCGCCTATGGATTTCAATACCAGAAGCGTTGTCGACATTCGATGTCTGTCAAAGACATTACAGAGTAAAAATAATTACGTCCCTTTTAAAGTAGAGCTTTAGTACAGAGTTGATCCGGGAAAGTGCTACCGCCATACCTATTTCCGCCGAGAAATAGTAGTGCACTTGTATTACTTTGCTTCGGTTGGAAAAGTGGCTGTTGAAATTACAGGCACTTATGACTTCATATCTGGGTTGAAAATCCATTGGCGATACATCTGGAATTGCAAATTTCCATAGGTAGCAGTGTACAATGTAAATTTCTAATTCAATGCATGTTGCCTACTAACAGGTGGATTTAATCTCCGGAGACAGCCGTCGATGGAAACTAGCCCATCCTGAGATCCCGCAGCGGACAGGAAAGATCAACAATGTGAACAAATTCGACGCGTCCTTCTTCGGTGTCCACTATAAGCAGGCCCATACCATGGATCCGATGTGCAGGATTCTGCTGGAGAAGGCATATGAAGCTGTTATTGATGCGGGTAAGTGCAAAAAATGTATAGCAGTTATCTGGCGTTTGTGAAGAATGTCCCACGATATTTGCAACTGCGGATATAAGGTTTTACTACCATTTTGAGTGAATGTCAAAGCAAATTCAAAGCTATTATTTTTAAAAAATTTTAAATCTTTGTCTGTCGATATGTAATTTTAAAAATAGCAATAAAACTAAGTCCATGGTGTGTATTATGTAGGTACATAATTATATGCTTTTGTAAGTGCTTAATTTTTTTTTATTCACGCCAATACCACACATACGTACAAACATTTGTGTGCATGAACATGTCTGTTTGTTCTGTGTCTGGTTGTAAATCTATCTATCTATGTATCTATCTATCTATTTATGTATGTATTTAGAAAAAAAATGTAGTATATGTAGTATATCAGCTATCTGGTTTCCATAGTACAAGCTCAACTTAGTTTGGGATCAGATGGCCGTGTGTAAAGAATGTCCCGGGATATTTATTATTTATTTAATACCGTTTTATAAAAAGATTGTAACAGTTCAAAATAAAGGGGCAAGTAATTCATTATCATGCTGTAAAATATGTAAATGAAAATTTAGAAAATGATTAAAACAAGTAAATTCTAATATAAATATGAATATTCCATTTTAAAAACAAATCCTTGGCTTAGACTTACAAAATGAAGAAATATTATTATTGTTGGCAGAAGGTATTGTAAAAGAAATCCAATATACATTAAATTAGGATTAAGTGAGCGTTTCTGGGTGGATAATTTACTTTAAAAGTGCTCAGTTTTTGCTTTTTGTGCTCCGTTTATTAAGTATCATTGGTGTTACTTTAGTTTTTTTTTTCAGTCTGCTCATTTCTTTTTAATATTTATTATTAAGTAAAGTCGCCGTTGGTAAAAAAGAAAATACATATTGATATTTTTTGTTCCTTTTTTATTACTGTTGTCTTTACAAATAACCTTTATTTAATTATAATCATAAATAAAAGATTACAATTCATTAAATTTTATAAAAAAATTGTTAAACTAAAAAAAAAATTATAATCGTAAAATATATAGTTGAAGGATTCTATGGTACAAAAAAGTTAAGGTAGAGTATTTTTTTATACCACGTAGGCCGACACACAAGCAGACGGACCTATGAACATTTGCAACACCGGGGGCATCGCTAATGCGTTGTCGACCCTGAGACGTGAAGTTGTTAAGTCTCATGTGCCTGTTGTTTCACTGGCCCCCTGACTTTACTAACCGGAAAACAATGATTTTTATATCCAATTTTAAAATAAATCCTAATAAATGTCTACTCCTCTAAAACAGTCAAAATTAACAAACTACCTATCAATCAAAAATATCCATAACGTGAATTCAATCCACGGACGTCCTGTTATCTAGAAATCCATTAAAACTTTTACACAGAGAGTAATTATAACTCAATATTGGCTTTAAGACCATTCCAGAGGCTTCTGGAATTTAGATTTTGTTCATTTGACATTCAAAGTTTCCACGTCCGCCCTTGGCCCTTGGATCGGGCGATCTGCCCTGATTACTCCCAGACGGAACGAATAAAAGATTTGATAACCAGAAACTTAA
This sequence comes from Habrosyne pyritoides, assembly GCA_907165245.1. NCBI lineage: Eukaryota > Metazoa > Arthropoda > Insecta > Lepidoptera > Drepanidae > Habrosyne > Habrosyne pyritoides. Next base: position 2,595,136 of record OU015606.1, read on the forward strand.
TAGGATGAATACTGTTATACCTTAGTAAAGAACAGCCTTGGGCTTCAATTCTGTAAAGAAAAAGACACTAGCGCGAGGATGTTTCGTCGCAGCCTCAATGCTCTGTCTCTTTTGCTAATTACACAATCACGCGAGAGGCCTCCGTGCGCAGGCTCGCCGACGAAGCTTGTATTATCTGAATACGGGGGCCGCTATTTCCAAAACAAAACTCGACCGAGTACTCACTCAAGTGGTCAAATGGATAGCGATCTCTCATCAGGCTGTGGAGCTGACGAGAAAGACAGGGTAATAGTCACTTGCGTGTATTAAGCGTCGAGTTTCAATACAGAATATCAAAGCTGGAATATTGTTCCGCTCTTGTTCAATTGAAGCTGTTTAAAGGGTCAACATTGCTACATAGACTTTGAAAGATTCCTTCGAGCGTATTGTATATCAATAAAAATATACAAATTTATAATATGAAGTTCATATAAACTGCAGAAATCTTACTTAGATACGTTTTCACATATTGAAATAACTGAATTGATTTAAAAGCAGAAGTATCTGATTTAGTGTTGTGTGTTCGTGTATTACAAATATACAAATAAAATGATAAGTCTTTAATAGACGCGTTAATACATAGATTATCGTACGTTTCCCGTGTTGAATAATTCAAAAGGGAAAAACATACCGAAATCTCGAGCACTTATGTTTTAATGGAATATTGAGAGGGAATCGCGTTAGAAAAAGGGCACTAGGGCTGGCTTTTAAATATCGATAAACAGCCCCCTTATTCAGCTAATACAAACTTCGTCGGCGAGCCGCTTGACGGGGGCATCGGAGAGCTTACCTCTCACGTGATTAGTAGTATTAGCGTAGTTAGCAAAAGAGACAGAATATGGAAGCCGCGACGAAACATCCTCGAGTTTGTGTCATTTTCCTTACAGAATCGAGCCCCTGGACTTGCCTAGAAGAGTAGACAGATATAACTATGCTGATAGACAAATAAAAATAAAACAACATTATAAATGACAGATAAATAATATGTTATAGTTTAGTTTAAAATGTTTAAAACATACAAAAATAGGTACGTATTAATTTCAAAATTTCGTACATAATTGGATAAGATTATTTATGTTTGAATATGTTGACAATTATAAAACAATTTATAAATATGATTAGATCGCTAAACAAAAAATTGTATTTCTGCTAAGGTCGCTCCAAATCAATCAATATAATGTTCTACCACCAATTTATCGATACCACACATCGAAACAACACTATACATAGAACAATAGAAATAAATAGATTTTCAAGTGTTTATTTCATAATTTCGTCTGAATTTATAATATATTTTGAGTGCGTCTGTTTTATAATTATTTTTGGAGACGATTCATGTTAAGGTGGAATTTTTTTTTGAATACTTATAAATATATATATCCCTACCAATATTATGAATGTGAATGTATGTTTGTATGTTACGCTTTCTCGCGAAAACTACTTAACCGATAATCATGAAACTTTGTACACATATTCTTGGAGGTATTAGAAGTAATATAGGATACTTTTTGTTCCGGAAAAATGTTACATCCCTCGGGAATGCGGATAAAACCGCGGGGGACAGCTAGTATATATATTTCTTCATTATAATTGAAATTGAAGGGGAAATAATAAATGAAAAGTATAGTAAGTAATGTAAATTAGGAAACAATGAAAACAATATTAAATAAGAGGCCATTGGACAGATAGAGTTGTGATTAGAGACTCACAGTTCAATTCTGTCTGGGTGATAATGAAAATATTTATATTCAAATAGGCCTTTACAAGCACTTATGAATAGTCTGACTCTAATACCGGTTCGGAAAGTTGTTTTTTATTGAGAAAAGCCGGCAATAAACTCAGCAGGTGTAAATTAGTTCTAAAGAAGTTCTATTAAAATATTTAAAAAAATGAGGTATATCTCACCATAATACAAGTTCTGGTTAGTTTGGGATCAGATGGCTGCATGTCTTTACGCATTCTTTAATGCCCTAGAATATTTATTTATCAAACAGTTATATTATAAAGAGGAAAGATCTGTATGTCAGCATGTTTGTTACTTTTTCACGCAAAAACTACTAAACAGATATGCATGAAACTTGGTACATAGATAGAGCATATCCTGGAATAACATATCTGGCTACTTTTTGTCCCGGGAAAATGTGATATCCCTCGGGAACGCGAGTAAAACCGCGGGGGAGAGCTATTATTCATATTATTAATGCAGCTTTGATTTAACTAATTAATCATTCGAAAGAGTTCTTCAGCCGTCACTTTCCAAACGATGATACCAGTCATAATACCGACTAATTTCTCCACCAGGTGTGAACCCAAAAGAGCTTCGTGACACGAAGACTGGGGTGTTCATCGGCGCTTGCTTCTCTGAATCGGAGAAGACATGGTTCTACGAGAAAATGCAGGTCAACGGCTTTGGTATCACTGGGTAAGTTATTATAGCTAAACACTTGACACTTACTTCTTTATTCTATTTACTTCTGTATTCGAGTAATAATAATTAAAAGATATAATCGGACAAATGGACATACAGTAATAAAATGCTGATATATTCATTTCTTTTGACTTACATCTTTAGAATTCAAAATACATATCGTGTAACGCACGAATATATTTACACGAATATATGTACGAATCTGACGTCTGACGCTTAGCACGGATAGTGGCCGCGCGGCGAGCATTCCGAACGTACCTACATATAGAAGCTTCCCTTAAAAAAAGGAATGATACCAACATCGGGGGATACAGTTTGGTGTTGCAGCGACATATCTATCATCTCCATCCAAAATTTAATTACATCACTCGATAGCTAAAGGATCAAAGAATTCGTTACAATTATAGATAACTGCAACGTATGTCGCGCGGTATACGGGGAAGCGCCACCATCTTTTTATTATTGACGTGACAACGTCTAATAAATCGATGAACGCTGGCTGCATGCACGAAAAATTGTCCCGTTACGCTCATTGTCCCGTTGCGCTCATTGTACAAGGTTAATTATTCTTGCATTATATAAATCAGATTACTAGTATAATTTCAAGTATTTATTCTTTATTTATTTAGTTAGAATAATCTGTTGGTCAAAGTAATTAACATAATGTGAATTAATGAGTGCAAATAAAAGTAAATTTATCAATTAAATTGTCTTCTTTATATCCATAAAAAAATAATGATAATTCAATAAAACTGATTCAATTTTATTTATAAAATTATACAATCATTTCATCAATGTTTTGTTATGACGTTGTCTCGTTAAACTATCGTCGGTAAACCGACTTTACAGACAACTGTTTTTTTTTTCTAAATTGCTCCAAAATTTGGGTGGCCTAGGGCTTGTTTATGGCCGAAGATGGCCCTAGATGTTAAAAGGAACAAAGGACTGGAAAATGTTCTTTCTCTCTCATCATTAAAGGTCCTAGCTCAATTTTTCTCTTCTCCTTTATTGTCTCAAAACTAAAGTGCACTTCTCGACGAGTTAATTCATTGCTCGAAGTACTTATCAAGTTATAAAACTGTTTTAACTAGTCGTTAAGTTACTTGAGGTGGTGTTTCTAGCTTTATTGTAGTCAAGTTGAAATTGTATCCATTTGCTAAGAGTAGTTACAGAGACTTAATAGCGTGAAATTAATATTTGTTAAATTGCTTTGCTACTTGGATTTGTGTGATATTTGTTTAGTGTAGTAACTATACCAACATAATAGTAGCTTCAGTAACTTTAAATTTGACTTTTATAAGTGCCTTCCGAGGGTCTAAACTGAATAAATGGTTTTGAATTTTGAATAACGAGAGAGTGAATAATGGGATTGTATGTATGCGGAGGGTAATCTCTTGAAACATAGGAATAATTTTAAAATTTCATTCGCCTTTAGAAAGCGGGTGAAACCACGGCACGAATAGCTAGTTGTTTTAATTTTATCACTTTACAATAAGGTTTATTTCACCATTAGAAAATAAATGGTACCTATTCTTGTCAGTTGAAGGCTGACTTCGTAACTAGTGGTAATTTTAGCTTTGTACCTTCCGCGTGGCAAAACTGAAAAAAAAAAATAGTTTAAAAAACTAAAAAAACACGCTTTTTACAGAAAATCCAACAAAAAAATAAAAAATAAATTTTTAAAATTTGAATTAAGAATAGTGTAAATAAGAAAAAAATATTTTTTATTGTAAAAAAAGCGTGGTAGAAAAGTCTGTAACCATCTGATAAATAAGTAAATCGAGTGCCTGGTGCCTTCCTTAGATGAGATAAGCGGTTCTCAGGTTCCCTCTCCGAAATTTTTATTTTAAGCACAGTCGGTAACTTATCCGATAAGTGAGTAAATGAGTGCCTGGTGCCTTCCTTGGATGAGATAGGCGGTTCTCAGGTTCCCTCTCCGAAAATTTTATCATAAGCACAGTCGGTAACTTATCCGAGCAATAAGTGATCGGCGCGCCTGGTAGATTCCTTTATTGGTCTTGACGCAGACCTTCCGGGTCTCAGGAAAACAAAAATCGCTGATCCTTATTATCCGAGTAAGGATAACGGGTCAAAATGTTTAAAATATTGAATTGTCATCGGTCCATAATAAGTATGCCGAATTTCGAGTTAATCCGACGTTTTGAACGGGGTCAAAATTATGTTCAAAGATTCCGTTACATACTAACATACGTCTGAAGCTAATAAAAGCGTATTATAAATGGGTTTTATTTTTTTACGATAAATTTTCTTATCACTATCACTACATAGTATAAAACCAAGTCGCTTCGCGCTGTCTGTCTGTCCTTATGTGTGCTTAGATCTTTAAAACAACGCAACGGATTTTATGCGAATTTTAATAGATAGAGTGATTATACATGATAATTGAGAAAATGCGAGAATTTTAAAGAATAACAACGATTTTAGCTGCGCGCGTAATTTGCGATTAATTTAGTTAATACAAACTTCGTCGGCGAGCCGCTCGGAGAGCTTATCTCTCAAGTGATTAGTAGTATTAGCGTAGTTAGCGAAAGAGACAGAGCACGGAGGCCGCAACGAAATATCCTCGAGGTAGTGTCATTTTCCTTACAGAATCGAGCCCCAGAACGCAGGTGAAACCGCGGGGGACAACTAGTTATTTATAAGACGCACAAAACAAGATACTGGCATAAATAAATAAATAAAATAACCGAATAGTGCTAACCATGAATAAGTTGAAGACCACTTCAACATTACGGTTATCGCAAAATAGACTCTATGACCAAATAAAAAGAATAATCAATAGCAAATTGAATTACTTATCACAAGAGTGTGATTTTGAATGGAATTGATAATGAAAATTAGGCTCCCTTTTATTTGAGAGGCTGCGTTTTCAGCACCCTCCTATATTCATCGAACCGTGTAATTGATTACATTCCAATCAGGAAGTATTGACCTTTCTCTGTTCTGCTTGTGACCGGAAAATGGTGGATAAGGTACCTAATACAAAAGGTACTTGCTCGATTAAGATGAAATTGAAAATAGTTGTTATGGAGTTTTTTTTATAAAACTAGCTATTAATAGATATTTTAACAGAATATGTCACTTAGGAATAGTGTAGCTTTCTATCTATGATTATATATTTCGAAATCGGATGAGTTCTTTTTGAGATAATCACCGAAATTTCAAATAACAAAGTTTAACATCTTTGTTTTTCTGACGAGATTGCGATTGACCTCAATCACACCTGATGGTAAGTGAAGATGAGGCCGAAGATGGAGCTCGCTTTCCCGTTAGTATTCACACTTTTCTTGAAGAGCCCCAAGTTGTATGTTTCTGGAAACTCAGACGAGGGGAGAGAATTCCAATCTTTAGCTGTGCGCATGAGGAAGGAAGCTGCAAAGCCCTTATTACAAACCTCTTTTCAATAAAATATTAATGTAGATAAGTTAAAATTGTACAGTTGTCGGCTGGCTACTAGAAAACACATTGAGCTTGGGAGTCCTATACGGTAACGGGTTTTTAGGGGTGATCGTGCTTGGAGGTTAGGTTAGACCTTGACTACGACGCCGTAAGTAGTTCGATTCCCATCCAGGACAAACATTTGTGTTCATAATCATGTCTGTTTGTACTGCATCTGGGTGTAAATATCTATATAAGTACCCAATAAAAAGTACTATATATAGCATATCAGTTATCTGATTTCTATAGTACATACAAGCTCTGCTTAGTTTGGGATCAGATGGCCGTGTGTAAAGAATGTTCCAGGATATTTATTTATCTTGAATTTGGATTAATAAACAGTCTGCCTCTACCTCTTTGTGTCAAAGAATCCCTCAACTATATCTTTCAGATTATATATTATATCAGTTATCTGTTTTCTATAGTACAAGCTCCGCTTAGTTTGGGATCAGATGGCCGAGTGTAAAGAATGTCCCCGGATATTTATTTTTCTTCAATTTGGATTAATAAACAGTCTGCCTCTACCTCTTTGTGTCAAAGAATCCCACAACTATATTTTTCAGATTATAATTAAATTGTGTATATTGTCATGAGGCAAGTAGGTGGCAAAACTGCTCTTTATCTTTTTAACAAGAGTACCAGGATGGCCGAGCATTGCTCGGGATTTCTTTACTACGTATTCTCTTTTTAAAGCACTGTCATATATACCTAGATACGAATTAGATGCGATAATAAAGGGCTCTCAATAACAGTATTTGTCACAAAAGATGTATCTCGAAAACCTTATTAAACCTTATAACGACATTGTAGCAGTTTTCATTGCCTAAAAACACGGATAAAACGTCATTTTCTGAAAATAAACCCCAGCTAGATAGATTTAACGCCCCCGACTAAATTTCATGAAAATTTGCATCCGTTTCCGAGATCCTTATCTATATATATAAAAATGTTATGTTGTTTTGTGTACGCTTCAAAAACTCAAAAAGTTCTGCACCGATCGAGCTGAAATTTTAGCATGATATATAATCCGCATCAAGGATTGTTTTTAGCTTACTTTTTGCATCAGTCACATATCCGCGACCGTCTTTGGTTTGTTTCTCATTTCTTAACCATTCAATCACAATGTGCCACAGCAAAGCGTGACAGGGTACAGCTAGTTATATATATATGTATACAAGAACTGTTCGTTTAAATGTATTAGGTAGATAAATACTGAATTAAATAAGATATTTTTTTGTAATGACAATAGTAATAAGAAAGGCACAATAAAATATATTTTCTTTCACAGGTGTTCCCGAGCTATGTTAGCCAACAGGATCTCCTACTGGCTTGGAGTGACTGGTCCATCGTACACCGTCGACTCGGCCTGTTCCAGTTCCCTCTACGCTCTTGAACATGCCTTCAGAGCTATTCGAGATGGGCATTGTGATGCTGCCATCGTTGGAGGGTCCAATTTGTGTTTACATCCCTATGTATCACTACAGTTCTCTCGGTGAGTTCCAATTTGAGGTTTAAAAAAGATACTTGCAATTTTGATGATCCTGGAGAAACATTTTTGGGTACGACCATGTCTCATTGTTTTTTGGGTGTATCTATCAGTAAACAAGACACAGGGAGAAGTTAGTTGTTCCATACTTTAGACTAACTAAAGTAAACATGTCATTTGATGGTAATTGTGTTCGATAAGGTACCGCTTTCAGTAACCAATATGTCTGGTCATAAATTTAAAAAATATATTAGGAAAGTTTTTAAAAAAACAGCGTATTACAAGGTAGTTCATTATATTGAAGATAAAAATGTATGGAAATAGCTACTCTCCGCACAGTACACCTCCAATTTTCTTGTTTGTTATTTCTTTTTTTTTTATGTTACTTTTATTAAATATTTTGTAATTGTTAATAAATTAAGGTTAAATATTTAAAAAAAAAATATTTAACCTTGCTGAGTTTCTTGCCGGTTCTTCTTAGTTGAAGGCTGACTTCCGAACCGTTTGTAGCTTCAGTAACTTTAAATTAGACCTTCTTAAGTGCCTTCCATAAGGGCCTTAACTGAATAAATGTTTTTGAATTTGATTCTTTTGGAATCAGGTAGCTAGGTAAAGAAATGTCTCAAGATATTTTTTTATTTATAAACCGGTTGTAAATTCTTTTTTTATGGGATAATTAACACAATATGGTAACACTAATAAAACATGAAAACACCTTGTAACTTTATACTTTGTACTAGTATAAAGACTATGAATATCTCAATGAATTCTTTGTGTGCGAAACACTTGTCTCAATTTAATAAAGCTACAAGGAAAGCGCTTGTAACAGATAAATTAAGTTTGCTTGTATATTGTTTAGAAACGTCTTTGTTTCGTAATATAAGGGAGGTGCACTCTAAAATGCAAGACAATTTAACTATGTATTGTTCAGAGAGAAACTTGGATAGAATTTAATAGTATACAGTCCACAAAATGTATTATCTAATTGGAAATTTCTGGAAACTTGTGAATCGTACGTAGGTTTTCAGAGCATTCAGCTTCGGAACTTTATTGTTGCATTTTAAATTGTTTCCTTATTTCAAAATGTTGCTTTTACGTAGACTTGAAAAGGTATATTTGTGTATTTTTAATAGCTGTTTGTGTTTGTTTTCGTAGTCAAACTGTAGATGGAATCTTTCTCCCTATGTACAACGTGTTATACAATATCCCGTAAAAATATAATTAATTATCAAAGCCAACAACCCTAGTAAGCTCACGTCAGGGAACCAGATTATTTAACAGAAAGGTCTACGTACCTATTTAACCTAACAATTGTCTACTGTAATACTTTTTCTATTTTTCATTCATAATTTTTTTTTTTTGGGGGGTATGTTATACAGCTTTACTGCGGTTCTTAAATAATGTGAATGGACTCGTTATAAGGCCGCACTTAACCTCCTTTCGGCTTTACGAGTAGTTTTGTAACACCCTGTATAATAATTAAATTATGACGTGCTTAAAATAGTTAGGTATAAATATAAAAAATAGCCATATATACATGTAACCTTGCCGAATTTCTTGGCGGTTCTCCATAGTTTAAAGGTTATTTCTGAACTGCCCCATTATTCAGCTAATACAAACTTCGTCAGCGAGCCGCTTCACGGAGGCCTCGGATAGCTTATATAGCATATATATCATATATAGCTTATTATATATATAAAGATATATCAAGGCTAGATTTATGATACCCTTACCACAGTGTCCTAATGAAATATTCCTTTCCAGTTTGGGAGTACTATCGCCCGATGGTAGATGCAAGAGTTTCGACAACAGCGCCAACGGCTACGCTCGTTCAGAGGCCATTGTGGTCTGCTTCTTGCAGAAGGCCAAGGATTCTAGGAGGTACGAATTCTGGAGATGTTTTGTAGAGTCAAAGAATTAACTCGGTAAAGTCAGTTTAAAGATCAGCTAGTAAGGTCGAGATTCGCAATGTGCCTGATAGACTTTCATAATTCTCACCTAATACTTAGAACGGCTCTCAGTAAGACCTCTTCTGTGATAATGGCAATTGTTTTAAATGTTGAAGTTTATTTTCTCTTTTTTTTAAATAGTTTTAGCAATTTAGAGACTAATCTCCACGACACGGGGAATCCTAGTGTGGAGGCTAGTGAACTACCTTTGTTAACAACATTTATTTTTGAACAATAATGTATCATTAAAGTATTATTATTTATCAGAAAAGAAGGTCTTACAGATGGCTTTAATTGGTTCTTTGGCAGGGGCAAAAATATTCTAGCTCATATGTGTGTATAGAGCATTCCACAACGAAACATCTGAATAATCATTTTCCGTCTTCTCACCAGGGTCTATGCCCAACTTCTCCACGCTAAGACCAACTGCGATGGCTACAAAGAGCAGGGCATCACGTACCCTGCCGGTCACATCCAGAAACTGCTCCTCAGCGAGTTCTACGAGGAGTGTTCCGTTCCACCATCCACTTTGGAGTTCGTTGAAGCTCACGGAACAGGTTTGTTCTTTTTATTTAAATATGCTGCACTTATTTTTTTTCTATTAATTCATCCAGTGATGTAATTTAAAGAAGTACACATAAAGAAGAAGGTTTGTGTGCTAGAAAGTGAAATATATATTTTTTTTATTTCTGACGGGTTTATGATTGGCCTCAATCTCACCTGATGGTAAGTGAAGATGAGGCCGAAGATGGAGCTCGCTTTCCCGTTAGTAGCCTATTCACTCTTTTCTGAAAGAGCCCCAAGTTGTAAGTATCTGGGAAAACAAATGAGGCGAGAGAATTACAATCTTTAGCTGTGCGCATGAGGAAGGAAGCTGCAAAGCGCTTTTTTTAAGTATAGTACCCTGCCACCGTGCAAAATGTTAAACTATTATCTTTCTCCTCTCTTCCCAATCATTTTGGGTCGGCTCAATATGCATTATTCTAACTCCGCTATTCTATTATAAAATACATATAAAAGGAGGTGTGATGGATTTTTTCGGCTGTGCTTGGCTGATGGATATCCTTTTTTGACCACTTGGTGCAACTTCTAGCGTACAAGGTCATCGATCCACCCTTTTGTCGCCTCTTACGACATGTCATGATGTAATAGTATTTGAAGCTATTTTTGTGCATAATTAGACAAATAGCCTTTACTGTAATAGTCTATATTTATCAAAGTTTCTGAAAGTTGTTTCATAATAGAAAACTCGGTTAATAAAAGTAATAGAGCAGATATTCAAGACCTTTGTTTCGCTTCAAAATACAATTCATATTATTATTTTTATAAAAAATATAACAGCGAAATTGAGGGCGTTGAAAAATGGTCTGAAAAACAGAGAGCTCTGACATAAAATTAAAGTGTACAGCTTTCAACGTCGAGTTAGCACCATTGTTTATAACACAAAGAACTTTGATAAAGGCTCTGTTTTGACAACAGCTGCAGCGCTGTAAAGCTAAAAAATATTATGTTCGGTAAAAGCCGTTACAATTTCAGCCGCTTCGATGTTTACGAGTGTCATATGACGTGAAAATTTTTTTTGAGTTATAAGGTATTGGAAATGTGGTCGCAGGTAGTTAATACAAATAATTATTAATACAATCAATAATATTGTTTGTAAGTGCATATGAAAGTTTATACAGTGAGTGATTACACTAACTCGAGGATGTTTCGTCGCGGCCTCCGTGCTCTGTCTCTTTCGCTAACTACGCTAATACTACTACTAATCACGTGAGAGATAAACTCTCCGCGGCCTCCGTGAAGCGGCTCGCCGACGAAGTTTGTATTACCTGAATAAGGGGGCTGATGATAATTAGGCTTCCGTTTATCATTTCAATATATTTTTTATTCTGATGTCGGTGTTTGTGAAAACTTCACTTTAAATTGTTTCTTACGTTTTCGATATTATTGCCACATTTGACATTGATTAAAAAACAATAATTTTAAGTCATCGAAATGCTCCATGTTTTTGGAAAGTTCATTTCATTTGACATTAAGGTCGAAGCATGAGATTTGAGGCAATGCATTAAAGCCTATGCTGGCGGTTAACTTCCCAAAATATTTTGACGAGAGCCAGTTCAGCTTGTAATATCACAAGCCGTGAGATCTTTGCAGCGCTGCAGCGAGTCCTTATTTGCGCTTTAAGCTTAATGAAGCTGTACCCGTTACAGTCATCATGGTTGCATAACCTCTGACAATTAGTTTTGGTTGCTTCCCTTCTGTTTTCACCCCGTTTGAGCGTCACGATTTGAGCGCTGAATAGTAGGAATGCTAGCACCATTTTTAATTGTGACGTTACATCACACGGCTAGAGAATTTAAAAAAATGCGTTGCTGGGTTGTCATTCTGTTTGGTAAAATAGCACAAACTTGAGGATCTCGAGGCCTCCATGCTCTGTCTCTTTCGCTAACTACTCAATCAAGTGAGAGGTACGCACTCAGAGGCGCTGGCTCGGAGACGAAGTTTATATGAACTGAATAAACTAGACTTTGAGTTTACATTGTTATTAAATCTTTAGAAATATGAATACGTTTCTGACAGTGGATAGTTTGAGAACTCTCTTTTAATAATACCTAATAGTTTTACTACTTTACATTCATAAACAACAGTTTTTTTATTTTTTTTGGGGTATGTTATACAGCGTTACTGCTGTTCTTAAATATTGTGAATGGACTCGTTATAAGGCCCCATTTAACCTCCTTTCGGCTTTACGGGTAGTTTTGTAACAGCCTGTATAAAGCCATAACTAATTATATCTTACTTCATTTGTATTTACTTGCCAACGTATAGATGTCGTAGATATTCTTAACAAATATCTAAAACATGAGGAATCAAAATGATGTTCTTTATGGTATTAATAAACCTCTTTCTTTCCTCAGGTACAAGGGTAGGAGATCCTGAAGAGCTGTTGGCCATCGACGAAATCTTCTGCACAGGTCGTTCTGACCCCCTTCTGATCGGTTCCATCAAGTCCAACTTGGGTCATAGTGAACCTGCTTCTGGGCTCTGTTCTATTGCCAAGGTAAACAGGATCAGCCTTTTAATAATCAGTCCAAAATCACTTCGAAAAACTGAGCAATGGCTTCTGCAATAACCGGTTTTGGGCAGTGACTACCGGGAACTGTAACTTCAACCCAATTTTAGGAGTTCCATCTTCACTTACCCCATTTTCTTCTTCAGGAGCTATTGTATCTAATCAAAAAAAATTTTTCAGATGTGTATAGCCTACAGCACTGGGTACATCCCACCTAACCTCAACTACAACGTGGCTCGTGAGGGGGTAGCTGCCCTTGCTGAAGGTCGTCTCAAGGTTATCACTGATAAACAACCCTGGGCACGCGGAATGTCTGGCATCAACAGTTTTGGTTTTGGAGGAGCTAATGCTCATGTTCTGCTGAAAGATGTTGCTAGGGAGAAAGTAAGTCAAATTTAAAAAATATATATATTTATTCAAGTAAAGATTACCTATAGAAAATATTATAAAAGTCACCATAGAATTGGGAACCATAAAATGGAAATTAAAAAAAATATTTTAGAAGACACAGGCATAAAATTAACAAATCTGCTTTCCTTTTCTTATCTAGGTTAACAACGGCATACCATCAGATGACCTGCCGCGACTTGTCTGCGTCTCAGGCCGTACAGAGTCCGCTGTAGCCAAGATCCTCGATGACCTGGAGTCCAGGACTGTAGACATTGAGCTGATCCGTCTTCTCCACTCGATTCACGATGATGACATCACTGGTCATGTTGTAAGGGGATATTCTCTGCTAGGTAAGGATAAATCACTTGCTTCTTCTAGCATATACGCACAAACCATCTGCACGGCCTGGAAATCACCAGTTTATCCAATTTTGGCCCCAGGGTTCTTATAGCAGAAAAACAAATGACTGTATCACAAACTCTTTCCAGGTTCAACACCAACAAAGAGTGTCTCTCTTGCTCGTGATGTCCAGTACTTCTCTGGCGTTCGTCGTCCAGTGTGGTTCGTGTACTCTGGCATGGGCTCCCAATGGGCTGGTATGGCTTCCGAGCTCATGAGGATTCCAGTATTTGCTGCAGCTATTCAAAAGTATGTATGATCATTCTGTAAAGATATTCATCTCCCAGGACAAGAATCTGTAGAATATTTGAGTAAAAGTTATCTTATTAGAATAAAATTTATTGGATTTAAATCCATCACACGAGCCCCTTGCATTTTGAAATTCTCTATGGTAACAATTTCTTTAAAATTCGGAAAAATATTTTTAGGAACGCAATACAGGGTGGCGGGTTAAATTGCTTTGACTTTTGTGTCTACCATCTAACCGGACCTATTTATCTTTCGAAAGGTGCCACAAAGCCTTAGAGCCGAAAGGAATCAACTTGACCAAGATCATCACCCAGCCAGACCCAAAGATCTACGATAACATTCTAAACTCCTTCATTGGAATCGCAGCTGTCCAGATCGGTATCACTGATATCTTGAAGACTGTTGGAATTGAACCTGATTACATAATTGGTAAGACTTAGAATATCTTTGCTGTTTTTTGACACAACTTTTACGTGTCTTGTAACCCAAGTGTCAATAATTTCTTTCTCTACTCTTCGCTATTGTCTTCTGAATTAACGGTCACTTAGATCTATATCAATGTGCGTGCGTCGTTAAATGTTCTCATACGGCAATCTTCTTCTTTGTAACTTCAACTTTTTAACAACATATTTTCTTTATCTTTACTAGGACACAGTGTAGGTGAGCTCGGCTGCGCATACGCAGATGGCTGCTTCACAGCAGAACAGATGATCTTATCTGCATACAGCAGAGGTCTGGCTTCGATTGAAACTCCCTTCATCAAGGGATCCATGGCTGCTGTTGGTCTTGGTTACAATCAGGTACATTATTAATAACAACTATGAACTGTTGAGTTGACCTCTTTCTGCTAAATTATCTACAATCAAATATCGAATACTAAAAAGATTGAGTTCGAATTCGAAAGTTCTTAAATTAGTGCATAATTCGGTCAAATTTTCCAAAAATTTAACTAAATCCCATTTCTTTCCAACAGATCAAAACCATGTGCCCACCAGAGATTGAAGTGGCCTGCCACAACGGCCCTGACTCCAGTACCATCTCTGGCCCAGCTGACGTGATGAAGAACTTCGTCGCCAAGTTGACAGCACAGAATATCTTCGCCAAGGAGGTTCCTTGCTCCAACATCGCTTACCACTCGAAATATATTGCTGCGGCTGGTAAGATCATGAATTTATAGACTGCTAAAACTGATAAGGTGTTAATAGACATTAGGTTGAAAATCCCTGGTAAATTATGACTTAGAATTTGCCAGGGATTTTTTTCGAGTAGTAGAGCTCTTAGTGCAGGGTTCGTCAGGGAAAATCCTACCACCTTACCCATTTCTGCCGTAAGCAGTAGTGCACTTGTATTACTGTGTTTCGGTTAGAACGGTAAGGGGGCCGGTGAAATTACAGACACATGAGACTTAACAACTTCACGTCTCAGGGTCGACAACGCATTGGCGATATCCCTAGTGTTGTAAATGTCCATAGGCGGCGGTGACCACTTACCATCAGGTCTGAATGAAAGATCAAAGCGTTGATTTTCTAGATTTTGATATTAATGTCGCCTTTGACGCTCGAGATTTGGGCCTCATTCGTCCTAGTCGAGACTTCACGATATGATAAAACGAAAACATAACGTTAACAATGTATTTTATTTCTAATAACTAAAAAACTGTTTACTTAACTAATTGAGACTAAAAGTTGAAAGTAAAGTAGCGAATACTTCAATTTTACTTTTTAATTTAAAAAATTCAATTCGAGAGCTCATAAATATCACCTTACGGGACATAAATCAGAAAAATAATTTAGATTTCACCTGGTTCGGATATGTTACTAAATTTTACTCAAAATGACCACTAGTGAGTGGGAACGTAGCCAAAATACTTCCTGCAGTGCCGTCCTGGCACCAGGCCATCTGCGTGAAATTAATCTCTAAGCGATCTGAGATATTTTTGTCAATGTCATGAGAAACCATCCATTTCTTTGCACTCACCTTTATTACCATTGAGATAGAGTTTAAAGCCCGCTTTTTTAACTAATGAGGACTTATGAAAAGATCAAAAGAACATTTAAAAATTAATTGAGTTGCGATGATAATTTTAGCTACAGATAATGAAAAAATATTGTGTATTGAACTGAATTATTGCTGGCTGCCTTTTGTGAAACTTTCATTAATGTCATTAGAGGATTTAAGAAAAATTTGTCCAAAAACTACCATTTTTCAAAGTCTGAAACATAAAAGAAACTCTATAAAAGAATAAAAGTACTTATTTAGAGTAAGAACTGGCACGCTGTCTTTTTAAAAATAATTTAGTGAATGCCATTTGAAATTTAAAAAGAATATTCAATTTGGAGATTAAATACTGCCTATTATAGGTACTTTAGTTAGGAATAAAAAGTTTGTAATGCATTCCTACGATATTATAAATGTGAAAGTTTGTATATATGGATGATTGTTACTCTCTCACGGAAAGGCTACGAAACGGATTTGGATGAAACTTGGCACACATATAGAAAATGCCCTGAAATAACAAATAGGATACTTTTCGTGCCGGAAAAATGTTATTTCCCTCGGGAACGCGGTTGAAACCGGAGGACAGCTAGTAATCTACGTCCCGAATAATATTGTTTACTCTTGTTAATAGGTCCAAAACTACTGAAATACTTGACTGAAGTGATTCCATCGCCAAAGGCTCGTTCCGAAAAATGGATCTCCACATCCTTACCCCAAGCTCAATGGAAGGATGCTAAAGCAGAAGTTTCCTCAGCTGAATATCACACGAATAATCTTTTGGTAAGCCCCTTTTTTACATTTTCTACGGACTCTATACTAATTGATATACAAAAAAAATATTACACTGATATTAACTATATGTTGTCGTAAACATTTATCATAATTAACAATATAGTGTATAGCAGCGCCCCGCGGGTTTACCCGCGTAGTTCCCGCTTCCGTAAGAATACGAGGATAAAATATAGTTCATGATACTCGGTAAAAATCTAGCTTTATAATATTAAAGAATTTTTAAAATCGGTCAAGTAATTTTAGAGTTAAACTGTAACAATCAAATCAATCCCCTTTATAATATTAGTATAGATTAAAACATTTCGGCCTTGGGTGGTTTTTCTCCCAAAAATCTCTCAATTTTTCATAAATTTTTCTCCTCGCTTTTAACACAACGCAAATAATTTTAATTCGTTTTAAAGGTTACCAAATAGATGAAGTAATAAATTGATTTATTAAATCGAAGACCTTGTACCAAACTATTAAATGAAGTAAATTTTAATCTCGCCATCGCGTTGTTTATTCTGATAATTGTAAAATTGGCACTTATTTCGGTTAAAAAGGTAAGGGGGCCGGTGAAATTACAGGCACATGAGACTTAACAACTTCACGTCTCAGGGACGATAACACGTCCCTGGTGTTGCAAATGTTCATAAGCAGCGATGAGCACTTTCCTGGTGGAACGCCTGCCAGTTTGTCGCCACAAGTGGTATAAAAAAAAAACTAATTAAACCTTTTGATTCAACAGAGCCCAGTCCTCTTTGAAGAATCCTCCCGTCTAATCCATCACAATGCGATCACAATAGAAATCGCCCCTCACGGGCTACTCCAGGCCATCTTACGCCGCTCTCTCAAGAAGGACGTCATCAATATACCACTGACGCAGAAGAATCACAAGGACAATGTCCAAGTGCTGTTCAATGCGTTGGGCAAGTGAGTAAACTTATCTATTGAAATCGTTTCATAATTCGAACCCTGTAGAAAGAAGCGATTCTTTACTATTCTGTGATCAGTTCTGTGACTTTCGATCTAACTTCAATTCAAAAATTTCTAGTTAAATCAGTTGTACGATTTCACTGAGATTAATTTTATCGTACTAAATATTTTGGACTGTGAAATAAAAAACAAATACTTATATTTATAATTGTTAACATACCAGTATAAGAGAGAGAAAACATAAGATCAACTATTGCGAACTAATACGATGGACTGCTCCAAGCCTCCAGTTATAGTAAATTTTAGTATCGACAGTTACCAAATACATAATTGGCAGGCCAGTTCGCTTGGTGGTTAGCGACTCTGACTGCCAAAGGTCGCGGGTTCGATTCCCACCCAGGACAAACATTTGTGTGCATGAACATGTCTGTTTGTTCTGTGTCTGGGTGCAAATATCTATATAAGTATGTATTTAGAAAAAAACGTAGTATATGTAGTATATCAGTTATCTGGTTTCAATAGTACAAGCTCTGCTTTGTTTTGGACCAGATGGCCGTGTGTAAAGAATGTCCCAGGATATTTATTTATTTTATTTTATAATTAGTATAGTGAAAAAGAGTTCCTCCATTTTAAAGAATTCCTCTTCCACAGACTGTACGAATCGGGTCTGAACCCGCACTTAGCCAATATCTACCCGCATGTGCCATTCCCCGTGTCTCTGGGTACTCCAATGCTGGCTCATTTGGTTGAGTGGGAGCACAGTGAAGATTGGTAAGAAACTTTTTGTTACGGTCTTAAATAAGAACGCTATTGCCAACTTATATCTAAGGTCTAAGTATTATTTAGTAATTACACATAGAAAGGAGAATAAGAAAGAAAATAGGAGAAAAAAGGTAGATTAGCTGCTCATGGAGACAGCTGATCTAAATCGCTGCCGATGGGAAGCGTGCCCAGAACGTTGGTGGCATTGCCATGCTGATGCATATTGTTATTTTGTTGTATGGACTTTCTTTGGACATAGCCACGTAGACCATTTTTCAAGTTCTTGGAAAATTATTTAACAAGTAAAGTTCCGATTATAAGAAAAAAACACGACGAAAAATACAGTTATATCTTTTCACATTTATATTTTTATAAATTGGAAACAATATGGGGTCTTTATCCTTTCCACTAATTCATTTGAGGACTCTTGTGAAATTACGTATTTACCCCTACACATTCCCCCATTCCAAAATGGTAAAACTTCGAATGCAATAAAGAGCCGTCCTTTATTAATTGTAGGCCATCAGTCAGGCGGCCACAAACAAATGGCCTAAGGCTGATCTATAGCAGCCACTTTGTTCATTGACTGCAATATAGAGGGATGCTCGCGGAGGCATTTTTCAAATTCGGGGCGAGGCCTTTACATAGCCTTAAATTGGTATTTTTAACAAGTTTCTTGATTTGAAAAATTGGCCCTTATCCGTGGAACCAATTTCCAGTGTTTAAAAACCTATCGGTTCAAAACTATTGCTAGCTTTATTTTATAGTAGCTGTGCCCCGCAGTTTAACCCGCTTTTCTGAGGGATGTTAGATTTTTCCGGGAGGAAAAGTATCCTATATATTATTCCAAGGCATTTTCTATATATCCGCCAAGTTTCATCCAAATCCGTTTGATAGTTTTTGCGTGAAAGGGTAACAAACATCCATACATACAATCTTTCGCATTTATAATATTACTAGAATATTTCACTGGAACAGAGAATTATTGAATCAGAGAATAATACTTACCAGGCTCCTATGATAACCTATATTTCAGAAAAAGTAAGCAATGGTATGACTAAGTAACCAAAATTTTAATATTAACTGAAAATACAAGCACAGAATCAAACCGCTTGAACCTGAATATTCTGCATAGAGTATCTAAGACAGTAGATAAAAAAATTGCAAAGAAAGAGATAGCAAAAGTCAACCTTCAAATATAAAAATAATTACGTCACTAAAAAAATAATTTATTCTAGGTACGTGACATCATACAAGGCTCAAGAGAAGATGAAGTCTGGTGAGAGAACAGTTAGGATGTCCATTGTCGATGAAGACAGCGAATACATGGCTGGACACGTTGTTGATGGTAAGTGCCCTAATGATCAAGATAAACCTATTTTCAGTTATGCAGTATGGTATTGCCAAAACAACAAAATCTCTGTCTATCTCGTGACGTTGTAAGCATTAAAGAGCGAGATGGTTGCCACTACGCCATACTCCAATAAATCGTTTTTATGAATCGATGCGCAATCCAATGGTCTTATAATATAGAAGTATTTGCATTTTTTGTACGGAATATGATTACCATAAAGTTTGTGGGTATGATATAACCTGGAATCAAAGGAGGTTATTTAATAATCATTCTAAAATAGACTCTAATAACCATGATGCAGAACTGATTCTACAATCACATAAAATTTTACAATGTCTCCACAGGTCGTAACTTATACCCAGCTACTGGTTACCTAGTCTTGGTCTGGGAAACCCTTGGTATGATGATGGGAGAACTCTACACTGAAGTGTCTGTAGTATTCGAGAACGTACGATTCCAAAGAGCAACGAACATTCCTAAAGACGGAAACTTGGAGTTCATTGTCATGATCCAAAAAGGCAGTGGTAACTTTGAGGTAAGTTTCTTAAATGCCTTTTAAAACATTACCTTCTTGGGCTTTGATTTTCTTCAATGAACTTGATTAATAGCAAGCCAATGGTGATGATTCTGTTGAATCGGTTAACTGAATAAATTCTTGAAAAAAAATTAATGATAAAAGAAAGTCTTAAATTCAGCAAAAACATTAAAGTTGGTGCACATTAAAATACCATAAAAATAAATGCTTTTGTTTCAAGTGACACGACTTAAAACCTCCCTTTTTTCAACTCCAAAAAAAGACAAAGAGGTTTAAATCGCGACCACAAAAGAACTTATAGTAGACATAATAAATTATTGTTTCTCCAGATCGTAGAAAGTGGAACATCAATCGTAACAGGTCGTATCTACGCAAAGAAGAACGTTGGTCAGGACTATCGCGTATTACCAGCTGTCCCAGAATCCAGTGGACCTAACATCAAGCACATGCTTACTAAAGACTTCTATAAGGAACTGCGTCTTAGAGGATATCAATACAGGTATGTAGCTGTTAACATAAGAAATAAGATCAAGTTGCCATTACAAGGCCTTTTTTATGATGGGATCAAATGGGCATGTGTTTTGTTTTTTATAGCACTTGGACCGATAAACAAGCAGGCAACCTAATGGTATGGTCACCGCCACCTATGGACATTTGCAACACCTGGGGCATCATCTGAGACTTGCAGATTTTAAGTCTTATGTGCCTGTAATTTCAGCGGCCTTCTTACCTTTCTAACCGAAAGACAGTTATACGAGTGCAGTATTGCTTCATGGCGGATATGGGGATGGTGGTAGTGCTTCCCCGAGTGAACTCTACACTAAGAGTTCTATTACTCTAAAGAAGAATGTATGAAGCAATGTCTGAGGATAATCATCATTTTTTTATTATTTCAACAGCGGCCTTTTCCGCGGTATCCTTGGCTGCAACATCGAAGGCACCCGCGGCCGCGTCGCTTGGGTCAACAACTGGGTCACGTTCATGGATTGCATGCTTCAACTCAAAATCATCGGACAAGACACACGTGGTCTCTTCGTACCTACCAGAATCGAGAAGCTCTGTATCGATGCCAACATCCATTATAATGCTATCTCGAAAATGAATCCGGATTCAACTAGGAATTCCTTTGAAGTTCGCGTGTATCCTGATGTGGATGTGATAAGGTAATGTTATGATTTAAAATATTCTTTTTTTAATTTGTAGCTTATATGCCAGTTGTCTGTTTCACTCTAAAATTCTACGTAAGACGTTGACCTTAAAATAAATCGAATAGTCTCCTTGATATTACTTTTATGGTATGTACTTTGAAAATTTGAGACGATATCCTTATTTAGATTTCTGTTAATGGATGTTGAAAACGTTGATTTGAAATAATGCCAAATAACTTAATTTTGCCACTCTAATGAGATACCTACCGAAAGTAATTTTGTTAGAAAATACTAATTAAAGATTTAAAAATAAAATAAATATTCGAGAAACTCTTTCGTGGTACGAACTTTTAAAGTTTTCTAAAGAAATGGTTACAAACAGGGCTGGTGGTGTCGAAATCCGTGGACTTCACGCTACACCCATATCAAAGAAGGTGCCATTGGGTGTACCAGTCCTTGAGAAGAACGAATTCATTTCCAACTTTGAAAAGAGCAAGATGAAGGTAATAAAACATTCAATACTAACTGCAAAAATAACTTGTCTTTCTTTATAACTAATGTTATTGAAGTGATTCATCAACACAATATGTAATGCAAAAATATTGCAGGTTTATTAATGTCTACATAATATCCTACTTTAAAAGTAACTATTATCTTTTAGGAAGATGATGTCCTCCGCTGTAACATCCAACTGATCCTAGAAAACATACAAACATACAAAGTAAAGAGCATTGAATTAGTTGACGAAGAATATAAGAAGAATGGTCTAGAACCCATCTTGGTGAAAGTAGCTGATATGCTTGGAGACTTGCCTTTAGTACAAGCTGAACTTCTATTGATATCTGAAGAACCATTGGAGATGCCATCAAATATAACAGTTGAAAACAAGAAACTTGTTGGTGAATCTAATACTATTATATTCATTGGCGCTAACCTTCTCCAGAGACCTGACGTAAGTCCTTAGAATATACTTTTTTCAAATTATTTAAAGTAAGTAAGCTTAGTAATTTTACGAACCAATATTAGTAGTTGTATGTGTAATTTTTATTTTTCATTTGCGCTGACGTGTCTTGCGTGTAGCCAGAAAAATATGGATTCTTAAATTAAATCTTCACTTTTTAATTTTGTATGCCTTATCAGCAAAAATAAATTAACAACATATTACAAATAATTTGATATAATATTTCAAATGTTTTATTTTAAGGTTCTACAACAAGCAGTTGCAACCCTCCGCGACAAATGCTTTGTCATCAGCAGAGAAAAGGAACGCCCAGACCCCAAACAATATGCTGACAAATACGATATCGTGACGATCTTCGATACCGGACTCGAATACTTGGTCATGTTCAGAAAACGTGTTGGTGCCAGACCAGCTAAATTTGTTAGAATCCTGGCATCAGACCAAACTTTCTCCTGGATTGACAAGGTTAAAGAAGAGATCAAGGAAGGTCAAAAGGTTGTCCTTTACAGTCAAGATGAGGCCATCAATGGTCTGTTAGGCTTAGTCAATTGTTTGAGGAAGGAGCCTGGTGGTGAAATAGTATACGGTCTTCTTATTGCTGATCCCTCTGCACCTCCATTCAACCCTGATTTGGAGTTCTATGAAGAGCAACTGGATAAGGATTTGGCACTTAATGTTTATCAAGATGTAAGTATTCATTTTATTCATAGAATATCATACAATTTTGACCCTCTGCTTGAGACTCTTTAAGAAAAGAGTGAATAGGCTACTAATAGGAAAGCGAGCTCCATCTTCGGCCTCAAAAAGACTTCACGGACTTAGGTTTGGTAACCAAGTCAAGGTTTAATTTGACGTTCCCTATGAAAAAATTAGGTATATATTTAATGTTATAATAAAATATAGACCTTCACTGTTTTTTATGTAAAGATAAAAGTTAGTGAAGGTCATACTTTAGAAAAAAAGAAACAAAATATTTTTTTTTAACAAAATGCCGTATATTGCTTGCGGTATAAATTGAAGTAATAAATATTTTTCACTTAGGGTCAATGGGGTACCTACCGTCATTTACTCCTTGGAGATCTAGATACAGTTCGTACCAACCATGCCTACGTGAATACCCTGACCATTGGAGACTTGTCTTCTATGAGGTGGATTGAAGGACCAATCAGAGAGAATCACAAATTCAAGGATCCTGAAAGATTACTCATTCATGTAAGTTTACAGTTTTTTATTCTAACCTGTTTGATAGATACATCAACAATTTCTGACGTTAAACTCATTCTCTTTTTCCCTCATAGGTATATTGTTCAGCTCTAAACTTCCGTGACGTTATGACAGCTACTGGCCGTGTCACAGTTGACGCTGTTGCTCGTGGTAGACTTGCACAAGAGTGTGTACAAGGATTTGAGGTGGTCGGAAGAACTCTTAAGTAAGATATTTAAACCTTTTGAAATGATTTATTTTGAATGTACGTAATCATTTATTTAATATGTATGCTTATATATATTGTAATACTTCAGCAGTAATCATATAAAATGATGTTTTAATCATTTCAAATTTTTGGTTTAGTTTCTTAGAATTTTTATTTGGTGTTCCACAGGGGAAAAGATTTAATCTTAATAACTTCTTTATATTTGATACACATTTGTACGAAACTATTTTTCTAAAGCACGAATCGTTTTTTGACAGTGGTTCTCGAGTAATGTCCATGGTCCAAAATCGCGGTATGGCCAACGTTGTTGAAGGTGACAGAGCTCTAATGTGGAGTATTCCTGACGAATGGAGTTTTGAAGAAGCAGCAACTGTACCTGTCGCTTACGGAACCGTGTTTTACTCCATGGTATTTATTATTTTTAATACTTTAGTTATATTCAAATGGGATCCCGTCAATTGTAATTTGGATAATAGTGACCGATGTATTATTCCAGGAAATCCTTTGTTCTTTATTTATTTGAAGACACATTCAGTCTGATAAACATTCACAGTTATAGTATTGATAGAATGGCAACGTGAGCCTGTTTGTTATAGCTATGATTTTAAATATAAAATGACAAAGAAGTAACATGCAAAAAAGTAATCCCAGAACAGTCTTTATCCCATAACCACAGTAAATTGATCAACAACTCTTTGTTTCCAGGTAATGGTTGGTCAAATCCAACGTGGTGATTCAATCCTCATCCACGCTGGTTCCGGCGGTGTCGGTCAAGCTGCGATCAACGTTGCCCTGCACTATGGCTGCGAAGTGTTCACTACCGTCGGTACAGCTGAGAAGAGGTCCTTCATTAAGAAGCTATTCCCTCAGTTGAAAAGTAAGTTGCCCTTTAATTTGTAGATCAGAAAATTTACTATGGGAATTTACCATGCGATTGCCAATGCATTACTGATTATAACAAAGCTTAGAATTAAACTGGATCTTAGGTGCAACTATTGGAGCACACCAGTAACTTGAGTTGTTCTTAGGATATCTTGATTTTTGTCCGGAAAACCTGAAATCGATTTCTAGGTCCCAATTACTCATCATTATGTGGGAACGGTGCAAAATTTTATCGTATGATCTTTTATACATGAAAGGTATCGCAATATTATTTTTTTGCAGACAGCCATATCGGTAACTCTCGTGACGCTTCCTTTGAAGACATGATACGCAGAGAGACTAATGGAAGGGGTGTTGACCTGGTGCTCAACTCCTTGTCAGATGAAAAGTTACAGGTATTTATAATGAATTATTGCTTCATTTTCACATTTTCTACTATTATATTTTGTATTTATTTATTGGATTAATCTATTGTTGGTCTCTTCACTTCAATTTTAATACTAACGTTATATCATGAACTGCAAGTGCATACCATTTTCTTTTAACTTCTACGACCACTGTTTTCTATTGCAGGTATAACTTTATGGTTTTTTGCCCACAGGCTTCAGTCAGGTGCCTCGCCTATCGCGGTCGCTTCCTCGAAATCGGTAAATTTGACATCAGTAACAACACCCCCATTGGAATGTACTTCTTCTTGAAGGAGACATCGTTCCACGGCATTATGTTGGACTACATCTTCGATCAAAGCTTTGAATTCAGAAGGGTTAGTTATTTTTTTTTTTTTTTTTTTTTTAATTTGTTCTTTTAACTAATATAATGGTTTATTATTGTTATTATTATGTTTTGCTTATTAGATGCTGTGTACAGTTATAATTGGACTTCAGGTTTATATAATGTTAATTATCTAGATTTATAAGTAATACACAATCTGTTGTCTGTTTCTGTACCTATAAAATAAAATAAAAATAAAAATCTGATTTTTTAAAAGATTTTATAGGAGACACAAAATGGAACGTTTGGAACATCTAAACAAAACTTTTTCTATTTATCACCACAAATGATGATGTAGCCGGATTTGTGTAGCACACAAAGCTTATAGAAATATTTGTGGTGTATGTAGAAATATTTTTATTTAAATAGGCCTTTACAAGGCCTAGAAGACCTATAAATAGTCTGACTCTAATACCGTTCGGAAGGTTGTCTATTACTGAGAAGAGCCACCCATAAACTCAGAAATTACTCTTTTTAAAAACGAACATAGATTTATTACATAACATTGAGACACAGAATGCTTTGAGAAGTAATATTTTACATGTATTGTATTTTTACTTGTGTTACTCATCGTTTACCTGTAAAAAAAAAAAAAAAAAAAAAAAAGCTATCTCTATCCACATTATTATCTTATATTTGTAATATTAATAGGACCATTTAAAAAGTAGGATAATAAAGCTAAGAAAAACCACTAATTTTGAAATTTACATCTGCAGAAGCTACAAGATCTCCTTCTAACTGGTATTGAAAGTGGAGCAGTACGACCTCTCACATACTGCACGTTCGAGAAGAATGAAGTTGAAACTGCCTTCCGATACATGGCAGCTGGTAAACATATCGGAAAGGTTATTGTCAAGATTCGTGATGAGGAACGCAGTAACAGGCCTGTGAAGCCTACTTGCTTACCTCTTGATGCTGTGCCAAAGTAAGCTTCATATATTCTCTCGATAATTGAAACTTTTCATTTATGTCAGTTATATCTGTATTTTTATTAAAATGTACACTTTGATTATATTAACTAGACATTTAGAGTTGCGGCTTGTCAAACAGAATAAAAACAAAAATAATATCAAACAATAAAAAAGCAGGGTGAATCGTAAAGACATACGATAATAGTGAAACTTTTGTATTACAGGGAAACATTTTAATTATTCATCAATCACTTTTGAATAGCTTCTAGATTATGGCTATCATTCAAATATTTTCCGTCACACAAAAATGTTGCGGATTACAATTTCAGGGCCATAAGGAGTTTCACTTTAAAAATTATATCACCCCTGCTTTTATATCTCTATGGTAAAATATACCCAAAATATATTTTACTTACCCCAGAATTATCTAATCATTACCATCTTTATAATAATTAGCGTAATGGTAACAGGTACATGTGTCACGAAGATCGCGTATACATTGTGGTTGGAGGTCTGGGAGGCTTCGGTCTGGAGTTAGCTGATTGGCTCATCTTGAGAGGTGCAAGGAAAGTAGTCCTCACTTCCCGTAGAGGAATCACCAATGGATACCAGTCAACAAGGCTCAGGTATGTCGCTGATAAGATCAAATTGATTTGATTCACCATTTATCTCCAAGGCAATGTAATTTTATCTGTAATACATATTTTGAACTTCATATTAGATTTAAAAAAAGTTAAGAAGCAGTTAATACAAGTATAACATTTTTGGTAATATAAATTTAAAAAAAATCTATATTCGTTCCTAATATATAATACACGTAAATGAATCCTTGTAAACGTGAGTTTTAAGACACTAGAAGACTATTAAATCCTTGTTCTTTCTATTCCTTTATTAAATCATACAAACTTTTCTTATAGGGCATGGGCAGGTTACGGTGCGGATATTCAAATCTCAACCCACGACATAACCACTGAATCAGGCTGCGAAGAAATGCTCAAGATGGCCAATGCTATGGGTGAAGTCGACGCAATCTTCAACCTTGCTGTAGTTCTAAAAGATTCCATATTCCAAAATCAAACACCAGAAGCGTTCAAAACATCATTCGGGCCAAAAGCACTTGCTACTATGCATTTGGACAAGTGGTCGAAGAAACTTTGCCCTAATTTAAAGTAAGTAAATGTGACCTTATAGAATCTACTTTTACAAGTCAATAGAAAGATTTTTTATTACATGATGATGAGATGATGTGTTGGAAGATTTGAGCAGTAAAATGCGCTCTTGCTTCTTTAGATGTACTGCTTCATGAGCTAAAACAAATTATTCTTTAACAGGGACTTCGTTGTGTTCTCTTCGGTCTCCTGTGGACGCGGTAACGCTGGTCAAACCAACTATGGCTTATCTAACTCAGTAATGGAGAGGATCTGCGAATGGAGAAAGAAACTTGGTCTTCCTGCCCTGGCTGTCCAATGGGGTGCTATTGGTGATGTAAGTGCTTTAATTATCTATTATGGAAAATACTCCAGTAAATATTAATTTGTGATAACATGGTGGTCTATGGGAAGAAATTCGTTTATCCTGATCATATAAGTATTTGTAAAAAATAACTCCTTCATTGTTGAAGTCGGAAAAGAGGTAACTAATAAAAATCAGAACATAAAAGGTTTATTCTTTAAAAGTCACATTATTGTTCCATCTTAGGTCATTTTTTTAAATGATATATGGTATCTACCTGGTTATAAAAAACAACCAAAATAACTTTAGCTTAAAATCTTTTACCTTAGGTGGGTCTAGTAGCAGACATGCAAGACGATGATGTCCAGCTGGAAATCGGTGGTACTCTCCAGCAGAGGATCTCCTCTTGTCTCCTAGCTTTGGACAAGTTCATGAAGCAAGATGCTGCTATTGTCTCGTCTATTGTGGTTGCTGAGAAGAAGGCCGGAGGCTCTGGCTGCGGCAGTATTGTTGATGCTGTAGCTCAAATTATGGGTAAGAATCACATAGGATGTCTATCCTTAATGATGTAATGAATTTCTAGGGCGTAATATTTACCTTTAAATAGAAAGACTTGAAGTGATATGACTATTAACATTGCATACTTAAAACATACGTAGGTATGCATTTCACATGCAGTAGAATTGAAACCTTTAAAAAACTATCTATCTCATGCTCTCAGAGGGTAAATTCCAGTCTCTCTTTATTGTGGCTTTTTCATTTCATCGAAATTCAAATCACAAAAGAGAACATTCCACTCTAAATATTAAATTTGCTATACATGTCCTCAAGGTATGTTTCTGTCCCATTTTGAAACTTCTTTATAGTAATAAGATCTAAATAAACGTAGCCCAATTCAAATGTATTTTATGAGTACAATGCACAATTTAAATATTTGGAAATAATCTCATCCATCAGGTATCAAGGACTTGAAGACGGTGTCCCAACAAGTATCTCTTGCCGAACTGGGTATGGACAGTATGATGGCGGTTGAGATCAAACAGACCCTTGAGAGAGAGTTCGAAATCTTCCTCACAGCTCAAGACATAAGAACTTTAACATTCGCCAGGTATAACACTATTTTACGTACCTTCCTCTTCCGAACTGATGGTAACTTTGGCCCGTTGAAATCACCAATATGGTTTCCTGTATTATGATCACATTATGATGTTCATAGGCTAGTAGAACTAACAGCGCAACGTGAAGCAGCAGCTTCCACGTCTGCAGCCCGTCCAGTAATCGCTGAAGGCGCCGCTGGTCTCAAGGTCCTCATGAGGAACTTCGGAGATGAGAACACCGTATCGGAACCACTCGTGTATATGCCCACAATGGTTACTGATGGAGTGGAGGTAAGGAAATAGTTTGTTTTTCGTGATATTAAATTATCTATACCTAATAAAATTTAAATGTTTAAAGAACCAGGCTACAAATTAATATCGATCCCTAAAATCTTTAGCCGTGTTTGGAGTTAGAATTAAATAAATATCCTGGATCTCTGGAACTTATACCATATAAACCAGATAACTAATAAACATTTAAAAACAACATTAAAAAAATGCAATTATATACACGGGGTAGTACCTAATCGATATATATATTTCCACTACATCAACTAACGTTTTAATAAACTTCAGATAAAAAAATGTGGTTAAATTTATTAGGATGAATGCTATTTTCAAAATGTATTTTATAAAAAATCATGTAATTTATATTAACTCTTAAACTTAATCTTCAAACTGTATTTTCATTTTTAGTTTTATGAAATGAACACATTGACCATACCATACGTGATGTTCTAGGGTGAAGAAGCAATCCACGTAATGGAGAAGGTAATGTTCATGCTGCCTGGACTCGAAGGATGCGCTGCAGCATTAGAACCACTCTGTCGCAGACTTAAGATCAAGGTCTGCGTACTGCAGCTTGGCATTGAGCATAAAAACGAGAACTTGGAAGATATGGTTACTAGGTTACACCAGGTGAGTGTTTTTTTATACCAATTGTGCCGACAAACAAGCAGATGGTCCACCCGATGGTAAGTGGTCGAGTACTAGAGTTGTCAACCCTGAGACGTGAAGTTGTTAAGTCTCATGTGCCTATAATTTAACCGTCCCTTTACCTTTCTGAGCGAAACACAGTAATACAAGTGCACTACTGCTTCACGCCGGAAATGGGTAAGGTGGTACTTCTCCGGACGAACTGGTCCGGTATTTGATAACTGATGTGATGTGCCAATATGCCTTAGTCAAAATTACGGAATAGAAGAGAATTGGGAAAAGAAACTCATAGAATTTGAAATTTGAAGTTAAAAGTTGCGATTTATTTATGTACTTCATTTGATTAAACACCTATGTTATTTATTTCTTTCTCAGTCGGTAAGATCACGCCTGGCTCCTGGTGCACCATTCTGGCTGCTCGGTTACAGTTTCGGATCTTTACTTATTTTGGAATTGGCAGCGAGGTTGGAAAAAGAAGGTTTGTCTATTGTTTATTGTATCGCTGGAGATATAATTTATCCATACCATGAGGAATTACATTTATTTGTAGTTTTCTTCTTGCAGTTTCTTTTTATTACTTTAATATTAAATCAGTGATCAATAGGTTTAGCCAACATTACTTTTTAAATGAATAATATCATCAAATTCTCAATAGTGTCAAAGTCTGATCACCTTCTAATTCATAATATTCCTATTCAGGTCTCAAAGGAACTGTCTTCTGCCTGGACGGAGCCCCCGACTTCCTTTATGCAATCCTAACGATGACAATCAGCTTCAAAAACGACACCCAACTCCAGAACAGTCTCCTTTGCCATACCATTGATGTCATTGCTCCCAGCAACGACGTCACCAAGAAATTGATGGAAAAACTTGGCGAGATAGAATCCTATGAGGACAGAGTACAGTACAGTATCAGTGAATCACCTATCCAAAGCAAATATTCTAATAAATTCATCGGTGCCATTGCAACTGCCTGCTTTGACCGTCTCAAGATTCTTCTAAACTACGATTATAAGAACGTCTTGAAACTAAAGTCTCCCATCATTCTTCTTCGTCCGAAAGAGAATCCTCCTTACGTTGTCTGTGAAGAAAACTATGGTCTTGATAAATACACTGAATGCGAACTTACTGTGCACTATTTAGAAGGTAACCACGTCAGTATACTTGATAACAAAGATTGTGCCAACATCATTAACAGGGTTATATCTGAGAGTGATGGATCAGGTGTTAAAACTACCCAAAATATTGTAACAGGCATTGTCGAGAACCAACGCGAAGTCGAAGCATAAGATCTTTATGTTATCTTATTTATTGAACGAAAGATTTTAGTGGAATTTTAAATCATTTGATTTTCCTATTTATTCTGTATGGTTAAGGAATTATAGGGATGAATTTTTGTATTTATGTAAGCTTGTATTCTTGTTTATAAGTGGCCGTATAATAAATTTATTTAAATTAAGTGTTAATTTATTTAGTTCCTATTTTTAATTTAATGTCAAAGAGACACCAGTACCAAACGAAATATTCAGTCAGAATTATTACAATTTAGCTTATCTGGGTTTTGAATTTTAGTTTGTTATGGGTAATAATATAGTTTTATTAGTTTGGTACGTAATATAAATTAACTCTAGATAGTTTTAGTATTTGTAAACAATTTCATAATATTGCTGGATTCTAGGTTGTAATTGGGTTATTGAAATATATTATGATATTCTGCTAATATGAATTGAATAAACAAAAATATTTACAAAGTTTTGTTGTTTATTTTAAACATCGACTCCTATACTTTAAAAAACATTTTTTTTTTCATAAGACTATATTAAGGCAACATTTTTTGTATTTTATTGTTAAGATGAAAGAGACTAGTCTCCACGACACAGGGAATCCTAGTGTGGAGGCTAGTGAACTACTTTGATAACAACATTTATTTTTGAACAATAAAGTATTACTATTATTATACTTGACTGATAGAAGAAAGTGTTTTATGAATTTGGTTATAGGCTTTTTATATGAACAATTCTGTTTGACCTGTGGATATACAGGGTGTTACAAAATTCGTAAGCCGAAAGGAGGTTAAATGGGGCCTTATACTGAGTTCATTCGCAATATTTAAGAACCGTAGTAACGCTGTAAAACATTCCCCAAAAAAATAAAAATAAAACTGATTTCTATGAATGATTAATAGAAAGACAGCTTACTAGGGTTGATGGCTTTGATAATTAATTATATTTTTACGGGGTATTTTGTAACACGTTGTATAGATATACTCGTATATATGTTTTACTAATTTCATACAAATTCATAAAGTGCAATAAAAATATTATTTTATTCATCTATCAAATCTCTGCTTCTACACGACAAATGCTTGACTTATATAAGAATCGAACTCATGACTTACTAGCCAGGATATAGAACCAACATGCCAACTTATCCATGTTTCGTCAGGTTGTGTTATTGATATGTACATTGTATTAAACAAAAAGGTTGTTCTACAACTTGTATAGTAATTCTTCCTTTATTCTAAAAAGGTTGTAATATCGCCATCTTTTAAGGGTACCGTACCCGAAGGGTGCCCACAGGACCCTATTATTAAGGCTCCACTGTCCGTCCGTCCATCTATCTGTCACAGGACTGTATTTTCGTAACCGTAATAAGTTGGTTCGGCCACTGTCCCTTAAACAAACACCTATGTACCATAGGTGTGACGGACAGCCCTCTATGCAGAGGGTGCATGGAGGCAGAAGAAACGCCACAACACGTAATTTTAGAGTGCTCCAGCGTGGCAGTACAACGGGCACAGATACTCCAATCCCCAGCATTGCTCCCGTGAGCCTGCAGCAACCTGAAAAGGTTGCTAGCTTTCTGGGACAACCTGGGATGGCTGGCGTAAGAGGCTGACGCACAATGGCCCGTTCAAGAGGCTTATTGCGGAGGAAGCCCTGAATAACTAACTAACTAACCGTAATAGGTAGATACTTAAAATTTTCACTAAGTGTGGAATATGGTAGTAAAAAACTATAGGGTCCTATTTTCAGCGTTTTATTAAGTACTAGCTGTGCCCGCGGTTTCACCCGCGTTTATGATTACTGTGTCATAGCGTGATGTTATATAGCCTATAGCAGGAGTGGCCAACAAGTCGATCGCGCGACGCGACCAATTTTGGTCGATCACTCGCAAGTTCCATGAGGGGACGCATTCAATGCCAAATGTTTCAATTTGAACCTGTAGTTCCTGAAATCCACCAAACAAACCAACTCTTCAGCTTTATATATTAGTATGGATTTGGAATTCGCAAAAAAAAATTATCTAAATTGTCATTTTTATTTTATTTTAAACCATTTATACGGTTTAGGCCCGCAGGGCGATATAGGTCAAATTTAAAGTTACTGAGGCTTATAAAATGTTACCATACTGAGTATCTTGCCGCTTCTTTCCAGTTGAACTCCGACCGAGGCTAGACAATATACTACTAGAACATCCGGTCAATATTCACTTAACAAATTCCGGAACTCAGATTTCAGTCAGCATTGAAGGGATGAAGCGGCATAAAATATTGGCTACGAATCAAAGCGGGTAATCGGATTGAAATCAGTGTTTGACGTGAATAGTGACGACAGGTACAGTTTCCCGGACTAAATCCCGGCATTGCTCTGCGGTCTCGGTATTCTACAATCCCAGGAATTGGTTGCGTTGTGAATCAGACTGATTTGCCTTTCGTTTTAATCCAGTTACAATTGATAAAGTAAAATTATGTTTATATACGAAATTCACCATAGTTTTATTTAGCTTGCTTATTTTCGAATATATTGATTATAAATTATGCAAAAAGGGAACCTCTACAGGAAATCGACACGTGTTTCGCTTCTACACGAAGCATCTTCAGGACGTTGTGGAATTAGTTACTAGATTTTTTTTTTTTATACCACGTGGGCCGACAAACAAGCGGACGGTCTACCTGATGGTAAGTGGTCACCGCCGCCAATAGACATTTGCAACACTAAAGGCCAATGCGTTAAGTCTCGTGAAGTTGTTAAGTCTCATGTGCCTGTAATTTCACCGGCCCCCATGTGCACTACTGCTTCACGGCAGAAATGGGTAAGGTAGTAGTACTTCCCCGGACGAACTCTGCACTAAGAGCTCTACTACTCAATAATCTGTATAATCTTATAATTGATGATGCTGCAAGACCACGCCTGAGTTAATTATTGAAAATATTAGGTTGGGGAAAAAGTCTTTTCGCATTATAGTATGTATGAACTTGTAATAAAATCTCTTTGGCTATACTATTTGTATCTGGCTGGTTTTGGTATCATTGAAAGTTGAAATTTTAAAGAACATAATTCCAAATTCAAATAAGGAAAATGTGTGATTTGC
This sequence comes from Habrosyne pyritoides, assembly GCA_907165245.1. Lineage (NCBI taxonomy): Eukaryota > Metazoa > Arthropoda > Insecta > Lepidoptera > Drepanidae > Habrosyne > Habrosyne pyritoides. Next base: position 2,628,928 of record OU015606.1, read on the forward strand.
ATTTGTTTTTCGTACCGCCAAGATGAGTGAATCAAATGAAGAAATTCGATTCATTTTAAAATTTTACTACAAAAAAGGTAAAAATGCAACGCAAGCCGCGAAAAAAATTTGCGATGTTTATGGACCTAGTGCAGTGTCTGTGAGAGTAGCACAAATTTGGTTTAAGCGTTTTCAATCTGGAAATTTTGATCATTTCCCTACCTACAAGATGGCAAAAAGTTATCGAACAAAATGGTACCTACATACTTTAGTTAAATGTAAATAAACTATATTAAAAATTTTGAATTTTCTTAAAAAAAATGCGAAGGAACTTTTTCCCCAACCTATTATAAATACATAATAAATAGTCGTGAAGTTCCATAGCACACTTCCAAAGCTAGAGTACATAAATAGAGTTTCAAACGGAATTAAATAAGAGCAGTAAATTCAGCGAAACAGCTAAAAACATAGTTTGCAGCAAACAAAAAACCTTGCCAAGTGCTCGACGCGTGCCGGGATAACCGTCATAATAATCCCGCATTTTTATTCTCCCACCTGGAAACACTACATTGCAGATTATAAATCTTTCAACGAAATGTCGACGAACGTCATCGTTGATCATTAATTATTCACATTCATTTATTCAATCTCGATTAGCGGTTTATCTTGATGACTTGAGGACAAAGACTAGTGGAATATCAAGGGTATTTCAATTCAGTGGCCTGGAAACAGAAATGACGGATTAAGTTCGTATAGTGGGGTGTAACCTTGACCTTGAAGATACAGTGCTTAAGCGAAGTGCTGAAGTAAAAAAAAAACAGTCAGTGTCAGTTTATAGATGGCCAGTTAGACAGATTAAACATACATTATTTTTGTTTTGAGTTTAGAAGTTTGATAGGCAGTCTAAAACAGATATGAAATATATTGTGAGTAAAAATAAAATATTTTTTCTTAGTCATTCTTTACACACGGCCACCAGATTCCAAACAAAGCAGAGCTTGTACTATGGAAATCAGATAACTATTTATATATTTTTTTTAAATACATACTTATATATTTCGATATTTATATCCAGACACCTACACAAATGTTTTTCCAGGGTGGGAATTAAACCCACGACCAACGGGTCGTTAAGTGCACTGACTTAACCAACGGACCATTTTGTCACTGAAGAAATTCATGAAAAAAGGGCTTAATTGCATTTGAAATAAGGTGCTATTGATCCAATAGTTAATTATATAATGATGTAAATAAACCTTATCGTGAAGGAAAAGGGTTGAATTTTCTATGCCATTTTTAAAAGTAAAAGTTTCAATGCTTCCAGCATTCTCTACGATATATGAAACCGCTTTTGACGTTTGACAATGTTTTTAAAACGAATGGATTATGATGAAATTTGGAAAGGAGACAGATTGTATATCGGGGAAGAACATAGGCCATCTTGTCTCAAGAAAATAATCTTTACCCTTTATAAAGCGGTGATACTATGGGGCTAGTTGTCTTTAAACCATTAGTTCCATGTAAATACCAAATTCGATTCCATTTACTTCCCCAAAAGCTCTTATAAATATGTTACAGTAATAAACAAAGTACATACAAAGCTTAAAAAACAATGAATTTTTAATAAACAAAGTTTAGAATGCTCCAGCGTAGGAAGTAAGGAAGGATGTGGTTGAAATTATGCCTAAAGGGTAATGTTATAACACTGAGAGTAGGAACCATCTTCAACAAGTGGATCTTTAGGGATTCAAATGGTCTATTACAATGGCTCTCAAACTTCTTTAAGACAGTGTCCGTAGGGTACGTACCCTATATTTACAAAAAATCCAAAAATCTTAGGTGTGGTCACACTGCATCTTAACGCCTCTTATCTATTAGTCAGCGTACGTAGGGTACGTACTTTCGAAGCAATATTCAATATAACTACTACAATCGCATCTACACATGCACGCACATTCGTATCGACGCACTGCAAGCGGCGCCCCGCACTCACTCGACTATAGACCCTTGTGTTGCATAGACCAATTTGTGTAGCATATGATGATTTCTATTAAACATGATTCAATCTATCGAGTCTCAAATCATTCATCACCTGCACCTACTTCCACTCCGCTACACATACCCTATATTAAAAAAAAACCCTAGAGATGAGGTTACAATGCAAACTTAACGCCTCTTATCTATAAGACAGCGTACGTAGGGTACGTACCCTACATATAAAGAACTTAGAAATGAGGTAACAATGCAAATGAAAATAAATATATTGTCTAACATACCTTATGGAGAAGTGATGTATGAGACTCCATTTAAAAGGGAAGATCTTCCGCCGCTAGGTGATCGTGAGAAAACTTCGATATCGCGATGTAGGATTCTTGCATGCGCGTTCATAGATGTCGCCACAAACTAATTGATAATGAATTGGCATATTTAATCAATTTTAGAAGTTATTTTGTTCTAGTTGAGTCGTAAAGTTAATTTTGGCCGTACCCTAAGGGGCCTGTACACCTCACTTTGAGAAACTCTGGTCTATTTAATAGGCTTAGCAACTTACAAATTACTCTCTAGATATATTAAATTAATAAAGGACTTTAGTTAGGCTATAACTACAACTCTTGACCCCGGCTCTGCCTGTGTAAAATACTTGTTTTACCTAACTACAATACAGAGGCAGAAGAAATGATATCAGGCTACCATTTAAGGAAGGAGTTTCTTATTCCAATCTTTTGATATTATTTTTTTGCGTTGGCGAGATTAGATTTTATCAACATTTATTGTTGGGCTGTCTTGTATTACCAAACTGCTCAATTCTGTAAAGAAACACTAACTCGATGATGTTTCGTCGCGGCCTCCGTGCTCTGTCTCTTTCGCTAACTACGCTAATACTACTAATCACGTGAGAGATAAGCTCTCCGAGGCCTCCGTGAAGCGGCTCGCCGACGAAGTCTGTATTAGCTGAATAAGGTGGCCGGTAGGCTACTAGTAACTACTGGTTAAAAGGGTGTCATCTCTGTTCGTGCAGTTAGCAATGTAACTGAAGGGATTTGTGAATTGAAAAACGATAGCCAAGAAATATTATATGTCAAATCTTTGCTTAGTAATTATTTGTATGTGCCGATTACAATTCTTTAAAAATCTAATATACGAAACCAAAATCCATATCCATAACCGAAATTTTATATCCATAAAAATATATAAATACCTATGTATTTATATAAAAAAGGGGTATATGTAATATATCAGTTATCTGGTTTCCATAGTACAAGCTCTGCTTAGTTTGGGATCAGATGGTAAAGAATGTCCCAGGATATTTATTATTTATAACATCCCTAATTAAAAGTATATAAGTTGACTAGATTTTAACTAACTAGCAAGCCTTGATAGCAGTTTTAATGCGTAGCGATGCGGAATAAAATCGCGACCAATATTTCTGCTTCCATTAATGTTGAAGGTAACGTCATAACCTTCGTACCTTCGTAACTGTACTAAACAAAGGCATGTATGAAACCAAAGTAACTGGAAAGTTAGAGAACTTTCCCAAGTCCGGTCTTAACGGGGCCCTACCCGCGCTCGTTCGAACATGGTACATTTAACATGTCGGTTATAAATCAAACATATGTTTGACACGCAACGATACGTGCGGTACATTCGCAAATCTATAGTGATTGCGAGAAGCATGGAGGTTGTAATGTAAGGTGAGGTGGTAAAATATAGCCATAACAATATCATGGATATGCGAACGGATAGCAGACAACAGCCTCCTTATTCAGCTAAAACAAACTTCGTCGCGAGCTTCACGGAGGCCTCGGAGAGCCTATCTCTCAAGTCATTATACTACCAGCACGCTATGATGGCCGTTCATTGGTTCATATTGTCATAGGAATAGAAACTGTATTGCTTTGGAATAACGTTGATTTCCATCATCATACAATTAGCTCATGGATCAATAGATGCACCTTATGGATGAAAGAATAAAGGTTATTTTTCTTTGTCATTGTTAAACGTCAAAAAGGCCTTCATAGCGTGCCGCAAGTTAAGTAGTATTAGCGTAGTTAGCGAAAGAAACAGAGCACGGAGGCCGCGACGAAACATCCTCGAGTTAGTGTCATTTTCCTTACAGAATCGAGCCCTAGTGGTGGAATACTTGAAGTACTGTGAGACGTTTGAGTGACAGTTTTTAGTTTTTGTACATTCATTGGTCTCATATTGTTATCCTTTTTAGTAGATATGTGTAATTAGCCTTAAAACCGCTCAAATTGTTAAAAATAAAAAAATCACCATAATATTACATCCTATTAATCCTATTTTCTATATATACATATAAGGGAAACAGGATTCCTTTGACGCAACATCACCTCATAACTACTGAACATATAGCGATGAGACTGCTACCATTCGACGCGGAATATTTTGTAGATGGTTATAGGCTATATATGATATCGATAAACGCGGGTGAAACCGCAGGGGAAAGCTAGTAATATTATAAATGCAAAAGTGACTTTGTTTATTTTGTTATGCATTAACGATTGAACGAATCCTGGTGAAGTTTAGCGAACCACGAACAAAGCAGCCCCCTTATTCAGCTAATACAAACTTCGTTGGCGAGCCGCTTCACGGAGGCCTCGGAGACCTTACCTCTCACGTGATTAGTAGTATTAGCGTAGTTAGCGAAAGAGACAGAGCACGGAGGCCGCGACGAAACATCCTTGAGTTAGTGTCATTTTCCTTACAGAATCGCGCCCCTGGAACAAAATGGTATGTAGAGTAACGTAGGCTACTTTTTTTTATCTCGAAAACGTGAGAGAAACTGAGTGGGACAGCTTGTAAGGATTGATGGATATAAAAATGGAGAAAGGAAATAATAATAATTATTATTATTATTAATGATACTTGGCAAAAGGATAGAACATGCCCTGGAATAGCATATAGGATACTTTTTGGCCTAGGAAAATGTTACATCCATCGTAAATGCGAGTGAAACTGCAAGGGACAGCTATTATTATAAATTCGAATGTCTGTGAAAATGATGGTTAATTACTTTTTACGTAGAAATTGAATTCAATTTGGCACAAAGATAGAGAATACCCTGAATTACGGATACTCGACAGAAACCGCGGGGAACAGCTAGTTTGCCACCTTAGTGTTTTTTTTTTATTGACTTGATGTAAGTAACAACTGTATGATTTATTTTAAAACTAGCTGCCCGGACAGACGTCGCCGCGTCGTTCTGTCGAAATAAGTCCATTCAAAAATGCAGGAATTCGCTCGCAGCGCCACCTACCGGGTCCAATTGTGAATCTAAACCATTTAAGGCGCCACCCAAACGCATACAAAAAAATAATTCAAAACGGTCCAGCATTTTAGAAGGAGTTCACTGTCAACACACGTACAGAAGAATTATATATGACGGCGCGACACCTTAGAAAAAGAATCTAATCTTTGAGTTTCGTTAATAACTAAAGTAAAACTGATAGTAATTCCGTAGATTTGTTGTAGTTGGATTTAAAATTATAAAAATAGTCATCGGTTTAATGTTTGAATCCGTCGAATATTAAAATATGAGCGGGTAACCCCGAATAGAGTAGCAAGTCTGCGCCTACGCGGTGATGTCGGTCGATCGTTTAGGCGGACAGCGCAAGAGGTGCACGCGTGCTAACCTATTGGCTCATAATCCATTTGCATCCTGTGTTTTACGTTATATTTTGTGTGTAAGTGTATTGGAATAAAATAAGTGATTGCTATTAATTGCTTACGTGGTATTATTTCAATGTTCCTGGTACAACACGCCCACGATGGAGGACAATTGCCAAGACCGCTTCGCTTAACCAATCCTGCCAACCCTTTATATGTATAAAAATTGTAAAGTGCTGTGGTTTTTGTATCATTTCTAAAATAAAAAATAAAAATAAAATGTATTAGCCGTAGGTGGCTTTTCCACCCTCACACGGCCAATATTCGTAAAAATAGCAATGTTCATAATAACTGTAGGATTCCCGTAGTTCCGTAGTAGACCATATCCAAACACAAGTCCGCAGCTTCATATCTCCACGGCCGGCCCTCGAGGAGTCGTAAATAATAATAACAGTAACATTGGTCACAATCCTTGGGGTACCAGTTCCTATCAAGTGCAGGCTCAGGAGGAAAACAAAAGGAGTACGCATTGCCTAACAATTGCTGTCAATAAAATCTGTAATTTTTTCCGGGAATATGTAGTTCTTAATCTATATAACAAGGAACAATGTCGTGTTAGTTATATCATTTATATCGAGAACAGCTGCTCATATTTCAATTATCATTGATTTGTATTTATTTAATTTATTATTGAAAAAAGATATCTATATAAAGAAAATAAGACATAATATCATTCACAAAAAACCATAGAGGTTTATAAGAGGAATGACTTATTCAACATTCAGTTCTTCACATACTAAATTACTAATTTCTTTGAACTTCATATCGACGGGTAAAAGGCGACTTGACAAAACCGCCATTTTTGACGAAAGTAACATTTTTCTCAATGAATTATACTACTATGATGATGGCCCATGCACAAATTCGTTGAAGCTTGCATTTAGTTTTAATATTCAACGGCTTCGATGTGGAATGTTAAGAAGTTTAGATGCAGTATCTGTTTTTGGGTTTTAACATTTTCAAATAGCTCACCTGTAAAGTTTTCAAAATGGCGCTTGAATCAAGTCACCTTTTAACCGTCGATATTATAATTATAATAGACTTAGTGTGGGTAGTGTGAATAAAAGTGGATAGACGGGCGTGACCTTGCGGTAATCCATTGTAAGATTATACAAAAACCATTATCTAGTAACTAATTCCGCTGGATCTCCTTCTCTGTCAAGTCCCAAACAAGGATACTCAACCGGAGATCGACACGTTTTTCGCTTCTATACAAACCATCTTCAGGACGTAATAGACCCGCTGTCACTGTCTCGATGCACTAGCACCACTGACGGTTGAAGTTTAAAAATGTCACCGAAAAATACACCCTAATACTTCACAATATGGTATAATATAATTGTACGGTCTACGTACAGGTTTATTTAATTTTCGATATGGACTGTATGAGGTGGGTCGTGAGTCTTTAGGTGAGGAACTGATCTTCGATCCCTGCAAGACTATGAAGAATAATGAACACTTCACCAACCTTTCATCCACAACCGCCAATGACAGCATCAGCAATCGAAGTTCGAGACGGCACTTGATTCAGACAGAGCATTCACCACCTTCACAATTACAGCAGTTCTAAAACGTTTAGAACAGGCTCCAGGATAACCACGACGTAGTTCAGATCACAGAATCGGCAGGATAGGATGCAACGTGCATCCGGCGCGACTCGTAATGATTGACTGGCTACCACCATATAACGGCAGTAGAAAAAAAGTATTGATGAAGCTTATTTTCAAATACCCTCCACAATGCTTACAAGGATCGAACATACCTCTCACCGAATTCATCATGAATGAATTCCCTAACTTATATGCTTGTAGAGTGTGAAGGATATTACAATCCACATCAACATATATATTATTCATAAATTAAATTTTAGAAACATATATGGAAGTTTGTAAAAGAGTTAGTGTTCTAAATATATATATATATATATATATATAAATATAAACGAATAGTAAATTAAACTAAGATATAACTAGCTAAATATGATATAATAATAATTATGAGAGGGAATTAATTAATTTGCATACGGCAATGGGCAAATTTTATTGACTGGTCTCTTTATCAGACCATTTTTTGTTCTTAAAGTGACAACACGAACTATTTTGTCCACGCCTTCATGTGTGATTTCTATTCTACCAAGAGGCCATTGTAGTGGTCGAGTTAAGTTTGATTTTAATAATACTAAATCTCCAACCTTTAGGTTGGGAGGCGATGAAAACCACTTCGCTCTCTGCTGAAGAGTGTGGAGGTAATCGTTCGACCAACGTTTCCAAAATGACTGTGATACCTTCTGGATTGATTGCCAACGTGACAATCTATTCAGAGGAAGGTCCTCATATTGATACTCAGGGACAGACACTAGACTTTGACCTATCAGAAAATGACCGGCAGTTAGAACATCAAACTCGTTTGGGTTGTCTGATAATGAGCAAAGTGGGCGAGAGTTTAAAACAGCTTCTGCTCGACAAAACACGGTCGCTAACTCTTCAAACGTGAGGGACCTATCTCCTACTGCATTAAGAAGCAATCTCTTGGCCATTTTTATCCCTGATTCCCATAAACCACCCATAGAGGCTGCATTTGGTGGATTAGTTCGCCACTCGACTTGACGTGTTGTTAACCCGGTTAGAATTTCATCTTGAGTCTTTTTGCAATTCAAAAAGAACGCCACTTCTTTAAGATGCTTAGCTGCAGCTATAAAATTCGTACCGCAGTCAGAATATAAACTTGAGCAAAGACCGCGGCGTGCCACAAAACGGTCAAAGGCAGCTAAAAAACAGTCACACGACAAATCGGTCAGTACTTCACAATGTACTGCCTTCGTTGAAAAACATACGAATAGGCATAAGTAAGACTTATGTATCTTTGCATTCCGACGAAAACTTTCTTTTACAAGAAATGGACCACCTAAATCACAGCCCACGTGATTAAAAACTTTATCAGGAATGAGTCGGGTTGCGGGTAACGTACCCATCAGAGGTTGTATTGCAGTAGGTCTACACTTAAAACAGACCTTACATTTTGATAACACAGATCGAATGATGCTACGAGCACCTACTAACCAATAATTTTTGCAGATTATTCCTTGCAGTGTACGTGGACCTACATGTAAATACATTTTATGCAAATAGTCGATTAAGATTTTACTTATGTGACATTTTGGAAGCAACATCGGATGTTTTGCATTATACGGAAGGTCGCTTTGTGAAATGCGACCTCCCACCCTGAGGAAATTTTGCAAATCCACGAAAGGTGACAGCTTTCGTAAAGATACCACATAGGTACCTTTTTTTAAGGATGAGATTTCTGAATCAAAATGATTCATTTGAATAACCTTAATTATAGTGTTGTGAGCTTGCTTCAGCTCAGAGGTTTTCAAAGGTCCTACAGACCGCTCAGATTTTTTACATAGTAAATTATTAATAAACCTGTGACAAAATGAAATTACACGCTGTAATCTATTGAAAGAAGAAAATTTGTTAAAAGTTTCTTCCAGTTCATTACAGAAAACGTTTCTGTCATCACACGAATTAAATGCAAACGTTGCACTGTTTGATTTCAGTTCGGAAACCTTAAAATCGTTGTTTATAAAAAATACGTCAATTGGCCATTTCTCCTTATCATCATATAGCCAAGCCGGGCCGTTCATCCACTCAGCGGCTTCCTCAACAAACTTAGAAGGCAGTAGTCCACGGGACCCTCTGTCTGCCGCGTTATTTTTACTCATTACGTGATGCCAGCAATTGGGTGGTATCACAGCAGTAATCCGGCTAACACGGTTAGCTACAAATGTTTTTAATAAATAAGGTGGAGTTTGTATCCATGCCAAAACATTTTTTGAGTCGCTGAGGGCGACAATTGAATATTTGATATTATCTAAATTTTGTAATACAAAACCGACAAGTTTGCTTAGCAGTACGGCTGCTTCAAGTTCAAGTTTAGGTATTGACAAGAGGGGATTTAACGGCGCAACCTTCGACTTACTTGTCAATAGTCTAACCTTAATATTGCCTTTGCTATCTACACTTCTTAGATACACACAAGTAGCAAACCCACGCAATGACGCGTCACAAAACGCAACTATTTGTACCTCACCAAAATTTGGTATTAACATGTGGCGATCAAAACGTAGCTCTGATAGAAGTGGTAAATCGGAGATGAATTGATTCCATTGTGAGCACGGCTCAGGCGGCAACTGATCATCCCATCCAATACCCAACTTCCATAGGTCTTGCATGATACACTTCGCGACAAAAGTGCAAGGCGCAATAAAGCCTACTGGATCGAATATACTCGCTAGTAGTTTCAAAACAGATCGTTTGGTTTGTTTAGCGTCAGTCATGTTGTAGTTAAAGGCAAAACTATCACATGATGGTAACCACATCAACCCGAGAACCTTGAGAGAGGACGATAATGTTTCGTCCTGAAAGTCAATGGCTGAAACTTGATCAGATTGCATTCTGTTTAACAAATCAGGACAATTACTTGCCCATTTTCTTAAATCGAACCCCCCACTTTTAAGGAGTGATGTTAATTCGTCTTGCAATGTGCAAGCTTCGGATTTTAATGGACAAGACCATAACAAGTCGTCGACGTAAAATCCTTGCATTAGCACTCTAGCAGCTTCAGACCGCGGCTGCTCATTGTGAGTCAACTCATCCTCGGCTAGCTGGTGCAATGTGCGAACGGCTATGTATGGCGCACTGCGGAGTCCGTAAGTGTTTGTTTTAAGCTCATATATGCGCACTGGTTCCGACGGAGATTCCCGCCACAAAATGTGCTGGTATTTTCTTTCAGCTGGGTCAATAAGAACAGCCCTATACATTTTTGACACGTCAGCAGTAAAACACACATCATATAAACGAAACTTAATAATGATTTTAAGCAAGTCTTGGTGTAGTTTTCTGCCTGTTAAAAGAGCGTCATTAAGTGAAATCCCATTTTTTGGCTGAGCTGATCCATCATATACTACTCGTAATGGCGTACTAGTTGAAGAGGGACGCAGAACACAGTGATGAGGAATAAAGTAACCTGTGGGTTCAGATCCCACGTATAACTCCATATGCCCGAGAAATTCATATTCTCTCATGAATTCGACATAGGCCCTTTGTAGGTCTGTCGAACGAGCAAGGCGGCGCTCGACTTGGTTAAGTCGCTTCATAGCCACATCAAAAGAATCACCGATAGGTGCATGATTCGGGTTCAGTAAGATCGGAGAAACGTAACGTCCAGTTACATCACGATAATGTTTAATTTTGTATATATTTTCTGCTAACTCGTCTAACGGGTTCATAGGGATGTCACATGGCAAGGCTTCCGACTCCCAAAACCGCTTAAGAGTATCATCTAAAGAATCATTTTCGATAGTGTACGACACTAACGAGGTTGTTGTACACGGTACAACATTAGAGCTGCTAGTGAAATTATTCATCTCTAGTCTTCCTGCTATCACATAACCAAACACACTCCCTAACGCCACAGGTACATCACTACTAACAATGAGCTTCTTCCCATCATAAATGTATGGAAATATATCACCGGACAAAATAATGTCGACTGAGGATTTCTTATAAAAGTACGGATCGGCTAACTGTAAGCTTTTGTATTCATTAATCAGTTTATCAGGGAGAGGTACGGTTGGCAAATCGGACGTAATTTTAGGTAATATTACGGCATCAATGTTAAAACTAGGCGCCGTGCAATGGCGCGGTTGAATGCTACATGAAATCATACCGTAATTCTTTACGCATTCGCCACCGAGTCCGAATATATTGAAAGGACACTTACTCGGACTAAGTCCTAAACGCTGAAAACAATCCATCGAAATAAAGCACGACTGAGCGCCGGAATCGATAAGAACGCGGCAAGGTTGATAGTTATTAAATGCATCTAAAACATTAACAACGGCAGTCCCTAATATAACTGTATAGTTGTAGTTATGCGATGACGTCACATGGCAAGTATTAGCTACAGCTCGAGAATCCACCTTACACTGCCCAGGTGCAGAGGTTGGAGTAGGTGAGAGTGTTGTCTCAATTTGTGCGGGTAGCCTTGGGATCTGACTTGGTACCGGCTTATTATTATCAATTATTTCGCGGTGAAGTAACACGTGATGCGGTAACTTACATATGAGACATTTAAAATTACTTTTACATGTGTTTACAAAATGATTCGGCTTTAAACAATTGTGACATAACTTTAAATCATTAGCACGGCTAATACGCTGAACGTTTGACAATTTACGATATTTGTCACAACGGTAAATCATGTGGTCACCACCACAGTGTGAACATGTTACTTTGGAATAAGAAGTCGAAGCGTGCGAGTAATTTTTTAATTTATTTTGTTTTGCATCGTTCTGTTGACGTTTATTTGGTTGATCATTCGAATTAGAATAAGACGAGGAATGGTCTAAAACCTTAATTTGATTATGAACAAATGACATAAGTTCATTGAACGTAGGAATAGACTTTTGATCCGATTGTTGTTCAAAGCATTTCCGTGTATGCGGGTCTAATGCCCTTAATGCAATATGACAAAATACATAACTACTTAAATTTTTAATATTAAGTGCCTCGATTGCTTTGTACGAGTGCTCAAAATTTTCAATAAACATATTCAGGAAGGTGGAAGACTCCTTATGCAACGGCGTAAAGTTCAACATTTTTTCTAAATACCTACCTACCAATAGCCGACTGTCTTGATATTTATCAATCAAACTTTGCCATACAAGGTCATAATTGCTGGCAGATATTGGAACACTTTTCACAATGTTCAATGCAGAACCCCGCGTGCATGACAATAAATAGTGAAATTTGTCTATTTTTGGAATATGTATCTGATCATGGACCAAAGAACAGAATGTCTCGTAGAATGTATTAAAATTTTCAATGTTAGAATCAAATGTAAATAACTCGAGTTTTGGTAAACGAGGTCTACTATCCACAGAGTGCGAGCGATTCTCACTCTTAATGCTATCAACGTTCGAGCTATATTTAGATGCACACATTTTAACACGGAAATATAGGTCATCAAAACTTTTCAAATCATTACTTCTAAGGCTTGATTTCGAATCAGATTCAATCTCCTTTTCAAAAATCTCAAATATTAATTTTTCAAATGAACTTCGTAAATCACTTATTTCAGAAACACGCAACAAGAATAATTGTTTAATGTCAGAATCTGACAAATCATTGGATATATCGTATATTTGCTGCATTTGTTGAAATACGTGTTCTTTACGATGAATCAACACGGTTAATTCATGAGGCATTTCGACATCGACTTTTTTTGTTACACGCGCCATCTTGTTACACTAAGCACGATGGCGATCGACAAAATAAGTTATCAATATTTTCACTAATCACGTTAATTACTATGCAAATTTCTTACACAATACATATATAAATACTTGTACGACAATATTATTTATGTTTTGTGGATAAATATATGAAAGTTGTGTATAACTAACGGGACTTAGGAGTGGACACGTTGGCACGGCCAATATGTAAAATGATTTTTTTTTTTTTTTTTGAACGTTATAAAATATCCAGGTAATTGAGTGAAGTGAAAATTAATGATTGTAATTACGTGGCAACGATAATTACAGAAGAGGTTATTTTGACACGGTCAAAGGAATTTATTATACAGAACGTCTGTATAGTATGGAATGTTCACGAATTACGAATTCGATGGGAGGCAAAGCCGCTAATAATCCGGCTGAAGGCCAAAAAGATTGTACGGTCTACGTACAGGTTTATTTAATTTTCGATATGGACTGTATGAGGTGGGTCGTGAGTCTTTAGGTGAGGAACTGATCTTCGATCCCTGCAAGACTATGAAGAATAATGAACACTTCACCAACCTTTCATCCACAACCGCCAATGACAGCATCAGCAATCGAAGTTCGAGACGGCACTTGATTCAGACAGAGCATTCACCACCTTCACAATTACAGCAGTTCTAAAACGTTTAGAACAGGCTCCAGGATAACCACGACGTAGTTCAGATCACAGAATCGGCAGGATAGGATGCAACGTGCATCCGGCGCGACTCGTAATGATTGACTGGCTACCACCATATAACGGCAGTAGAAAAAAAGTATTGATGAAGCTTATTTTCAAATACCCTCCACAATGCTTACAAGGATCGAACAATAATACATTTGCTTATATACTGCAAAAATATCTATAATATTCTTAGCTGTCAAAAACAGATAACAACAAGCAAATGGTCCACCTGATGGTGAGTGTCCACGGCTGCCTATAGAAATTTGCAACACTAGGGGTATCGCCAAAGCTTTGTCGACCCTGAGACGTGAAGTTGTTGTGTTGTAAGTCACATGTGCCTGTAATTTTACCGGCCCTTTACCTTTCTAACCGAAACACATTAATACAAGTACACTACCGCTTCACGGTAGTAATGGGTAAAGTCACTGCGACCGACGATACCGCATCAGAAAACGATCTCCTTCGTGACGTCACATGGTTTATCAGATGTTGTCCCGTCGGTGTCTTGCGACTTAACTTGCGCATATAACGTGTTTGAGAAAGAAACGTTATGAAATATATATATATTACTTCCCTAGACGAATTCTCCACTAAGAGCCCCACTACTTCTAATGTACTAATATTAACAACTAGTACTAACATTAGTAAGAGAGAATGACATGGATCAAAATGGGCCAAAGATAATCCAACAAAAGCCAATACAGTAGCCTAAAATTTTTTTCTATCATCCGTGTGTGCAGGGCATTTTTCTATTGGTTTCTTTGTCGTTATTTCTCCGTCCCATCCTCAATTTCCACAGGAATGATCACATTTGAAGTGAAGTGGGTTGAAATGGTCACTTCACGTTTTTCCAGTCAGCACATTTTGCCAGTTTTGACTTCAAATGAAAGTGGTTCTCAATCGAAAATGAATTCGATTGGCCGGGATGAAGGATGCTTTTCAATTAATGGAAAAAGAGTATATTTCACCAAATCGTTCAGTTAACGAATTAGCATTGGCATTTGACGTAGCAATGCCGCCAGCATTCTGGCAACTAAGCCCACTTTCTCTAAATTACTTTTGATGGAAAACGTTTACCGTAGCGTATTGACGCTTGCAACATAAAAATTGATTTAGTATTTCTGTTTCTCTATGTATGCCTAAGGTTCCCCCCACTCCCCCCTCATTCTGACCCATTAACCCATGTTAGCAGTCAACAGGCATTATTTAAGCAATTTAACAATTCATTAAATAAACATAGTTTTATGTGAACCGTAATCAAAACGGAAATTTTAAAGCAATTTTGTGACAGTAAATTCCCGCTGTCCAAAACACAGGGCTTTGACCAAAGGACGGGGGTCTGTCAAAATTGCCACTGACCCCTAGGGAACCCTACGTAATTAAAGCTAAGGGAACAGTGTGTAAATGTTTATAGTTGGAATTAAATTGAATGAGTTTCTTTTGTTTTTGTCAAGTGTTACAATTTAGCAGTTGTCCATTTTCTCGTTTTAGTCAGAAGCAATTATTTTATTTCTTTTACCGATTTAAAATTAAAGGGGTGGTCTTGAAATTTAAACACGTTTCATTTTTTTTTATGAATGTATATCGCTAGGTATCATAATCTAGTTTTGGTTTTTAAAAATGTATTTTTAAAACCAGCCAAAAAAGCTGCTGTGGCATAAAAAAAATTTAATAACTTTATTTTTACTTTGTTGCCTCCAGTACCTAGTAAGTAACTACCGCCTATACCATCTGCATAGTACTATCTGATTAATTATGTATTTTATAATATTCTAGAAATTCCTAATTGGAGGTTATCTTTACCCCATGAACCCATCTACGAGAGAGACAGAATGTTTTTTTTTATCCTTTTCAGATTATTATGTCGGTTGAGAAGAATAACAAACAGACAACCAGGCAGAAGGCATTTACCAAAACAGTATCATAGCATTTTAGTCATTATTATAAAAGTAGTAGAGCTTAAAGTCGCGTCTCAATGCAGATTTCGCCCGCGAATGTACTCTCACCATACCCATTTCCGCCGTAAACCAGTTTTGCACATGTATTACTGTGTTTCGGTTAGGAAGGTAAGGCGGCCAGGGAAATAGGCAAATGAGACTTTTCTTCACGTCTCAGGGTCGACAACGCATTGGCGATGGCCCTGGTGTTGCAAATGTCCGTAGGCGGTAACTAACCATCAGGTGGACCGTCTACATGTTTGTTGGCGTAAATGATATACAAAAAGAAAATTTGTCTAATTTAAGAAGTCGTCTTTGGCGGATAAGGATGTTATAGAAAAATGTACTCTATGGCTTTATAACAAGGTTTATTCACATCATCACACAATTAACCTTTGAATCAATCGATGAACCTTATTTACTGCTCAATACAGTTCATTTTTCTACAACCTTTTTAAACTTCAAAAGAGGTAGCACAAAAGCACTCTGACTTTAAAGTTCAGACGTTTGCCTTAGGTAAGAATAGACAAGAAACTTAGCAATCAGGGGCTCGATTCTGTAAGGAAAATTACATTAGCTCGAGGATGTTTCGTCGTGGCACCCGTGCTCTGTCTCTTTCGCTAACTACGCTAATCACGCGAGAGGAAGCTCTCCGAGGCCTCCGTGAAGCGGCTCGCCGACGAAGTTTGCATTAGCTGAATAAGGGGGCAGGCACTCTAAGTATTAAAACTACGACAGTTATATTAATTTTAAAAGAGACAGTGTCAAAAGCACTTCAGTTCTGCCGCGCACCCTTTTAGTCAATTTAAACGGAACTTTTGTCTAAATATTAAACTGAAGACAAGCTATACAAATGTTAGGGATGAAGAACCTAAAAACTGTGCAAAGTGGAAATGAAATCTAAATTAACATGAAACGGGATTGAATGACAGGAATAAAACGCCCGCTACAAGTCTTGCTGCGCAAAAGGCTTTTTTTTTTCTCTTTTAAATAAAGTAAGATGTAAACTAGTGGGTGGTGATGCGCGTAGCGTATTTGATTATTGTTTGTTACAAATTCATTTTGCACATGTTACATTATTAATTAAATTATGTAAACTACTTATAAAAATAATTTATTTAGCACTAATAACCCAATTGAAAATAGAGAGCACTCAGCGTCTGTCTACATTCTGCTTGCAATGTATACTGCGATATTTTGGCCATATTGCTCGTATCCAAATTGTTATCATCCATAACAATTTGGAACGACTGATGGTGACTGGAAGGGTGGAAGGAACGAGACCGAGAGGCCGGAGCCTCAGGCGGTGGGCAGACCAGATAGCACAGGAGAGAGAGAGAGAGAGAGAGCTGTAATAATTTTTTCTTTTTTATGTTACTTAATATAATATCTTACCGTTTAGTTTTGTTTCTCCTATTATTTTTGCATTCAATGATTTCCAGAAGTGACGGGACACCATTTCCGCCGTAAACCAGTATTGCACATGTATTACTGTGCGGTCACATAGGGCCGGTGATATTACAGGCACGTGAGACTTAACAACTTCACGTCTCAGGGTCTAAATTGGTGATGCCCCTGGTGTTGCAAATGTCCATAGGCAGCGGCGACCACTTACCATCAGGTGGACCGTTTGCTTGCTTGTCAGCCAAAGTGGTATATAAAAATATGTATATCAAAAAGGGCATGCAAAATACTAAAATCACGTATTTTACGCTCACCAAGGAGGCAAAGTTAGACGAAAACGGTATTTTAAAATCAATTGAAATCTGTAACTGTCCATAAATCACTGACTAGAGTAGAGTACATTTATACAGGATTTCATTTAAAGCGACACAATGCGCTTAATATAAGCACGCAATAAGGCCTTGTTCGGTAAACAAAATTAAGTTTGTTTAAGTTGTATTTTTATAAATATACTAGCTGTCCGGACAGACGTTGTCCTGCCAAAATAAGTCCAGTCCGCCCCCTACCGGGTCCAATTGTAAATCTAAACCATTCTCGAATCTCCACGAACACACACAAAAAATTTCATCAAAATCGGTCCAGTCGTTTAGGAGGAGTTCAGTCACATACACACGCACACAAGAAATATATATATTAAGATTATCGATATACAAATTAATATATTCTTTTTGTCTGTCCTTTTCTATGTATATAATACATTTTTACATTTTATTGTAAAAATCTACATAGCTTGTTACCTAACATATTTACTTATTTCCCTGCAGTTTCTAATTGCAATTAGCATTTTTTTTTAGCCGACAAACAAGCAGACGGTCCACCTGATGGTAAGTGGTCACCGCCGCCTATGGACATTTGCAACACTAGGAGCATCGTCAATGCGTTGTCGACTCTAAGACGTGAAGTTGTTAAGTCTCATGTGCCTGTAATTTCACCGGCCCCCTTACCTTTCTAACCGAAACACAGTATAATACAATTGCATTACTGCTTCACGGCGGAAATGGGTAAGGTGGTAGTATTTCCCCGGACGAACTCTGCACTAAGAGCTCTACTACTCTAAATTTAGCATTTAATAATAATAATAAATATCCAGGGACATTCTTTACATACGGCCATCTGATCCCAAGCTGATCAGATCTTGTACTATGGAAACCAGATAACTAATATATTACTACAATATTTTTTTAAATATAAACTTATATAGATATTTACATCCATACTCAGAACAAAGATACATCTTCACACACACCAATTTCGAATAACCACTAAGCCAACTGACCTGTAAACAATTCCTCTGCCCGCTCCTCTCATCAGCCAATCTCCAGCGTTAGGCTGGCTGTCGACTTCGAGATTACTCGTGGACCAATCTTCCCAGTAAAGCAGTTAAGTAATTAGTTACAACCATTTGGCCGCCCATCGTCCCATTGTTCGCACAGTGCGAATTTCTACTGGAATTGTACAATTTGGCGCAACTTTAGCACGTAGTTGCTCGTTAACTTAGCTTTTAAACAATTTTCGTCAGTAATTATTGTCATTTCACGCCGGTATGACTAAGGTACTTTTAGGTTTTTTATTTGTTTTCCAGCGGCCATCTTCTTTATGTATATTGTAATTATATATTAATCTACATTTATCTATATATATATAAATGTTATGTTGGTTTGTGTACGCGTCAAGAACTCAAAAAGTTCTGCACTGATCGAGCTGAAATTTTAGCATGATATATAATCCGCATCAAGGATTGTTTATATCTATTTTTTGTATCAGTCCCATAATAATAATAATAATTTTTATTTGCAGCAATTTGTACAGATAGATGTTACAAAAATAATTAAGAGTGGTCACACGAGCCAGAATGAAGGCATGCAAAATTTACAATGTTTAAATTGTCAAATAAAATGTAAAGTCAATAAATTAATTAGAAGTATGTCATTAAATATCCGCGACCGTCTTTGTTTTGTTACTCATTTTTCAACCATTCAATCACAATGTGCCACAGCGTAGCGTGGCAGGGTACTGCAGCATTGTATTACATAGAGGAAAGATTTGTATTTTTGTATGTAACGAATAAACATAAAAACTACTGGATCGATTTCAAAAATTCAGCGTTGTGAAGCTGCACTATCCTCGGGTGACATAGGCTATATTATATTTTCAAAGAAAATAGGGATCCTTACTAAAACTCCAATAATGTAACCCAAGGTGTAAAAAAATCCTTACATCGCGTGCGCTGCGAAAACTATTGATGGTAGAAAGAACAAAATAATGTGTTGTAACATCCCTCAAAAACGAGGGACAGCTATTGTATATATTTTTATGTCATTTTAAGTATTAATTAGGCTCGTAATTATTTACTGTAAGTTTCTATGATATATTATTTCTATAAAATAAGCTGTTTAAGTATCTATATTAAGTTTCAAAATAAGTTAACAGCTAAATGACACTCCGTATTAATGTTTGGCATTGCTTATTTTTTCTCGACTACGACTCTGTATATTGTATAGACTTTTTAATGATATTGATGGTTGGAATGGTCTAGTTTACCTGACTACGGCAAAGATGGAAGGGTTATGATTTTAGTAGCCTATGTGTTGATGTTTGTCTTACGTATGTTCTATCGTAGCGCCTAAACCACCGATTTTGATGTAGTGTCAATTCAAATCGTAATTATTGATTTAATAGTTTTTACTTATTACAGAGGCCTCGGAGACCTTATCTCTTACGTGATTAGCGTAGTTAACAAAAGAGACAGAGCACGGAGGCCGCGACGAAACATCACCGAGTTAGTGTCATTTTCTATACAGAATCGAGCACCTGCTCTTGGAATCGTCACTGCAGTGAATTTTGCATTAGATTGACGGCACTACGACTGCTCACTGCACCCACACAGCTCGCGCACCGAACCATCAATCTTTAATGAAATCGGTTTCAACATTGAATCCGACAGAGTTACACAATGCGGCTGTGGCTCAATTCTTACAAATAAGCCTTTGCGTCGCATAGTCGGATAAAAGGCATACATTGACCGCTCAGCGATCTATCCCTTTCTATCTAACCATGTAGGAAGAAGATAGCAATCACTTAACCGACAATTAATAAAAATCCAACTCAACTTTGAATATTAGAGATTTTAACAAATTATTATTCGCATGAAAGAGAAGAGAGCTTTAAATACAACGAAATACGGACACAGACACTAATATATGGTCGGACTAACTCTAAGCCTATTATTTAGTGATATATATACTCGTATATATATTTTTATACCACATGGGCCGACAAACAAGCGGACGGTCCACCTGATGGTAAGTGGTCACCGCCGCCTATGGACATTTGCAACACCAGGGGCATCGCCTATGCGTATTCGACCCTGAGACGTGAAGTTGTTAAGTCTCATGTGCCTGTAGTATCACCGGCCCCCTTACCTTTCTAACCGAAACACAGTAATACAAGTGCACTACTGCTTCACGGCAGAAATGGGTAAGGTGGTAGTACTTCCCCGGACGAACTCTGCACTAAGAGCTCTACTATTCGAAAATATACCCCAACAACTAGTACATAAGCTAGATGATACATAAACACGTAAAGCTAGACTAGAGTAGTATAAATCTATACTAATCCATTGCAATCCAGGATCCCTTTGTACGAAACTGGAGTGTACGGTCCACAAATACATATTTAACGTTGCTGTTTGCATAAGGTGGGTTTTGGGAGTATTTTAAAGACTAGAAGAGGCACTTTTTTAATATAATCGAAGAAATAGACCAATATGTGTGCACTTGATAAGAATTACGACAGCAAGAAGGTTCATATTTGCAATTCTAGAATGAGTTCTTTATTTTTCTTTTGTCTAAAGATGTTATGATAAATTATTGTAAGATCTTATTGTATTGAATTTTTATATATTAACGTCTTTCCGCATTAACCTCTTTACTTAGCTCCATGTTTTGAGCTGAGGCTTGTGATACCTTATTATAAAATATTTTTTTTTTCTAATTTGAATATACATAAATTAAAAAACATATATATATTTTATAAAAATTATCTTAATTTTACTTACGATTATATTAATTACTAGCTCTCCCCCGCGGTACACGCATTCCTAAGGGATGCAACATTTTCCCGGCACAAAAACTATCCCATTTTCTATATACGTGTCAAGTTTCATCCAAATCCGTTCGGTAGTTTTTGCGTGAAAAAGTAACAAACATCCATACCTACAAACTTTCGCATTACAAATAACCATTTGCGTCGCACAGTCGGGTAAAAGGCATACATTGACCGCTCAGCGATCTATCCGTTTCTATCTAACCATGTAGGAAGAAGATAGCAGTCACTTAACCGACAATTAATAAAAATCCAACTCAACTTTGAATATTAGAGATTTTAACAAATTATTATTCGCATGAAAGAGAAGAGAGCTTTAAATACAACGAAATACGGACACAGACACTAATATATGGTCGGACTAACTCTAATTCAATACAATACAAATATTCTACATTGTTCACACCACATTAAAAGGACACTGTTTGTAACATTAAACGAGCAAATAATTTAGGTAGCCTATATTTATATGTAAACATTTATTAATTTAACATTTTGACATTTTCAAAGTGAAATGTAGGATTAGTTTGAAAAAGTTGTAGCCACATCCATTACGCCTAGATCTACGAACGGTAGTTGGAATCGTTCCCGTAGCACTGTATTGTACTTACACAGGTCTGCACAAACATGTTTTATTTATTTATTTTGGGTGTAACGACAAACTCTATATAGAATTAATTCTATGATGAATTGAATTGAAGTTACTTGGCAATCGTTCTGCATTCGATGTGTGGAGACGGCTTCCCTGGGGCTCGATTCTGTAAGGAAAATCACACTAACTCGAAGATGTTTCGTCGCTGCCTCTATGGTCTGTCTCTGTCGCGTACTACGGTAATACTACTAATCACGTGAGAGGTAAGCTCTCCGAGGCCTCCGTGAAGCCGCTCGACGAGAAAGATTTATTAGCTGAATAAGGGGGCTGGATCGTGAATTTGATTCCAATGGTCAAATTGTTTGCTTGAACATGTCTGTTTGTTCTGTAAGTTATGTTAGTATGTAGTTTATTAATTATCTGGTAATATAATACAAAGATATCTTCGAAACCAGATCCAGCTTTTAGCTCTAACATTTCGCAGAATTGTTCTTGGCGCAAACTATAAAATGAGTGCAGTTGGTCTATAAATATAGACGTAGATATATTTAATAAGTTTTCGGAAAAATATAAACAAAGTTTTGTGATTCTGTTATTTATAATATACTAGTCCCCCGCGGTTTCACCCGCGTTCCCTAAGGATATTACATTTTCCCGCCACAAAAAGTATCCTATGTTACTTCTAATACCTCCAAGAATATGTGTACAAAGTTTCATGATGATCGGTTAAGTAGTTTTCGCCTGAAAGCATAATAAAAAAACTAAGTAGTAGAGCTCTTAGTGCAGAGTTCGTCCGGGGAAGTACTACCACCTTACCCATTTCTGCCGTGAAGCAGTAGTGCACTTGTGTTACTGTGTTTCGGTTAGAAAGGTAAGGGGGCCGGTGAAATTACAGGCACATGAGACTTAACAACTTCACGTCTCAGGGTCGACAACACATTGGCGATGCCCCTTGTGTTGCAAATGTCCATAGGCGACGGTGATCACTCACCATCAGGTGGACCGTCCGCTTGTTTGTCGTTTGATAAAACTTACATTCAGATTTATAATATTAGTAGGGATGTATTTGTTTTTTTAAGTCAAATTATATATTACCTTGCTGAGTTCCTTACTTCTTCCGTTCTTCTCAGTAGAAGGCTGACTTCCGAACCGATGGTAGCGTAAGTGGCTTTGACCTCCATAAGTTTCTTTTTTGGGTGACAACTGAATAAATGGATTTGGTTTTGATTTTCGTCGAGACAATGGTTTACAGCTATGCTAGGATCCGATAGGTGGCGCTGTAGTCAACTAATTAGCTCGTACTACCACTAGAAAGGGCAGGACAACTGCCAGTCATATAGTCTAGATATAATATACAAGGAAAATAAGGTTCCTTTGACGGACCATCACCTCAAAACAACTTAACATATCGTGATGGGACTGCTACCATCCGACGCGGAATATTTCTTAGATGGTTATAGTCTATACAGATTGTTACAAAACTGCCCGTATAGCCGAAAGGAGGTTAAATGGGGCCTTATAACGAGTCTATTCACAATATTCAAGAACCGTAGTACCGCTGTATAACATACCCCAAAGAATAAAGAAACAGATTATTATGAATGAAAAATAGAAAAACTATTAAAGTAGACAATTATTAGGTACAATAGGTACGTAGGCCTTTCTGTTAAATAATCTGATTCCCTGACATGACAGCTTACTAGGGTCGTTGGCTTTGATAATTAATTTTATTTTTACGGAGTATTTTGTAACACGTTGTATATGATATCGATAAACGCAGGTAAGTTCGCGGGGGACAGCTAGTGTATTATTCTAATGATATAATGTGTCTGGCATGTTATTAATATGCGCGCCAGATGTGCCGGCGATGTGCCTGACAAACGATCATTATCAAATGCTTTATAATCCTAATCTTACCAATTATACTATTCCACTATACTACCGGCACGCTATGATGGCCGTTCTGACGTTTCAGATTGTCATAGGAAAGAAAACTGTATTGCTTTGGAATAAGGTTATTAATTAGCTGTTGGATCTATAGATGCACCTTATGTGAGAAGGAATAAAGGTTATTTTTCTTTGTCATTGTTAAAAGTCAAAACGGCCATCATAGCGTGCCGCGAGTTTAATTATAATAATAATAAATATCCTGAGACATTCCTTACACACGGCCATCTGATCCCAAACTAAGCAGAGCGTGTACTATGGAAACCAGATAACTGATATACTACATATACTTTTTTATTTAATTAAATACATACTTATATAGATATTTGCACCCAGACACAGAACAAACAGACATGTTCATGCACACAATTTTTTGTCCTGGGTGGGAATCGAACCCGCGACCTGCTGTTGGCAGTCAGTCTCTAACCACCAAGCCAACTGGCCCGTCTTAATACTAATATTAGTACTGCGAAGGTTTGTGAGGTATGTATGTTTGTTCTCTTTCACGCAAAAACTACTTAAAAGATTTGAATGAAGCTTGACTCATATGTAGTTTATAACCAGAATAAAAACAGGATACTTTTTTCTCGGGAAAATGTTATATCCCGACGAGGGTGAAACCGGGGACAGCTAGTCATTTCTAATATTATGAATACAAAAGTGAGTTTGTCACACTTTCACGACAGGCACACATAGTAATGGAGTGGGAAATAGGCTATTAATTATCCTGGGAACGCGAGTGAAACCGCGCGGGTTAACTAGTTTATTTTAAAAAGCCAGATGGATATCCCCGCTGGAAAAACGTTTGCCTGCATGAACATGTTTATTTGTTTTGTATTTATGTATACACTAGCTTTCCCCCACGGTTTTACCCGCGTTTAATCCGCTTCGAATGGTAGCAGTCCCATCCCGATAGGTGCGTCAAAGGAACCCTATTTTGCTTCTATATAATACTAACTCCCGCGTTCCCGTGGGATGTCACGTGTATTATACATAAAAACCTTCCTCTTCAATCACTCTATCTATTAAAAAACCGCATCAAAATGCGTTGCGTAGTTTTAAAGATTTAACCATACATAGGGATATAGGGACAGAGAAAGCGACTTTTATACTATATAGTGATATAATATGTGTGTATAGACTTTAAAAAAAAGGTAGATAATAATGTAGTACGTATATTAGTTATTTAGTTTCCATAGATCTGTTAGTTTGGGATCATATAACCGTGTATAAAAGGATATACATATATATATAAAAGGATCGGGTAATGTTCACATTAAACGCAATGCTTATTCTGTGCGTCTGTTTGTAAATGTGACGAGTTCTGTTTCTAATTAGTATAATATGACGCTTTATAAGGCGAGAAGGGATTTAGTTGGGTGGTAAAAACAATGTAAAAGGATGGTAACTATTTCTTACATATTCTTACAACTTCGATGTCTTTTTGGACGGTCATACTATCCTTACTTTTATCTAGACTGATATTCTAAAGAGGAAAGATTTGATTGTTTTTTTGTTTGTTTGTTTGCATTGAATAGACTCCGAAACTACTTGACCGATTTGAAAAATTCTTTCACTGTTGGGAAGCTACACTATCTCCGGTGAACATAGGCTATATTAAATTTTCAAAAAAGTTAGGTATCTATACTAAAACTCCAAAAATGTAACCCAAGGTGTGAAAAAATTACCAAAACCTTTCTTACATCGCGTGCGCTGCGAAAACTATTGATGAGAGAAACAACAAAATAATCCACAAACATACAAACATCCCTCGGGCACGCGGGTGAAACCGCGGGGGACAGCTAGTTATAATTATAATATTATAACTTCCATAGTTAGATATTTAGTTTGTTTGTTACGTTATCACTGCTAAACGATGAATTGGTATTTGGTATGGATATAGGCTACTTTTGAAGTGACTCTTATTAACGTCATTGAAATTGTGATCCGCAACCTTTTTGTGTGACGATAAATAAATGTATGATAAACACAATATCAATTCTTCAAATATCAATTTAGTAATTAATATGACAGATGATTGATGATTGATGAATAATTAAAATATGCCTTCTATCGTGCCTTTACGACTGTTTTTTATCCCAGGAACACGAGTAAAACCGCGGGAGAAAGCTAGTAATATTAAATTTTTTAAAGAATCTGTCTGACTGTATGTTATTTTCTTATTTACTGCCAAGCGGCTGTACTAATCTAGCTGAAAACTTATGAAAATAAAAGATGTTATTACATACCAATATAATACATTAGAAAGTTTTTCTGGCTGTCTGTCTGTTTGTTTTATTTTCGCGTCTAAATTGCTGGATGGATCTCGATGTAATTAGGTAAGGAAATAGATTGTATCTCCGCGATGGACATGCGATACCTTTCATATGGACACCAGACAAAACTAGCGATATACTATGATGGCCGAGTCTCATACCTGTTCTTCCCTATACCGAATTACTATAGCAATGAAGACAATTTTCAAATGACACTTTTAAACGTCAAAACGGCTGTCACATCGCTCCGCTGGTTTACCAAGTTGTAACTTACCCAACGGTAAATTTATCATAACAATCTGCCGTGAAAATATCGGAATAAATTCACATTTAATTATCACGAACATAACTTAGTTCAAAGTTACAAAAACACCCCGAACTTGGCGGTAAACTTTCGCCTTCTCCGTTCACAATCACAATTATCCCACAGTACCCTCGAAAATTTCACATTTGGAGGTACAACACAGATTTATTTGCATAAATTTAAAATTTCCGCACACGCTCCACGGACGACAATGTCGACTTAGGCACACAGTATAATATGAACAGTACATCAAGTTTTGTTATTTTCAGTTTAGCACAGTAAATCTTAAAATATTTTAAAATCTTAAATTAAATTATTTTTTTATTAATTAAGGACGAGAGGTTAGCGACTGCCACGCCATAGATCAGGGGTTGCATTTCCTCCAAGGAGTCCTAGGCAGTTTTCATCGTCCCTTGTATGACGATGTTGTGGATGCTCGAAAACTGGGTAGAGTTCAAGAAGATTCAACACGGCTGTTTGTTCGGTGTCTTAATGTAAATATGTATTTTGTATGTGGTATAACCGTTATCTAGTTTTTACAGTACTACCTCTGCGAGTATGGGAACAGGTGGCAGGTGTCTCAAGAAACATTGATAGGTTTCCAAGTCACAGATATTTAGTAAGGTACCTAGGGGAGGAATCTGTTCAAAGCTTCATTTCATTGAAATGTTATGTTACCTGATATTCAATGATGAGAATAGACCTTCTCGTTTCTATATTACTCTGTGCATGATTGACTACATCCCAACAGAGTCAATATCAAAATCGCTCCACAGTTCTAGGGTTTCCTAGAAACAAAGTTCAAACCACAGTGCAAACATAAGTTTAACGAAAAAACATACACTTTCTTAAGAACCATAAGGTATTCAGCTACTGAATCAAATTGAACTGTGGCAGTATATGTGTGAGCATAATATTTGTGAACTCAGGAATTTTCGAGATGAAAATTTTGGGAGATTGACGATTTAATTTATTATTTTAAGTGTACGTTCTCAGGTTTATATTTTAATAACATTTTACGTGTGCTTCGCAATGTAACGCTGAATGTGATGGTAATTTCAGGAGATACTTCTTAATGAACTGGGGCTCGATCTGTAAGGAAAATGACACAAGCTCGAGGTTTCGTCGCGGCCTCTATGCTCTGTCTCTTCGCTAACTACGCAATCAGGTGAGAGGTAAGCTCTCCGAGGTCTCCATGCGGCAGCTCGCCGACGATTGTTCAAGTTTGTATTAGCTGAATAAGGGGGCTGTAAAGTGAAGGTGAATGTAGATAGTAGATGGCGACTAGCACTAAAACTTAAGACTGGTTTTATACAAACTAAGGAAGGTTTTGTTTATTTATTTTATTAGGGAAACCAATAATTACAATCTAGTTACTTTGTAGGTCTTATATCTAAATACTATGTATGTGCGACACACTAATAAAAAGATTAAAAAATATTTAGTAATAAAATTAAAAAGTAAAAATTAAAAATAGTTTTTTTTTTAACTCTGCAGGTATGTTTTGAACTGTTTTATATTTTTGATTTTTGTCACTAAACTTGTTAGCGATCTAGGTGAGCCTACTTATAACCTTTTTTTTCTAACTTTGCTTATATACAACGTGATACAAAATACACCGTAAAAATATTATTTATTAATATCAAAGCCAACAACCCTAGGGTTGTTGGCTTTGATATTGCTAAGCTGTCATGTCAGGGAACCAGATTATTTAACAGAAAGGCCTACGTACCTATTTTACGTAATAATTGTCTACTTTAATAGTTTTTCTATTTTTCATTCATAAAAATCAGTTTTTTTTATTTTTTTGGGGCATGTTATGCAGCGTTACTACGGTCCTTAAATATTGTGAATGGACTCGTTATAAGGCCCCATTTAACCTCCTTTTGGCTTTACGGGTAGTTTTTATAATCAAGTTTCTTGCTTTTTATGATAGACATTTTTTTTTTTAATAAAAAGTATTATATTTTAGTGGTGTCAGCTTGGTTACAATTATCGCCTTCTTCCTCTTACTCTCTTTTATGATTATTTTGGGCTATATTCCATAACACTGTACCTATAGTACTTTTTATTTTATTTATGATTGCGATTGACCTCAATCTCACCTGATGGTAAGTGAAGATGAGGCCGAAGATGGAGCTCACTTTCCCGTTAGTAGCCTACTCACTCATTTCTTCTAAGTACTGTAATTAACAAAAGTCTCACCAAGCTACGTGATGACGTAACCGAAAGCTGTAAGCTTAGAAAGAAAGTCAAGGGCAGCTGTCACGTGTAGGTGCTTTGTGACAGATTTAGAGGTGGCTAGGCGGCTACTTCAAAGTATCTTTCGTGCTATATTTTCCTCACGAAGTTTTACTGACAGCTCTAGCTCATCAGGATTCGAGCCCATGTCTGTTGTCTATCTGAGCTATAATAGCCTTACTATTATTACATAAATAATTACTCAAATCTTACTTAATCTGATTTTAAATTTATTTTAAGTATTTATTTTCTTTTATTCTTAATATAAGACACCATGACTATTCAATAGCTAGTAAGTAACAAGCTCTTGTCTCCGACTTCTTTCGTTCGGAATCAGAAAAATATTAATAGATAGATCTATATATTTTGACAGGCCTGTTGGCTTGGTGGTTAGCGACTCTGACTGCCAAGTCGAAGGTCGTGGGTTCGATTCCCACCCAGGGCAAACATGTCATTGTGTGTGCATGAACATGTCTGGGTGTAAATATCTATATAAGTATGTATTAAGAAAAAGAAGTATATGTAGTATATCAGTTATCTGGTTTCCATAGTACAAGCTCTGCTTAGTTTGGGACCAGATGGCCGTGTGTAAAGAATGTCCCGGGATATTTATTTATTTATTAGATAGTTACACTATTCTTAAGAGAAAAAGGGTATGTTAAAATCTGGTGAAATCACAGACACATGAGAACAACTTCAAGTCTCAGGGTCGACATATTGGCTATGCCATGGTGTTGCAAGTGTCCATAGGCGGCGGTAACCACTTACCATCAGGTAGACCGTCTGCTTGTTTGTCGGCCCATAGTAAAAGGTTCACTACCGAACCACCTGACATGACAGGCCTGTTGACTTGGTGGTTAGCGACTTTGACTGCCAAGCCGAAGGTCGCGGGTTCGATTTCCACCCAGAACAAACATTTGTGTGCATGAACATGTCTGTTTGTTCTATGTTGGGCTGTAAATTACTATAAAATTATATTTTTATTTCTAATATTATTTATCTGGTTTCCATAGCACAAGCTGCTTAGATTGGGGCTGATGATGACGACTAGATGGTCGTTAAAGATGACCCAAGATATTTATTATGACCTTTCTGGGTGACAAACTGAAGGAATAGCTCAAAATTGTTCCAAAAAAATCTGTTTTCATTTATTCCACAGGTAATGTCAATTTTTATTTAAAAGTACGTGAAATATATTCCAACGAGCCCCTCTATTTTCACTCTTGATTCTTATCACTGTCGAATAGGTGAAGGTGATCCAATATACATGCAAATTCGGTGAGATACCAACAAATTGTGTTTGGTGTCGACGTCTAGATGCGGCGGCCAATCTCCGCATTGTCTTTTCAAAATAAGGATGTTGAAAATATTATTTCACGAGATTTTGCACTGTATTTCTAAAGTGACTTATAATATGTAACTTTCATATCTATATAATAAAAATAGTGTTTGTCTGTACATCCTTTATAGAATTGAAAACTATGCCACGGATTTTAATGCAGTTTTCAGCAATAGATAGAGTAATTCAAGAGGAAGGTTTATAATCTGTTTTGAAAGCGGGCAAAGCCGCAGGGCGCAGCTAGTTGTTCATAGGAAATAGATCGTTTTTCTTTTTTTTTAAACTAGTAAGCTAGCAATTAAGCAGCCTATTGAAGAGTAATAATAGCTATTAGTGAAAGTTGTGTTTGCCTGTAAGTGAAGCTAGCTTTTTTATTTAAGATTTTGTATTTATATGTATTTTTTTGTTGGCAACCCTTATAGATAAAGTAAATAAGCCTTTATAGAAGTATGCCTTTATGTAAATCAACGTGTAAAAAATGACAGTATTTTTACAAGCATTTTATTAAATAAAAACTGAACTAATATGTAATATTAGGAGCTCTTAAGAGCCTTCACTTCTTAACATTGTATTCTTAGAGTAGTTAAGCTCTCAGTGAAGAGTTCATCCGGGGAAGTACTACCTTACCCATTTCCGCCGTGAAGCAGTAGTGCTCTTGTATTACTGTTTCGGTGAGATTACATGCACATGAGCCTTAACTACACGCCTCAGGGTCGACAACGCATTGGCGATGTCCCGGTATTGCAAATGTCTATAGGCGGCGTGACCATCAGGTGAACCATTTGCTTGTGTGTAAGCCAAAGTGGTTCATCATTAGGTATGCCAAATTCATTTCAATCGGACCAAGTTTAAAAAAAATTACTTTTAAAAAAAAATGTCGTTGGAATGATGTAGTAACTGCCCCCCGCGGTTTTATCCGCGATTATCGATATCATATATAGCTTACAACCATCTAGGAAAAATTCCGCGTCGAATGGTAGCAGTCCCATCCCCAAATGTTCAATGGAATGAAGAGTTCCAATATCCACCTCCTTGCTCCATCATCAGATCAGCTCGATGTCATCAAATTATTGTATCGGCATCCGTATCCCACATACTTGCAAAGTATCAGGTTGATAGGGCAATTAGAAGTAGGTTAAAATTGATTTCCAAGATTGTATTAAATACGAGTAACTAGATAGAAGTGATACTTACATAAGCGTGTATACGTTGTATCGAAGAGTATAACGCAGGTCGCCCTGCGCGGTTGTTTTAAAAAGAATTCAAAAGTACTTTTAGTGAGTCAAAGGTACTTTAAAAATAATAAAAAAAACATATTTTTTTAAAGACTTTATTTAACATTTTTTTATTTATTTACATACTTCAGGATATGTATTCTCAAACTAATATTATTCGTTCGTACAGTTATTATCAAAATTAATCTAGGACTTAGTTAATAAGAAGTCTTTTTCTAAATACTAATTTATTTACTAAATGAAAGTTAAGTAGCGATTATTAAGTAATTTAAAAACAACATCGATTTAATATTAACAATTTGTTTCCATTAACAATAATCTAACTAGAAATTATTATAAACGACTCATTATTTAACTGTATTTTATGATAAATGCAAAAAGTTTTTTATAAGCATCAAAGAGATTCATACAGGATACATTGAACCTATGACCCAAAATATTAACATACCATCCGACCGTCATTCATAGCTTTGAACTATATAATAAAAAAGAAACAAAAAATTCAATTCGAACGCAAACATTCAAATCTCAATTCGCAGTTCTAAATTTAAACAAAAATAAAGTCCGGATTCGTGCAACATTCGCTCTTCTTGTCGAGATTGTGTTCCGCCTTCACCCATTTGCCGTGACAATGTGGGGCCACTAGCGCGTAGAAGCGTGTCGTGTGCCCAGCCACACCGTGACCGCTGCACCGCCACTTGAGATCGCGTCGGAGAGCCGCCGTCTCGCACATCACGCATACCGTAGCGCCTGGTAGAATGGAAACAGAGCATTTTTAATAATAGGTTTATCAAAATATATTTTTTGATACTACTAGCTAAACCTGGCCATAATTCGCTGTGCCTCAGTCTGATGTAAATGATTTCCTTTTCTGGTCAGAACTTCGGGATAAAAAGTATACAAAAATACTGTTATATAGAAATTTAATGTTGTGTTAAAATTTCAAGTCAATCCATTTACCACTTTTTGAAATTTGCGAGCACAAACAAATGGAAGCAGATTTTTTTTATAAAAAAACACATTTTTGAAGTTCTTTTTCAATTTTCTACTAAAATACTACTTAGTTATTTCACTGCTATTAACTTCAGATACCTTAAGATATAGCGACAAAATCTATGATAATATTGTAAATAGAAACATCGTATTTTGTCAGTTTGTATAAAGGCAAAAGGTAATTTCCGGAACCACGGCATCTAAATGAAAATTTATTTCACACTTAAAAAGCAACATTGTTTCGGAAAGACATAGGTAATATCATAATCCCGGGAAAATGGGTAAACCGTGGCATAGACTGCTAGTATCAGATAAAATTTACAAAAACATACCTTAAAAAGCAATCAATTTTACTTAAAAAGCTTTGAAAATATAAAACACTTTACACAGAAAATTTAATACAATAGAACATCAGTTACTCAAAAATTCCGTAGACTATCCGGACCAGCCTTCGTGACCATACCAACGCCGTTTGTCATAGCTTTTCCATAAAAATAAGGAACCAAACCAAAACTCACCTTCTCTCAACGCCTTATAGTCGGAGTCAGCGTGGCAAGCCTTCGAGACCTTCGTCACCTCGAATTGGGAACAGTACCTGAAACCATTTCCGGTCAATACATCGCGAAATTGAAACATATAACAATGGAATATGAGATGGAAACAAAATGTTTTCAAGCGACGATTTATGTTTGAGGAAATGCGAGTTTTAGCAACTTTTTCCCGGAAGATCTAACGGAGTGTTTCCTGTATTCCATGATGGCATATATTGAAAAATATTAGGGTCAAAAATGAAGAGGATGCTAGGTTATTGGAACGAAGTTCCTTATCGCGCGTTGTGAAAGGGGGCTAGACGGAAAAAAATCAAACGAAAACTTTTAACGACACTTTTTTTCGAAATTTAAATGATATGGTTTATTATTGGGTTTGTTTTTTTCATAATTTATTTAAAGGCTACATACAACATGTTTAAAATTCTGTTCCATTTATAAATTAGTATAATTAGTAATTATTAGCACAGTCTTGATCTTTTATTGAAGACCTAATACTAAAGACAAGAGATTGCAAGTTTTTCTCAACACTGGACCTAAACTCAGCGTTTTGGTCAATTCCAATGCGTATTTTCGTTCCATCCGGGTGTCCCTCGACACCTCTCAAGTTTTTCTCACTAGCTCTCACTCTGATTTGTGACAATATAAAAGAAGTATGTTTTTAAATAAAAAGTAGTATATCAGTTATCTGGTTACCATAGTAGCTCTGCTTAGTTTGGGATCAGATAGCCGTGTATAAAGAATGTCTCAGGATATTTATTTATTGTTTATTTTATTTTTTTATTTGCATCTATAATGTGCAACCCATTATCCGGATATATATCATTACAATTTTATATACGTACCTACACGTTGTGACAAATATTATTCAGAATTTGGCAATCGGTCTATTGACGTTTCACATGAGTTAATATATAATATTACTTACTCCCTATGTGAGTTGGAATCAGGATCATCAGGGTTCCGCAGTCGAAGGTTCTTGCGGATGTCCACGGTTTCGTTGGAGTGGCGGCTCAGTCCTCCGGGGAGGATCATCGCTGACTCCTCTGTTTGAAGACAAATAAATTTACAAAAAAATGTAACGGAGTTTTTAAAAAATGTTGACTGTCATAGACTTATTTATTCCGTAATTTATATTTACATAATAAATTGGAAACGTTGCATTTTAGCACAGTAAACAATTATAATCATCATTTGATTGTGTTCTGTTTATTTACCAAATGAATATAATAAAAATAAAAAAGAATAACAAGTAAACATGAATCACCAAAAAATTTATATAATTGAGTAGCAGAGCTCTTAGTGCATAGTTCATCCGGGGAAGTACCACCACCTCACCCATTTCTGCCGTGAAGCAGTAGTGCACTCGTATTACTGTGTTTCGGTTAGAAAGGTAAGGGGGCCGGTGAAATTACAGGCACATGAGACTTAACAACTTCACGTCTCAGGGTCGGCAGCGCATTGGCGATACCCCTGGTGTTGCAAATGTCCATAGGTGGCGGTGACCACTAACCATCAGGTGGACCGTCTGCTTGTTTGTCGGCCCAAGTGGTATAAAAAGAAATTGTATATTCCTAATGTCATTGTATTTATTTATCACAAAATATATTTAAAGATGTAAAAATTTAAGCTTATAAATCGGTTAGCTCTCCCAGATTACTGTCAAGTATTGTTTTTGTAATGCTTGGGAATCAAATTCATCCATCGCAATGTCAGGTGGGGTACCTACTCAATTTCGGTTCTAGGGGGGAATCGAACCTATGATCTATAGTGACACTGCAGGGTATCTAACCGTCATGCCTACTAGCTTACCAAACTAGTATTTTCCATTTGTATAGTTCTGTATTTGACAACAACTATAATCGGGAGTGTTCTCAAGAATTTTTTGACCTGGTGCCACCATCACCTTTTTACCATCGCACCGCTCGCCGGCGATGTGGAGCTCAACCCATATCCTCGAGCCGTCCCGATCGTCCACTCAACAATTCTATCGGACATTCCTGCTTCGGGTCCTTAGGATGTGGAATGAGCTTCCCATTACGGTTTTCCCTTATCGCTACGATATGGGGTTCTTCAAAAGGGGCGTAAAAGGAGCTCTTCAAGGTCGGCAACGTATACGCAATCTCTCTGGTATTGCAAATGTCCATAGGCGACGGTGACCACTTACCGTCAGGTGGACCGCCTGCCTGTTTGTCAACATATTGACATAAAAAGAACAACTCATCATGGTAAGTCCATCCCTAATCAAGCCAAGTCTTGAAGGCATTGACTGGCTCTCAAGACAGGTGCCGAAACACACAGTGCTTGGTGATGATGATGCTTGATGAACCAGCCAGGCAGCTACTTCAAAGTACCTACCGAACTATGGGTTCCTCAAGATCTATATATTCACCAAAAGCTTGTAGCAATTAAAGCCACTAGCTGAGATTTCTCTAATACGTCAGACCATAAACAGATAACTCACCTCGCAATGGCACATCGCTATCAGCAGAGCAGCCATGGTGCTCCTGGCAGGCCCGACGCTGCACCAGGGAGGGGCAGTGCCTGCCACCATGAGCGGCAGCCTGCACCACCCGGCGACTTCTCTCCATGCTTCCAGAGCCGCAGGCAGTATCGCAGGCTGACCATGTCCCCCAACCGGATACCACGCAGTCTATAACTGTAGACAAAGGTGGGAATTTATTGGTAAATTATTAATAAAAATACCCCAAGACATTGTTCACACATGGTTACCTGATCCCAAGTTAAGCAGATTGTACTGCTTGTAGTATGGCTACCAGGTAACTGATATACTACATATAATACTATTTTAAATACATACTTATATAGATACTTACACCCAGACACAGAACAAACAGACATGTTCATGCACACAAATGTTTGTCCTGGGTGGGAATTGAACGCGACGTTCGGTTTGGCAGTCAGGGTCTCTAACTATCAAGCCAACTGGCTAGATGCACTTTGATACTATGTCCTGAGCCAAAAACCAAAGCAATGGGAAGTTTAACAGCGCGCAACGTCACGGTATGCGCAATGTTAAATTTTCTATACAAATCAGCTTTTTGGCGCACTCGATACGATGACGATACGCTTGCAATAGGTATTCGTGCTATCCCCTGGTATCTTATTGAAGGTAATTTTGACATCTGTTAGAAGTTATAAACCAGCCCCCTTATTCAGCGAATATAAACTTCGTCGGCGAGAAGGGCTCCGAGAGCGGATCTCTCTCGTGACTACGTGGTTAGCGAAAGAGACAGAGCATGGACCACGTATATATAATTTGGACCTTGGGAAATATAAGTTGCCTCGGCAACGCAAGTGAAACAGGGGGCAAAAGCTAGTCTATATTAATAAAAAGTAATGTTGGTTTGTGTACGCTTCAAAAACTCAAAAAATCTGCACCGATCGAGCTGAAATTTTAGCATGATATATAATCCGCATCAAGGATTGCTTTTATCTATTTTTGCATCAGTCACATATCCGCGACCGTCTTTTTTTTGTTTCTCATTTCTCAACCATTCAATCACAATGTGCCACAGCGAAGCGCGGCAGGGTACAGCTAGTTGATTATAATTTTAAAGGGCTAAATGTTCATGCTTTTAAATAAGTTGGTAGCACAGTATAAATGTAAGTAAACAAAATATGTAATAAATTATTTACCGAATCATTAAAATTAAGCTCACACAAAGTAATTAAATGGCGAAGGTAAGCAACACACAAGTAAATAACATTTCCGGACGATTGGTTCCTTTCAGCAGGTCGGACACGACACGCCAATTCGGCCATTCATCATTCCCCTAGATAAATGTTGCCAACATTTTATTCACAATAAAAACATATTTGGTATTTCTGGGAAATATCTTGAAAAGGAATTTTGAGATGTCTTAATAGATACTAACCATTATCTTTCTATATAATATATACTAGCTGCCCGGACAGACGACGTTCTGTCGAAATAAGTCCATACAAAAATACAGGAATTCGATCGCAGCGCCACCTACCGGGTCCAATTGTGAATCTAAAATAATTAATGTTTAAACTATCTAACTGACCATCCATAACCTGGCCATGTGGAATTTTGCTTAACTTCAGCAATATTATCCGAAATACTCTAGAGTCGATAGTAAAGAGGTTTAATGGCCTATAAAATAGAGGTGAGAGGCAATTTATCACTTCAGAATGCTGTTATATCTCCTCACGTTACACGTAGACTACGTTCTGAGGTTCTACCAATATATAATAAACGTTTATTTTCTCACATATAAAAACAATACTTACAACAATTATTTTACAGGAGGAGACAGGAGACAAAACTACATATATTTTTTTTATTAAAAATGCGTCTATTTTCTCCAACATAAAAAAATACTATCTATATAAGTGGGTATGTATTTAGAAAAAAAAGAAGTAGTATGTTTAGTATATCAGTTATCTGGTTTCCATAGTACAAGCTCTGCTTAGTTTGGGATCAGATGGCTGTGTGTAAAGAATGTCCCAGGATATTTATTTATTTATACAACTTTTTTTTTGATGAATAGGTACATTTAGTTGTGGGAGACAGGAGCCCTCTTGGTAAGATGTAGTTACAATTTAATATATTGTATCCATTTATCTGAAAAACCGACCTAACGACATTACAATTATGATAAAAATGTCAGCTATTTACCAAATAAAGACGGTCATAAAGAATATAAAAGAAAGAAAGAAAATACGTTTATTCGTGGCCACACACAACATCACATTACATTAAAACCCAAAATAATCGGAGAAAACAAACTATAAACCAAACGTTTTAAAAATGTAGCAATGTTGAGTGATGCCAGGAATAAGTCCCGACTCAGCAAAAAGCTAAGGCTATTAAAAAAGCCCTTGCGCTGATTTTCAGTCGGAGCCTGCGCCTAAATACTTATTAAGTGTGTGCGCTTGTATGCAGAGGGTTTCGGAGGCGTTAAATCGATCTAGCTAGGATTCATATTCAGAAAATGTCGTTTTATCCGTGTTTTTAGGCAATGAAAACTGCTACAATGTCATTAGAAGGTAAGGTTTTCAAGTTACATCTTTTGTGAGAAATACTGTTATTGGGAGCCCTTTATTATCGCATCTAATTCGTATCTAGGTATATATGACAGTGCTTTAAAAAAGAGAATACGGTAGAA
The DNA here is from genome assembly GCA_907165245.1 of Habrosyne pyritoides. NCBI lineage: Eukaryota > Metazoa > Arthropoda > Insecta > Lepidoptera > Drepanidae > Habrosyne > Habrosyne pyritoides. The sequence continues at coordinate 2,666,737 of OU015606.1, forward strand.
GTCACGTTAGTAAAGAAATCCCGAGCAATGCTCGGCCATCCATGTACTTTTATCATAATACACTAAAGCGTATCAGGTGTAGCTTGATTTAAAACTGCTGCTAACTACTTCTTCTTATAAAACTTTGAAGTTAAGTAAATATTGAAGTCACCGAAGACGAGGTAACAGACTGCCGAAAAACTTAGTCTTTGACCATTATCTCATTAACGTGAGAACTTTTATATAGTTTTTAGTTACACTATGACTTTAAGAGCTGCTTCTCAAGTACGAGTGCTGGAACACATCACCATGAGCTAAGCGGTAAAATTTATTGACAGGCCAATTGGCTTGGTGGTCAGCGACCCTGACTGCCAAGTCGAAGGTCGCGGGTTCGATTCCCATCCAGGACAAACATTTGTGTGTATGAACATGTCTGTTTGTTCTGTGTCTGGGTGTAATTGTAGTTGTATGTATATTTGTATGTATTTAGAAAAATTTTAAGTAGTATATGTAATAAATCAGTTATCTGGTTTCCATAGTACAAGCTCTGCTTAGTTTGGGATCAGATGGCCGTGTGTAAAAGAATATCCCAGGATATTTATTTATTATAGTAGATAGTTTTCTTTCCCTTCAATTCGAATTTATTGTTTAATGGGATATCAATTTATTTCTTTATTATATGACAAAAGTTACTGCTAGAGTAGCAGAGCTCTTTATGCAGAATTCATCCAGGGAAGTACCCCCATACCCATTTCCGCCGTGAAGCTGTAATGCACTTGTACTGTATTTCGATTAGAAAGGTAAGGGGGGCGGTGAAATTACAGGCACATGAGTCTTCACTTCTCGTCTCAGGGTCGACAACTCATTGGCGATGGCTGGTGTTGTAAATGTCAATAGGAAATTGCAAAAGGGATCACCTGTTACAGCAACAGCGTCATCACTACATAGTATAAAACAAAGTCGCTTTCTCTGTCCCTGTATCCCTATGTAAGCTTCTCAATTCTTCAATCTTTAAAACTACGCAACGGATTTTGATGCGGTTTTTTTTAATAGATAGAGGGATTCAAGAGAAAGGTTTTTATGCATAATACATGTGACATCCCACGAGAACGCGGGTAACTATAGTATAATATTATTATTTGCCGTAGTTTTGACGAAGTTAACCGAAACCTCCGAGAACTGTCGACCTGTTACTTGTGTGGGTGGAACAAAGACCGTATATAGCGTAATATATTAAATTCTTATAAAATGAACCATAATAATATATAAATATTACACAATATATCATAAATTATGTTCCATACGTAATATTATAGTTTTGAGTACTTTTGTTTATGAAATTTGATTTACTTTTGACATTCTACATTATGTATCCGTCGCGTTTTCCCCGGGATATAACATTTTCCCTTGATAAAAATTATCCTATTTTAGGGTATATCTATGTACCCAGTTCCATCTAAATCCGTTAAGTCCATCCATATATGCCTATATACTGCCATCCTCTCAAACTTTAAAATTTAACTTCCGCATTGATAATGTAAGTAAGATTTTCTGTCTCTCGTGTTTATACCCGCTAATAAGCTATGCTATATGTGTATATTAATCAAGGTAAAACATATGGATAAATGTTTTTTAGCCTTTCTATGAAACTTGGAAATTACCTTGATCAATATACACATTTAGCATAGCTTATTATCATACAGGGAAAATGTAACATGTCTCGGAAAAGCGGGTGTAAGCACGAGAAACAGAAAATCTTGCTTACATTATCAATGCGGAAGTTAAATTTTAAAGTTCCAGAGGATGGCATTCACAATTTTTGGCATTTATAATATTTGTAGAAAGTACATAGATAGGACAAAAATCTAGATTATCACAAGATGGCAGGAAACCGCCGCCTTATCATAAAAGGGTTTATCTCTTATCGTTTTGGCACGTAACTCTAAAAATCGTATTTAACAGAGCCACCACAAACTTCAACATTTAACAGCCTATCTGACCGACAGATAAATCTTTCCACCTCGATAGGCATTAAAACAAAGTATCGAGTCACTGGCATGTCTACTGAATCGGCTTTGAATTTATATAGGATGTTCCGATATTTTTAACCGGGACTTTTACAGGTCCCCGAATAAACCCGGTTATACCCGAGTATTTTATATAATCTATTAATATTATACCCGGTTTTATTTTTCAAAATATTACGTGAAAAGAATATGGACTAAGTACTTCGAACTATAGAAGATAATGGTGACCTTAGCTATAAATTTTACCTTCTTAACCCAAACCTTATTTTAACCTTACTTATTGTCTAAAATGGTTTTAAAGTTACACTGGATCGTCCGGCAAAGCCAAGTTAAAGCTAATGCAAGGCAGGAACTAAAAACCGAGCTTCAAAGGCCAAACACGGTTGCACATAGAGGATATATTAAGCTATAATATTTAAGAGAAACATATGCTTTTAAGCTCACTGGTAGTTACTTCAAATGCTGTGGTCATGGGTAAGAATCCAACAATGAGGTTAAGCTTTCGGCGTGGGTTTACATCGTGAGAAAATTATACACAGTAGGTACTTTACCAAACAAACAAACACCTGGTGTATTCTAGCTGTCTTAGAGAGGCTTTGTGTCGTTACAACGGCCATATCATCATTTGCCAGGGTGAGAACAATCTCACCCGGTTAAAAATTGTGTTAAAGTCGTGTTCAATAGCTAGATAAAGGTTGATAAACACATTCTAATTTCAGTAACAAATAAATAGACATTTACTTATATTACTACCTTAAAATTACATACGATAAAATTTTAACAGAGACTATTAACATGAAAATTACACAAAGAACCATTGAAATTTGAAAAACAAGCCCACAGTCGATGCTAAAACACCGAACTCATTACACAACATCAGCCCATATCTTAGCACAAAAGAAATACCCGGTTATTATTTCAGAACACCCTCTATGAGGGTTTATATTCCAAGGACCATTCAAGACGGCTTAATGTTTTCACACTCTACTCGTGGCAAGCTTTAATATAATCCTTTTGAAATAAAATGTTGACGCATTTACTTACAAGCGCTATTGAACTAAGCAGCTTCTAAATCATTTAAGCTTATATTATAATAGAGTGCGGTATGTGTGTTAAGAGATTTTACACTTACGAGCACTTTACACGTTTATCAACTCGCAACGACTTGCGAAAATATATTTTTGACTGAGTAAGGCTGGTTATAGTCGTTCTTAATAGGTATGGGTGTTAATATCTATCAAATAATAATAATAAATATCCAAAGACATTCTTCACACATGGTTACCTGATCCCAAGTTAAGCAGAGTGTACTGCTTGTAGTATGGCTACCAGGTAACTGATATATTACATATACTACTTTTTAAATACATACTTATATAGATATTTACACCCAGACACAGAACAAACAGACATGTTCATGCACACAAATGTTTGTCCTGGGTGGGAATCGAACCCGCGACCTTCGGCTTGGCAGTCAGGGTCTCTAAACACCAAGCCAACGGGCCCGACAAAGAAAGAAGTAAAAGTAGCCTATGTGGTATATCAGTTTACGAGCTCTGCTTAGTTTGGGATCAGATGGCCGTGTGTAAAGAATGTCCCTGGACATATTTATTATTTATTTTAGTTTTACTTGAATATTTATTAAATAGGCAAAAGCAAAGTAGGTTCCTTTTTTTGCGTAGGAGCTATTGAAGGTGGTACTTCAGTGTTATCAATAAAAACAATTGGAAAGTTAACAACTTACATATTTGTTTTTCTAAAGTGTTAAATAATAATTATAGTCGAATCTCAATCAATGGGCAAACACTAGTTCAGATCTAATGGCCAGCGATGATATTTATAAAAAAAAATACTGTTCCAAATTTAACGTACATACACATTTAATATAGCTACAAAACAGAAAAAAAAAACGATTTACAAGGAAAAGGGAAAATAGTACTTATGCATTTTGTCTCTGCCCTATAAATTTTACCGATATTATAGAAGCGAATGTTTGTGAGTATGAATGTATGGAAGTTTGTTACCCTTTCACGCAAAAACTACAAAACGAAATTGAATGAAGCTTGGCTCGTAGATGGGTCATCACCTGGATTAACACATACGATTCTTTTCATTGCGGGAAAATGTTACATCCCTCGGGACGCGGGAAAACCACGGGGAAAGCTAACACATAAACTGTCCAAATTACTCTCTAGAAACCATTATAGAATTTAAATACATTCAAACAATAATGAACCGTGAAATTTAATTAAAATAGTTGAAGTAACCATCTAGAATTGCAACTGTAATTGCCGATAGTTAAACCATTATTATCCAATATATGCAGTTCTATCTAAATACTTCAACAATTCCAATTAATTCAGAGTCCATTAACACAGGAACGCATCTAAAACTTGTCGGTTACAAACGTGGAAGTCTGTGGTTAACCTAAACCGAGGTTTCGTGGACTTACGAATTACCGATGGGACTTTAACTGGAATACGACATTTGCAAATATTCGTGTGCATGAACATGTCTTTATATAGGTATAGAAAATATACATTTATGAAATATCAGCCCCCTTATTCAGCTAATACAAACTTCGGCAAGTCGATTCACGGAGGCCTCGGAGCTTATCTCTCACGTGATTAGTATTAGCGTAGTAAGCGACAGAGAGAGAGCACGGAGGCCGCGACGAAACATCCTCGAGTTAGTGTCATTTTCCATACAGAATCGAGCCCCTAGTTGTAACAAGCTCTATGTAGTAAAGAATGTCCCGGGCTATATATTTATTATACATATAGTATACCTTTGTCCACAAAAATCCGGATTATTCCGCATTGAAAGAAACCAAACTACATATCCAAGTCAATAGTCTTTTCGGTCGAATTCTGAAGGACAGTTACAGTTAATAATATCGAATATATTTGTATTCTTGTCGAACCGGACCTTACGGGTCAAGGAGGTAGTAGAAGACTATTCAACCGTAAAATTAACCCGAATACGGACACCCGGGTGTACCCAGCCAGGCGGGTAACTACCTCAATATAATACGTACAATAACGAATTCAAATTCAAATGTCTGGTACACCCTATATTCTTACCAGCTGTTATACGTGACTGCGTTTGAGTTTTTATATATTTTTTAGGTTAGTTTTTAAATTAAAGACACTAACTAGAGGAGAGAATACCGTTACAAATTTTTACTCTTTTCCATTTGCCTCTAAAATTGTAGCTTCAGGAACTTTAAATTTGTCCTTCATAAGTGCGTTCCGAGGGCCTAAACTGAATAAATGGTTTTGAATTTTGAAAGCTTATTTTGGGACAAAAATAGCCTAACTCCATCCCAAAGATTCAATTTGAGTTCAGTCGTTTGGATGTAAAAACGTATGTTTGTAACAAACTGACAAATAATACATAATAAAAATAATTTTGAAATAAAAATGCTTAAATAGGTCTGTCAGCAGGTCATCTCTAATCGTTATCCTCTAAGTAATTAGATATTTAATAAATGCCCTTTTTAACCAACATCAAAAAAGAGAAGGTTCTTAATTCGGCTGTATTTATTTTTTTATATACACTATTCTTTATAACCTTTTTTAAATGTATGCATTTATATTTGATTGTTATATATCCTAGCTAGCCAGCTATAGTATAGATTCTATTTGATACTACCAACTGAAGGGTTAATCACGAAGAAGGTACTTCTGTTAGAATCAGCCCCTTTATTCAGTTAATACTGTGGCAACATCTATGAACACGCCTACAAATCCTTCACCGCCCGCACTACAGTGATGTGGCGACATCTATGATCGAGTAGAAGCACGCGAGAATCCTACATCGCACTATCAAGATTCTCTCAGGATTTGACATATATACTAGGATCCAACATCAACAGTTGGACCGTGGTCCCCAGGCATGATCACCTAGCCTGGCGGAAGATCTTCCCTTTTAAATGGAGGAGTCTCATACCTCGCTCCTCCATAATACAAACATCATGCACGGACGCCTCGAAGAGCTTACCTCTCACGTGATTGTGTAGTTAGCGAAAGAGACAAAACATTTTCACTGAAGCAGCATACAAATGCTTTGAAAATGATGTATCATTGTGACACTCGTATATGTTGTTAATGTACTATTTTGTTTAAAACTTTAATTCTGTGTTGTTTGTAATGCTTATGAAAATGTATAATGTTAATGTACTTTTGTTATAGCATCGAATTAGTACCTACATAGGCTGTAATGGTGTTGTAATTTAGAACAAATAAAAAAAAATAAAAAAATTCCTTACATAATGGATCTCCAGTACACAAGTACCAGCTGACTGCTACGGATATCATTGCTACGGCCTACGAGCAGCCTCAAAGCCTTTTTACTTGCTACGAGACGACTCGTCGTAGATATTACGTCAGACTGACTCTTCTCGTTTGTTACTTAAATGGCAAAGTTCAAATTTGCTGTGAAGTTGGAATAAGCTGCTACGAAACCCGTAGACTTTCCTAATAAATAAAAATTAAATATCAAGAGACTTAACACACGGCCATCTGATCCCAAACTAAGCAGAGCTTGTACTATGGAAACCAGATGACTGATATACTACTTACACCACATTTTTTTTCTTAATACATACTTTTTAGGTCTAATATCTATATATAAGGAAAATAGGGTTCCTTTGACGCACCATCACCTCAAAACAACTGAACATATCGGGATGGGACTGCTACTATTCGACGCGGAATTTTTCCTAGATAGTTATAGGCTATATATGATATCGATAAACGTGGGTGAAACCGTAGGGGACAGCTAGTATTATATATATTTACACCCTATTTAGGGTATCGTATCCAATGGGTAAAACGGGACCCTATTACTAAGACTCCGCTTTCCGTCTGTCCGTCCGTCTGTCTGTCTGTTTATCCGTCCGTCACCAGGCTGTATCTCATAAACCGTGATAGTTAGACATTGACATTTTCACAGATGACGTATTTCTGTTGCCGCTATAACAACAAATACTAAAAAACAGAAAAAAATATATTTAAAAATATTTAAAATGGGCTCCCGTACAGCAAACGTGATCATTTTTGCTCGTTTTTATAGATAACTAGCTGTCCCCCGGGGTTTCACCTGCGTTCCCGAGGGATGTAACATTTTCCCGGCAAAAAAGCATACTATGTTACTTCTAATACATCCAAGAATATGTGTACAAAGTTTCATGATGATCGGTTAAGTAGTTTTCGCGTGAAAGCGTACAAACAAAGTTACATTCACATTTATAAGAAGGGATTTATTAATACTTTACGCCAAACACTATTAATTTTACAACTAGAAATTGGCGGCGTTTGTGGTCAACAGTTAATGTCACTTCAAGCTATGTCAATCCATTAAATCCTCAATCCATTACAGCCTGGTCACTTGAACCCTTAACCAAATATTTAACAGAAGCTGTATGCACAAAGCATGGACACGCAAACAGCTGTAGGATACCTATATGGTATGTCGTGTATTAACGAGATTGCAGTACCCTAAATGTGAAATAGCTCCCAGAAAAAATTGTGAACATGGACATCTCTGCTTGTTCTGTTTGGATGTAAATATCTGTAAAAGTATGTATATAGATGAAAATAAGTTGTATATTATGTAGAAAGTATATTAGTTATCTGGTTTCCATGGTACAAGCTCTGCTTAGTTTGGGATCTGCCCCCTTACTCAGCTAATACAAACTTCGTCAGCGAGCCGCTTCACGGAGGCTCGGAGAGCGTATCTCTCAAGTGGTTACTAGTATTAGCGTAGTTAGCGAAAGAGACAGAGCACGGAGGCCGCGACGAAACATCCTCGAGTTAGTGTCATTTTCCTTACAGAATGCGTCCCTGTATGCAATGAGTTGAAGTAAATTTTAATAGATTACTAATACTACTTCTAAAACTTGACTACTACGGAATTCGTGGAACTGCTCATGATCTTGTTTTATCTTATTTATCAAATCGTCAACAAAAGGTAGGGATTACTGGCACAACATCCAAGGGCTCTTTAGTCGAAATGGGGGTACCCCAGGGTTCAATTTTAGGTCCATTTTTGTTTTTAGTCTATATAAATGACTTGCCATATGTTGTAAATGATCTCACAGATATTGTCTTGTTTGCTGATGATATATCATTAATTTTTAAAGTTGATAGAAAAGACAAAGATCTAACTAAAGTTAATCATACTATGTCAATTGTCTGTGGGTGGTTTGCTACAAATAATCTATTACTAAATTCAAAGAAAACTAAATGCTTAAGGTTTTCTTTACCGAATGTAGCACAAGTAGATAGCCAAATAATAATAGATGGGAGCCATATTGATCTTGTTAATAAAACGGTATTTTTGGGTCTTACATTAGACAATAAATTGCAGTGGGGACCTCAGGTTGATACTCTAGCTGCTAAGTTAAGTTCGGCTGCATTTGCTGTTAGGAAAATTAAACAATTGACGAATGTTGAGACAGCCAAATTAGTTTATTTTGCATATTTTCATAGCCTCTTGTCCTATGGTATTTTATTTTGGGGAGCAGCAGCGGATATAGAATCAATATTTATTATACAAAAAAGAGCAATTCGTGCAATTTACGGTATGGGTCCCCGTGAATCATTAAGAGATTTATTTAGGGAAATAAATATAATGACATTGCCTTCATTATATATTTATGAAAATATAATGTTTATACGTAGAAACATAGGAATGTTTAAGTCAAAATTGGATATCCATAATATTAATACAAGACAAAGGGAGAAGTTAGTTGTTCCATATTTTAGACTAACTAAAGTAAACAAGTCATTTCTTGGTAATTGTGTTCGATTTTATAATAAGATACCGCTTTCAGTAACCAAAATGTCTGATCATAAATTTAAAAATTATATTAGGAAAGTTTTGAAAGAAAAAGCGTATTACAAGGTGGTTCATTATATTGAAGATAAAAATGTATGGAAATAGCTGCTCTCTGCACAGTGCACCTCTAATTTTCTTGTTTAAGTTGTAAGTAATTATTGTCATTTTCTATTTTGTAGTCTTGTTATTTCTTTTTTTTTGTTTTTTTTTTTGTTTTTTGTTTTTGAATATTAGCTTTATTAAGTATTTTGTAATTGTTAAATATAAAAATATGTAAAATTGATGTTATAAAATAGCCAAAAAGTCAGAATAGATAAAAAAGAATTTAATAAATTAAAAAAGAATGTAACCTTGCTGAGTTTCTTGCCGGTTCTTCTCAGTTGAAGGCTGACTTCCGAACCGGTAGTAGCTTCAGTAACTTTAAATTTGACCTTCATAAGTGCCTTCTGAGGGCCTAAACTGAATAAATGGTTTTGAATTTTGAATTTTGAATACCCTGTGGTTTTACTTCATTTCCGAGGGATATACATTTTCCCAGGATAAAAATACATTATGTGTTATAAGCTATCTGTGGGCCAAGTTTCATTTAAATACGTTGTGTAGTTTTTGCGTGAAAGAGTAACAAATATTATTATGCATCCATCCTCACAAATATTCGCATTTATAATATTACTAGCTGTCCCCCGCGGTTTCACCTGTTCCCTAGGGATATAAGCGCGAGCAATTTTGTTAATTTATTCATTATCTCAAACACTATGCATCCAAATTGTATGATGTAAACGGCAAATATTATCTACATTAAAATAACCTCAATGATAGCATAATTTATTTTTGTAAGGGTCCATACACCGCGCTTTGGCATCTATAAACGTCATAAACAAGGGTTTAGACAAGTAAAAGCAAAGACCTTACTGTACTTACTGCCTACATTTTATTTTTGCCATATTTATGTTTTGCTCGTAGTTTGCAAGTAACTATTTAATAAACAGTACATAGGTCCGCGGCGTGGGGTCCTGGTGACCTGTAAAACAGGGTATCCTAGTGCAGGCACCAGTCTCTCACATAGGAGTAGCGTTGATAAACTGTGTAATGTTAATTTTAACTACTTACCTAGATATTAAGAACCTTTGTAGAGAGAGAAATAAATAAATTATTATTATTATTGTATTATTATTATTATTACTTACTTTAGGGATGTTTTACAAAAAGTTGAAACACTTATCTACTATCTTTATTTCTTACCAAAAGCCTAAATAGGAAGTTTCAGAGGCCTAAAGCACGAACGCCTATCGCAAGCGTATTGTCATCGTATCGAATGCGCCACAAAGCTAGTTTGTATGGGAAATTGAACACCGCGCATACTGTGACGTTGCGCGATTTTCACATTGCATTGGTTTTTGGCGCACTCAATAGGGCAGAGATCCTTAACTTGAGAAATTATGGATTTTCCCTTACAAACTTTCAACCCCTATTTCACGCCCTTAAAGATTATTTTTTAAAACAAAAAATAAACTACATCCTTCTCTAATATACAATCTATCTCCTTGCTAAATTTCATTACGATCCGATCAGCCGTTTAGTCGTAAAAAAAGTTACAAACAAACCGAGTTTCTTTTGCAAAAAATCGCTTACATATACATAAATCTCTGGGTCTAGCAGTTAATTTACATTTTAATCCATACATTACAGCCCCCTTCGTCGGCGAGCCGCTTCACGGAGGCCTCGGAGAGCTTATCTCTCACGTGATTAGTAATATTAGCGTAGTTAGCGAAAGAGACAAAAGCACGGAGGCCGCGACGAAACATCCTCGAGTTAGTGTCATTTTCCTTACAGATGCGAGCCCCAGGTCACCCTACCTGATATATACGGTTATAGGCTTGGTAAAACATATTAGGCAATGTACATACAAATATGTGGACAAACTAATTATCACCCCCGCTTTTAGGCACGTTCATTAGTTCACAGGCTTTATTTAGACTAAATAATGTTGTGTACACTTATTAAAAACTGTTTGGTGATTTTTACTAGGTAGGTAGTGTGCACTACGCCTAGTTTTTGTTTAATAGCAAAATGTTATCAAAGTAAATTTTTTTACAACGCGGTCATCTGATCACAAACTATGCAGAATACTGTGGAAACCAGATACCACATATGCCGACAAATAAGCAGACGGTACACCTGATGGTAAGTGGTCACCGCCGCCTATGGACATATAGATAGATATATCACTGTCGTATATTTACATAAATTATTTACAATAAAAAGAAAAACCTAATTAAATGTTAAAAGGTTAATCAGCCTTACAAAAGGAACAGCTGAATCTGAGCGGTAGGATGCGTGCTCAAAACGCTGGCGGCATTGCGTTGTTGACAGATTTTAATATTATAATTATAATAATTTAAAAATTCCAACTAAAAGGCTTTCCAGTGTTTTACCAGCATTCCCGAGGGTTTCTACAATTTCCCGGTATAAAAAGTATTGTGTGTTAATCCAGGCTATAAACTATCAATGTTTTTTTTTTCTTTTTTTTTATACCATATACAAATAAGCAGATGGTCCAACTGATGGTAAGTGGTCACCGCCGCCTATAGACATTTGCAAACCTAGTTAAGTCTCTAAGTTGTTAACTCTCATGTGCCTGTAATTTACCTTTAACTTTCTAACCGAAACACAGTAATACAAGTGCACTACTGCTTTACGGCGGAAATGGGTAAGGTGGTAGTACTTCCCAGAACTCTGCACTAAGAGCTCTACTACTCTTAAATGTGCCAAATTTCATCCAAATCCGTTTTGTAGTTTGATCGTGAAAGATTAACAAACATCCAAGGTAGGATTCGTAGGCTTTACCATAAGTTTTTTTTATTCAACAGAATAAAAAACTATTTATTCAGTATTGACCCGCGGAGGACACATATGAAGCTCAAAATGCATCAGACATTTAACAAATGCATTGATATTCCTTATTTCAAATACTATAAAGTTAATTTTCCTGTAACATTCTTAAAGGTCGAAACAAAACGTTATATGGGACAGACTTTTAGTTACCTGGTGAGCCAAACAATGTCGCAACTTCGGCCAAATCCTTCAACGACATTAAACACAAATATTAGGCCTACAATTTGGCCACGGGCCTAATTAAGATCTCCTTTAAAGCTGGCAACACAATCAAAGCCTTTGAATGGGAAATTGCATTAAAACGACACTCTCCTCCACAATTAGCAATGTAAATAAGTAATATCTTCAGAAAAGGGCTGTTCCTTTTGGCTCTTTGATATTTGCACCGACGTAATTTAAATCTGTATTAATATTATGAACTAGCTGTGGTTTTCGTGAGCTGATTTTGACCAGCCCCCTTATTCAGCTAATCAAACTTCGTCGGCGAGCCGCTTCACGGAGGCCGCGGAGAGCTTACCTCCTAGTGTTAGCGTAGTTAGCGAAAGAGACAGAGCGCGGAGGCCGCGACGAAATATCCTCGAGTTAGTGTCATTTTCCTTACAGAATCGAGCCTCTGTAAAACCCAATTAAAATTTGAAATAAGATAACATTTGCATGTTCAAACAGACAGACAGACAGAGTTTCAGAAAATATTCATATTGCATTCTGTTACACTACCTAAATCAAACGGAATCAACAATACAGTTTTATAAAACTATAGAGGGGGCCTGGAGCTCCAAAATACAGGCCCAGGCTTAGTTTGGGCTCCAGATCTCCCTCAAATTGCAATTTTTTCCCAATCTTCCTGTCAACTGTATTTTATCATTACATGTAATTTGTGGAGATAAATAAAATAAATAAATTATAATTAAATAGATAGGTTTAAAACTTTCGCTGTGTATTCGATACGTTTTCACGGCAAAACGGCTCAACCAATATTGCTTAAATTTGACACCCACGCAGCCTATAAAACGGAGAGGGACTTTTATCAACAGTAACGCAGAGAACCTCTTCCTTTTTTGAAGTCGGTTAATAGAACCACGAGCGTTAGCTAGTACTGAATATAAGGTTTTCCACACTTACCACTTAGGCACTTACCCTTAGTTACGGACTTAAATTGAGTTTCTTTTAAATTTATGAGCCTAAGGTTCATTATAAGTGTAAATAAAGTGTAAAAAAATAGAATTAAATATTTATTCAACAAGCACTTACGAATAGTCTGACTCCATTACCGTTATTAAAAAGCAACAATGTTTACTTTAATATTATAATTATTAAAAACTAAAGCTATAAGAACAATAAAAAAAAAACCAAAATATTTATACCAGACAAAATGAAAAAAGTAATTGACAATCAGCGTAACTAAGCGTACACGAAAATAAATCAACAGATTTAATCCTGGCAATAAAACATTCGTTTTATAAACAAAACAGTAGGTTCTATACCGTAAAAAAACGATATTTCAAGTCCAAACAAAATGAAAAATACGATGGATCTGCCGCCGCGCCGTTCTGTTTAATTCACAAAGTATTTACCCCAATTTCGCAAAGGTAGGATAAAAGTGGAGCATCACCGGGTAGGGGTGGCACAAACAAAACTTCAATTAACTTGAATAATTAGATGGGGACGAACACTGGGACGTTGAGGTTCAATCCCTATTACCTTGCCGCTAATTGGAGATTTTTTTTTGTAGATCCGAAGTTAAATTGGTTAATTGCAAATGTGGATGTTCGACAAAATTTTGTGGCTCATCCCTCCAGTGGTCGAATGGTAAAAGGCTCGGCTAGAGACCTTGAGGTCCTGGGTTTTATTCCCGGATCCGGCAATATTACTGTTTCTTTCTTTAGAAATTATTATTTGTAGCCCAAGATTGTGCACATGTCTATTTGGGACGTCTACTGAAACCTCAGCTTACCTGTCCGAGGATAATGGGCCTGAAGATTTGAATGTATGTAAATTGAAATGGAGTAATTCCTTTTCCATTTATTCCAGGGAAAATCTATGTTATAAACCATAGGCCCAGATCCTTCTTGAAGTCTTCGAAATCGGAAATTTAAGCAATGTCAAGCCTAAATGTACAGAATAAAGTAGACCATACGAAGTTAAAACACACGAATTCCGACAATGTGTGTTACGACTATAGCCCTTATGGCCGGCATCAAAATAAATGGTCGCCATTGCTCTGAATGGGCTGAAATACTCGCCATCTTAAGGATAAAAGGATAAGAAATAATATAAACTCTCTCCTCGAGATTTATTCTTATCAGTGAGAAAGCAAAGTAATTGTTGTACCTACTATCTATCTATACTAATATGAAAAGCTGAAGGGTCTGTTTGTTTTATGTTTGAATGTGCTAATCGGATTTGGAAAATTATTCTTGAAATATAGCCCAATTCTTAAGGAAAGTTTTAGGTTTTTTAACATCAGCCGTGAAGCCGAAGCGCACTTGTGTTACTGTATTTCGGTTATAAAGGTATGGGGACCGGTGAAATTACAGGCACATGAGACTTAACAATTTCACGTCTCAGGGACGACAGCGTATTGGCGATGTCCCTGGTGTTGTAAATGTCCATCAGGTGGACCGTATGCTTGTTTATCGGCCCATGAGGTATAAAAAAAACATTTGACACACAACCTACGAGTCTCTTCGGAGAAACCGTGTCTGCTATGTTATTTTAATGAAAAGGAAATGGCCGGGATCTAAAAAAAACATATATAACAATAATAAAGACATTTTACCATTACAGGAATCTTGTATGGGTAAAAAGATCAAGTCGACATCAAAGACGCGGAATGTTCAAAGATTTTTATTGTCTAACGTATCAACAAAGGGCAAAATTAGAATTTTAAATTCAACAGTGACTTTAAAAAGACAAATTTCCCCATTGTTTAGTTGAACCATCCCTATAGGAAGGGAGTTTGCTTTTTAAAACCAAGCGCAGACTAGGCCGGCGGCATTAGTACATGAGCATTATTTTCTCTATGTCAAACTAGCTATCCATGTTCTAGAATTAATTAATGTTATCCAAAAACAGTCAGTGTCAGTGAAATTATTTTTGAAATAAGATGTCGTTTCATGATTATTTCCTACACCCAAACTTACAAACCAAAGAGTTAAAGTTTGTAATATTAATTTTGTTTGTTACGCTCTCAAACGACTGAACCAACCATAAGCTAATACAGTATGGTAGGCTACAGAGGAACATAGTTACTTTTTTTGCCAGAATGCGGGTGAAATAAACTCGTATGCCAGAAATTTCTTCCAAATCGTTTTGGACTGAGACAATATGGAATCTTTCTGTCCTAAGGATTTATTTGTTTTCGATTCGTTGCTGGAATGAGAAGTAGGTATCCTATGTCCTAACTATGCTCTAAGTTAAGATTTTAAAAGCAGAAAATAATAAAATATTCTTGTGGATTATGTGGTTGTGGAAGTATGGATGTAGAAGTGTGGATGTGGAAGTGTGGATGTGGATGTGGAAGTATGGATGAGGATGTGGATGTGCAGATTCCGAAAAAAATATGTTGCGGATGCCAACCGGCTCAGTTTACGCTAACCTTTATTAACATCGGCTAAAATCCATTGAAGGTAATTCTTTCATGTAATTTCAGAGCAAATAGCAATTTTCAAATTATTTGTTTAAAGGCAAAATACGAAAAGGAATTTTCAGTAATAACAACATTTCTATTTCGGAGTATTTTAAAATTGTCGTATATTCTTATTTTCGTGCAATAAAATACTAATATATTCACATTCCGTAAAAATAAAAGACTTTTTAGCTTCATACCTAATACTAATTTGAACCCAGAGGTTTCACCCGTATCCTATCTAATAACCAAGACTTTGTGGGTGCTAAATTCCATTCAAATGAGACCAGCCGTTTGGGAGCCTATTCGAGTCAAACTTTAGATAAACTATAAAAAATTCAAAAAAACTGTTATTATAAACATTTCACTTTTCTTAAGGCTTTTTTATTACCGACACTTGAGTTTTACTTATCGGTATAGATAATTAATTGTAGTATAGTGACTGAGTGCTTCAGTTCCAATTTAATGTCAACTGAACCGTAACACGTAGTCAATAAGGCTTAAAATACCACAGTAACAATTCCTGTGCACAATCGAAACTTTTTAAAAGTTCCATAAGTAATAAATCAAAGTCTTTTAAATTTAAAATTAAAATTTAAAACCCTCAATAAATAGAGTTGAAATTCCGATATCAAGGAGCGGAACTATTTCTTCAAAACCTGGAGTCTCGCTCCTTTCCGCTTTGAGTTTTGAATGAAGCTCTCAATTCGAACGCAATACTACGATACGATTTTCAACTACTTTCTGGTCAACATCTTGAGGGGACTATTCTAAACTACACGATAAATGTTACCTTACTGATTTCTTCCCGTTTCTTCTCCGTTGAAGGGTGACTTTTGAACCGGTGGAAACACTAGTTTTGGCCTTCTAAAGCCTTAGCTGGATTAAGTAATGTAGTTTATCTGATTTCTAAACCGATGGTATCTTCAGAAACTTTGACCTTTATAAGTACACCTTTATAAGTGCCCGCTTAAAATGATTTTTAATTTTAAAGATCAATATTACTGTCCTCCAAAACGTGGATTTATTAAATTATTAGTAATCTCTAGCCCTGTCCCTTTCTATAGCTATTAAATAAACAAGGATAAATGTATTTGTCAGTCATACAACTGATCGTCGAACGGTAAGCTGATGAGTGGTTTAACATTATTTGGTATTAACGGAATTAAACTGATATCACATTCAATTTTTATCATAAAAAGGTTTTATTTCTAATATTACAGATCTTTTTGTTACATGATGGTTTAATTTGTTCTGTGTCTGGGTGTAAATATAATATATAAATAATATATAAATATAATATATAAAAGTATGTATTTAGACAAATTAAAAAGGTAGTAAATCAGTTATCTGGTTTCCATAGTACAAGCTCTGCTTAGTTTGGGATCATATGGCCGTGTAAAGAATGTCCTAGGATATTTATTATTATGATTTATGTATTTTTATTTCTTTTTATAATTACTAAGTAAGGTTTTATTTCGTGACCACTATCTTATTGTGAAAAGTTTAAAGTTTCTGAAAAAAGTCACACCTTATCGATTGAAAATATCACTCATTTATCGACCAATCCATGAATACACCGCCGACATTCAAATCCGATAGAAAACTTTTGAACTAAAGAAAGTTCCATCAATTGCATCAAAATGAATGTAATATTTAAACGAAGAGTTTCTATACAGGAAATGTTTTGGTGAAGTGGCTGTTTGCAATTTCAATGGTTGGTTTCAATATAGCGGATATTTCTTACTTTCATATATATTTTCGTTTGGTTAAATATCAGTTTTTTTAAAGCTATTCTTTAGGCGCGGTATGAAAAAATGATGAGAATGAAATTTTAAGATGCGCGCGAATCACTGTAGCAGTCAAAGTAACAGATTGAAGTTTGCTGATAACGGTCTCTCCGGAACATCGCACAAGTCGCAACTGTCAGTGTCAATGAGTGAGTAATGATGTTATTGTCAATAATAACCTAACAACGTCAAACATTGTTATTCGTTGCTACAGACAGGTGCAAAGAGTTTGAACACTACAAAAACACGACTGAATATTAAAGATAAATGCTTTAAGTGCAGTTTTTCTCACCAATAATTTCGGGTACCTATATCCTCTTACATGCATACATAAGTACGTTATTTGTATATTTATTTAAGACGGTATTGCGATTAACCTCAATCTCACCTTTGCAAGTGAAGATGAGGCCGAAGATGGAGCTCGCTTTCCAGTTAGTTCACTCTTTTCTCTCTCTATCATCGTATACATTGTTAGACTAGCTTTTACCCACTGCGGACGCACAGACTTCAGGATTTGGTTCATAGAGGTTCCTTCACAGTCATTCAATGCTCGGTTCGTGTCGGGCGGCCGCCATTAGCCCCCGACCCACCGCGTCGCATCGCTCGCCCGCGCTTTTACTTAATTTTTTCGTGTTACTTGGCTCTTGAGAGTGTTAGCGTAATGTTCGATACCATTAAACCTTCCTCAAGAATAAGGCTATCAAATGCAATATTTTTTTCTAATCCGAATGGTAGTTGCAGAGATTAGCGTATTCAAACTAACCCACTCTTCAACCAAATGTAGCAACCAAATTCATGTTATTTAAGCTCAACAAACCTCTAGTTCAACTTAATTTTATTAATGTCGAGTTATTAGCAAAATAATAAGTTAAATAATATAAATGACCCATACAGAGCTCAGTCACTCAGTACTCGCTTACTATGTTTTACTTAATATGTAGCCGGTCCACTAAAACATTACGATAAGCTTAATGTGAAGGCTTGAGAAGTTAAAATGGACATATTTATTTGACTCTAAATTACACAATAAATAATATAAAAATAAAGAATACATGACGCAAAAGTTATATAGATATCACAAATTATTCTAAAATGAAAGAAAAGTTGGCTCCTCACAATACGAGGAGCTCCTTCAAAAATAATAAGGTACATTCAGAACACAGGTGTCTCACAAATTGTACAATAGGATATTCATCCTCATATTTCATGACTACGGCCTTATGAAAATGTAAAAATGGTATTTTTTCTACCTAGAACCATCAGTGGTTAAGAAATTGTACTACCCAGCTGATGCCTCCACCGTTTCATTTTGTTCATAAAATATTTTACCCATTCATCGCTGTTGAGGAATTTCTTATAGTATCTAGTGGCGCTTTTATGAAATTTTATTTTAGTGACGGGATGTATTTCGGTTTCGACATTTTAAATCGACTAAAAAAAATACTAAAATAACTATGAAAATACTTGCATTCAGATATCTCTTTTGGCGTTTAGGATACACTTGTTTTGAAATATTTATCATTTATAGAACATTTTAATCGCGAATTGTTTGATTATAAAATAAGTAATAATAATAAATATCCCAAGACATTCTTCACACATGGTTACCTGATCCCAAATTAAGCAGAGTGTACTGCTTGTAGTATGGCTACCAGGTAACTGATATACCACATATACTACCCCTATTTTTAAATACACACTTATATAGATATTTACACCCAGACACAGAAAAACAGATATGTTCATGCACACAAATGTTTGTCCTGGGTGGGAATCGAACTCGCGACCTTCGGTTTGGCAGGGTCTCTAAATACCAAGCCAACTGGCCCGTCGATACTATTAGATGTCGATAATATTACAACAACTTTCGGCCACGGATCCAGATTCGGCAAACAAGCAAGACTGCCTCTAGAGTTCTATTTAACATAGAAGCTTTTCCAAGGCGGGTGCTAAATAAAGAACTTTTTCCCCGCTACGAATTACGGGGTGAGAGGGCGGGGGTGCAAAATTGTCAGGGAAATTGTTTCATGGTACAAACCCCCCCCCCCCTTAATTTATAAACGCGAACACTTTAAGTGTTCTGAAAAATGTAATGCTGTTAGAATAGGATGTTTTTTCATATAAAAAATGTGCAAACAGGTTTTAGTGGTGAGTGCTTTTAATAATATCGTTTTGGAAGTACAGTACGTGTTTGTTTTAGGTGTAGTTGTTATTTATATTTACGAATAACCTTCTTCTAGTTTTCTAATAAATAAAAATCTCGTGTCACGTTGTTTGTGGTCGCCCTCCTCCGAAACCGCTCGACCGATTTTAATGATATTTTTGTATGTAGGTATGTATGAGAATAGGTTGCAAAGTATTTTTCACCCTCCTACCTCCAACCCCCATTTTTTATCGCGTTTTTAGTATTTTTTAACAATATCCAAATAACTTAACCGTCGTTCATGGTCGTAAAGACTTTACATGAACTGCGTCACTTTGACATTTCATTCTGCATTTTTGCAAATTTCAAACGATAGGTATTTCCTTAATATTTTTTCTGTGGTGCTGCCACACCACGCGCCGTGTACCAGCTTGTATTTTATATAGGTACCTATGTGAATATGAATGTAACTCGACCATAAAAAAACATCTGAATGGATTTGGAAAACTTGCACATACATAGAGAATGTCTTGGAATACCATATAGCATTATCTTTATTCTGATAAAATTTAAGATCCCTCGGAAATCAATAGTCATAAAACCTGCTTTATTCATTATTAAAGGATTTTTTTGGATTGACACAAACAAAAAATTCCGAGGCTAAAAAAAGTGTGTGCGTGTAACCTTTACGCGCGATTGAAGTAAAACTTAATAAAAATAAAAGATTAATCATATTATAATTTAATTATATTTATTATTCATGTGCTTTACAAAGACTATTCAAATGTTATATTAATATTATTCACTCGAAATAGATACCTACTTGAATGTCATAATATTTTTTTATGTATGAAATTATAGGTTTGTAGTAACTATAACGTGAAACGTAAATTTTACTTTCTTAATTTGCTACTTTTCTTGAAAATACAGTATCTATCGTTGTACCAAAACGTGTTGTTGATTGAAGTCGAAAAATATTCATGGATAGATCAAATTTTTATTTATTGTAGAAAGAGTAAAAGGTTCCTGGGACTCCGCCATTTCATTTAAGGTTAGATCAGTACATGTCAATATAACCTTGTTATTGAATATTATAGAATGCCGCAATCGTCAGAAAATTTATTAATAAATTATTTATTACAAAATGTGAGGTTTTAATATTTTCGGCCAACTGCACGTTATTCATGTAAACAATGCATAATGTAACTATACAGCAGTTGTATATTCGCAGTGTTACCCATACATATATGTATAGCTAGCTACACGTGGATTAGATCCTTATTTTAAGTTTCCCTTCTATAGCCATTAGAGTATTTGATGAGAAAAAACGGACGTCAGAAGAAAACAATTAAAATGTCAATATAATTACTTTTAAGTAACAGAATATAAACTAAAATGAACTAATGCAATAACTATTATTATAATATAAGACTGAAAATTATATACATATTTTACATGCACAAAGCATAGTAAGAATACTCCCATAAATAAACTATACATTATTTTTCAGAACGTTACTTCCGTCAGAAAAAAATCTGAGTTACTCCCTAGTCGCGCCTAAAGAAGTTTTACTTCAAAAACTTAAGCTAAATTTTTACAGCACTAGTTTTCGGATAGGCAACTATACCACGTATAAATAAGAACGTGGATGTTAGTATATCAATTCATAAACGACAAAACAAATAGTAATACAAAAACCTTTAAACATCACTCACGAAAAAGAAAACCCGCGGCACCGAATCATTTAACTAATAACTCAAATATATGCATGTAAATAAAAACAAATTCAACATTAAATAAAACGACAACGACAAAATCTTAATACACATTTGTATCACAACATCCGGGTACTTGCCCGGGGCAGATCATACCCAGGTTAATCCGCCTAAATCAACATGGACCTTTCATTACTTGTACGTGACTATACCAACCGGCCTTCGTGTTCCGACACAGCACTTTTGTTTTTGGTCAGCATGTTTGAAGTGTGACGAATTTATCGAGGGACTCAACATGTTTGCATACACTAAATCCGGGCCTATCTTTATTATATAGGTGCTTTCTATGCAGTGTCTTCGAAGACACATAAACAGAGCCAAGAAGTAGTCCTCTAGGGAAGTACTATCACACCAATTTCCACCTTGAAGCGGTAGTGCACTTGTATTATTGTGTTTTGGTTAGAAATGTAACGGGCTGGTGAAATTACAGGCACATGAAACTATGGAGGAGCGAGATTTAAGACTTCATTTCCTCCATTTAAAAGGGAAGATCTTCTGCCAGGCTAAGTGATCATGCCTGGGGACCATTGTAGGCGTGTACTTAGATGTCGCCACAAAACTTAACTTCGTATCTCAGGATTGACAAAGAATGGGGATGCCCCTCGTGTTGCAAGCTGTAGTGCACTTGTATTACAGTATTTAGGTTAGAAAGGTTAGGGGGCCGGTGAAATTACAGGCACATGAGACTTAACTTCACGTCTCAGGGTCGACAACGCATTTGCAACGGTGACCACTTACCATCAGATGAACTGTCTAAAAAAACTAAAACCCCTTGGGAACGCAGGTTTAACCTCAGAGCGGAAGTAAGTCTGCAATATGGAACCAATAAAATTTATCATCATCATCAGCCTATCTCCGTCCACTGCTGAACAGAGGCCTCACCTATGGCACGCCACTGAGCTCGATCTTCAGCTCTTTGTTTCCAACCGCTGCCAGCCAGCTTGCGTATATTGCTCTATCTAGCTGGAGGGCGCCCTACACTACGTTTACCGAGCCGTAGTCTCCACTCTAGAACACGTTTAACCCAAAGGTTATCGGTTCTACGGCAGATGTGACTAGCCCACTGCCACTTAAAATTAATAGGAGTACCAATTAACGAAATATTTATTTTTAAAAGTTACTTTATTGGTCAGCACCATTAAAACTATGCCTTTCAAATACATAATCCTATCATTTAATATTTAGACTCTAACTACCGTATATGAATAAATATACGACACAAATATAGTCATTGATTTTCTCTACACATGTCCCTTTCTAAAGCTAATCAATAAACAAAGATAGATATATTGTTTAAGTCATTTAAAGTGAGTGGAAAAAACGGAGTGCGTTTTAATAAAATATAACAAAAGATATTACAAAGCAAAAATTGGCCTCCCCTTTAGATATTCAATTTCATTATTTAAATTAACTGAGCTTTTTATACTTTATGAAAGTACGAGACTGTAATGAAGGCAATATTTCATAGCAGACAAACAACGGCGCTGCGAACTATTTTTCTTCTTTTTTTTTCTTTTATTAAGGCCTTTGTGCATCGACTCGGCTCGGAACATTGCCCGGGAATGTTCAAATGAACGTGTCTGTGACTGTGAAAGTGTTTTTTTCTGGAGTTTGTAATTTGAAATGTCGGATAATAGTTTATATTTTGTGCTTTTAGTTACCATTTTTTTGTACGCTGTTGACTTCATCCAAAGGATATTTTAATTCTTTGTTCATGCCCCCTTATTCAGCTAATACAAGCTTCGACCAGCTGCCTCGGAGAGCTTACCTCTCACGTGATCGCGTAGATAGCAAAAGAGACAGAGCATAGAGGCCGCGACGAAAGATCCTCGAGCTAGTGTCATTTTCCTTACAGAATCGAGCCCCTGGTTCTTCTCACTGACTTTCGAACTGGTGGTAGCTTCAGTAGTTTTGATCTTTAGGAGAACCCTCCGCAGGCCTACAGTTAATAGAATAATTGACTTTAAATTTCATCGATGATGCATATAAAAGTACGGCCCACCCCTAGCTGATGATTTTCCCAGAATTTTTAACAGAGAACAATAATAGGTTGGGGAAAAAGTTCCTTCGCATTTTTTAAGAAAATTCAAAACATTTTAATATAGTTTATTTACATTTAACTAAAGTATGTAGGTACCATTTTGTTCGATAACTTTTTGCCATCTTGTAGGTAGGGACATTGCTATAGAGATTTTGGGACTTCTGATCAAAATACTGCGACAAGTGGTTTTGACAGTCCTCTCGTGATGTTAACCTGACACTGCCTAAAGAATTCTGAAGAGACCGAAACAGGTGGAAATCTGAAGGTGCAAGGTCAGGACTATACGGCGGATGCATTAATACCTCCCAGCCAAACTCTCTTAATTTTTGCTGAGTGGCTAAAGATGTGTGAGGTCTAGCCTTATCATGATGAAAAACCACACCCCTTCTGTTGATTAATTCCGGCCGCTTTCTCTCAACTTCTTGCTTTAATCTCATCAGTTGTTCGCAGTAGAGTTCAGAATCGATGGTCCTGCCTGGTGGTAACAGCTCATAATGAATAATGCCCTTCCAATCCCACCACACACACAGCATCACCTTGTTGCAGGTTAACCCGGGTTTCGCCACAGTCTGTGAAGCCTGACCGGCCTTTGACCACGACCTTTTTCGCACGTTCTTGTCGTACGTGATCCACTTTTCATCACCAGTTATCAGCTTCTTCAAAAATGGTTCGGTTTCATGACGTCGTAATAAAGAATCACAAATGAGTACACGGTTCATTAGGTTTCTTTCAGTGAGCTCGTGAGGTACCCAAATATCTAGCTGTTTTGTGTACCCAGTTTTTTTCAAATGCGCCAAAACTGTTTTGTGGTCAATTTCCAGTTCTTCAGCTACGTCGTAACTACTGATATGCCGATCTTGCTCTACTTTTTCAAAAATGCCATCCATTTTATCCGTAATGGGGCGACCAGAGCGACGTGCAACTTTGACTTCAAAATTTCCGGATTGAAAACGCTTAAACCAAATTTGTTCTACTCTCACAGACACTGCACTAGGTCCATAAACATCGCAAATTTTTTTCGCGGCTTGCGTTGCATTTTTACCTTTTTTGTAGTAAAATTTTAAAATGAATCGAATTTCTTCATTAGATTCACTCATCTTGGCGGTACGAAAAACAAATGCAAATCACACATTTTCCTAATTTGAATTTGGAATTATGTACTTTAAAATTCAAACTTTCAATGATACCAAAACCAGCCAGATACAAATAGTATAGCCAAAGAAATTTATAAAAAGTATAGCAAATTACATACTATAATGCGAAAAGACTTTTAACTAATAAAGCTTTCTGCTAATAGGTAATTATTCGAACAGGACATTTTCCTAAATGTGTATTTTTGATTATAGATCTTATTGGTCTTAACCTATTTGCTTTTAGGACTTAATGATACGGAGCGAATCAAACGAATAAGCAATATTTTCTCCTAACATGTTTGTTTAATAATCCACAATCCTACTAATATTTTAAATGTAAGATGTATGGATGTATGAATGTGTGAATATATGAATGTATGAATGTATCAATGTGTGAATATATGAATGTATGAATGTATGAATGTTTGAATGTATGAATGTATGGATGTATGAATGTTTGATTAAATTAAATGATTAGATTAATTAAACTAAAGTACTGGCAGACGGTCTTCCTGCCACCAGGTAGAACACCAGGTACCTACATCGCCAATGCGGTCACCCTAAGACCCCCTTAAGTCTCATGTGCCCGTAATAATTCTCGCATATCCTTTCCAAACGCTCTAATTTGTTTAAGCCTTTACTTGGTTTGAAACAAAAAGAACCCCGTCGCGCCGCAATCTGGCTCATTTATTATAACTATAAGTGTAAGGCTTGTACATAACTCACAACTAAGTCGAACTTCGAACAGTCCGTGGAACTTAGTAAGGGGCGGAGTAAAAACATTTAATTAATTACTTTTCGATTGCGAACCGATTTTAATGTGGAGAATGCTCTTAACTTTGAGGATTGTCGTTTCGTTATATTTATGTTGATATTTCATGTTAACAGAATGCTTTATTAAGCTTGGATTGGAAAGTTAGTTAACGCATTTTAGTATTGTCAAATTTAGTTATTGTTTATGATAAGAGATGGCAGTGTTAAACAGAGTGTTACAAAACTACCCGTAAAGCCGAAAGGAGGTTAAATGGGTCTTATAACGAGTCCATTCACAATATTTAAGAACCGTAGTAACGCTGTATAATATGCCCCAAATAAATAAAAAAAACTGATATTTATAAACGAAAAATAGAAAAACTATTAAAGGCCTTTCTGTTAAATAATCTGGTTTCCCGACATGACAGCTTACTAGGGTTGTTGGCTTTAATAACTAATTATATTTTAAGGGGGTATTTTGTAACACGTTGTATATATCGCGGCATACTTTAACTACGGCCATCTGGGGCTCGATTCTGTAAGGAAAATGACACTAATTCGAGGATGTTACGTCGCGGCCGTGCTCTGTCTCTTTCGCTAACTACTAATACTACTAATCACGTGAGAGATACGCTCTCCGAGCCTCCCTGAAGCGTCTCGCCGACGAAGTTTGTATTAGCTGAATAAGGGGGGTGATCCCAAACTAAGCAGAGCTTGTACTATGGAAACCAGATAACTAATATACTATCTACATAATATACAACTTCTTTTCATCTATATATATACTACATATTTACATCCAGACACAGAACAAACAGAGATGTCCATGTTCACAATATTTTTTTGTGAATGGGAATCGAATCCTTGACCTGACCGGTGTGGCAGTCAAGGTCTCTAACCACCAAGCCGACGGGCCCGTCAAATGTATTGTACATAATAATAAACATTTGTTTGACGAATCAATCATAAAAAAAAAACTCGTTAACTGTTATGAATTCCTCATGGAAAAACCGTCGTGTACTAATGAAAAATATCGTTAAAGTAAACTTGGGTGTCATTCGCTGGCAACATTTCACAGGACAGTCGGCGATATTAAAAATGTTATTAAAATGTAATCTTGCGCAACCATTCCATTTGTTTATGTACAGTTGCGCGTAAAAGTCTTACGATTCTATAATAAACTGATGGGCCTGCAAACTCATGTTGTTTCTCAATAAATTTACGTTTTATTTTAAGGATTTGGGTTGTTCATTAAGTTTTGTCGTTCGATAAGAGAGGGCGTCGCCACTAGCCCAAAATTTTTATGTTTTGTTAGTACACTCTTCATATGAACGTATGTGAAGTTTCATTTCAATCTGTCAATTCATTCTTTGTTTACAAGCCATTTAGTATCACCGTGTCTCAGTATTTTTTTACGATGGAAAAAATTGAATATCGTGCAGTGATAAAATTCTTATTTATGGAAGGTGTAGCACCAAAAGAAATTCACGAACGAATGTTAAAAGTGTATAATGATTGTTCACCTACAATTAGAACAGTAGAAAGATGGGTTACTGAATTTAAACGTGGTCGTACAGGCCTTGAAGACGATCCACGTGAAAGACGTCCAAAAAGCGCATCAACACTAGAAATCATAGCCAAAATACGGGATATGGTTTTGGAAAATCGACGATTGTCTGAGCGAGATTTAGTAGAGGCTCTACACATCTCATTAGGCAGTGTGAGCCATATTTTAAGTGAAATTTTGGGTTTTAGAAAGCTGTGTGCACAATGGATGCCGCATTTGCTAACAATCGAACAAAAACACATTCGAATGTGACTTTCTCAGCAACATTTGGAGAATTTTAAAAAGGATAAAGTGGATTTTGTCCGTTGATTCATCACTATGGATGAGACATGGGTCTATCATCATGATCCTGAATCAAAACAAGAGGCTAAAGAGTGGTGTGAACCTGGTTGTTCGGCTTCGAAACGAGTTCGTGTCCGGAAATCGGCTAAGAAGGTTATGGCATCAGTTTTTTGGGATGCGAAAAGAATTTTGTTTGTGGATTACTTGCAAACTGGTAAAACAATTAATTCTGAATATTATTGGAACCTTTTGGACCAGTTGAAGGAAAAAATTCGTGAAAGAAGACCCGGTTTGCAGAAAAAAAAATCCTTTTTCATCAGGACAATGCAAGTCACAAGAGCATTTTGACAATGGCTAAAATCCATGAATTAAAGTTCGAATTGTTGGAGCATCCACCGTATTCACCAGATTTGACTCCCAGCGACTTCCATTTGTGTCCAGAACTCAAAAAATGTATGCGTGGCAAGCGTTTTTCATCAAATGAAGAAGTCATAACGGCTGTTGAAGCGTATTTTGCAGACCTTCCGGATTCTCACTTCATGGATGGAATCCACAGATTGGAGGATTATACTGAATAATAAAGTGTATTTTGAACCATAAAATTGTGTTTTTCTTATCGAACGACAAAACTTATTGAACAACCTGTTACTTGAAAGTTAACGTTTATTTACTCAATGAAATACACAAATACTAATTAGATTCACATCCAGCTTTTAAACATGGCTTGTCAAAGTTGGCTTGGCGGTTACCCTGACAAGAAAGTCACGGGTCGTAGGTTTTATTCCCACCCAGAATAAACATTTGTGTGCCTGATCACGTCTGTTTGTCCTGTATCCAGGTATGAATATCTATTTGAGTATTAAGAAAAAAGTAGTTGTCTATTTACCATAGTACAAGCTCTACTTAGTTTCGGATCAGTGCCTTTACCATGAGTTTTGAACATACGCACTCGCTAGCGACGGCGTAAAACATTTCTATGGCAAATGGGTACAGCGCCACTAGCGGTCACCTAAAGAACTAAAATCGATAGTACGAGTCGATAGGTAAAAAACCTATCGAAATGTAAACACTAGCGAGTAACGTTTTTTAGCCTTTGCTATAGAAATTCGGTACCATGAGTCACAAATTTGACAGTTGCTATCGAGAAATACTGTATCGATAGTAGTTTACTCGCTAGTGACTGTAAGTAAGTTTCGATAGCAACTCATAGTAGAGGTACAGATGGCCGTGTGAAAAGAAAATCCCAAGGTATTTAAAGTGATACCAAAAAAAAATCAACGAAATTTCAACACTTTTCCACGTCCTTGTACTGGTACAAATTAAATGTTTGAAAAAATTCGTAACGGGAGCCGTCATTCATAACACCAGTGTATGCAAACGAGTGGGGGGTTGTAGGAAGGGCTTGGAGGCTCAGACTGTATTACAGGAGGATTAGTCGGTGTTATTACCTCGCGGTAAAAGTATTACACCTTTTTTCATTCAGAACCGTATCTCGTATTAGATATTCTGAATTAATTTACGTATGAAGTAGGTATATGATTGAAGGTATATATTCATCTGCAATTTTGTTTTTTCTTAATCATAATATAAAGAGTTTTCTATCAGAAATGCACATTTTAATACTGGCAACATTTTTTGACATCAATTGGCGGGAGTAAATTTTTGACATTTTGTTATCTGTTGCTATTTGAGCTATTGTTGCTAGTTGCAAAAACGGCAGATAAAGATTAAGAATTAATCGTTTAGACGAAAGAGGTTCCATTTAATTTTTATCTCTCAAATGAATAAAAATCCGGGCAAGTGTGAGTTGGACTCGCGCTCAGTACGATTTTAGTAGAAACAATGAAATTGTAACTCTTGTAGTATATTTTAGTACAAAAAACATGTTATACATGTTTCGAACATTTTGATTCTTTTTTCTTACCTATTATTATTATTTTTATTTCATGGGATAATTTACATAATCTGTGTAAATTTAAGCGTTTAAAAATATTCAAGGTAGAACAAACCGATACACAGACAGACAGAAGACGCGGCGCCGGGGCGCAACGTAGGCTTGAGTATTGGGTTCCCTTGGGTGCGGAACCCTAGAAAAGAACAAAGATTAAACAAAAACATAATCGTACCCGTGTTCCGTAATTGGATCCAGATCATGCCATGGAGCGGGATCCGGTGGGATCAAAAGGGATTTTCTTTTAATTCTTTTACAGTAGGTATTTTTGCATTTAAATTATATATTTTGTTTTTGTTGGCGGCCAGAGAGATTATTTAATTCGAAATTCAAATTCCACTTACCCTCAGGTGGACACTTGGCTTCATAAAAGAGTTTTGTCGCAACCATTATATTTTTAAAATGCGAAAACATTAAAAATAAAATAGAGAGAATAACCAAACTTTACTTAAAACTTATCCACCAAACATTATAACAACTTAAAATATCGTACCTCCACATGTCTCCCGGAAATCAGGACAGCAATCTCCAAGTTTCAAACAAGCATGGTCACAATAGCACGGCTTGTCTGTCAAATCTTCTATGATGGCGTTTTGATGTGCTTTCTGAACGACACAAGAACTGTCACGCCCCGGACAGCACAGATTGGCGTCCCTGCAATAATTCGCGCCACAATATCCCGCCAAACACAACGCACTCGCGAAACACAGCCAGTATCGAATCATTTTGTTTTTTTACCACTCTACTTTTAATTTTATTTGACTTATTAAAGTTTTAAATTGGTATGGCTCTAAAATGCTTTACGTTCGGAAACTGGATCGGTGTTCTTTTTTTATTTTTGAAAATGAACGAATTCGAATTCACTCGTTGGCGAGACCGGTCGTTCTGAAACAAAAAACAAACTTTGGTTAGATACGGTCGCGTTCGACGTATAATTCCCTTCGAGTTTTCGAATTGGACTTTGAGTTTTTATTGTCGTTTAAATTTGTAATCTTTGTTGAAGTTGTAACGATTAAAATAATGTTCAAAGTCAGATAATTTCATTCGGATAACCAACGTTTTCTTTTCCATTGTTTTTAAAATGGGAAGTAATGAAGAAATGTAATGTACCCGTAATTTACTTTTTAATTTAATGTTACACTCACATTCTACGCAAAAACGGAAAAAAGGATATAATGTTACCCCATTGCCTCCTGTGAGGTTTGAACTCACGACCCCTGGTTTACGAGACCAGTGCTCTACCACTGAGCTAAAGAGGCTCGTATGAAGGGAGGCGAAATACTCGATCATGCTATCATGTATACAAATTAAAAACAAATTGAAAAATAAATAGTATTTTTACTTTTTTTTTAAATACCTTTTCGAGTCCATATTATAGGTTAACTTAACACATCAAAGTAGCTTCTATTATAATGTCCATAAGGATGTAGGTCACATAAAACGTAACATAGTTAGTTGAAGTTCCTGCCCCATCAAACAGTTGGAACCGTCAAAAACAGGTCCCGCGTCCACACATTTAATAAGGGAATGAGGTACTTGACCCTAAGGGCAGCGAACCTAACCGCGTCGCTAGCTAGGTATATGTTATTTTATTGGTTAACTGCTTACGCGATAGCTGATAACATCGCTGCTATTTAAGTGAGAGATGTTAAAAATGAATGAAAATATTTTTATTCAAATAACACCGGTTCGGAAGGTTGCTTTTCTACTGAGAAGAGCCGGCAGTAAACTCAGCAATTAGCTTTAAAAAACGAACTTAGATTGATTACATAACATTTATTTAGTTTAGTTTCTCACTGACAATACCTATGTGTTATCGAATTATAAAGTTAACTCTTTAAGACACGTTTTCATGCGTAATCACTACATAGTATAAAACAAAGTCGCTTTCTCTGTCCCTATATCGCTATGTCCCTATGTATGCTTAAATCTTTAAAACTACGCAACGGATTTTTTAATAGATAGAGTGATTGAAAAGGAAGGTTTTTATGTATAATACATGTGACATCCCACGGGAACGCGGGTAAAACCGCGGGGGACAGCTAGTAATACCAATATTTTAATAATGACTTTATGACCGATGTGCGGAGAAATGTAGTACTCAGTTTTTGTCAAAGAAGATGTGTATTATCGTGTAAGTGCAACCAACAACCGAAAGAAAGCGCTGGAAAGAGTTAAAGTACCTACTATCAGTTAAAACAATTATTTCTTCTGGTAGGTATGGTATCTAAAGAGGTCCCGATCTACCCCCTTATTCAACTAATACAAACTTCGTGAGCGAACCGCTTCACGGAGGCCTCGGAGAGCTTACCTCTCACGTGTTTAGTAGTATTAGCGTGGTCAGCGACAGAGACAGAGCATAGAGGCCGCGACTAAACATCCTCGAGTTAGTGTAGTTTTCGTTACGGAATCGAGTCCCTGGTACGTCCGCATTGACTGTTGACGTTTTTAGAGTGTTTAAGAAAAATTTACTCTATGCCCGTTATAATAAGGTTCAACAGCCTGATTATACAATTAACCATTGGATCAATAAATGAACCTTATTTCTTAACTAGTAAAGATGATTTTTCCGTGACATCATCAGGTGTCAAACAGGTCTCGAGAACTTTAATGTAAATGATGTATTAGTACAGGCTAATGACACCTAATTGTTATTTTTTTTCTTCTTAAATACCTATATATCCTACAAATATTATAAATGCGAAAGTTTGTATGTATGGATGTTTGTTACTCTTTCACGCAAAAACTACCAAACGGATTTTGATGAAACTTGGCCCATTTATAGAAAGTGCCCTGGAATATCACATAGGATACATAATGTGCCGGGAAAATGTTACATCCCTCGAGAATGCGGGAGAATCCGCGGGGGACAGCTTGTAAGTATAAATATTTTACCACAATCCAAAAATGGTAAGTACCAAACCCTGAACCGGAACTGGCTCTGACTGTTTTAAAATAAATTCGAATCAAAATTATTATACTTATAGATAAACAATGCCTAATCATAAATGACCGTATTTAGACATTTTGTCTCAATTTTAAAGTTTGTCTTGAATAGTCTCCAAATGCCTTTGCTTGCGGCGGCCGCGGCGTTGTGTGGCGGGTCGCTCACTTCCCTACAGTATGTTGAGGAGGGCGATGGCTGCCACACGCGTCATGCTTGTGAACAGACGCTGCTTGTGGGGGCTGGTCAGCTTTAGTTTGTTGGTATTTTTTTATTATTTCATTTTCATATTATTATTGTTTAATAATTCTTCACTTCTGCGATAACACACAGGTTTTGTCAGTGAGACTAAATAAATATTTTGTAATAAATCTAGGAACGTTTTTAAAAAGTGTAATTGTCGGCTTTTCTCAGTAAAAAATAACCTTCCGAGCCAGTATTAGAGGCTAACTATTCATAAGAGGTTTTAAAGGCATATTTGATTAAAAATATTTGAATTTGCTGATAGAATTTAATTTTGCACACAGATAAAATATTATTCAGATAATTACAGGATGTTTATATAACACAGATCCTTCAAGAAGGCGGGTGAAGCCGCAGTCCGGAAGCTAGTTACACAAGATTTGTTATAAAACAAGTTGAAATTAATCAAGTCTCTTCGTCAGTTAATAAGCTTGAAGGCAAAGTTAACACGCCATATCAAAATTTATTTAATTAGGTTGTATCGGAATATTTTGGATAATTAATTTATAAAACGAAGCATTAAGAAAGTCGATCTTTTGAGCATGGTTTAAGTTATAAACTTAATAGGTATATAAATAACTAGCTGCGCCCTCCGGCTTTGCCCGGTTTCGATCTTCGTTATAAACCTTCCTCTGGAATTACTCTATCGATTGCTGAAAACTGCATTAATATCCGTTGCTTTTGGCAAAGGCGACTTGATTCAAGCGCCATTTTGAAAACTTTACAGAAGAGCTATTTGATAATGTAAAAACCCAAAAACAGATACTGCATCTAAACTGCTTAACATTCCACATCGAAGCTGTTGAATATTGAAACGAAATGCAAGCATAAACGAATTTGTGCATGGGTCATCATCGGAGTAGTATAATTCCTTGAGATTTTTTTTACTTTTGTCAAAAATGGCGGTTGAGTCAAGTCGCCTGTTACTTATCTATATATTATATAGATAATTACTTATTTATGTATCAGACAATAAAGGTCTACATGTTAGTAACAGATACTTAATTAAAAAGTTTGTGTTATTATCTAAAATTAAAAATAATTGTTTGTTAATTAAATTTTATAAAATGAACCATTGTATGAACTCGGATTTTAATGAAATTTGTCACATTAAATATCTTCTGGATAACAAATGGAATACATTATATCGCGGAGTATAATATAAGATTCAGAAACGAGTGAAACCGCGGAGCAAAATCTAGTATGAGCAAGAATAGGTCAGACATTTTTTTCATTTTATTCTCGCTTTATCTCTTACACTGGACCAACTTCTTACCTCTATTTGAAAGATATGCTTGAAAGTAACCAAAGTATCCAATAATTTCTCTTATCCAAACCGATATAAACAAAGAATTTTTGTAATAACCGTTTAAGAAGCAATTTCAGTAATTTACTGTTACTTTCAAACAATCTGTAAAATAAATTGTTTTAGAATATTAAAAAGTAGTATATTTAACGAGTTTAACAAGAAAACGTTACGAAGTTAAGTTTACAAGTTAACAAGGTATGGCCAACCAACTTTAACCAAAAGAGTTACATTAATATTTAATGATTTCGTAAAAATGCTATATAAAGCTGGTCAAACTGCTTAAAATATTGAATTGTCATCGGTCCTTGACAATTATGCTAAACTTCGAGGTAATCCGATGTTTTGAAGGGGGTCAAAATCATGTTCAAAGTTTCCGTTACATACTAATCTATAAAAATATGTATAAAGCTAATAAAAGCGTATTAATAAAATAGCTTAAACGACTAAAAACGAAAACAATCATTTTGACATTTAATAAAAAGTAGCTGTTTTGACTCATCCCTTTTTAGTACTTTCTAACTTCAAATATTTCTCAGGGCCGTTTAGATAAGTACCTTAAAAGAATATGTGGACTAATGCCTGAGAAAGACAGTTTGGGCAACTCAATGATGTGATGTCGAATGTATGAGGAAACCATGGGTTTAATGCTATGAGCTTAAGCTCTGTGACGTAGCTACCGGAGGACTAGACGGGGCAGTGCCCCAGGGCCCCCAAGCTCAGGGGGCCCCTCGAACTCTGACTTACAAACAGTGAAACGATTTTAAATAGTTTAGTTGAGGTCCTACAAAACTTTTTGCCCCCGGGCCTTTGGTTACCTAGCTACGCTACTGCTTAAGCTTTCGGTAAATGAAAACACTTGAATTAAGGTTGGATATTTTGTAGAAACTGACTACTAAATGTAGATTTGTAAACATAGTTAAGTAACAACACCGCTAAGTAGCTACTAATACCAGTACCTGCACTCAAAAGCCAGATCCTTTCGTTGTGTGCATACTTTCGGCCACACCACCATTAACACAAACCTAAATAAAAAGTTAAATAATAAATAAAAAAGGAAAAAACGTGTGTGTGTACTTATGTACGAAATTATCAATGAGAAAAACTGCATTTTCATCCGAACTCTTTGCACATGTCTGTAAAAATTAGTAACATTGTTAGACGTTGTTAGGTTATTATTGACAATAACATAATTACTCACTCATTGACACTGACAGTTGCGATTTGGGTGATGTTCCGGAGAGACCGTTATCAGCTGACTTCAACCTGTTAATTTTGTGTTACAGTGATGCGCGCGCATCTTAAAATTTCACCCTCATAATGTTTTCATATCGCGGCTAAAGAAGTATAAATTAAAAAGTTTAATATTAATCAACGCTACGGCAGGTACTTCACTTACGTTACGTATAATATAAACCGGTTTTAATTAACAAACATCGTAAATTGAATATCGATAACAACTCGATCGAGCTGTAGTTTCAATAGCACTATTCAAATTCGGAGTCGATTAAACCGAGACGGTTTAACTCGATTAGTTTAAATCGATTACTATTGTGAATTTGTAACTGGGACGCGGTAGTGACATGACATTTACGAGATGACTGTGTTTTGGCACCGAATCTAATTCGAAAGTATTTTTGGATTATTGTTTAGCATTTTTGAATAGATGAGCTCTTAGTGCAGAGTTCGTCCGAGGAAGTACTACCACCTTACCCATTTCGGCCGTGAAGCAGTAGTGCACTCGTATTACTGTGTTTCGGTTAGACAGGTAAGGGGGCCGTTGAAAGTACAGGCACATGACCATAGGCGGCGGTGACCACTTACCATCAGGTGGACCGTCTGCTTGTTTCTCGACCCAAGTGGTATAAAAAAAACAAAAAAATATTGTATATACCCATAAAAATCTAGCCGACCTCCACGGCTTCACCCACAGACAAAAGATTCCCATGTGCTAGTCCAGGCTATAAAACTATGTTCATATTTTCACCAAGTTTCACTCAAGTTAGTTATGTCACTTTGGCGTGAAAGAGTTAAAAACATTCATACTTACATCTATAAATATATCCTCACAAAAACATTCATACTTACATCTATAAATATATCCTCACAAAAAAATTGCATTTATAATAGGATAGTAAGTAAGTAGTAGTTAATCTTGCCGATTCTTCTCAGTTGAAGGTTGTCTTTCGAACTGGCGGTAACTTGGTTAACTTAAACCGCCCTAAAGTGCAGTACCTCTACCATGAGTTGCTATCGAAACTTACTTTAGTCACTAGCAAGTAAACTACTATCGATACAGTATTTCTCGATAGCAACTGTCAAATTTGTGACTCATGGTGCCGAATTTCTATAGCAAACGTTACTCGCTAGTGTTTACATTTCGATAGGTTTTTTACCTATCGACTCGTACTATCGATTTTAGTTCATTAGGTGACCGCTAGTGGCGCTGTACAGATTTGCCATAGAAATGTTTTACGCCGTCGCTAACGAGTATGTACGCCAAAAACTCATGGTAAAGGCACTGTTCGCAGCCCTAAACTGAGTTAATGGTTCTGAATTTTGAATAAATTGTTATATAAGTTTTCTTAAATTTTTGTTAATATTTAACATATTGTTTACTTATTTAATTTTCGTACTGTTTATCAAATATAATTTGTGCATAAACGAATTTTGTTTTTATAACTCAGAAAGTTTATTTGGTTTGTACTTTTACATTACTATATCATCTTATATATAAAATTCTCGTGTCGC
Organism: Habrosyne pyritoides; assembly: GCA_907165245.1. NCBI lineage: Eukaryota > Metazoa > Arthropoda > Insecta > Lepidoptera > Drepanidae > Habrosyne > Habrosyne pyritoides. The sequence continues at coordinate 2,702,788 of OU015606.1, forward strand.
AATGTTAGTTACCATACTCCTACAAAACGGCTACACCGATTTTTATAATATTTTATATGCATATTCAGTAGGTCTGAGAATTTGTTGCTATCTATTCTTCATACCCCTAAGTGATAAGGATTGTCCACCCCTAACATTTTTATATTATTCTGTTCCATTCACAGAACCGAAATAGGGTTGCTAGATGAAAATCGTATATAATAATTGTACTACGATAAATTTTCATGTATAGTTTATAATTAAGTAAATATAGCAAAATATATAAGTCTACTGTACGTGTATATGTCCTTATGTTATGGATAATGATTAACAATTTTTGCTTACGTTCGGGGCCCTGTAGCTCGGGGGCCCCGTATCATTGTTACGGTAGATACGGTAGTAGCTTCACTCCTGAGTCTCACAATTCGCATACCCTATTTATAATATTAACATAAATGATAGTTTTTTATTTATTTTATTTATAACTAGCGACCCGCCCCGGCTTCGCTCAGCTGCAATGTAGATACTAATACATATAAACCTTTCTCTTCAATCACTCTATCTATTAAAAAAAACCGCATCAAAATCCGTTGCGTAGTTTTGAAGATTTAAGAATACATAGGGATATAGGGAGAGAGAAAGCGACTTTGTTTTATACTACTTATGTAGTGATATATTAACCATAAAACTTATGTCTACCTTTACAGGCAAGCCTAATGCGACAGAGAAGTTATTATCTATCTTATATATAATCTATACTATTCCTAATATTACACGTTGTCGACTAATAATACAAAATAAGCTGAGCAACTGAGAGCTACAAATTCACCAATATCATTGCTGCCGGCCTCAAGCTGGTTCAAGGTTTGTGGTTCCACCCCTAGCGACCTTAACTTAGTGAACCCAAGGGAAATGATAGCGGAGATTAGAAGAGCCTCCCTATATAATATATTCTACAAATTATTACCATCTTAAGTGTTATTTCCATGAAAATGTCGTTTGTTTCGTTTACGTGCGAGTTGTTGATATTGTTAAAACCGATATGCCTTTGTTACATTTTTTTTCGTTCAAAAGAGAATGTAGGTAACAAAATAGTCTTTATGTTAAACTCGTAACTTAGCAGTGGGTTAATGAATTAATTGTGCCCTAAGCTTGAACATCTATCGTAATCGTATCGTTATCTTATCGAGGGCGACAATAACCAATGAGATGGTAATGGGAACATCGCGCATCGCCACTGTATGCCCGAAGCTAAATCTATATATAAAAAGGAGAAGGTGACTGACTGACATATCATCGTAGGGCCCAAACTATAAGGGTTAGAAACTTGAAAGCCAGCAGTGACAGATAGGAACACTGTGGGGTTTTAGTCAGTAGAAGACAGACATAACCCGGCCGCTCCCCCCGGAACCGCCGGGTATCCGGTGGAGGATTTGCACACATAAAATAAAAAGGACCCAAACTATAAGGGTTAGAAACTTGAAATTTTGCACAGGGGTTTCTTTTATAACGTAGAAGAGCGCTAAGAAAGGATTTTAGAAAATTCAACCCGTAAGGGATTGAAAAGGGGTTGCAAAGTTTGTATGGAACAACATGGTTTCTTGGTCTTTTACTTTTCTATTCAAATTTTTTTTCATCAGATTATACCTTATAGCTTATATCCCTTGGGAACGCGGATAAAACCGCGGGAGACAGCTATATACCATACAATCCAGCTTTTTGGCGCACTCGTTACGAAGACGATTCGCTAGCGATAGATGTTCGGGCTCAGGTCACTGCTGTTAGAACAAATTCAAACATAGAATATTTTCTCTATGACTTAAATTACTGTGTTAAATCAAAAATGATATTATTCTATTATTCCAAAATTAAAAGGAATTGGATCGTATGCCAGTTTGTTGGCCAACTTGACATTCAAAATTCAAAACCATTTATTCAGTTTAGGCCTTCGGAGGGCACTTATGAAGGTCAAATTTAAAGTTACTGAAGCTACAACCGGTTCGGAAGTCAGCCTTCAACTGAGAAGAACCGGCAAGAAACTCAGCAAGGTTACATTTTTTTTTATTTGTTATATAAATTTTTATCTATTCTGACTTTTTGGCTATTTTATAATTTCAATTTTACATAATTTTATATTTAACAATTACAAGATACTTATTATAGGTAACATTAATAAAAACAAAACAAAAAAAAATATGACAAGACTACAAAATAGAAAATAACAATAATTAGGTACTTACAACTTAAACAAGAGATTTAGAGGTGCACTGTGCAGAGAGCAGCTATTTCCATACATTTTTATCTTCAATATAATGAACTACCTTGTAATACGCTTTTTCTTTCAAAACTTTCCTAATATAATTTTTAAATTTATGATCAGACATTTTGGTTATTGAAAGCGGTATCTTATTATAAAATCGAACACAATTACCAAGAAATGACTTGTTAACTTTAGTTAGTCTAAAGTATGGAACAACTAACTTCTCCCTTTAAAAAAAAAATATCTGTTTAGCCGTTTGGGTGCTTGAGTGACCAACATCATAACAAAGAAACTTTCAGATTTACAATATTAGTGGTAATTTTTCTAAGTTTTAGAGGTCACCGCCGCCTATGGACCTTTGCAACACCAGGGGCATCGCCAATGCGTTGTCGACCCTGAGACGTGAAGTTGTTAAGTGTCATGTGCCTGTAATTTCACTGGCCCCCTTACCTTTCTAACTTAGGTTACTTCCCCGGACGAACTCTGCACTAAAAGCATTAAACTCCAGTCAATTTTGATATAATTCGGGAAATAATGTTAATATATTAACATTTTTTTTTTTAAATATTCAAGCATCCTTATCAAAAAGTTATCTTCACCGCGCAAACTTACAAAACGTATTTAATGTATTAATTAAACAATTTCCGTTTTAAATTAAAATCGGAGCCTACCTGCACGTGATTTGTATGTAAATTGCCCTTCAAAGGGTTGTACAACAAAGTTCTGCCCTGAAAGTTAGTTATGTATTAATGAACATAGCTATTACATATCGTATTATATTGTTGAAGGTATATTGGCGACGAATAATAACTAGACCCTAGGAATAGACCTTAATGAAAGGGCTTGTGGTGAAGGTCTCAAATATGTTTTTTATAATCTATACTAATATTATAAAGAGGAAAGTATGTGAATATGTTTGTTATTCTTTCCCGCAAAAACTACTAAACGGATATGGATGAAACTTGCCACAAGAATAACATATAGGCTACTTTTTATTCCGGGAAAATGTGATGTCTTACGGGAACGCAGGTAAAACCGCGGGGGACAGCTAGTATAGCTATAAACCATAAAGCTGTGCATCTACATGTGGATATCCATCGTAAAGGTGACGTACATTAAATCACAAGCAACAGGCGGGCTAATGGATTCGGACCCTAATAAAACCCGAAGCAAAGTGATACGATTGATAGGCTAAAATGAAGTGCGACTTTTTTTATTATTAACTAGCTGTCCCCTGTGGTTTTACTCGCGTTTACGATGGATGTAATATTTTTCTGGGATTAATAGTAACTATGTGGTAATAAAGGTTATAAACTGTATTTGTGCCAAGTTTTATTTAAATAAATCAGTAGTTTTTGCGTCGTTTTAGACATGATAAAGTGAGACGTTCCATTTGTCTCTAAAGGCTTGTAAACATTTTCAGTAAACTACCACCATTTAACCAAATCCTGACTGACTAACTCTGCACTGGCACAAATAAGTCGTAATAAAAATGTTGCCATATAAAAAAACAAAAAAAAAGCACACCAAAATTTATCGTACAGCCACACACCACAAATTCAACCTCAAAAGATATCCACATTACAATCTGTATCCGATCCACCACAGTGTCACAATGTGAAAGGTTGTTCAATGACTCTAAGGGCGACTACACACACTGATAACGACAACGCACCGTAACTAATCTATATACCATTTAATAATTATGAGTTTAATAATTAATGATCGAAACTGTTAACCCTCTGTCAAATCAATTTGTGGTTGCTATGGGAGTTAGATCGACTATTACCGACGAAGGGTGTAAATATCTATATAAGTATGTATTTAGAAATAAAAATGGTATATCAGTTATCTAGTTTCCATAGTACAAGTATAGGGGCTCGATGCTGTAACGAAAATTACACTCGCGGATGTTTCGTCGCGGCCTCCGTGCTCTGTCTCTTTCGCTAACTACGCTAATACTACTAATACGTAAGAGGTAAGCTCTCCGAGGACTCCGGGAAGCGGCTTGCCGATGAAATTTGTATTGGCTGAATAAGGGGGCTGCTTAGTTTAGGATCAGAGGCCGAACATCTATCGCAAGCGTATCGTCTTCGTATCGAGTGCGCCAAACAGCTGATTTGTATCAAAAATTTTACATGGCGTATACCGTGATGTTGCGCGATGTTCAATTTCCCATTGGTTTTTGGCGCACTGGATACGATGACGATTCGCTTACGATAGCTGTTCGTGCTTAGGCCTCTGATAGCCGTATGTAAAAGAATGCCCCAGGTCATTTATTTATTATCTATATAGAGGTAAAAAGTCTCCTCTTATTTTTGAGTATGGCAACTAAAACCTTTTTAGTACTTATTTCCAGCCAGGATCGAGTTGAACTATTTAGATAGAAGCGATATTCACTACTGCTGTGGGTAGCCAATGCATGTTCTGACGTAGGTGGATATAGGTAACTTTTGTTTCGCAACTCAAGCTAAAAGATACCTGCACCCTTATTCAGCTAATACAAACCTTAGTTAGAGATCTTGAGTGCCACACCGCAGGTCGTAGATTTGATTTCCATACAGAAAAAATATTGTGAACATGGACATGTCTGTTTGTTCTGTGTCTGGATGTAAATATCTGTATAAGTATGTATATAGATGAAAAAAGTTGTACGTTATGTAGATAGTATATCAGTTATCTGGTTTCCATAGTACAAGCTCTGCTTAGTTTGGGATCAGCCCCCTTATTCAGCTAATAAAAACTTCTTCGGCGAGCCGCTTCACGGAGGCCTCGGAGAGCTTACCTCTCACGTGATTAGTAGTATTAGCGTAGTTAGCGAAAGAGACAGAGCACGAAGGCCGCGACGAAACATCCTCGAGTTAGTATCATTTTACTTACAGAATCGAGCCCCTGAGCGGTCTTGCGGTATCGCTTAAGCCTCGGGACATGGTACAAATACCCCTGTAGCCCTGGATATTTTCCATGACATCCATTACATTAATCCTAGAAGGTGAATGACTTTCAAGTGAAGTACAGTTGCTGGAATAATATGTGATCATTAATTATTTAGCGTATCTAAGATTTGACGCGGCAATTGTCTCGGTGATCAGAGATCATAACTGCCATGCCTCAGGTCGTTTATTCATGAATGGTCTTTGACTATCCCTACTAATATTATAAATGTGAATGTAAGTTTGTTTGTTACGCTTTCACGCGAAAACTACTTAAGCGATCATAATGAAACTTTGTATACATATTCTTGGAGGTATTAGAAGTAACATAGGATAGATGAGATAGACATTTTTGTGCCGGGAAAATGTTATTTCCCTCGGGAACGCGGGTGAAACCGCGGGGGACAGCTAGTATATCTATATAAGTACGTAGTTATATAGAAAAATGTTGCAGGTATATCATTTAAATCTGGATTCCATAGGACAAGCTCTGCTAAGTTTGTGATCCAGGATATTTGTTAATTAACTAGCTGTGCCACGCGGCTTCACTCACATTGCCGTGGGACGTTTCATTTTCCCGGGATAAAAAGTTCTTATATAATAAAATTCTATGTTTTAATCCAGGTTATATACTATCTATGTGCCAAGTTTCATACAAATCCGTTTAGTAGTTTTTGCGTGAAAGAGTAACAAACATCCATACATACAAATTTTCGATTTATAATGTTAATAAGATTTTATTAAGAACAAAAACATTTCCAAGAAAAAATAACATATCCTGCCAATGTCCTGAAAAACGGACAACATAGCCCTTAGGGCGTATTATACCTACCTACTTATTATTTTTTAACTTGTCCTTCCTTACATAATATACGAGTATACTAGCCTCTACCCATGGTTTTTTCTGAAGTAAAAAGTTCTTTACTAACTGCAGAACATACTTTATCTACGCGAGTCAACGTTTCACATTTATCATCACTACATAGTATAAAACAAAGTCGCTTTCTCTGTCCCTATATCCCTATGTATGCTTAAATCTTTAAAACTACGCAACGGAGTTTGACTCTTTTACGCAGCGGTTTTTTTTAATAGATAGAGTGATTGAAGAGGAAGGTTTTTATGTATAATACATGTGACATCCCACGGGAACCCGGGTAAAACCGCGGGAGACAGCTATAATATTATAAATTTAAATTAGTTTGTTACGCTTTCACGCGAAAACTACTTAACTGATCATCATAAAACTTTGTGCAAATATTCTTGGAGGTATTAGAAGTAACATAGGATACTTTTTGTGCCGGGAAATGTTACATTCCTCGGGAACGTGAGTGAAGCCGCGGGGAACAGCTAGTTTTAAATATAGTACTCTTGTCTTAACCATTGCCCAAGGAATAATTGGTAAACTGTTGAAGTTGGCACCTATAAAACCCGCTTAGTTTGAGGCCACAAGTAAACGAAAAAAAAATCAATTAAATATGGAATCGTAAGTAAGGCTCAGTGTTTGTGATAATTAGAATATTTTTACAAAAGTATGTTTTAGAAAAAAAAAAGTTTATACCACTTGGGCCGACAAACAAGCAGTCCGTCCACCTGATGGTAAGTGGTCACCGCCGCTTATGGACATTTGCAACACATCGCCAATGCGTTGTCGACCCTGAGAGGTGAAATTGTTAAGTCTCATGTGCCTGTAATTTCACCGGCCCCCTTACCTTTCTAACCGAAACACAGTAATACAAGTGCACTACTGCTTCACGGCAGAAATGAGTAAGGTGGTAGTACTTCCCCGGACGAACTCTGCACTAAGAGCTCTACAACTCGTTCTTTTACTTTTCTTCAATAGTAGATGCATGTAATTACAAAATAATTGTATTGATTTTCATATGAATATTTAACACTTGCTGCCGTCCCGGGAATTAACGCGCGTTCCCGGGAAAATTCATGTATCCCGGGAATTATAACATACCCTACGTCACTCGGGAATAGTATGGCATTCTGTCAGTGAAAGAACTATTGAAATCGGATTAGTATTTCGCAAATTATCTCTTAGGTTATACAAAAAACAAATATAAATTATTTTGTTAGCCACGCCTGAGTCATTTATATGTGATCTCAAAATCCGACAACCAAACATACAATTTATATTAACACGCTTTATAATATTAATATCGTTAGGAAATTAATTCCATTTTGCGGTAAAATTATGTCACATACTGCTGGAATAAAGACTTCTATTTCGAATTATTGTTCAAATTCCAATATTTATTAAAAATTCCGTTACAAGTATTGCTTGCACTACATAGTTAGGAAAATAAAAAAGAAATTAAAAATAATCTGTTGCGAGCTCAAAGTACGAAATTAGAAAAATGTTGTATTTTGAAAGTAACTCCAATATTTGTTAAAAACTTCACAATCAATTCAAATTTTATTTTTTTAATTATCGAACATTAAAACTAAAAAAAAATTGTGATTCTAATAACGAAATAAAATAAAAATGTTACCAAGTAGGTAACTATCTAACTTTATTTATCAGCAACTCACACTTGACCAGCACAGATAACAATATAGAGATACATCCATTAGAAGATTTATAGACTTGTTGAACCCATTCGTTATCTCAACGGAAATGTAGGTATCATTATTAAGAAGAAGTTGTTTCGTCCCGCTCACACGCGCTGATAAGGAAAGAGAAACTAGAGCAAACATTCGTAATGATTTTGAGGTTTAAAATTTTAAGTATAGAGGTCTCGACACTATAAAGTTTAGACGTAGTAGAGCTTTTAGTGCAGAGTTCGTCCGGGGAAGTACTACCTTAACTATTTCCGCCGTGAAGCAGTAGTGCCCTTGCATTACTGTTTCGGTTAGAAAGGTAAAGGGGCGGTGAAATTACAGGCACATGAGACTTAACAACTTCATGTCTCAGGGTCGACAACGCATTGGCGATGTCCTTGGTGTTCATAGACGGCGATGACCACCTACCATCATGAGAACCATCTGTGTTTGTCAGCCAATTTCGCTACACTTTAGTTAGCTTCGGGTATGCTAATATTAATAATAATATGACTTGGCTTAGGCCCGTGATGGTCAAAATGGTACCAGCTCCAAGCTGAGAAAAAAAATTAAAAATAAATAAGTTTATTTTCTCTCAAAACACACAAATTAAAATGATGGATACATTATAGCCAAATAATGATTCTGTATCTGTGTGTCGTGCGTGAGCAAAAAAAAGGCTACGACTAAGCCTAATGTATGATGATATTCTGTCGTCGCCTATGAATATCAATGAAATAAAAAAATGTACATTCCTCGGTACCTATAGAAATATTATAATATTAATCAAAAAAATATATAAATAGTGCCATAGTATGGATGCCGCGTTATATAAGAAATATTAATAAGTTCATTTATGTATTACGTACTATGTTCTATAAGGTTAATGACACTAGGTCGAAGATGTTTCGTCGTAGACTATGTTCTGTCTCTGTCGCTAACTACACAATCATCAATCATGTGAGAGGCCGCTCTCTGAGGCCTTGTCCGCCGACGATGTTTATACAATGGATTGCAGACTAGTTAGAACAGAACTATCGCGTAAGGAAAATTATAAGGTCATAAATATTAAATTTACCTGTAATTTTCATAAATAATAATGTTTAATAATATTCAGGAACATTCTTTACACGAGGCCATCTCATCCCAGAACTAAGCTAACTATAATGGAAACTAGATAACTGATGTACTACATATAGGTACCTTTTATTTTTCTAAATACATACCTATATATATAGTACCTGGATGGCCGAGCTTTCCTCGGGTTTTCTTTACTAAAATGACTACTGCCATATTCTCTTCTTTAAAGCACTGTCATATATACCTAGATACGAATTAGATGCGATCATAAAGGGCGTACCTTTAAGTGTAAGTGCTTTTACCTCTAATGGTATTGTAGCAGTTTTCATTGCCTAAAAACACGGATAAAACGACGTTTTCTAAAAATGTAACCTAGCTAGATCGATTTATTGCCCCCGAAACCTCCTGCAAACTAAATTTCATGAAAATCGTTGGAGCCGTATCCGAGGTCCTAATTATATTGTATATATTATATATATTGATATACAAGAATTGGTCGGTATTAGATTTAACACGCAGAAACAGAACAAACAGAGATGTTCATGCACACAAATGTTTGGCAGGTGTTCAAGTGGGAATAGAACCCGCGACTTGCGACTTGGCAGGGTCGCTCACCACCAAACCCACTGGCCTGTCGAATATAATACTTTGACGGTTAAGTTGGCGCGGTGGTTAGACCCTGACAGCCATAAAACAAGACGTGGGTCACATCTCAACTAGGAAAACATTTGTGAGTATGGACTTCCAGTTATCTGGTTTCCATAGTATAAGCCTAACTAAGTTTACCAGATGGCTGTGTGTTACAATACAATACAAATATGCTTTATTGTTCACACCACATACAGAGAAAATTAAATAAAAAAGTATTTTACAAACATTATAAGAGCAAACAATGTAGGCGGCCTTATTGCTGAAGCAATTTCTTCCAGGCAACCTAGGGTAATAGGAAATAAATAATAATATTGCTGGCGTTGCTTATTAAATTCTTACATAGAGTTTTTGAATGTTCTAGGACATTTATTACTAGCTTTGATTGCTGTGGTTTTATCCGCGTTCTTGAGGGATGTAATCTTCGACAGGATTATAGCATAGGCTATCTCTATCCGGAATAATGTACCAAAGGGAATTTTAAAATAGTTAAGTTCCCGATAATATATGCAAAGTCATTATAATTCGCTCTAATGCTTTAAAGCATATACGGGCAACAACCGGCCCGCGGGCCAGATTTGGCCTGCTGTAAGATATGATCCGGGCCGCGAGACCTTATGAAACAACCCAATTAAAAAAATATTACATTAGGTACTTATACTCACTATGTACTGCAGTAGTAAATGCACTAAGGACTTTTAAAGCGCGGCTGCGAACGTATTTGCACGCTAAAGTTTGGCCCTCATTCAACATGTCAAAGGTTGCCCATACCTGCTTAAGGGATTAGTAAAGGTTATTATTGTCACTTAGGGCTTCCAAAGGACACTAGATAAGCCAATGGAAGCCTTAATTAAGTTGACCAAGCTTTTCGTGGTTTAAAAATATAAAAGATATGAAGAAAATTTGGGACAAATTCAATGTAATTTCATACCACTTCCTTATAGTCTCTTTATAAAATCTGAACTATGAAACATCAATAGTTCCTTGCCCGGCCCGGGTATTGAAACCAAAACCTCCGGTCTCTAGTTGCGCTACAAGTTTGAATCACATTGTTTGGCATTAAGACCGACTTTGTACACTACTGTACATAAAGTATTAAATAAATGACACTAACTGGAGGATATTTCGTCGCAGCCACAATGCTCTGTCTCTGTCGCTAACTTCGCTAACACTACTAATCACGTGAGAGGTAAGCTCTCCGAGGCCTCCGTGAAGCGGCTCGCCGACGATGTTTGTATTAGCTGAATAAGGAGGCAGATCAACATGATCCGATCACCCGTTTAGTCTTGAACTAAACAAAACAAACAAGAGTTTGCATTTGATGCGTTTGTTACTGTACAACTGGCCGAATACAACAATGCTCCAGTGATAAATAAAAAATAACAGCATAAAATCAAAAGAGGTATTAACTGTCACCTCAGCACAATACCTACAAGGTATCTACAGTTGCCTAGAGTTATATAAAGCTCCAAACAGACACATCTGCATAGACTGGTATATATATGTATGGCTTAACGCTTGAGCAAGGAAACCTAATACGATTAGTGAGTATTGACTGAAGATTCTGAGAATGTATGCAACAGTAAATAATTATCAATTTCAACTGATAGTATGTGATGAGTGAGGGATAGTTTGATTTGCTAGCTTGATGGTACAAGTCTGTTTGGTGTCTCTAGATGTATATGTCTGCCAGGAAGGACCTGTAAATGGCTTACCTGCTTTGTGAGATGATTTTTGTAACCTCTTAGTACATACTCGTATGTAATAGAGCCTTTATTTTAGTGCAGAGTTCCCCGGGGAAGTACTAACACGTGACCGTTTTACGCCATGAAGCAGTAGTGCACTTATATTACTGTGTTTCGGTTAGAATGGTAAGGGGGCCGGTGAAATTACAGGCACAGGAGATTTTAACAATTTCACGTCTCAGAGTCGACAATGCATTGGACTGGCGACAAAGGATTGGCAGTGACCACTTACAATCAGCTGGACCATCTGCTTGTTTGTCAGACAACGTGGTATAAAAAATTTCTTTAAGTATAAAAATAAAGTCACTTTTTCTTAGCTTAGATCTTTAAAACTACGGAATAGTTTTTAATGCGGTTTTTACTATCGCTTAGAAAATTTCTTAGAGGAGGTTTATGAGTATATTAAATGTATACTGTTTAATACTGGCAGGCAAGGGCGGGTCGCAAAGTAGTATGTGTTATTTTTGTAATTGCTGAGTTTATTGCCGGCACTTCTCAGTAAAAGTAACCATCCGAACCGGTGTTAGAGTCTGACCATTCATAAGTGCCTGTGAAGGGCTATTTGAATAAATATTTCATAAATGTTTACAATTATTTAGGATTGCTTTTTAACTAGATATTGCAGTAAAATGGTAATTGTCTGGAAAGTCTTAAACTTAAACGAGTGTTAATGCAACTTTGAACGTAAATTCATATGCTAACTTGATAAATTCCATATCATTTACTCAAACACTTAGTTTTGTGAGTTATTATGTTAAATAAGTTTTTAAATACAATATGAAGGTTTTTCATTGACTTAGTCTATTTATAAATTTGTGGCCGGTTATATTTATTATATACTCGCTGTCCCCGCAGTTTTTTTTTTTTTTTTATGCCACTTGGGCCTACAAACAAGCAGACGGTCCACCTGATTTAGTCCCGTTTATCGATATCATATATAGCAGGAGTGGCCAACAAGTCGATCGCGATCGACCGGTCGATCGCGCGACCAATTTTGGTCGATCGCTCGCAAGTTCCATGAGGGGACGCATTCAATGCCAAATGTTTCTAGTACTTGATACAGGAATGAACTGGAATGAACATGTACGCAGCTCGTGGTTCGAGTAGGGAGACATTCGCAGCCGTTGCATGTCCCGTGCGCATATTGTTCATTACCTGCGCTTCTCAAAATAGATCGATCGCGACTCAATTTTAAAAATAAAAAGTAGATCTTATGTGCACAAAAGTTGGCCACACCTGATATATAGCCTATAACTATCTAGGAAAATTCAGCGTCGAATGATAGCAGTCTCATCACACGATATACGATTCCGTAGTTTTGAGGTGATGGTGCGTCAATGGAACCCCATTTCGCTTATATATGTATATATAGATTACTAGCTGTCCCCCGTGGTTTCACTCGCGTTCCCGAGGGATGTAGCATTTCCCGGCACAAAAAGTATCCTATGTTACATTTAATACCTACAAGAATATGTGTACCAAGTTTCATGATTATCGATTCAGTAGTTTACGCGTGAAAGCGTAGCAAACAAACTTACATTCACATTTATAATATTAGTAGGGATATAGAAAATATATAGATTGTTTAAATTAATGTTGTTTTTTCTTTTGTGTCATTGTCACTGTTTTACTAACTTAATGGTTTAATACTTTTATCATATCTTATTAAAATTTAAACATAATGAAATGCCATAATAATAAACAGTCTGGTTTAGAGCCACAGCAGTGCAGCCGCCAAGTCATACACATATGCTCGTAAATATTGCTAAAAAAATATAAATTGTACTTGAGTCATAATGACACATCATAAATAGCAAAATAAAGATAAAGCAAGGGATTAACAAAATGGTTGATTCAGTCTCACTGTTTATCAAACTAGCTCCATTTTTAGACGAATATTTATACGGAAAAAGTGCCTGTCGCAATGCAATAAATAAAAACAAAAGGCATTATACACGAGCTGTAGGTAGATATCAACACTCGATATTTTCATTTAATATACCACTCTTATCGAGTAAATTCATTTAGCCCCCTAATTCAGCTAATACAAACTTAGTCGACTAGCCGCTTCACGGAGACCTCGGAGAGCTTATCTCTCACGTCATTAGAAGTATTAGCGTAGTAAGCGACAGAGACAGAGCACGGAGGCCGCGATGAAACATCCTCGAGTTAGTGTCATTTTCCTTACAGAATCGACCCCCTGTTCTTAGGTAAAAATAGAGCCAAGTTAATGGTAAAAAATATAACTTTATTGAATTAAACATATTGATGTCCCTTCAATAAAAAGTCATCATTAGACGAACCAGTTGGCTTGGTGGTTACAGAGCCTGACTGCTACGGCTCTGGTAGGTTCTATTCCTACTCAACACAAACATTTGAGAGCATGAACATGTCTGTTTGTTCTGTGTCTGGGTGTAAATATACAATAAAAAAGTAATTGAAATATGTAGTATATCAGTTATCTGGTTCCCATAGTACAAGCTTAGTTAGTTTGTGGACAGCCGTGTATAAAGAAAGTCACAGGATATTTTGTAATCATTATACCTACATTGAATAAAAATGTCTTGAATTTGACAAGAAACATTAAAAAGTGCAATAAAGCGACAAGTCAAAATATCAATACCAAAATCAAGGGTCATTATCAAAATATGGTTCTCTAACAGTAAACCACTAATCGATTTTCAACGATAAACAATACCCAAACCAGTAAACGCATCGATGCAATTTCAATTGTAACCGAATAACAATAGAACATTAAATACATTGACCACAATATATCGATTAAACAGATTCTGAATAAAATGCGAAATGGATTTACTGAATGCATTGTTGGTTACCAATGACATTTCGTGGCGTATTTTAAAGTGCGGTTTTAATCCAATGCAGTGAATGTCCGATATTTAAGTGTATTTATTCGAATTCTGCGATGATATACGCAAGCTATGTGGCAGCGGTGGGAAAAAAGAGCTGGCCCTTTATTCAGCTAATACAAACTTCGTCGGCGAGCCGCTTCAGGGCGGCCCCGGAGAGCTTACCTCTCACGTGATTAGTAGTATTAGTGTAGTTAGCGACAGAGACAGAGCACGGAGGCCGCGAGGAAACTTCCTCGAGCTAGTGTAATTTTCCTTACAGAATTGAGCCCCTAAAGATCGAGCGTGGCGTGCCATTGGTCTATGTCCAGCAGTGGACGGAGCTAGGCTATGATGATCTTTCGATGTCTGTGTTTAAGTCAGCAATAATCTACTGTTAGTAGATATAGAAAATGTCGCCGATTTCAGTAAATGGGATAGCCAAATTCAAAATTATTTATGTAAGTGTTATTTATTTGATTACTTTGATATAAAATGATAGAATGTATGTCTATGTTTAAGACAGTACCAATCTACTGTAGGTATGCAAAATAGTTTACAGGGAATGGAATGGTTCATTTAAAAAGACCTTTATTAACAAAATTTCGATCATCATCTTATTACTATCTAAACTAAAACATTTGATTTTTTGTTTGTTTGTTTGTTACGATTTTACTCAAAAACTACTTGATAGATTTTAAAAATTCTTTCACCATTAGAAAGCGACATCTATAGCAAATAACAAAAGCTGTATTTTGTCCCCCTAATCTTACGGGAACGGGAACAACGTGGGTGAAACCGTGGGGCATCTCTAGTTGTATTTTAATGCGAAGGTTTGTATGGATCGATTTCTGTTCCTCAATCACTTCAGAACGGCTGAACGAATCTAGATGAAATTTGACAAGTAGATAGATTATAGTCTGGAATATATGCATTTAATAGCTTTTTAGCCCGAGAATATGTAACATTCCTCGGAAACGCGGGTGCAACCGCAAGGAACAGCTATTGCGAATATTTAAGTACTGCTAATAAGAATTATTATTAACACATCACCTTTTATAGAAGACTAGCCGTACGCCGCGGTTTTACCCACATTTTATCGATATCATATCCTATAATCATCTTGGAAAAATTCCGCGTCGAAAAGTAGCAGACCTATTCCGATATTTTCAGTAGTTTTGAGGTGATGGTGCGTCAGAGGAACCCTATTTTCCTTATATACTCACCTTTTGGATATTATTTTGTTTTCTAAATTTAAAAGGTACTGACAGTTAGTAACACTAGAGAACTACGCTGGTTTTCTTATTGGTCTTGTAAATTAATTTATAATATACTAGCTGTCCACCGCGGTTTTAACCGCGTTCCCGTGGGATGTCACATGTATTATACATAAAACATTGCTCTTCAATCACTCTATCTATTAAAAAAACCACACCAAAATCCGTTGCGTAGTTTTAAAGATTTAAACATACATAGGGATATAGGGACAGAGAAAACGACTTTGTTTTATACTATGTAGTGATGATGTGGCTTCAATCCAGCGCCCTCTTTCATTTCATATAGTTACGATCAGTAACAGATAGGTAGAAAATAACGTAAAGGTAACTTCCCCTGCTTAAACGAAACATAATCCTCCCCCTAGAAGACTATAAGATAGGGTGACCATTCGGTTTATTCCCAGGAGAACCGTCTGTCTTCTTAAGCCTTCTCCCATAAAGGGAAAAGTAAAATAACTCATAAGATTAAAAGAAACACATTTTTCACATAAACGAGTTCATTCCAATATGTTACACAACACAGTAAGCCGGAGACAAATACAGCTGGAAACCGCGCTTAAGCGGCTTAAATATATAAGCAGTAAGCTCCAACATTTATACACTTGAAAAAATGTTAAAGCGCAAAGCGGTTTAAGCAAGACGGTTCTGTAGAAGCAAAAAATTTGATGGGCCAGTATGCCAGCAGACGGCACATGTTTTTTATAGTATGAAATATATGCAGATGCTGCGATAGAAGCAGTCTGCGGTACATTCTAAATTTAAATTATAAATAAGAAGCAATTCGATTTTCCCGAGCGGTTCCGAATGATCCCGAAATGACGTATCAACTGTACACCTTCGTTTAAAAAATCAAACTATTTATTTAATGTAGGCCCCCGAGTTATGAAGGTCAACGTTAATGAACCACTTCAACTTCCTTTAACTGAGAAGAATTAGCAAGAAATTTTGCAAGGTTACTTTTTTTTTATATTTTTTTTTTATAAATTTTATCTAATCTGAATTTTTTGTTATTTAACACATTTTACATTAAAGCTTTACTTATTCATTTCAGAATAAGTCCTAAAATTTCAAAATTCTCAGTCATTTATTCAGTTTCCGCCTTGGAAAGGTACCCATTTCAAGACATAAGCTACTATAGTCAGTTCAACTGTCAAGAAATTCAGCACAGTTAAATCTGTTACATATGTTTTATAATTTAACTATATGGCCATTTTTCTATCTCCAAATTGTTTGCACAGTTTGTAGTCTTAAAGGTTCTTTTATAATCCAGCTGTCTCCCGCGATTTCACCCGAATTCCCGGGGTATGTTATATTTCCCCGGGATAAAAAGTATCCTATATGTTATTCCAGAGCATGATCTATCTATGTGCCAAGTTTTATCCAAATTTGTTCGGTAGTTTTTGCGTGAAAGAGTATCAAACATCCATAGATACAAACACTCGCATTTATAATATACTAGCTGTCCCCCGCGGTTTTACCCGCGTTCCCGTGGGATGTCACAAGTATTATACATAAAAACCTTCCTCTTCAATCACTCTATCTATTAAAAAAACCGCATCAAAATCCGTTGCGTAGTTTTAAAGATTTGAGCGTACATAGGGATATAGGGACAGAGAAAGCGACTTTGTCTAATACTATGTAGTGAAGTAGGATCTAATTTAGATTTTATACTTTAGATTTTTATTTCTGCGGAACCCTAAAAACCCTTCTAATCCCCCTGTTTCATTCACCACACGCCACCCATTTAGGGATATGAAAACATCACATAACGTATGTGTTTTTCAGACTGTGCGTGTGCGAAGTGTATTTAAGTGTTAAGCAAGGGCCACATTGATGTTGACTAGCGACTCGCCCCGGTTTCGCCTGAATTACATAAATTATACATAAATATACATAAATTATCGGGAAGAAATTATCTACTATATGGTAACAATCGTACCAAAATTTATTGTGTAGTTTAAAAAATATAAGAGGACAAACATACAGACCGAAATAGCAACTTTTTTTTAAACAATTTACAGATGCGTTCGGCATGTGATGCATTTTATTTTTATCTTAAATACTAGCTTCCAAGCACGGTTTCACCCGCTTTGGGATTTTATGCATCCCGGAATATTTAATGTATGTTTCAAATGCTGAAAGAATTTCACAAATAGATGCATTGTGTTTCCTAGATTACCCTCCACATATAAACAAACATACAAATTCCGATCCCTTAATAATATTAATATAATAAAACAATAAAAGTAATTAATTGACATCTTAAACGTGATATGGTAAGTATATTTAGATACATGTATTTAAACACATATTAAATAGTTAAAAAAAATTAAAACTAATAAAAAAAACTAAAACGTCACAAAAAAATGTAGAAGCAGCTTTATCTATGCGCGACCAAATACATAACCTACAAAGAAAATAATCCCTTTTCGTTAAGTACTTTGCTTAAATTACTTTTGGATTGATCTAGATTGAGGTTCTTACGCGACCCTCAGTAATGTGGGACGATAGAGAGAGACTTTATTTAAAAAAAATTCATTGTCATAGCTAAAACGTCAATTACATTAGACTGATTGATGTAATAATATTAAAAGGTCTAGACAGCCCCCTTATTCAGCTAATACAAACTTCGTCGGCGAGCCGCTTCACGGAGGCCTCGGAGAGCTTATCTCTCACGTGATTATACTACCGGCCCGCTATGATGGCCGTTTTTACGTTTCAGATTGTCATATGAATAGTAACTGTATTGCTTTAGAATAAGGTTGATTTCCATCATCATACAATTAGCTGTTGGATCAATAGATGCACCTTATGTCTGAGGTATAAAGGTTATTTCTTTTTGTCATTGTTAAACGTCAAAACGGCCATCATAGCGTGCCGCAAGTTTAGTAGTATTAGCGTAGTTAGCGAAAGAGACAGAGCACGGAGGCTGCGACGAAACATCCTCGAGTTAGTGTCAGTTTCCTTACATAATGACAGGCCAGTTGGCTTGGTGGTTAACGCTCTGACTGCCAAACCGAAGGTCGCGGGTTCGATTCCCACCCAAGACAAACATATGTGTGCATGAACATGTCTGTTTGTTCTGTGTCTGGGTGTAAATATCTATATAAGTATGTATTTAGAAAAAAAAACGTAGTATATGTAGTATATCAGTTATCTGGTTTCTATAGTACAAGCTCTGCTTAGTTTGGGACCAGATGGCCGTGTGTAAAAAAAAGAATGTCCCAGGATATTTATTTATTATTCATAATCGAGGTAGATAAGTAAAGAAATATTGCAAGAAAATTCAATTATTCGATTATAGGCCTTATAATCAGGTAGATAACACAAATATTAATAAATCGCGGGCTATTTTTACACACGGCCATCTGATCCCAAACTAAGCAGAGCTCGTACTATGGAAACCAGAAAACTGATACCTATACTACATATACTACTTTGAATGTGTACTATGTTTGTAATGGAATCTACTAATATGATTTCCACCCCCTTCAAAACGTCGAATTATTATTTATTTATAGCCTGGAGTAGGTATTCTTCATACGGTTATATGATTCCAAACTAAGCAGAGATATTTTGGGAACAGATAACTGATATACTACATATTCAAATACGCCTACAAACTATTGACCAGTTTGGCGATGTAATGTTTGTGAATATGTACTAAATATAAAATAAATTATAATAAAAAAAATATATATATATACAACTTTAATAAAACACACAACAAATATACATGTTTATTTAACAACAGGAAATTAAAACATATATCATGATATAAAAGTTATTTTTCCTATGTTTGTTTTTAATAAGTAAGGTTTATACAAGAAACACATATTCATATTATTTATTTGCATTCCATAATATTAAAATTAAATCTTAGGTGGTAAGTAATATCTAATTACCATTGGGGGTGCCGGGCACAACAAAATACATAGTAGGTAGTACATAGGAGAGAGGAGATCATGGATATATCGCAATTTAATTATTCTGTCGGAGGTTATTTTTGTTTTGACTATATTTATTTATTTATTAGTTTAATATTATTTATGTAAGATTTCTATCATTCATGTAATCAACTGTATAATATCCTTTTTTTTACCAGTATATATACCATATCTAGTATCTGAAAATTCCGCTGGATCTCCTACTCTGTCAAGTCCCAAACAAGGAAACTCAACAGGATATCGACACGTAAACTCAACTTGAACCGATTTTTATAATTCTTAAATATTACAAACCTACTTTATCCGAAAGCATTATTATTCCGGGAGACAATACATCCTTCGGGAAAGCGGGTGAAACCGCGTTACCGCAGCTAGTTTACAAAAAAATATTAAGACGTCTTGTAAAGAACTGCCATTTCAAAAATAAGGAGAAGAAACATTATTTTGTAACGTATTCGAAACAAAAGCACTAACGCTAGAAGCTCCATTACCAAGCTTCTGCGCCACGGCTCCCGTCAAAATATCATTTTTCAACGTTCAAAGTTTCAACCAAATACGGGTCGGAGTGAATTTCATAAGACCCTGTACACAGCGAAGTATGGACGCTTGGAAATTCAATCATAACACGACAGTCAAAAAACGTTTTTAAATATATCACTACATAGTATAAAACAAAGTCGCTTTCTCTGTCCCTATATCCCTATGTATGCTTAAATCTTCAAAACTACGCAACGGATTTTGATGCGATTTTAATAGATAGATTGATTGAAGAGGAAGGTTTTATGTATAACACATGTGACATTCCACGGGAACGCGGGTAAAACCGCGGGGGACAGCTAGTTTAAAGTATAAAACAAATAAAACTGACCCCTTCATATGATACCCATGGCATGGTGGCTTCTGAATGAATAAACTTCCAAAGACCATCATATCACGTCCGCCATATCGGATTTAGAATGACTTCACGCAGCTAATGGTGGAATGTCAACAAAAACAGTAGAGATGTGTACTGACATGTCAAATCAGCAACTCTTTGTGAAATGTCAAAATGTATGGAGTTTTGTATGAAATAGCAAATTGTGACGTCATAATTGTCCATAAATTTTGTATTAATTATACAATTTTCATAATATTTTATATATCAATGTATTTTTGGCTGTTTAATACACTGGTTAATGTTTGATCATTTATCGTGAATACAGAATACTTCCCCAGTGAGTGGGTAAAACTCGAAATCGTAGTTGCAGTCAATTTTTTATTATATTGACGGCGCTACGACTACTATCCTGCACTACTCACGTGCCGAACCATCAATCTATTCGGGTGCTGGTCTAAAATTCTGTTGCAAAATTCATACCAAACATACTAACGGGTGAAGGTATATAGGAGCTTGTAAAAGGTGTGTAGATACGTAAATAAGGCTGCGATAGTTGTTTGGCGTCTTTTTGAAGTTATACTTCTTTAGGCGCGT
Source organism: Habrosyne pyritoides (assembly GCA_907165245.1). Taxonomy (NCBI): domain Eukaryota; kingdom Metazoa; phylum Arthropoda; class Insecta; order Lepidoptera; family Drepanidae; genus Habrosyne; species Habrosyne pyritoides. Next base: position 2,723,524 of record OU015606.1, read on the forward strand.
TAAGAAAAAAAGATGAGAGCGAAATTTTAAGATGTGCGCGCATCACTGTAACACAAAAATTAACAGGTTGAAGTTAGCTGATAACGGTCTCTCCGGAACTTCGCACAAATCACAACTGTCAGTGAGTGAGTAATTATGTTATTGTCAATAATAAACTAACAACTAAAGCAACTGGCAACAATGGCTCGGCCATATTTTAAAAGCATAGACAACTCTATTTTGAACTAAAAACTCGTCCGGCAAATAGAAATAGCGCTTTCAAGCTACAAATGCACCATTATGAAACATGCTTTACAGTATCGATGAACAGTGAATGGCGCACAGTCAGCAAACTCAACCGCGTTTCATCTCACTCAAATAATGTATAGCTACATTGATTTTCCGCAATACGTCGTCCCAAAGGTACGAGCGACAACATTTGAACAACAAAATTACTTTTGACGCATTTTTTTTATGTGTCAGCGAATAAAGTTTTTTGTTCGCGGTTTATTTCATTGCAACACTACAGAAATGGAAACTGAACCTTAAACTATTAAAATAAGAAATATAATACAGTGAAAGGAGACAATTACCATTGACTGCTTGATTGTTACCATGAATTGTATGCAATAATTTATACTAGTCGTCGCCTAGCGATCGAAATTCGACCGTAATTCTATATTATTTATGTTTGAACTTTATTAACGTTTTTTGTCAGAGTATATAACCTTTGTGATCATTCCATAGAACTTATTTGAATTTCCAGTTTGTCCCTGGCTGTATGAGCGTAAGCTATTTATATTATAGACTATGTGTGGTAAAAATCCGATTGCATAGTTTACGATTCTTTAAAGACATACAGAGAAACATTTATTTTCTATTATAGATGATGAAATTAATTTGGCAACTTAGCCTTAGTGTTGCCACAGAGGTTATAAAATGGGAGGTAATAAATACCTACAATGACTAAGAACAACGGCCTACAACAATATCTTTATAGTATGTTAACCTTTGTCCTAAGATATCAGCTTCATCGACCCGCTTCTTCCACAAAACATTGTTAAAATAAACAGCAATTACTATTTTTATTACAATATTGTACAGTTCATTAACCTTTCACACTCTGTCACTGACATCTGACGATGTAGACAACAGATTAATAATGATGCGTTATTATATTGTTAATAGTAAAGAATTACCAAACTCAGCACAAAACATCGAGCTGAGCAGGCGCGGAAAAATGTTAATCTATAAAAATGCAACACAATATGATCTTACAATAGTCTAATTATACCTATATATGCAAAATGGTGTTCCTTTGACGCACGATAACCTCAAAACTACTGAACATATCGGGATGCGACTGCTACCATTCGACGCGGAATTCTTCGTAGATGGATATAGGCTATATATGATATCGATAAACGCGGGTGAAACCGCGGGGGATGGCTAGTTTATCACATAACAAAATCTGTAAAGAGTACGGATTAAAAGTCCGTTGAAAATGAAAAAATGTGTTTTTCTCGATTTTTCAATTTTCCAAGCAACTTATACATTTAGTAATTCCCTAAAAACCTTATTTTAAGTATCACGAACATGTAATACTCCGAAATAACCAAACCAACCATTCTCAAGTGATTACCAACGAACAAAATTCATTTTTATTTATTTAAATTAACCACAAAAAGGGGTTATCAATGATTATTATCATCCAGTAAGCATTTCTAACTTCGTTAATGTTGAAAAACTATAATAAAATTGAAATGGAGCCACCATTGGGCCACAAAACGACTTGAAGCCATAAAAGGGAGTTCAGTTAAAACAGAATGCAGTTTAGAACAATAATGTGACACAACATTAAACAGCACTTCCAAGAGGTACTTACGTACTTCCCCATTCGTAGAAACTCAGTGTATAGAGGTGTCAGTCACGTCTCAGGCATGTATTAGAATTTATGAATACAAAAATATATTATATTTTAAAATATAAATCCCTACCAATATTAAAAATGTGAATGTAATGTTCGTTACGCTTTCACGCGAAAACTACTTAACCTAGCATCATGAAACATTGTACACATATTCTTGGAGGTATTAGAAGTAGTAAAGGCTACTTTTTGTGCGGGGAAAATGTTATGTCCCTCGGGAACGTGGGTGAAATCGGGGACAGAAAGTAATAAATAAATATCCTGGGACATTCTTTACATACGGCCATATAATCCCAAACTAAGCAGAGCTTGTACTATGGAAACCAGATAACTGATACATATATATTTTTTTCTAAATACATACTTATATAGACATTTACACCCAGACACCGAAAGTACTCCGTAAAAATATAACTAATTATCAAAGACAACAGAAAGGCCTACGTACCTATTTTACCTAATAATTGTCCACATTAATAGTTTTCCTTTTTGTCACTCATAATTTTTTTAAATTATTTTAGGGGTATTATACAGCGTTACTTCTCTTTCACCTTTCTATTAATCCTTTCTGCTTTACGGGTAGTTTTGTAAGATTTGTATATTGTTATATAACAAGGGTACATATAGCCCTTCAAAGTAATCATATATGAGAACAGCCATATCTAACCTATCGCCGTGTTAATCCAGGCTAGAAACTATGTACAGGGCACCTTCTAATCAGTTCAGGAGTTTTCATGTGAAAGTGCAATAAACATCTATTTCAACCTTCCTTCCTCTCAAACTGTCGCATTTGTAATATTAGCAGAATCGTATAATCACTACATAGTATAAAACAAAGTCGCTTTCTCTGTCCCTACATCCCTATAAATATATAAATAAATCTTTAAAACTACGCAACGGATTTTGATGCGGTTTTTTAAATAGATAGAGTGACTGAAGAGGAAGTTTTTTATGTATAATACATGTGACATCCCACGGGAACGCGGGTAAAACCGCGGGGGACAGCTAGTATTATATTAAACAGAAAATTGACACATTTTTTTCTAAACAAGGCCACTCAAGACACTTGGCCGCAATTTAACAAGAATTCCTTTTTGTTGGTGTAAATAAGGTCAATGCGACTAGCATTGGCGTAACAATAAGAACCACCACTAACAATAGTAAGTAAACAGCCCCCTTATTCAGCTAATACAAACTTCGTCGGCGAGCCGCTTCACGGAGGCCTCGGAGAGCTTACCTCTAACGTAATCGCGTAGCTAGCGAAAGAGACAGAGCATACCGGCCGCGACGAAACATCCTCGAGCTAGTGTAATTTTACCATACAGAATGGCACCCCAGAATCGAAAAAGACAATAGGTGTTACTACTTACCTTTTTCTTTTTTAAGCCCTTTCTTTGAGGATGACGCGACGGTTTCTCAGTGTACTGTGGGCGTAGATACCTTTTATCTTGTGTTCAGCTTTTAGTATGATTGTTTGTGTTACGGTTTAGAATTTGTAGTGGTTTTGTGACTATTAACTTTCTACGTGAACATCTATTTAATAGAATAAGATACTTGCTGCGCCCTGCGGCTTTGCCAGCTTTCAATCCTGGTTGAATTACTCTATCTATTGCTGAAAACTGCATTAAAATCCGTTGTATAGTTTACGATTCTATAAAGGACATACAGACAAACGTTCATTTTTAAATATAGATTTATTAGGTTCATTTATTTAGGAAGGCATAGTTATAGATTTTAAAGTTATTGTTAGAATAGAATTTTACGTCTTCTACTTCACGTCTCAGGGACGACAATGCATTGGCGATGACCGTGGAGTTGCACGTGGCACTTACGATTAGGTGGTTGTTTGTAGGTCAACATTACCTTACCGGACCTGAGAATCGAACCGATCAATCGACATGGGCCGACAAACAAGCAGACGGTCCACCGGATGGTAAGTGGTCACCACCTATTGACATTTGCAACACCAGGGACATCGCCAATGCGTTGACCTGGAGTTGAAGTGGTGAGATGATTAAAATTACATACAAGACGAGAAAAAAAAACAAATCTGTTCTGAGTCTGGATATAAATATCTATACAAGTATGTATTTAAAAATAGTAATACATGTAGTACACAACGTGTTACAAAATACCCCGTAAAAATAAAATTAATTTTATCAAAGCCAACAACGCTAGTAAGCTGTCTTGTCGGGGAACCACATTTTTTAACAGAAAGGCCTACGCACCTATTTTACCTAATAATTGACTACTTTAATAGTTTTTCTATTTTCTTTTTTTCATTTATAAAAATAGGGGATTTTATTTTTTTGGGGTAGGTATCTTTTTTTTTTTTTTTTATGCCACTTGGGCCGACAAACAAGCAGACGGTCCACCTGATGGTAAGTGGTCACCGCCGCCTATGAACATTTGCAACACTAGGAGCATCGCCAATGCGTTGTCGACCCTGAGACGTGAAGTTGTTAAGTGTCATGTGCCTGTAATTTCACCGGCCCCCTTACCTTTCTAACCGAAACACAGTAATACAATTGCATTACTGCTTCACGGCGGAAATGGGTAAGGTGGTAGTACTTCCCCGGACGAACTCTGCACTAAGAGCTCTACTACTACTAACTATCTATGTTATACAGCGTTACTACGGTTCTTAAATATAGTGAATGGACTCGTTATAAGGCCCTCCTATCGGGTTTACAGATAATTTTGAAACCCCCTGTATAAGTTGTCTGGTATCTATAGTACAAGCTCTACTCAGTTTGCGATCAAATGCCCGTGCATAAAAAATGGCCCAGGATATTTATGAATAAAAACGACAACAGATATATGTATGTATATCATCTATGAAATTTTCAACTGTCTAACTATCACGGTTTATGAGATACAGCCTGGCGACAGACAGACAGACCGTGGAGTCTTAGAAATAAGATCCCGTATCACCCTTTGGGTACGGAACCAGATTATTAGAGACTATTAGAATCAGACTATTCATAAGTGCTTGTAAAGGGCTATTTGAATAAAAATATTATCATTTCATTTCATAAAAACTACTGGCACACCTATAGCGAAATCTCAAAAACTATAAAACTTCTTATGGTATAAACTGAGCAAATACTTCACGAAATTCCTCCCCTAAGCGGTTTAAAATAGAGCGTTTAAGTTTGACTGAGAATTCCACTGAAAACCGCGGACGGGAAGTTAGTTAGTCAATTTAAATAGCTTCTATATATCTATACTATACACTACTAGCTTTCCCCCGCGGTTGCACCCGCGTTCCCGAGGGATGTAACATTTTCCCGGCACAATAAGTACCCTATGTTACTTCTAATACCTCCAAGAATATGTGCACCAAGTTTCATGATGATCGGTTAAGTAGTTTTCGCGTGAAAGCGTAACAAACAAACTTACATAAATAGTAACAAACTAAGCCAACAATAGGCGCAAAACAGTCTGGGTACCAGGATATAAGAAGTGTGTCAAAGGTCAAAAGAGGATAAGTTCGCAGAGATCCAATTTGAATACCTAAAGTAATATGTTACCTACATCTAGTCATTAAACTACTTTTATTTACATGCTTCCACAATCTGTATTTACTGACTCCTATTACAAACCTTGGCAAAGCAATCTAGGCCTTAAGGTAGGAGTAAATAAGGCTAATTCTTCAAGCGTATTCCACCATCGGCTTAATTATCGCCCTCAATAGGCATAGTGGTCAAACGCAAACCCATTTATTGAAGAGTTACGTAACCGATTTTAATGAAATTTTATCAGAGATAATTCGAAACTCGGAGAAAAACATGACACTTTATATAGATAGAAAATGTTGAATCTGGCGGGAGATTTTCTGTCACATCCTCTCAGCTCTTCACCGTCTTATTTTCGTCAGTTTTATTTGCATTCAATTTAAAATATTAAACAAATTCAATCTACTTTAAATATCAAAAAAACTGACCAAGTGATAAAAAAATTAAAAATATATTATTATTTTTTTTTTTTTATTTACTTAAATATCAAATTGTATCCTGATATTATACTAAAAAAAGGAGAAAAAAAAATCACGTTTATTGTATGGGAGCCCTCTTAAATATTAAAATTATTCTTGTATAGTATTTGTTGTTATAGTGGCAACAGAAATACATCATCTGTGAAAATTTCAACTATCAAACTATCACTGTTCATGAGATACAGCCTGGTGACAGTCAGACAGACAGGTGGCCAGCAGAGTCTTAGTAATAGGGTCCCTTTTACCCTTTTGGTATGGAACCCTAAAAAAAAGATTATTACATCCGTATGACCCGCGAAGACCGTAAATCAAAAAAAAATCAGAAAGTCTGGATAATGATGCTAAGTACCTGATGTACACCTACATAATAATTATAAAACTTTTAGTAAGTTAGTTGGACTTCCAACGAGCTTAAATATAATTAAAGCTCTTGCCGAGCTTGCGGGTGGTGGAGCTTTAGTGACAAACTAAAAAGCATTTCCTATTTAACTTGACTCGACATGGTCCATTTAACAGTGTTGCGAAATTGAGGAAATTAATCGAATGTGCAGGAAAAATGTAAGAGAATTAAAAGCTGTTTTATTTTACAACACACACAATAAATAAGGTATATTGTATAAAAAAAGGGAAAAGCTATTTATTAATATTATTTTGATCCTCTGGCCAAGGTATTCACCAGCCCTCTAATCACAGGAATCGTCGACCAGGCGCGTAGAAATATTTTGATGTCATTTAAAGTATTAATTTCATAAACCATAGATGTACTTTTTCATAAATAAGTAAATAATTCATTGTATTCTATTTATATAACAATATTCTGAGCATATATCTATAATATTTACAGGGAAATCGAGAATAAAATGCACTTTGATATATTAATTTTGAATATTTATAAAACGTAACGATTTAAAAATAAAATGGTATGGGAAAACTCCAGCTTTTACGAAAGGACATTAGACTTTTTAGAAATTGAAAAGTAATCTGCGTGAAACCTCTTTTTTCTAACCTCCTTTCAAGCAAAGTCATAACGTAAAGGATTTTACTAAACAATTTAAAAGCTTATTTAAAATTTACATTAGTACTTTACTTCATTACAGATTCATTATAATTTCTACTATTTTAATTTAATGTATATAAGCACTAACGTTTTTAATTACTTAGTAAAAGATGTTATTAACTAAGTAATATTTTTTTACGTGTAGCAACATTGTTAATTTAACAAAAATACATTTTTAAGAAACAATCCACGCACAAATACATGACCACATTGAATAACATTCTTCAACAAACTTGCCATATAATCAATAAAAAAATACTTACGCCTTTCCCTCCCTTGACACACAATTCACTCACAATAAATTAAAAAGTTCTTTTTTTTTCAGTTTATATTTCGAACGCGATCAAACCGCGCTACCGAACGAGTGAGTAGCAAGAGTCAACACGTCCTCCCGCCGCGACGAACAGGAAGGTATTGAAATAGCGTATTGTATAGGAACTGCTCAGCCTCTTCCTCTCCTCCAAAAGCCGACTCTATATTTGTCGCATACGGAGCGCAGTTGCTTTAATTTGCATGCGTTTTGATGCATTCATTCGTTCTCCTTTGACATATGTCAGTGTGTTGTGTAATTAGGAGTATTTGATAATGATTTGTCAATAGGTTTTATAACCTACTAGCTGTCCCCGCGGTTTTACCCGCGTTCCCGAGGGATATCACATTTTCCCGGGATAAAAGTAGCCTATATGTTATTCCAGGATATGCTCTATCTATATGCCAAGTTTCATTTCATCCATATCCGTTTAGTAGTTTTTGCGTGAAAGAGTAACAAACATACTTACATACAAATCTTTCCTCTTTATGATATTAGTATAGATATAGATTTGGTATCTACAGCCTTTTTAGAGGTAAATTGTTTGCTAAAAAAACGGAACATATTATTATGAACTAGCTGGGCCCTGCTATCAATCCTGGTCATAAACCTTCCTCTTTAATTACTCTATCTATTGCTGAAAACTGCATTAAAATCCGTTGCATAGTTTACGATTCTATAAAGGACATACAGACAAACATTAATTTATGTTGAAAAGCTACAGCTGTCTCTTATTTTAATATTTATTTACGAATTATTATTTGTACGCCAAATTTCAGCTTTGAGCTTGAGTTTTTAGTCAACCTTGTATCGTGTATATTGTATAAAGAGCTACAGAATACCACGTTCATCATTATTATGAGTAATAAAACCTCTAGTCCAGGGATAATGGAGTAGGTACTAGCCCTGGGTACTTTAGTTGGCCTTAGAAGGTACGTGATAAGAATAACATAATGGCGGCTGACCTAAGCTGATGAAAATATTTTGTAAAACTAACACAATTACGAGAAAATTAACACATCAAATTTATATAAAACATACTATTTCGGTCTTAATGTTTGTTCGCTTGTATCTTTTAAATTAAACAATATATTTTTATACAGCTTTCATCATTAGTTACAAAATTTCATCCGAAAGGTTTATGTTGGTTAGTGACTCTGACTGCCAAGCCAAAGGTCGCCGGTTCGATTCCCACCCAGGATAAACATTTGTGTGCATGAGCATGTTTGTTTGTTCTGTGTCTGGGTTTAAATATCTATATAAGTATGTATTTAGAAAAAAAAGGAGTATAATAGGTTATCTGGTTTCCATAGTACAAACTCTGCTTAGTTTGGGATCAGATGGCCGTGTGTAAAGAATGTCCCAAGATATTTATTTATTTATTTTAATATTTTTTATTTAATTACCTAAAGTATTCTGTAATAAATCAGTTACTTGGTATCCATAGTCCAAGCAGTACACTCTGCTTAAATTGGTATCAGGTAACCATGTGTGAAGAATGTCCTGCCCCCTTATTCAGCTAATACAGACTTACGGAGGCCTCGGAGAGCTTATCTCTCACGTGATTAGTAGGAGGCCGTGTGTAAATAATGTCCCGGGATATTTAATTATACAACTTAAGCGATCCCGGGGTGGGTTGCTAGTTACATTAATAAAAAAAATCTGTAATAATTTTTCATAAACCTTTTTACTGCTTGATTTTTTTAAATGGGATGAAGTTTAGCAAGTATACATATATCATTAATATCACTTTCAAATATTCGGACCAAAACTTTAAAGATACATCCACAATTGACAATAACCGGGCAACACTTCAGCAACAACAACTACATTATACACACGCCCTTACAATCACCAGCCCCCTTATTCCTTATACAACATCGGCTCGCAGGCTCAAAACTCGGACCTCTCACGTGTTCATGTAGTTAACGAAAGAAACGAAACATCTTCGAGTTGCCAATTACCTTACAGAATCGCTTCCGAGACTAAACGAGGTGAATGGTCGGTTGACGTGGCCGTACCGAGATAAGATTGTGGATGTCAGATGAATGAAATGTGCGTTTGACAGGCGAATTGATTACCTTAATTAATTCCTCTCTGAGCATTTATTAAACTGCTTTGTCGTTGTTTGTTTTGAGTATGGAGTGTAGAAGTAAAGGAGGGCCATCTTATATGGGGGATTAGACGAAAAAGTGTCCACTTGTAAACAGCAAATTAGTTTTCGAATTCTCACCGAAATAGCGCTAGTGTAGCAAGTGGAAATGATATGAACTTAGCAGCATAAGCAGTTATAAACAGAGTGAAGTGTGCACGGTTGGTTTCCGGGTTGAATACTAGTGACCTTGAGTTTTTGGTGGAGGAAAACATTTTGTGGAGATCATGGCATGGTCAAAAGGGTACTTCGATGTACCCGCATAACTGGGTACCTTTCAGATGAAAATCTGTTTGAGCAAGGACTATTAATGTTTTATTGATAAGAAATTATTATCTGTACCTAAGATAAGATATTCGAGAGACGAAGACACCACGAGTTATGTTGGATCGTCGGTCTTATTACTACCTCTGCTTACCTCTCTGGGGATAATAGACTTGATGATACTATGTTATTTGAGTAGTAGAGCTCTTAGTGCAGAGTTCTGGGAAGTACTACCACCGTACCCATTTCCATCGTGAAGCAGTAGTGCACTTGTATTACTGTGTTTCGGTTGGAAAGGCAATGGAGCCGTTGTTTACGGGCACATCGCTTAACAACTTCTCTCTCGTCTGTGGTATTGCAAATGTCCATAGGCGGGGGTGACCACTTATCATCAGGTGGACCGTGTGCTCGTTTGCAGTATTATGTGGTATAAAAAAATCTTACATATATTCTCTAGGAACATTCTAAAAATATTGTTCAAGCTTTATAATATATATTTCATCGGCCAGTTGGCTTGGTGGTTAGCGACTCTGACTGCCAAGTCGAAGGTCGCGGGTTCGATTCCCAGCCAGGACAAACATTTGTGTGCATGAACATGTCTGGTTGTTCTGTGTCTGGGTGTATATATCTATATAAGTATGTATTTAGAAAAAAAAGTAATATATGTAGTATATCAGTTATCTGGTTTCCATAGTACAAGCTCTTATTAGTTTGGGATCAGATGGCCGTGTGTAAAGAATGTCCTGGGATATTTATTTTTATTATTTATTATTACTTAACAAATTTTCGTAAAGTAACTACCGAAAATAATAATAAATATAGACCATCTGATCCCAAACTAAGCAGAGCTTGTACTATGGAAACCAGATAACTGATATACTACATACCTACACAACAGTTTTTTTCTAAATACGTACTTAGAGTAGAGTAACCCAATCCCAATTCAGTCCAGATCTTCATCATTAATGCTCCAGCTCGTTATCTCTTAGATACCTGCGTAATTGCGTAAGCAGCTGGATAATTGATGAAACCATTAATGACCGTGATATTGCAAATATACTAATAATTTATCTATCTTATACCTTTAAACGAGCAATTTTTGTATATATCTATTTATATCAAAATGTTATTTTGGTTTGTGTACGGTTCAAAAACTCTAAAAGTTCTGCACCGATCGAGCTGAAATTTTAGCATGATATATAATCCGCAACAAGAATTGTTTTTAGCTATTTTTTGCATCAGTCGAAGCGAAGCGTGACAGGGTACAGCTAGATGTATATAATTAGGATCTCAGAAATGGGTCCAACGATTTTCATGAAATTTTGCATGAAGGGGGTTTCGGGTGCGTTAAATCGATCTCGCTAGGATTAATTTTCAGAAATGGTCGTTTTATACGTATATTTCGGCAATGAGAACTGCTACAATGTCATTAGAAGGTATCAAGTTACATCTTTTGTGAGAAATACTGTTATTGGGAGCCCTTTATTATCGCATCTAATTCGTATCTAGGTATATATGACAGTTCATTAAAAAAGAGAATACGGTAGAAGTCATGTTAGTAAAGAAATCTCGAGCAATGCTCGGCCATCCAGGTACTTACCTATTATACCTATGTTATATGAAATGAAATGAAATGAAATGCAAAGAAATGAAATGAAAAGAAATGAAATGAAATGAAATATTTATTCAAATAGGCCTGCCTTCACAGGCACTTATGAATGGTCAGACTCTAACACCGGTTCGGAAATAAATCAGAAATATCCGAAATTATATTATAAACTAACTTTCCTCTCGCGGTTTCACTCGTATTCCCAAAGTATCTAATGTATCCCGGATTATAATTTTGCCTATGTTACTTCTGGATAACGTAGCTTTGTATAAGTGAAAGTATTATCAAAATCGGTCTAGTAGTTTTTGAATTAATTCATTGCAAAAATATTGTCTTTATATTATATTTATGTTAACAGTTTCCTTTCTTTGAATAAAATTAAGATTTTATCATTAAATATAATATATGGATAACGTAGTGAGTTGCACATGTACTTATATAGTACTAGCTGTCCCCCGCGGTTTCACCCGCGTTCCCCAGCGATGTAACATTTTCCCGGCAGAAAAAGTATCCTATGTTACTTCTAATACCTCCAAGAATATGAGTATAAAGTTTAATGATGATCGGTTAAGTAGTTTTCGCGTGAAAGCGTAACAAACAGACTTATATTCACATTTATAATATTAGTAAAGATTTAGAATTAAGACCTACAAAGTAATTAGCTTCTGTGATCCCTAATTTAAAAATAAATTGAGAATCCTTTTCTCTACTGTTTCTGATTCGATTTTTTTAGCTACTAACGAATTTTAGTTTAAAGTACCAATGAAAACAAATAGAAATATTTAATTACAAACAAAGTAAATAACAGATCGTCGGATCGGATTCGATTCCCACTCATCACATACATTTGAGTGCATGAACTTCTCTGTTTGTTCTGTGTAGTGTCTAATTATGTGTACTTAAAAGAAAAAAGATACTTTTTCTTTTTGGTTATCTCAGCTTAGTTTGGGATCAGATGGCCGTGTGTCAAGAATGTCCAAGGATATTAATTATTAATTAATGGTAAGTACATACTAAATAAGCAATCCCTACTAATATTATAAATGGGTATGTAAGTTTGTTTGTTACGCTTTCACGCGAAAACAATCATGAAACTTTGTACACATATACTTGGAGGTATTAGAAGTAACATAGATTACTTTTTGTGCCGGGAAAATGTTACATCCCTCGGGAACGTGGGGGAAACCGCGGGGGACAGCTACATGGCCGTAGCTAGGGGGGGGCATTGTGGGGCAATGCCCTACCTTGAAACCACAATGCCCTACCTTAAAAATATCTAAAACTAAGATAAATTATTATAATTAAATTGTTTGTTCATAGTTTGAGAAAAAAAATGTAGCGATAGGTATCTAAGTTTGCAACAAAATTTATAATGTGATGGTAAGACTCTTGTATTGGTTCAAACTAAAGCCGATGAAACGGAACGCACCAATGACAAATGTCATGATGACATTTTGCTGAATAAAAACAAAACGTCAAAACAAAAACAACCTCAAATGGATATTGTTTATATTTTATTGAATAATTTTGTCAGTACCTATGTTATAGTGATACACAATACAAATCATTCAAAACTAATACATACTGATTTAACAATTTTCATCTTATATAAAACTCTATATATTTCTATATAAGTGATTCTATATATTTTTTATATAAGTAAATCTATAGAAATATTTTTACTCGATTATTCATAATTGCATAATTTTTTTATAATTATATTATCTCGTATTAAACGTTTTATTTATGATAAAAGCTACTAAATATATTTACATTTGTCTAATTATTAATGTCATTTGTAGCCTCAAAATATTAATGACTTAATTTATTAATTACTTCCATAGTAATACTTAAGTTAACTAAAATATATTTTCAATTACAGAAGAATAAATGAATTGACATTATTAATTAGAATAAAAGTGAAAAAGTTATTTTTTTTTATAAGTTTTTAGATTAAACTTTCGATGACTAACCTCTCAATCAGCTAATTTTTTTTCCCTTTTTGCGGACGCCCATGACATTTTAGCCACCTTTCCAATTGTTTACAATTGTCAACAGTTGAAGATTCAACTGAATTATGTCCCTTTCACGTAGGAGTCTGAAAGGGACACCGTCTTATCTAAGAGCGAGAAGGCAAGATCTGGATCGTGATCCAGATTGAGCGTGTACTGGGCGCCAATATCTGTGTGATGCAGAGGGAATCCCCGTACCATAGACTGCAATATGGGCTATATTGCAATCTATGGTACGGGGAATCCCCTTTTAAACCTGACCTAAAGATTGATTATGATTGTTTGTAGTTTGGTTAAGTGAAGTGTACGGTGAAGAGTGCTTTAGACAAAAATCGATACAATTGTTATTTGTATTGCTATAAATTGAAGATTCATTTATTTCGCGATGGATATACGGGCTTTCTTTGGAAAAAAACGAAGACTTGAGGAGCAAATTGACCACGAAAAACCTAACTGTTCAAAACAGGTGGAAGCACCAAATACAATCGCTACTCCTAGTTCCGTAGCAACAGGTAACGTTAGCTATGGTATTCCGTCTGATATTGCGCAAATCGGAGAACCAATAGAACAAGTTGTTTTAGACACATATCCAAAACAACACAACAGGGCCTTTGTTTCCGATTGGTTCAAGCGTTATAAATGGTTGCAGTATTCTGTCGAGAAAGATGCTGCTTTTTGCTATCCATGCCAGCAATTTTTACCTCATGGAAGCAAACAGACTTCGTACACTTCCACAGGATTTAGAAACTGGAAAAATGCCACTGATTCTAAAACTGGTTTTCCAAAACATGAAAAATCAATTTCTCATATTCAAGCTATGTCGATGTGGCAGGAGAAATTACAAAGAATATCTGCATCTAGCAGTGTTGAAACGTTAATAAATCAAAAAGTATTAGAAAAATATAGGTATTATGTAAAGTCTGTCATGGAAGTAATACAATTTCTAATTGTCAACGAATTAGCTTTGCGTGGAAATTATATTTTGGAAGAAGAAAAAGAACAAGGATTATTTCAGAATTTATTTGAATACACATGTATGAAAGATCCAAATTTGAACGAGGTTCTCACTCATATACCACAAAACGCAACATATCGTTCACCCGAAATTCAAAATCAAATAATTCAAGCAATGGTTCAAGCGGTACGAAGTTCCATTGTCAAAGATATTAATGAATCTGACGTGAAATGGTTTACTCTAATGGAAGATGGGACGAGAGATAAAAATAACCGCGAAAATATTGCATTAGCAATACGCTACGTCAAGGATGGTGTCGTCAATGAGTCGTTGCTGATGGTTAAGACTACTGAAAATCTTGATGCAGCCACTTTCACGGAATTAACGTTAAATACTCTCACGGAAAATAACATTGACCCCTCTTGTATGCTTAGCCAATGCTATGATGGCGCAAGTGTAATGAGTGGGAAAGTTTCAGGAGTTGCGACTAGAATAGAAAATAAATTGGGCCGAAAAATTCCTTACGTCCACTGCTATAACCATCGCTTGCACTTAATAGTCATCAGGACTATCTCAGAAATGACTTTTATTCGTTTATTTTTTGACCAATGCATCATGTTACATGAATTCTTTCATCATGGCAAAATAGCTGCCTTATATGATGGAAAAAGGATTGGCCGACTCCTCGAACAACGCTGGTCTGGACATTTAGCAGTTACAAAAGTTGTATACGATAATTATTCATCGATTTTGCAGACTTTGAAAGAAATTAAAAATGGCAGATTCAACGGTGATGACGTCGCCAAGAGTATAGGTATTAAAAAAGTCATGCTTGATCTGGAATTCCGAATAGCCATGGTTGTGGCCAAAAAAATCTTATCCACGCTACAACCTGCAGACGCAGCTTTGCAAGCCCGAACCGCAGGATTAAAAGATGCCATAACAATCATAAAGTGTGTCAAAGATGAAATTATTAAATTAAGATCAAATCAAATGTATAATCAAATTCTGGAAGAAGCTAAGTCTTTAACAAGCAATGACTGCGGCGAATCTGAAAATAGGACACAGACCTCGAAGAGGCAAGTAAAAAAACCAAATCGGATGGATGACTATTTGACGTACACCCCCTGTTCCTCCGCCAGACAAAATATAGATGAGAACGACGAGCCATTTAAGTCTGAGTATTTCGAAACGTTGGACATTTTAATTGCTGAATTACAAAGAAGGTTTTCGGACAACGATGATTTAATTAATTCGATTGCAAGTCTTGGTGAGTTGGATGTAGATAAAATGGTTCCACTGAAAAATTTGGGTAAGTTTAAAAAAAAAAAATAATTCAAAAAAATTGTCATGTTCAATTTACAATTTTAACTAATTTTTCAGGTCTGAAAGTTCCATCAAGAGAAGAGGCTAGTGTGGTTAAAGCTTACTTGAGTCGTAACGAGGATATAATGGAAAATACATTGCAAGTTTTGTACAGGCAACGAGAGGCGTTCAAAGATACATATGAACTTTTTGCGTCTGTGGCGACCATAGGATGTAGCACTGCAGTGTGTGAATCTACGTTTTCAACTTTAACTGCAATCAATAGGCCTCAAAGGCTGTCAATGGGTCACGAGAGAATGGCTGGTATGGTATTTCTGGCCTTTGAAAAAAAAAGAACAAAATCAGTTGATCTGAACGAAGTTCTTCGCATTTTTAATAACATGGCGAATCGTAGAATTCAGCTGTTTTAAATGTTTTTTATTATTATGTTAGTTAATTATTATAATAAGTACGCAAAAACAATGTGATCTTAATGATATTTTTGGTCGTTTCTATTTACTCGTATCACCCCACCCAATAATTAATTATTACCTCACTCTCACTCAGACGTGGATCTCTACATCCAAATCTGGAAGTTCAACCATCTTATTCACTTGTTCTTCATCATTGAGGATTTAATAGTTCTTAGATCCATGCTCATGCACTGTCACAGTAATTATTTGTCTACGAATAACTATTCACATGATGGTGATATACATGGTGATTGATTTAGGAGCCCGTGTTTCGACGGCAGATCAATTATGATAATTTTTTTACTTCCGCCCTACCTGTAACTAATGCTGCCCTACCTCAAATTCGACCCTAGCTACAGCCCTGGACAGCTATAAAGTATAAAGTGCTACGTCCTGATGCCCTTCATTACGTACAAGCCACGACAATACATTTCACTCATAAAAGGCGTTGTCTAAGAATTCTCTGGCCTTTGTGTTGATTAAACATTTCAGGTTAGTCGTAAGCACGCAATTGGTTCATGTACAGAGTGTTTCCAAACAAAGTTAGCGTTCTTAGTGGAAAGATGCGGGAAGGAATGAGAAGAACTGGGAAGAACGGCGAAATATAGCCTGCACAATCTTTTATTTAACATCCACTATTACTTTTTTTCCCAGGACATTCTTCACACATAGTTGACCTGATCCCAAATTAAGCAGAGTATACTGCTTGTACTATTGCTGCCAGGTACCTGATATACTACTTTTTTAAATACATACTTATATAATTATTTACACAGAGAACAAACAGACATGTTTACGCGGACAAATGTTTGTCCTGAGTAGAATTGAACCCACCACCTGCGGCTTGGCAGTCAGGGTCTATAAACACCAAGCCAACTGGCCCTTGTATTACCTGCGTGGATAAAATCCTTCAACAGAATTTTAATCTACCCGTAGTTTCCCTATCCTATAGAGCTATTCATTCAGGGGCTCGATTCTGTAAGGAAAATAACACTAACTCGAGGATGTTTCGTCGCGGCCTCCATGCTCTGTCTCTTTCGCTAACTACGCTAATACTACTAATCACGTGAGAGATAAGCTCTCCGAGGCCTCCGTGAAGCGGCTCGCTTCCGAAAACGCCGCATACTAAATATCATGAAAATCGTTGGAGCCGTTTCCGAGATCCTAAGAACAACTACAAACTATACAGGAATTGCTCGTTTGAAAGTATTAGATAGATAGATTTTATTATTATTATTGATTTCCAAATAACTCACTACTATGGTTGTATAAATAGACTACAATAAACTGATTAGGTATAGATTTTATTTATATCATTCATAGTAGTGAATAAATTTTGTTTTACTGATCTAAACCGTGCAAACTCATAATTATCTCTTATCATTTTGCTTTTTACTTTGTTTAATAATGTACGTAAAGCCTCACGCACTTGATTGCAACTAGCCAAAAAAAAAATTAAAAAAAATGTGACAACCAAACAAGCAACCTATATAAAACCACTTTATATTTCTATACCGGCCGTTAGCGGACCATTAACTATTGTGATGAAACGAAGAGGCAGTCATTATTGTTAAAATGTGTAAACTCCTACTAATATTATAAACTAGCTGTACCCCGCGGTTGCACCCGCGTTCCCGAGGGATCTAACATTTTACAGGGATAAAAAGTATATATACCCAAGAGTCGATTTTTAATCCAATTTTTTTTTAATTAAATATTTGATTATTTAAATAGGCTAATTAATACCGGTTCGGAAGGTACCTCTTTTATCCAGCTTCAGCCAACTTATGAAGTGTTTCGTATCTTCGAACTGCAGCCCAAAGAACCAGGTCTCCCTCAAACCTATAGTTCTGCATACTAGATCAAACAGATCCCTCCCAGTAGCTCGCCACTGTAACAATCAATTCAAAAGTTAAAACGGATTAACGGGCTGTTGGTAAGTGGTCGCCGCCGCCTATGGACATTTGCAACACTAGGGGCTTCGCCAATGCGTTGTCGACCCTGAGACGTGAAGTTTTTAAGTCTCATGTGCCTGTAATTTCACCGGCCTTACCTTTCTAACCGAAGCACAGTAATACAAGTGCACTACTGCTTCCCGGGGGAAATGGATAAGGTAGTACTTCCCCGGACGAACTCTACACTAAGAGTTGTACTACTCTACCAATATACAATTATGCTTGTAGTTATACCAATATATGTTCTATCTATGTGCCAAGTTTCATCCAAATCCGTTGGGTAGTTTTTGCGTGAAAGAGGAAGTAACATACTTACATCCATACATACAAACTTTCGCGTTGATAATATTAGAAGTTTGTCAAACTTTATAATTTTGATAAATGAATGTTTTTTACTCTTTCACGATTTGAATAAAACTTGACACAGATATAGTTTATATCCTGGATTCAATAAAATTCAAAACATAAAACCATTTATTCAGCTTAAAGCCGCGGAGGGTGCTTATGAAGGTCAAATTTAAAGTTAAGCTACCATCGGTTCGGAAGGCTGCCTTGAACTGAGAAGAACTGGTAAGAAACCCGGCAAGGATTAATTAATCCTACTTCTTTATCCTCTAGGAAAATGAAACATCCCTCGGGAACGCGGGTGAAACCGCGGGGGACAGTTAGTTCATAATAAATTAGTTCATAAACCTTTTGTTGTAAATTATCGGTGTAAATGATTTAAAAATAATTATAACTATTCTGAAATAATATTTTATACCCAAGTTGATATGGATTCGAATTCGAACGATCTAACAACCCTATTGTTGCAACTTGCACTTCAATTCTGTAACTCTCTCGGATTCAAACTCGAAGCCGATATTATAACAGATTATTCATGCGACATAGCAGTTGTAGCGCCGTCGTTATAAATAATATTTAAACAAAACCTTTTTAAACAAGTTTTTTAAAGTGTTACAAAAGCGAAAAAAAACTGCTGACACGTCTTCTGCTTGGCAAACCCTTTCATTTGATATCCATAACATGGAGGTGGTTGAGGGAGTCATCAATTACTAACCTTGATCGTCCGCCATGATGGGTTTAGAATTACGTCACTGAGCTGATTGTGTGATCTTAAACTGGCTTAAAATTAATTAGCAAAATTTGACCCAAACTAACAGAGCTGCGATTCCATTAGACAAAATTCAACGATATTTCGTTACGGCCGCTATGCTCTGTCTCTTTTGGTATCAACGCAATCACGTGAGAGATAAGCTCACAAAAACCTCGTTGCACTGGCTCGCCGATGAAGATATTAGCTGAATACAAAGGCAAGTCAAAATAAACAAAATCTTGTAACAATCGGTTTCAAATTCGATTGCGAGATCATCTCGCTTCTATAGCAGACGTACGAACCAGAGTATTTCTATTCTAAATCCATAATAACTGATCAGAAATAAGCATGTCCCATATTGTGTTTACAAAATAATTTAATGTACCATACAGGATGCCTGACGTACCAGTTTTAAACGTGTATTAAAATATCAACGGGCCATGTGGCATGAAATCCCCTACCGAGCTTATCTTTGTGACTTTTCCATAATTATACTATATCTGTTAGCTTAATATAATCCTTATTGTTATCTGCTTAGAGTTAATTCTTAATAACCTTATCATTGACAGGCCAATTCGCTTGGTGGTTAGCGACCCTGACTGCCAAACATTTATGTGCATGAACATGTCTGTTTGTTCTGTGTCTGGATGTAAATATCTATATATGTATGTATTTAGAAAATAAAAAAGTTGTGTATGTATGTAGTATCAGTTATCTGGTTTTCATAGTAGAAGCTCTGCTTCGTTTGGGATCAGATGGGCGTGTGTCAAATAATGTTCCTGGATGTTTATTTATTTATAAATGAATTGTAAAAAATTGCCAGTATGAAAACTTAAAACCTCTTGCAGGCAAAGCGTAACACTTCATACTCATTGCTACAGATAAAAAAAAATGCTATAAGCGAATAAAGAAGACTTCACTTAAAAAATTCAGTATGCTTGATATCTCACAGAAATCATATAAGAATATATACATAAAAGAGAAGTAAATTATATACATATGTACCTACTATTAACGTAAATTAAGTAGGTATTTTGACTTAAAAGTAATCAAAATGTTACCTAATAAAATATTAAACAGTTTAATGAAATTATGAGCACTATAGAATTAATTTTAAATATGTAGTGTTACTTTTTAAGACTTTTAACCTTCATCAAAATAAAAACCATATAATTGAAATAAAGAATAATAAAAAGACGTTTTTCCCTTTTTGAAATTAGAACAAATACAAACAAATACGACAATGCGTCAAATGTACCTTAAAAATTGAGTCAATTTATTAAGACTCTTTAACTTTCATCAAAATAAAAACCATGTAATTTAAATAAAGAATAATAAAAATACTTTTTCTCTTTTTGAAATTGGAACAAATACGACCGTGCGTGAAATTTATATCAAAAGAGAGATAGAAAAGGACATATGCTGGAGTTAATTTAGTCAGCGGATAAACGATAGATCTGAAGATTCTGAAGTATCCTGACTCCCAAGATATAGGTCGTTGGATTTTCAGTCAATACGGTGATACCTGTAAAATAATAATGTTAAAATAATTATATCCGAATAGTTACTACCAACAAGAGCAAAAATTTACATTCAAATCAAAATTTACATAAATGTAAAATAGTTGTTATTGAATTAAATATTCACTCAAATAATTATTATAGGCTGTAACCATAGCTTACCTTTGCGTAAAAATAACTTTTAAAAACAATATTTATAGGCGGGTAAAAATAAAAAAGTAAACGTCAAATCTATTTTTGAATTCGTCTACAGAACTACCCTCGGAGTAGCCACAAACGACAAAAGAAAAAAATTGTGTATCATGTTTTATGATAAAGAAATAATTAACAGTGAAACAGTTGGTAAAGTTTGGAGAGCGGCTCATAATCGAAATATGGAGTCGCCTGGTGATACGTGTTTGCCGGAAATATGGTACGTACATTTCAAAAAAAAAAAAAATTTTGTTAATCTTGAATGAAGTTATTAAGGTGTTCGAATCGGTCTAACATCCTGGGCACTAGACTATACTGAGGTCAAAGAAAACTAACTCTTAACAGCAACTACATAAGTGCTGAGTTCCTTTGTGGCAGATTTTCAACTACTAGTTACTAAACTTGCGGCACGCTATCATGGCCATTTTGACGTTTAACAATGACAAAGAAAAATAACCTTTATTCCTTCACATATAAGGTGCATCTATTGATCCAACAGCAATATGTATGATGATGGAAATCAACCTTATTCCAAAGCAATACAGTTTCTTTTCCAATGACTATCTGGAACGTCAAAACGGCCATCATAGCGTGCAGTTGTATAGTAGGTGTAATGCTGCTACTATTAATTTGATGAGCCAGCTTATTAGCTACATTGTATGACTTATTACATATTGTATAGTTGTATCTATGCGGCTAACAGTTACGTCGCATCTCATGATACTAAAACTGCCGTTATCTAATAGTATAGGCCCGTTATGAAAGCTAAGAGTGTTATAGAAAAATGAACCCTATATCGTTATGATAAGGTTCATCAGTGTCATCATACAATTAACCATTAGATTAATAGATAAACCTTATTTCATAAGCTACAAAGTAGATTTTACAATGATATTAATAGATGTCTAAGGGATCTTTTACTTTTCGACCACTTTAAAATATATCGCACCCTCAGAACGACAGGGGCTTAACTCAAAAATTCACTTTTGGTACATCTCTGATTGGGTCACTTTCGCACTGAGCGGGGAGGGTGGGTCCCGGTGATAAAGAGGCTGAAGTATCGGTATGCTTAATCTATCATTAAATTGACTATGTTTTACTATTCATCGGATAGAGCGTACTTTGTTTAGTCTCTATGATCGTAACTCCATTTCGCTAAATTTTGAGTTAAGCCCTTATCGTACTGAGGGCGCGATCTATATACTAATATAATAAATGTGAAAGGAAAATATAAAAAAAGTTTAACACAGAATTAGTATTAACGAAAGACATTCCTATGGAACGCTAAAAAACCCCAAGGAAGGAGTCTTGTACAATAAACTAGTTTCTAGTAGTAATACCTACAACTCCTTAGTTGGGATAAGTCGGCCGCGAGCTGAGATTTTCCCGTTTTTTTTTACCATTTCAGTCGTAAGCTCGACATGTTGATTGACAACGTTGACGGTAGAACAAGAAACCGGCTCTCCTTGAGGACGTCTGCCGTGCTGATAGACGGAACTGCTAAGCTGTATAGACAGGAGACGCATCGGCTGTATGAAGGTGCATCTACATTTCTTATTATTTTATTTACAAAAAAATTTTGGGTACCCCAAAGGATAAAATGGGACCCTGTTACTAACGGCCAAAATGAATATACGATCCCGATCTAAAATCACAAGATTGAAGTAGAATTTTGACTTTACGTAAAATAACTGTCAAAAGGTTCATCAATCCATGGATTTTCGATCGGGATTGCATATTAATTTTCGCCGTCCGCTGTCCGTCTGTCCGTTTGTCACCAGACTGTACCTCATAAACCATGATAGTAAGACAGTTGAAATTCACAGATTATGTATTTCTGTTTCCACTCAAACAACAAATACTTAAAAACAGAATAAAACAAATATTTAAGGGGGCTTCCCTACAACAGACAATTTGAGGACAGATGAGGAACCCTTCGTGCGCGAATCCAACTCGCACTTGGTCGGTATTTTTATTACTACCGCTTTAAGATTTTTAAAAGATTTTTGAAAAGTCAATTTATAGCTTCGCTATCATCGTGGCTTCTATGCTCTCCGCCTCTTTCGCTTACTAAGGAATGACATGAACGGTCACACAGCTAGCTGAGAAACCCAGATTGCTCATGGTTTGCCTCTTTCCTAATTCATAAGGATCTCTCTCATTCCAGATGTTGGCAAGCTAGAACATGATCTGATATACCATCGTAAGAGACGGGCCTCCAGAGACGATGAAATGCAAACAGGTACCCTTATCTAAGACTTTATCTTTTAGGACTCTACATAAAACATTGTATTTATCTAGGTACTGCTGTTAATTTATTTTTGTTAGTTGTAAATATTGGAGTATTCCTGTTTGAACTGGTTCGAGTTGAAAGGGTAAAGTTTGTTCTGCTTAGTTCAAATTGTTTGTAAATATAACTTTTTTGTGTTGAATAAAAAGAGCTCAAAAAAATAGCAGCTTTTTACTAAATGCATATGAAAGAAAATACGGTATTTAGATATGACGAAAAATCGATTTTGAAAATGTTTGACTGTTTGTTTGTCCCGAATAATCTCCAAAACGACTGGACCGATTTTGACGAATATTTTTTCCCTCACATTGACAGAGCCCCTCTAGAAGTACTAATTATAAAAATAAATATCCTGGGACATTCTTTTACACACGGCAATCTGATCCCAAACTAAGCAGATCTTGTTCTATGGAAACCAGATAACTGATATACTACATATACTACTTTTTATTTTTCTAAATACATACATACATATTTACACCCAGACACAGAACAAACAGACATGTTCATGCACACAAATGTTTGTCCTGGGTGGGAATCGAACCCGCGACCTTCGATTTGGCAGTCAGGGTCGCTAACCATCAAGCCAATTGGCCTGTCGAGAACTACAATAGTAATTTTAGTTTTATTCTATTTCTTGACGTGGCAATGATTTTGAAAGCATCTACAATAACAGTATGTTTTTGCAATATTTATGTTTCTGCTTTTATTTATTGCCCTCCATTTAAGTAGATTCGAAACAATATATGTACCATAAATAAGTTTCAAATAATTTTTCCCAATTATTGACATTCATTTGTTTTTCTAGAAGTTTCAACACCGACCTCTTCAAGCTCGATACACACTCCAAAACAAAAGATGCGTCGATGTCACCAAACTGCAGGTAATTTTAACTGTATACTTACCCAATTATTATAATTTTTTTTTTACCTCATGGACCGACAAAAAGCAAACGGTCCACGCCTATGGACATTTGCAACACTAGGGGCATCGCCAATGCTTTGTCGACCCTGAGACGTGAAGTTGTTAAGTCTCATGTGCCTGTAATTTCACCGGCCCCCTTGCCTTTCTAACCGACACCTTAATACTAGTGCACTACTGCTTCACGGCAGAAATGGGTAAAGTGGTAGTACTTCCCCGGACGAACTCTGCACTTTCAAAAAATTCAAAATTCAAAACCATTTATTCAGTTTAGGCCTTCGGAGGGCACTTATGAAGGTCAAATTTAAAGTTACTGAAGCTACAACCGGTTCGGAAGTCAGCCTTCAACTGAGAAGAACCGGCAAGAAACTCAGCAAGGTTACATTTTTTTTTATTTGTTATATAAATTTTTATCTATTCTGACTTTTTGGCTATTTTATAATTTCAATTTTACATAATTTTATATTTAACAATTACAAGATACTTATTATAGGTAACATTAATAAAAACAAAACAAAAAAAAATATGACAAGACTACAAAATAGAAAATAACAATAATTAGGTACTTACAACTTAAACAAGAGATTTAGAGGTGCACTGTGCAGAGAGCAGCTATTTCCATACATTTTTATCTTCAATATAATGAACTACCTTGTAATACGCTTTTTCTTTCAAAACTTTCCTAATATAATTTTTAAATTTATGATCAGACATTTTGGTTATTGAAAGCGGTATCTTATTATAAAATCGAACACAATTACCAAGAAATGACTTGTTAACTTTAGTTAGTCTAAAGTATGGAACAACTAACTTCTCCCTTTGTCTCGTATTTATACTATGAATATCTAATTTTGCCTCAAACATTCCTATGTTTCTACGTATAAACATTATATTTTCATAAATATATAGTGAAGGTAATGTCATTATATTTATTTCCCTAAATAAATCTCTTAATGATTCACGGGGACCCATACTGTAAATTGCACGAATTGCTCTTTTTTGTATAATAAATATTGATTCTATATCCGCTGCTGCTCCCCAAAACAAAATACCATAGGACAAGAGGCTATGAAAATATGCAAAATAAACTAATTTGGCCGTCTCAACATTCGTCAATTGTTTAATTTTCCTAACAGCAAAAGCAGCCGAACTTAATTTAGCAGCTAGAGTATCAACCTGAGGTCCCCATTGCAATTTATTGTCTAATGTAAGACCCAAAAATACCGTTTTATTTACAAGATCAATATGGCTCCCATCTATTATTATTTGGCTATCTACTTGTGCTACATTTGGTAAAGAAAACCTTAAGCATTTAGTTTTCTTTGAATTTAGTAATAGATTATTTGTAGCAAACCACCCACAGACAATTGACATAGTATGATTAACTTTAGTTAGATCTTTGTCTTTTCTATTAACTTTAAAAATTAATGATGTATCATCAGCAAACAAGACAATATCTGTGAGGTCATTTACAACATATGGCAAATCATTTATATATACTAAAAACAAAAATGGACCTAAAATTGAACCCTGGGGTACCCCCATTTCGACTAAAGAGCCCTTGGATGTTGTGCCGGTAATCTCTACCTTTTGCTGGCGATTTGATAAATAAGATAAAACAAGATCATGAGCAGTTCCACGAATTCCGTAGCAGTCAAGTTTTAGTAGTAGCGTACGGTGGTCAACGCAATCGAATGCCTTGGACAGATCACAAAAAATGCCAATCGCATCCTGTGAATCCTCCCATGCGCCATAAATGTGCCTCAGCAATGTTGCTGCCGCATCGGATGTAGATCTTCCCTTCGTGAAACCGAACTGATGACCATGCAATACCTTATGCTTAGCACTAAGAGCTCTACTACTCAAATTCAAATTCAAATTCATTTATTTGCTGACTTATGTGTACAGTGAGGTGTTATAAGAATAATTATTTGATCGACATAAGTCTGCCTAAGTTGGCGTGCAAAATACATTAGACATCTAAACAAAATAATCAATACAAAACAATCAAAACAAAACAATCAAAACAAAATAATCAAAACAAAATGTCATAATTATCATCGAACCAACTATGTATATTTAAAATGTCAATCAATATATATAACAATTGTATTCTATTTACAGTATGATGGTGTCATTCAAAAACTCATTCACGTCATAATATGCTTTACTAATTAAAAAGTCATAGAGACGTTTTTTAAATTTAGTAAGGCCCTCTTTGCGCAAAGCGATCGGTATTTTATTAAATAGTACAGGTGCCATACAGATAAAACTTTTGTGCATCTGTGTTCGATTTTGTTACTCGAATATTATTACTATTATTACCTACAAATAATGATATCAAAAAAATAAAAATACCTAAATGGATAGCTTCTAAAGAATCAGATATACTATAAAATCCCTTTTTTTTTTTTTTTTTTTATTTTCTCACTGACAACATCGTAGGTTAATTGGCGTGATAATGTGCCACTTGATTACAGATTCTCTGGATAGTTCGTTTAGAACACATAATAGTTCTCTAAATGAAATGGAGTTGCAGTGCTCGCAACAGGACGGTGGATCCAACAAGACAAGCTCCGAAAGCCATAGTTCCACTTCCCTGCCTAGATTCCCTGAGGATAGTGTTGACTTGACCTTAAACATAAATAAGGTAAGGTATATAACTGTATATTTTATAAGTAAAAAAATGCCTTTGAATTTCGCCCAACTTAGAACTTATCATCGACTAGCTATCCCCCGAGGTTTCACCCGCGTTCCCGAGAGATGTAACATTTTCCCGGCACTAAACAATATACTATATCACCAAGAGGAAAGATTTGTATGTTTGTTACTATTTCACGTAAAAACTACTGAACGGATATAGATGAAACTTAGCACATAGATGGAGCATATCCTGGAATACCATATAGGCTACATTTTATCCCGGGAAAATGTAATATCCTTCGGGAACGCGGGTAAAACCGCGGGGGACAGCTAGTGCTCTTATAAAATGTCTTACAAGTGTTTTGTTTTTATTTCACTCATCCCAAGATGCTGCCAATAACTTTCCTATCTGAGCATTAAAACAAACATCAATAAAATTTATATTAAACCTTATTCTATCTCGTTATAAGGTGAAAAATTTATTGTAGAAAGATTGTTGATCTCAAAGCACACTCACCTTAGTAATGTAAACAATATATAGGAAGTGCGTAGGGAATAAACGTGAAAGGATTATCCGTCACCTGTGTATATTTTAAAAAGTATAGATAAAAAAAAATGAAAAATATTTGAGTAAAAACTTCTTTAGCACCGTTGTGATTTGAAACTCGATGATACGAAAAAGTGACAGTAAAAAGAGACAAATATATATATATCTTTTGGATTTAGCCGACGTGAGATTTTATTTTATTTATTTAGGACAATCAGCTGTTACGTTACTTCATGTTAATTTTACATTATTTAAAAATAGCAATTAAATGCCCCGAATTGCAAGATGTCACAGCGTGCATCGTGAGGTAAACAAATCTATTATTAAAAAGAAATTGAAAAAGAACCATTGAATAGTTAGACTCTAACACCGGTTCGGAAGGTTTGCTGATAAGACCCGGCAATAAACTCAACAATTACTCTTTTCAAAACGAACACAGATTTATTACATACTAGCTGTCCCCCGCGGTTTACCCCACGTTCCCGAGGGATGTAACATCTTTCTATAAAGGAGTCTCTCTGGCAAGATTGGCTTGTTATAGTTTGATAATAATCCTTATTATGAATGGCTATTACTCGGATTGTCGAAAGTTTTATTCTCTGTATGCTCTTAAACCTGCAGACAAAGGCCCGCTTTTAATTGTATACTACAAACTATATACAAGCCCATTTTTAGGCTTTATGTGGTTACCACGTTCGACCACAAATTCACTTGACATGGGGAATTTGTGGTCAAACAAAGCTACTTACTAAACCGATTTCTTTCTCAGGTCACTGAAAAGGATCAATGTAATACCAACACAAAAATTAACAGGAAAAATCAAGAGACACAAACAACTAGCTCTTTCATTGCCGACCGGAGAGAAAGAGACAGCAATACTTCAAACGGAGACGCATTCGATGGCCTTCCTTTTGGTTTCATCATAATTAATGACGGCTCTAGATATCCGAGAAGAATTCTATGTTCATCCCTTAGTAAAGAAGTTAGATATATGATCTAATTTGATACGGGTTGATTTTTGATTGTCGATCATAAACCCTTCTATAAAAATGATTGTCAATCAATCAGTAATACAATTAGCGGTACTGTACTATGGCGTTTATGAAAGGAGACAACAATAGCGCAACAAAGAGAGACGCACTGATGTCATAACTACCATACAATGCCGCTAGTTTTGTTAAATTGGGAAGAAGTAGAGTCATTTTGGTTTGTATTTAAAACTTGATATTATCAAATCCACTCTTTGTGTTCCAACCGTCTATATTATCAACAAATATAATTGAAAATTAAAGAACAAAATTGTGTTTTAGTAACCTCCAAAACTATGCGGCACAGTTTTTAAACTTTTGTAGATGCCATCGTATTTCAATTGCACCATACTTCCCAAATAAATAAATAATTTTAATTTGAATTTTAGAAGTAGTAGAGCTGAAATGCTGAGTTCGTCCGGGGAAGTACTACCACTACCCATTTCCGCCGTGAAGCAGTAGTGCACAGTATACTGTGTTTCGGTTAGAAAGGTAAGGGGGCCGGTGAAATTACAGGCACATGAGACTTAACAACTTCAAGTCTCAGGGTCGACAACGCATTGGCGAAGACCCTGGTGTTGCAAATGTCCATAGGCGGCGGTGAGCACTTACCGTAAAAAAATATCTACTTGAAACCACGCCTCAGAATGAGTCATCACATTTCGACCAACAATACGGGTATGCAAATGTTTGTGACCGAATTGGCGCCAACAATGTAAGGATACAATATTGTGGGTCCCTCCCTACACAATGACTATTGTGAAGAAATAGTTCCTTTTTATAAACGATCGTTTTTTTGTTAGGAACGAAACTTGTGTTACTTTTACTTCGAATATTGTTTTGAGTTTTCATGATTCACTAGTTCATCTCTGGATCATATTGGGAAGTAAAGACATATGTAGCTGCGATGATACATCAACTATAGATGTGTAATCCACACTCGGAAATGGCATCCAACAATTATGGTAGTTGACGTTATTCCATTTAGTCGCGCTCAAACCAATTTCGCGACAGCACGCGCGGTGTGCACTCAATCTTAACGTAGCTAATATGTATATTCATCTCTCTCTAGCAACAACTACACCGTAAGATGGCATTTATTTTCTTTCCACTTCATCGCACGTATAAGTCTATGACGTGTCTATATTATAATATTTGTAAACACTACATAGTATTAAACAAAGTCGCTTTCTCTGTCCCTATATCCCTATGTATGCTTAAATCTTTAAATCCTACGCAACGTATTTTGATGCGGTTTTTTTAATAGATAGAGTGATTGAAGAGGAAGGTTTATGTATTAGTTTTTACATTGCACCTGAGCGAAGCCGGGGCGGGTCGCTAGTATGTAATATAATTGTTTTTAGATTTCATGTTGACTTTAAGAATTGATGTCTGGACGATATTGGGAAAGTAAAGACGTCATAGGTAAGCGATGGTCACACAATGGTTCTAATCCTACAATGAAATATAAAATGAGCCTTCGATCAAAGAAAATATCGTGAGAAAACCATAGCACACTGGTAAGACCTTGAAGTACCAGCTTGGTTCACACTGGGGTACCCAACCATACTGTTAAAAACAGTATTATACTTTTTCGTTACTATTTTTTATTGAGCTATAAAAAAAAAGTAAACAAACCTGTTGTATGTCCGCTGAGTGGAGAGGTTTATGAATATTTTGAAAATGATAATAAATTGTTAAATTGTGCAGGGTTCTGCAAAAACATCTGTCTCCAAATGCCTGTCAGTGCATTCCGACTGCTGCACAAATGAGCTTACCATGGAGAGCCTTTAGTAGTAGTATCCTGGGACATTCTTTACACACGGCCATCTGGTCTCAAACTAAGCAGAGCTTGTACTATGGAAACCAGATAACTGATATACTACATATACTACTTTTTGTTTTTTTTTTTTTTTTCTAAATACATACTTATATAGATATTTACACCCAGACACAGAACAAACAGACATGTTCATGCACA
Source organism: Habrosyne pyritoides (assembly GCA_907165245.1). Lineage (NCBI taxonomy): Eukaryota > Metazoa > Arthropoda > Insecta > Lepidoptera > Drepanidae > Habrosyne > Habrosyne pyritoides. The sequence continues at coordinate 2,753,737 of OU015606.1, forward strand.
CAAATGTTTGTCCTGGGTGGGAATCGAACCCGCGACCTTCGGTTTGGCAGTCAGAGCGTTAACCACCAAGCCAACTGGCCTGTCCTTTGGTCAAAAACAACCTGGTGCTGGTGGAGAAATACGACAATGGAATTCAGAGTTAGCAGTAACTAGACCTGGAATTCCAGGTGATATTTATTGAAAACAACTGTCATTTTCATAGTTGCTGGCTTGGTGGTTAGGGAATGATACTGCAACGTCACAGCTCATGGCTTCGACTGCCACCAGGGAAACGTTTAAGTGAGTGTGTGAGTGTGTTAAGAGGTAACAAAAAAGATATTATATTAATTATCTGGTTTCCATAGTATCGTGCACTAAACAGACTTTGTAATATTGTTTTTTTTTATGGAGTGATAGACGATGACGATACGCTTACGATAGAAGCTCTTGCTTAGGCCTCAGATTACTGATATACTTCATATACAACTTTTGCATTCCTAATATTTACACTAGATACAAACATTGATATTTATACCCAAATACAGGCTCGTTTAGGCATACCAATGTTTGTCATGGATCGAACCTGTAACGTGGCAGCAGTGTCTCATCCACTAAGTCACCTTACCCATCACTAAACCCTAAAATACCTATCCAATATCGAAATAACGTGATTATTTCCGAAATAAAGCCCCACGTTGGGCGCCAAACGCCAAGTGGCTGTAAACCGAACGAGGGTCTAGCAAAAAGTAGAAAACATTCGCAATTGAGTTCCCTATTCCGACGCCCGAGGGGAGCAAACGAATATCACTTTTATACTGCTTGTAATAAGATAGACTGTCTATATGCTGATGCTGGTGTTGGGAGAGATTACTGGAAGAGCCATACGTATAAATCATCATTATTATCATCCTGTAAGTGGTTGAACGTTTTCTTTCTAGATGGAATGGATATCCATCTTTTTTAATTGCCCGTCTTGATCATATAGGTTTGCCGTAGATTCGAAATTTAAGCTTGTCCTGCGCGAGGGATTTCAGAGAGTGCAAGTAATACTTGAAGGCATTGTGCTCGTATTGGACCAATTTTCGTTTATTGTATTTGACATATGTCCAGCAGTCGACAGACATAGGTTGATGAATGTAATACAGAAATCAAACAAACTGTAAGACATAATATAAAAGAAGTTTCAATTTTAAGGCGCAAGAACCTCACGTATTTATTTTTATAAATTGATTCTAAAGCACTTTATGTTTAATAACCCATAGCAAAGGAAAGGCCCCTGGACTGAATTTGCTATGAGCCCAGTGCCGGATTAACCACGTAGCAAGAGTAGCAATTGCTACGGGCCCCGCGCAAAAGGGGGCCCCTCGTGTCTAAGGCCGCCCTCCACCGATTGTTTTTTTTACCGCTGTATACTTAAGAACCCATTCCACCGCCGATACCTGCAAAGTACACAACGGTTTAAAATCAAATTGAAATCTTTTCTTTTTCATCATCAAAAGATAGAAGAATTGCAGCGGCATGATACAAGTGCTATATAATATGAAAATAAAATATAATGAATGTATAATAAAAAATTTACGTACATACGTAATAGACGTAATATATATTAAAAAAAATCTCTTAAGTTACTAAAATAGGGTACTTACTCATGGCATCAAATTTGTTAATTTTATTTTATTATTTTTTTGTGTTTTCTTGCTTATTTTGTCACTGTTAACTGTTCACTGCTCTTACTCTTACTCTCTTTAATATAATTGTTATCATGTAACCCTGCCTGGACTTCACTACACGGCCTCAACGGAAGACCAGCGCTGGTTATGCATTTGTATAATCAGCTTCATGCTGAGTTGGTGGACCTTTTTGTGACAATCAGTTGATTTAACATGTAAAATTATACATATAATATTTATTTTTTAGGTTAATTAATTAAGTTTTTTTATGTGTATGATTTTTTTCTTTTTTTTATGTAATATTCGTCACAAATAAACATTTCTTTCTTTCTTTTCTTTTCTTTCCATAGCAGACCAAAGGCCTCTTGACAGAATTTGCTACGGGCCCGCGCTTGCTTAATCCGGCACTGTGCAGGCCCCGCTCTTGCTTGATCGGGCACTGCAAACCATCAATCTATTATGAAAAAGGCCATCCATATTCAATCCGAGACTTACAAAATTCGAGTACACGTCAGCTTCCTCGCAAAATCAAGTCGCCTCATCCAGTAACTCATATATCCATAACCTCGTACCTTTGTGGGGTCATCCAGTCTGTTTCATACTACTTTTTACTTCAGTCCAGCTCGAGTTCTATTACCCGAGGCCAGTTATGGAACTGTACTGCCGGTTAGCCGGCAACTACTAAATAAATAAAAAAAACGAAACGTCAAGTGCAAGTTTGACTTGCGCGCGGAGAGTTTCGTACATATCAAACAAGTTTGAGAAAAAAGAATCAAATAAATATCGTGGGACATTCATAACACACGGCCAACTGATCTCAAATTAAGCAGAGCTTGTAATGCTTGTACTATGGGAATACCAGTTAAATAGAACATCAATATATATAAAAATTTATGTTTGTGTGTATGTCCTTTATAGAATCGTAAACTATGCAACGGATTTGAATGCAGTTTTCAGCAATAGATAGAGTAATTCAAGAGGAAGGTTTATAACCAGGATTTAAAGCGGGCAAAGCCACAGGGCGCAGCTAGTTAATTATATTTTTCATTTAAATGGATACTTATATGGACCCACGTGACAAAATCTCCGACCTGTGGTGTGGCAGTCAGCCAACTGGCCCGTCGTATTCGAATAGCCTTATTATTTAAATAAATATCCCAAACTCAACAGCCCCCTTATTGTTCTAATACAAACTTCGTCGGCTTCGCTTCACGGAGGCCTCCGAGAGCTTACCTCTCACGTGATTAGTAGTATCAGCATAGTAAACGACAGAGACAGAGCATGGACGCCGCGACGAAACATGCTCAAGTTAGTGTCATTTTCCTTACAGAATCGAGCCCCTGAGCTTGTACTATGGACACTAAATAACTGATATACTACATATACATAATTTTTATTCCCATTCATACATTAACTCACAAACCAAGTTTTGTATTTTAATGTTTGGCACATAAATAGAAAATGTTCTGTATTAACACATAGTTTTTGACCAGAGGAGATAGATTTTCAGGATGAATATGTTTTTTAAAATAAATAACAACACACGATAGAAGTGATTTTTCTTTTATACGGGGAAACATTTTAATCATTGATCAATCAATTTGGTATGTATATTTTTTTATTTGTTATCAAAATAGCAATATACATAATTGTTGTTCTTATACTAAAAACCTCAATATCTTAGAGTTTAGATGTTTCTCCTGTAATTTTTGCATGCAGTGATTTCCAGTAATTGACGGGGCACTTAGCACAGTATTTTGTAACTAGTCTTAAGCTTTCTCACACCGTGTAATTGTTGTTGGAAATCCTTATAAAATAAAAATAAAATCACTTTTGAAAATTATATAAAGAACACGATAACAATGTGTCTTCGCCTTAATAATAGAGACCATAAGAAAAGTGCCGATGAGCACATTTTTTGCATAATTTAATTTATAAGTTTATGATAGATTTAAATTACTTATTAGCCTACCTAGGCTAGATTGTAGTGTAATTAGGTGATATAATAATTTATTATGTATCCAAAAATATTAAAAATTAAAAGATTCACTTTTGAAAAGCATAGATTGTGTTTATCATAAATTTCTTTTTCGTCACACAAAAAGGTTGCGGACCAGAATTTCAAAGGCCGTAAGAAGTTTCGCTGCACAATTATAGGCCAGTTGGTTTGATGGTTAGCAATTCTGACTGCCAAGCCTAAGGTCGCGGGGTCGATTCCCACCCAGGACAAACATTTGTGTGCATAAACATGTCTGTTTGTTCTGTCTGGGTGTAAATATCTATATAAGTATGGATTTAGAAAAAATAGTAGCATATGTATATCAGTTATCTGGGTTCCATAGTACAAGCTCTGCTTAGTTTGGGATCAGATGGCCGTGTGTAAAATGTCCCGGGATATTTATTTATTTATTATTTGGACGGAACTCTGGAACTGCTAGAAATGCACACCGCTCTTTCAAATTATTATTGCACTTATTTCACTTTGAAGTTTGAATGTTTTCTCGCGAGACGTAGAAGCGCTTTCATTGCTTGAACCTTGAGTGGGGCTTTTTATATACGAGCTATTTTTACGTGGCTTTTGCTGGTTTCTTTGAAAACAGAGTTTTTTATAGTAAAAGTTGTTTCAATATAATTTGTATAGAAAACATACAAATATATACATAATGATCAGGACATGTTTACGTAGAACAACTCACAAAACTTTCATTGCTATCAGATAAATAGTATAAGAAATCATAGAATACAAAGTTACAAACATTCATTTATTTATATATACAGGGTTGGGTAAGGTTACAGGAGTAGGAAGTTAAATGGTGCCTTATAACGAGTCCATTCACAATATTTAAGAACCGTATAACGCTGTATAACATACCCCAAAAATGAATGACAATTAGAAAAACTATTAAATTAAACAATTATTAGGTAAAATAGGTACGTAGGCATTTCTGTTAAATAACCTCGTTGCCTGCCATGACAGCTTACTAGGGTTGTTGGCTTAGATAATTAATTATATTCTTACGAGGTATAACACGTTGTAATTTTTTTTGTTTCACCTGTATTCACCTGATATATACAAACATTTAAACCTTCCTCTTGAATCAATATGTCTATTGATAAAAGCTTTATCCGTAAGTTCAAAAGATACAGCTACAGAAGGCGGGAAGCGTGTTTGTACATTTCTCTTTACTTTCGGTCCACTGGTAGAAATACTGCATCCTACCTGACCATAGATTTTTACACCCTCTATCAAAAGGAACAAAGACCCTGTATTTTAGGCAACAAAGTCTATTGGCAGACTTTACATTGACATCAAATTTATTCACAGGTGTTATTTTTTAGTTTTTTTTTTATTTTACCAAAGTATTAATAAGTAATAAACTTAAATTAACGTCTATATCTCCTCTTATGGTTGACAGATGAAGGACCAGTCGGCTCGGTGGTTAGAGTCTATGACGCCCACGCTGCAGGTCGTGGATCGATTTCCACTCAGGACAAATGTTTGTTTGCTTAAAAATTTCTGTTCTGTGTCTTGTACGGTGGAACATACTAGGCAAATACAAACTTAGGTACATACACCCACAGACTGATAACAACACAACCCTTCCTTTTGGGTTTAGGTCGGGTAATTAATGGCGGACAAATTCTACTACCAACTACAGTGTGTTTTTTAGAATATACGAGCAATGTTAAGCCTTCTTAAGTTATCCTTATCTTAAGCTAACCCTTTTTTTTTTTTTTTTTTTTGTTAACGTGGTGGGAAACCCATTCCTGAGTTCGACCCCCGCCCTGGGAGAAGCGGGAGGATATGTGGGGCTCCCCACTCGCAAACTCCCCTTCTCATATCAAAAATGAGAAGGGGCCCGAGGGTATACCCACCAAAACCCACCACGGCGTATTTCCGCCTACCGGTTCGTTGGGCACCCACGGTACCCGCCTAAGCATTACCCGCGGGTGCCCACCGGTCCTCGCCCCAGCCGAAGCTAGGGGCGCCCTCTCCGATGGGGAGGCCGAATACGCACAGCCATCCCCTATCCTCTTGGTGACTCGTTGAAAGGCGGGCGAAGGACTCCCATCCCCCGCCCGCAGTCACCGCAGTCACCGGGGGGTCAGGGCAGCGGGCCTCAGCCGCCCCTTAAGACCCCCCTCCTCTGTGGGACCCCCGGTGCATGTGCCGGGTCAATCAGCCTGCAACCGGGGGCCCACGGCGTACGGCGGCATCCGGCCCTCATTGCCAGACGCCGCCTGCCGCCCCTCTGGCGTTTTTTATAGAGGTTTTCTCCTCGCAGCCCAGGCCATACGTGACCCGGGCCCCCGGTCCCGATTGCTCATCTTAAGCTAACCCTAGGTTACGTCTAATTTACAACGCTTTTTAGTCCAGTATGAGCTTTATCACTAGATTTTGTCTTATCTAGCGCATATTTTTCCTCCTGATTTTCGAGCAAATCTTCGTTTAGAAGATTTTTATTACACGCGCCAATTTAAAATTGGCTGGTTTTTAGGTAAATATTTTTAAATGTACAAATGTTCATAATAAACCTTTTAAAATTATCCTTTTTTCAAAAATAACGTTATTTAAAAATAATAAAAAAAGACATGCATAAGGTTTTTCAATTTGAAATGTCCGCGAAAGCAGTCGGTCACGTGACATTTTGTGCTGTGACATCATATTATATTGATAAACAAAACAAACTGCGACGCTCATTGTCGGCGTATTTAAGAGTAAAGTTTTGTCATTGGAATTGTGAAAATTACAACCTCAAAGACGTGTGCCGTGCCAATGTGTAAAAGTACAACCTTTAAATATTGTGACAATTTGTTTATTCACGTTCCTAAATACCAAAGACGTCGATAGCAGTGGTAACAGTTTACATGCCATGACTCCAACCTGATAAATCTGTTATTTTCTTTGAAAATTCAATATTTATAACCATTTATTTAGTTAAGGCCCACGGAGGGCATTTATGAAGGTCAAATTTAAAGTCACTAAAGCTTCCACCGATTCGGAAGTCAGCCTTCAACTGAGAAGAACCTGCAAGAAACTCAGTAAGATTTTATTTTATCTAATCTGACTCTTTGGCAATTTTACTATTTCAATATTATAAAATACCTACTTCATATAGGTAACATTCAAAAACTTGAGTGAAGACCACTTTGATGTAAGTACCTATCTAGAAATCACCTTAACCTTCGATCTCCTGTTTAAATTTAATTTAACCCAACATTTTCTACCCCTTTTTCTACATACAGTGTAATGGGCAATATACAGTGTATCGCCAAAATAAGAATAAAGCCAGACTGTTTCCCATCGAAATTTGACAACCACAATAAAACATGGCCGATGATTTGTTTTTTAAATGTGACGACACACGATGGACTTCATACAATTAACCATTTGATCAATACTGAACCTAATTTCAAAAGCAGCAAAGATAATTTCTCAATGATATTCTTGACTGTCAAATAGTAACCACGACACTGGCAGTGTAGACGAAACAAAAAATATTAAAAAGAAAACAAACTTCTAAATCTTCCTATTCGAAATTCAAACACAAAAAAAGAAGTTAAATTCACACACTCACCTTCATCTACATGATAGTAGAGCACTGCAGTTAAAGCTGGCAGTAAATTACCAAGGTCTGCTAGGTCTAGATTTACTCGCGGCTCTAAAGCTCTTGGCTTTAACGAATGATGTAAGTGGCGACTGGCGAATATGTTGAGTCTGAGCCGGTGACCACTTGTACCTAACTTAGGTTGGAGATATGTTGGCTACATATATACAATAGATATATATCTTTATATACAGTGTAAACTCTTTATAACGAAACTCAAGGAACTGAGCATTTTTTGTCGTTATAGAGAGTTATCGTTATATGGAGTGAACAAAAAAAAACAAAACAAAGTGAACAAACCAACCAACTTGGGCTCACTTCAACGTTATAGGGAGTTTATCGTTATAAAGGATAACGTTATAAAGAGTTTACACTGTATATATATAATTCTTCTGTACGTGTGTTGACAGTGAACTCCTCCTAAACAGCTGGACCGATTGAATGATTTTTTTTATGCGTTTGGATGGCGCCCTGGATGGTGGCTCTGCGATTGAATTCCTGCATTTTTGTATGGACTTATTTCGACAGGACAACGTCTGTCCAGACAGCTAGTTAATTATATTTTTTATTCAGTCATAGTATAATTTTAGCTGCTACTTTGGGAATAAGTTATACATACTTTGGGAGTAATAGATGATAAAAGAGTAGTAGATAAAATTGTACTATGCTAGACTAAATAAAATAATTTAAAAAAAATAGTCTAAGATAATGTTTGTTAAAATTCAACATTATTATAAGTTTTTGAATATGAACCATTTTAAGATAATCACCGATACTATAATATATGTATAAATGTAGACAACCTAAAGGGGCGTCTATTAATAATGTAAGCTCAAACTCGAAGGGTCTGACAAAATCTCATTAAAAGGGAGCGAGGTCACTAAAAATCACATGTCAAATCAATTATTTATCCATCCAACCATATCAGCACACGTTAGCCCACTGCTGGGCAAAGGTCTCTCGCACCATCTTTTAGGATCAACATAGTGCACCTTAAAACGCACGGAGAGATAAAAAACACCTTACGTAATTCACCTCTAAGAATGAACTTCCAAAAGAAAAAAAATATTAAAAACAGCAATCAATAAAAATCCTTTAAAAACCAATAAAAAAAATTCACTGTCGCACGAAACAAAGAATAATCCCAATAGAATGTTAAATCATTTGAATGCAAACGTATTTCTAAAAGTGGGATATCTACCTACTCAGTCTCCATGTACCCTTGTCGCGCTCCCGCCAAAAAGCCAAATTAGATCAACATACAAAAATTAAGATTGGCATTCGTAATGTAGGTAGATATTACTCCACGTAACTCTGTCCTGTCCTGACGTGTTGTTGACTGGCAAAGATTATTAAATTAACATAGAATGTCCATAATGTATCGTATGTTACCTATTTAATAAATAATAATAGTTTGAAAAACTAAAAAACACGCATTTATAGGATTTTTTTTTAAGGGGGACTATATAATGTTCAAATTTTCCGTTATATACTAACATACGTATGAAGCTAATAAAAGCGTATTAAAAAAAAAACTAAATTCAACACCATTTGACAGGCGAGCTGGCTTGGTGGTTAGCGACTATGACTGCCAAGCCGAAGGTCGCGGGTTCGATTCCAATCCAGGACAAACATATTGTGTGCATGAACCTGTTTGTTCTGGGTCTGGTCTAAATATCTATTTATGTAAATATTTAGAAAAAAAAATTGTGTATGTAGTATATCAGTTATCTGGTTTCCATAGTACAAGCTCTGCTTAGTTTGGGATCAGATGGCCGTGTGTAAAGAATGTTCAGGGATATTTATTTTATTTATTTATTGAATTTAAGCCCGCCGGCATTTATGAACGTTAAAGTTACCACTAGTTTGGAAATCAGCCTTCAACTGAGAAGGACCAGTAATATTTTTGAATGAAAAAATGAATTGTACAAAACACTGGCTAAAGTAATCAAAAACACAAAAAAATAACAAGAAAATATAAAAATAATAATGACAATCTAAACAAGCAAATTAACGGTGCACTGAGCAGCTAAGACTCGATTTATTTTTACATAAGAGATCATTATTATTGAAACTTTGTGAGGATGACTGTATGGGTGTTTGTTACTCTTTCACGCAATGCTACCGAACGGATTTAGCTGAAATTTCGTACATTATGTAACAGGTATCGCTAAAAAAAATAAGTTGCTGATCCGTCGGAATTTGGATATTATTTTTTATATTTTGTGTGGGTGCCTCTCTTGTGGAGGCCCCAGGGCAGCAGCCCCACCAGCCCTCTCCTAAATCCGGCCCGGTGTACATATACATCCCCCTCATAGCACAGGGTATCCTAGTTTCAGGGGCTAGGACTCAATTTTAATACTCATATTAAAATGTTTAGTCTTAACATGGAACCTGTGTATCTGCGTTTATCTTAATGTAAAAACTTCATTTTTTTATTTATTTATATAGAACATGCCCTGGATTACATATAGGCTACATATAATCCCTACCTAATTACATATTACTAAGGTGCGAGAATGCGGGTGAAACCACGAGGGATGGCGGGTATTAAATATAAATGCAGCCTAGGCATCGCCACTCAATACAAACATTAACGCAGCTGTAGCTTATAATCCGCGTATGTAGCGTTATATCTCCATGCCTACCAAACCGCGAATAGCCAGTACTGTTTGAAATAATATCCCTTTTGATCTCTCTATATCAGTTTTCAAAAACGCTGCTACAATTTGACAGGCATTATGACCGAAAGTGCGGTCTCGCCGTGTAACTACATATTTTGTCTGCTCTCAATTTCGGCTGCGGTAGTGTATTTTGAGCTGTGGTGTGCGGGATGCTTAAAATGTCACATTGTTGGATATATACCCATAAATACCTAATAAAGATCCGAAATTGAGTAAGGTTTATTTTTTAAATAGAGTTATCACTAATAACATACAAGACCATAGGTTTAGCTGTGGAAATAAGATAAAGATGGACTAATAAGCTTCTATCGAGTTACAGCTAAAGTATGTCGGAGAAATACAGCCATGCACTTTCTTCTGATCGCTTTCAAGTTAGTTATAAATCTCTTATTTTAAAATTCACTTTGTTATATGTGGTGCAAAGGTGTAAATAATCTCCCAGTATATTTATTATTGTTAATTTATAATTAAAACTTTATGATATAATACCTAATCATTAATTTAAATCCTCGGTAAACGTAGTGTAGGGCGCCCTCCAGCTAGATGGAGCGATGATATACGCAAGCTGGCTGGCAGCGGTTGCAAACAAAGAGCTGAAGATCGAGCTCAGTGGCGTGCCATAGGTGAGGCCTATGTCCAGCAGTGGACGGAGATAGGCTGATGATGATGATGCATTTAAATCCGGCTCGAAGGACCAACATATGAGTCGATTTCAAACAAATAGCGCATCTGCCTAAATTAAAAATGTTACTCTATGACCATGGGTAGGTAGGTATATTCGCATTTTCCGTCGTGCTGTCAGTCTATGAACTAATTTGGCAGCGGTCCCTTTGTGAGGCAGTATCATTACGCCTCGATACACGGGCCCCGTCTGACGTAGAAATATTTCTGCCGTTTATAAAAATGCATGTTATTTACGGAGGGTCTCACATGACCGACTATTACACCGCTGTGTAATATACGGCCTATTATCTTGGTTGTTAGCGAACCTGACTGCGAAGTCGCAGGTCGCTATTTCGATTCTCACCCAGGACATACATGTCTGTTTGCTCTGTGTCTTGGTGTAATTATCCATTATTATTAGTTATCCGGTCTCCATAGTACAAGCTTTGCTTAGTTTTGGATCAGATGGCCGTGTATAAGGAATGTCCCGGGACATTTATTTATTATTTATATACTAACCACCACATATATTGAAGAATACTATCAGAAATACCAGGGATGGGGAAAGTTATTTCAAATCTTCGAAGAGATATAGCCTTAACGTGACAGTGACGCGGGTTTTCCTCAATATTATGTCTAATGGCGTCTATTTAAGACTCACAATCAGAAGGACTGTCTTCCTACTTGTAAACCATAGACGACAATAAAAAGTTATGATTTAACCTAGGTGAGGCAGAGGCGCGCAGCCCCAGTATTCTCTTATTACAAACCTCATGACCGAGCTGGCGAAATAATAACGGACCTCTCACCTGACTGCGTGGTTACAGAGCACAGATGCCGCGTTAAGTCGTCGAACTAGTTGTCATGAAACTCTGATGCCTATTTAAATGTTTTTAGTGAAAAAAATACTTTGACATTTGTCATAAAATATTGTAAAATAAATCAATTCAGAAACAGAGGCCTAAGCACGAACTTCTATCGCAAGCGTATCATCGTCGTATCGAGTGCGCCTTCCGAAGGCAGTTATGAAGGTCAAATTTAAATCTACTGAAGCTACTACCGGTTTGGAAGTCAGGCTTCAACTGAGAAGAACCGGCACAATCCGAACAATTATATTTTATACCCCTCGGTGTGAGTACCGGCCGGAAACAAGGGTAGACTTTCTTGACGATGCATTGTTGCGAAATAGGAATATAAAAATAAATCCCGGCGCCATATACATATGATGATGTCTGTGATCATTCATTGTAACTTTGAGGACAATGTAATAAATTCCATTTTCTACTATCTTCGCTATCATATCTCAACTTATACAGCTATATAGTAAATATCCCCAGGGGCTCGATTCTGTATGGAAAATGACACTAACTCGAGGATGTTCATCGCATTGCTGTCTCTTTCGCTAACTACGCTAATACTACTAATCACGTGAGAGATAAGCTCTCCGAGGCCTCCGTAAGTCTGTATTAGCTGAATAAGGGGGCAGGACATTCTTCACACATGGTTACCTGATACCAATTTAAGCAGAGTGTACTGCTTGGACTATGGATACCAAGTAACTGATTTATTACAGAATACTTTAGGTAATTAAATAAAAAATATTAATATAAATAACTAAATATCTTGGGACATTCTTTACACACGGCCATCTGGTCCCAAACTAAGCAGAGCTTGTACTATGGAACCAGATAGCTGATATACTACATATACTACTTTCTTTTTCTAAATTCATACATATATAGATATTTACACCCAGACACATAACAAACAGACATGTTCATGCACACAAATGTTTGTCCTGGATGGGAATCGAGCCCACGGCCTTCAGTTTGGCAGTCGGGGTCTCTAACCACCTAGCCAACACAAGGGACACATCGGTTAGATGGTTTCAAACTCTATAACGGACATAGGTAAAAATATACCATTTAAATAATGCTTATGACAAATAGTTTCAATAACCAGGTATCGGATATAGAGTCCGAAGTTACGGAGTTCCTTCAATGCCGTTATACCCAATTTTGACCGTACTTAACAATTACCTAGCTTCAACCAGCGGATTCATCCAAGATTTATATTTTCTGGAAATTGATTTTTTTATTTAATTTTATTATTGGCTCACCAACTAAATACACACTTAACATTATCTTATAATACTATTACAGTTACTTTTCTCGCATGCATCTAAATTAAAGGAGGAAATAAAAAGTATCTTCTATTTTTATCAACAATATATTCTATCTGTTCCTCAAATTTCATCTAAAACTGTTCAGCCGTTACAGAGCTGAGTGGTAAGAGACTCACAAATATTCACTATTATATTTATACGTTTTTTATTTATTTAGATAGTATCTAAGCCCACCTACAGAAAATTTTCAATATGGCTGCGACATATTACCATAAAAAAGGCCTATTTCACCATAAAACAATAAATCTAAGCTCAAATGTAAAAAAAAAGGTAAACGTTATACGAAGGTCAACAAATCAAATTTGACTTATGCTTATGTAGGGAATCAATCAAATGTTTCTTTTGGTACACACCTCACGTAAAATGCGTGCCATTTTTATTTTAGGCATGAAACAGTTTTTGTTTTACGCTTTTCAAATGTTTCTAATAGAAAATTACATTATTTCTTTACGTATAACATTTTCAAATTTGAAATATTGACCAAAGCAAATCCATAATTTCATTCAAGAAAAGAAGTACGAAGAGAATAAGTTAGCACAAGGTATAACTAAAAAATCAATTCAGATTTGTATGAAATGTATGAAATGGATAAAAACCAAACCATTTACTTTATGGTCCAACACCATAAAGATTATCGTATGTAGACAACTATAAGATCAAAAATAAAAAGAATTTACTAAATTTTAAACCAAATTCAAATATCGAAAAGGTTCTGTGATTCCAAATATAAATCTTTCAAATGCAACCAAACGCGTGACGCAAGGAAACGTAACCTGAGGCTCGATTCTGTAAGGAAAATGATACTAGCTCGAGGTTGTTTCGTTGCGGCCACTATGCTCTGTCTCTTTCGCTAACTATGCAATCACGTGAGAGGTGAGCTCTCCGAAGCCTTCGTGCGCCGCGACCCGACGAAGCTTGTATTAGCTGAATAAGGTGGCTACCCCAGATCGTGTGACATTTGGATATCGGTCGTATTTCTCTAGGGAAGCACTTTGGGGACAGCAATTGGACAGACTAAACGTCTGACAGAGACTCTGATCTCGTGTAATTTCGTCCTCTTTATTATTAAAGTGAAACTTCTTGTGACAAAAACTAAATGAATGATAAACACAGTCTGTGCTATTCAAAAGTGATTGATGAATAATTAAAATGTTTTCCTGTAATAATAAAGTTCACTTCTATCGGGTGTCTTTACGATACACCTTGTTTTTTTTATATTATGCCACATAGGCTCATGGCAAGTGGTCACCGCCGCCTATTTGCAACACTTAGGGCATCGACCCTGAGACGTGAAGTGGTTAAGTCTCATGTGCCTGTAATTTAACCGGCCCTCTTACCGTTCTAACCAAAACAAAGTAAAACAAGTGCACTACTGCTTCACGGCAGAAATGGGTATCGTGGTCAAGCGCGGATCCACCGTGGGCACGATGGTCATACCCACCACTACCCTAATAGACACGTCACACTTTAATGGTCTATAAGCAGCACAATAGCCTAAAGATATAATATAGAATAGGCTGATGATATTAAATCCAACGCCTTTATAAAATTATATCGATCATGAGGAAGTACATACTCCGACTTGCAGAGGCCGATTTTCGGATGGCTGTGACATCAACCGTTTTTGTGGGCTGGATCCACGTCTGATGGTGGTAGACTTCTACAGACGAACTCTGCACTAAGAGCTACTACTTCTAAGTTCACATGTAGCTCTATTTCTTTTCGTCTCCAAGTTGTAATAAGCTATAGGTGAGGCCTATGTCCAGCAGTGGATGGAGATAGGCTGATGATGATGATGATGAAATGTTAAGCCAGTACCAGTAATGTTAAGCACAAATCATCAATTAACAACGCGGCCGTAAAAAATGCAAAGGAAAAAACTCCGTAACGCATCGGGAAAAAAATTAAAAAGAACTCCAAACTGCCTCCGACGGTGAAATGTGAACGGTGGAGTTTTATTTTGCACAAAAGTCCGACGAAAAGGTTTAGAGGAGTGTTGGCGAGTATTTTATTTCCAAACAAACTTTTTTGCGAATCCGTAAGTAAGATAAGTTACAGTTTCAATTTTTAACAGTACCAATTGAATGCGGACTTTGTCGGGGTTTATTTAATATGCATTTATTTCAATGTTTTAAGGGCTTTTGCATAAAGAACCTTTTTGCACAATCATGTCGCAGTAAGAAGTTTTTAATCTCAACAACCTTTTTACTGTCAAACTAGCTACCCCCCACAGTTTCAACCGCATTCTTGGGGGATCTAATGTTTCCCGTAATAATAACATAGCCTACGAGTATGTCACACGGGAATAGTGTAACTTTCTATCAGTAATTTCTCGAATTGGTTGTGTGGTTTCGGAGTTTACCTCCTGCATCCATACTAGCAAACTTTACATCTATATCATTGTAGCAAAATCAATAAACACGCATGCAGGAATCCTATAACTTCGAGATCCTGATCGAGAACAAGATCTTCCCTTTTAAAAGAAGGAGTCTCATACCTCGCTCTATATATTATGTATATATATATATATTAGTTTAGATTGAATCAGTTACAATGGCTTTGAGATTTGCAAGGGATTTAAAAAAACAACTCAGTATTATTATGCCGAAACAGATTCCTCATAAACACGCGTAACACCGCGATAAAGAAGCAAGGATGACTAAATATATTTACCCAAACTACAGTATGTAAATTTACCCATATAATCATATTACAGGGTAGTTTCTTAATTCAGAATAATGGGGGTACCTATTTAAGTTACAATTGACATTAAGTACACAAAGCGGCCGGTCGCTAGTTGCAAACATAGAAACAACTTTGTAATCACATCAGTAACAAACAATGTAGCAAAACAGAGCTACACGTTTATGCAAAAACGGGTGGTGTTACCATTCATTATGAAAGTTGTAAGACTTTCCATCAGGTGAGATCTAGTCAAATGCGCTCAAGTTTTTATATAAAAAAAAAAAAAAAAAACTATGTAGAACAAATTATATCAAAAATTCTCAATGACTAAAGAGTTTGAAGTTTAGAGCTGGCAACTCTTGCTTGTCCAATAATTATGATAGGTCCTTTCCATCCCTCCTTGGAGGAAGAAAGAAGCAAGAAATAATCATAATGATTCAAGACGACCTGTCTTAGTTAGCTTGTCAGTTAGAGATCCCGACCGCCACATGCGGGTTCGATTCCCAGCCACCAACACTTGTGTTCAAGAACGTGTCTGGTTGTTCTATGTAAATAGTATGTGATACTACATATTATTACTTTTTTTCAACGTTTTTGTCAATGATATACAACTGATTTTCTAAATACAGATATCTGGTTTCCATAGTCAGTGGCGTAGCTAGATAACCATAGCCCCTGGGGCAAAAAATTAAGTAGGGCCTCAACTAAACTATTTAAAATCATTTGTTCCCCCCCTCCTCCAAGGCAACCTTCGCACAGCTCCGTCCGGTTTGGCAATCGCGGAAACTGACTAGGTGAGTTAAGCTCAAGATATTCCGGTCCAGCGTGAAAACTGTGTTGCTGTACGGATGCGAGACGTGGAAGGTCACTAAAGACATCACACGCCGGCTCCAGGTCTTCACCAACCGCTGTCTTCGCCGAATTCTCGGTGTATACTGGCCCGACAAAATCTCGAACGTAGACCTGTGGAAACGCTGCGGTGAGACCCCGATTGACCAGCAGATCAAACGCCGCAAGTGGAACTGGATCGGCCACACGCTCCGAAGGGACCATGATCACATTCCAAGGCAAGCCCTAGACTGGAATCCCCAAGGAAAGCGGAAACGTGGCCGCCCAAAGCAGACCTGGCGGCGGACGATCACTGCAGAAGCGAAGGCGATAGGAATGACCTGGAGCGAAGTAAAGCGCGAAGCCCAAGACCGTTCGGGATGGCAACGTACTGTGGACGCCCTCTGCCCCATCCAGGGGACATAGGACATTAAGTCAAGTCCCCCTCCTCCAGAGCTTGTGGGCCCAGGGTACTGCCCTGTCTAGCCCTCCAGTAGCTACGCCACTGTTTGTAAGTCAGAGTCCCAGGGGCCCCCTGAGCTTGGGGGCCCCGGGGCACTGTCCATAGTACAAGCTCTGCTTAGTGTGGAATCAGTGCCCTAAGCACGAACATCTATCGTAAGCGAATCGTCATCGTATCGAGTGCGCCAAAAATGGGAATTGTATGTAAAACGGAACACCGCGCATACCGTGACGTTGCGCAATGTTCTATTTCCCATTGCATTGGTTTTTTACGCACTCGATACAATGACGATTCGCTTACGATAGACGTTCGTGCTTAGCCCTCAGATAGCCCCGTGTAAAGAATGTCCTAGAATATTTACTTCTTTATTAAAAATATGGTATCACTACAGCAATAGACAAGCTTACAGTTCCACGCAACGAATACAAAATCACATTATTTAAATGTAAACACGACCATTCTATTCAAACGAATGGACAATGGACAAAAAACATCGGTACAAAAGCGGGATTTTATTGTTTGTGTCGATACTTTAATTATTGGACCCACACACTGACAAAAGAATACAGGGCAGCGTTCAGGATGCAACATAGCCAGGGAAATAAAAAAATAATAAAGTATAAACAAAAAAACTATACCAACCTTCATGGTAAAACAATTATGTACTGAAAGTACTCATTGTCAAAACCTGGCAATAGGATTGTTGATATTTTTTAAAATATCGGAAAATATAAATAAAATTTTGATATTTTATTATTTTTAACTCGATACATCGATATTATTAAATATACCAACAACAGAGAAAATCTAAAAAAAAAACCTAAGTTTACGATGTAAACTACAACATAGTTTAAATAACTGACGAAAAAATTAAAATTAAAATATACATTTCAATATCGGACTATCGATATATCGTCCAAAAAAGTATTAGTAATAAATATCGATATTTCTAAATAATAATATCGATATATCGATACTTTATCAACAGTCTTACCTGGTAATACAGAAGTAACAAATCTACAAACTTATATAGTATAAAACAAATAAAAGTCCTTTCCGCCATTTGTAGTTACTCTACCTTTTAAACTATGTAACGGATTTTGATGCGGCTTTTAGCAATATACAGAATGATTCAAGAGGAAGGTTTATATCCCTTGGGAACGTGGGTGAAACCGCGGGGGCCAGTTAGTATAATAATATAAAAAATATGTTTGTACGTTTATACCGAATGCCTTTTTATACTATTTATCCAACAGCATTGAAACTTTTGTGAGTCATTCTATGTACGCGCGCGAATATTCCTGACACAAATAAAATCATACCATAGCAACGCATGCCGAGAACAGTTTTGAAAATTAAATTTATTAGCTGTCCCCGCGGTTTTACCCGCGTTCCCGTGGGATGTCACATGTATTATACATAAAAACCTTCTTCTTCAATCACTCTATCTATTAAAAAAAATCGCATCAAAATCCGTTGCGTAGTTTTAAAGATTTAAGCATACATAGGGATATAGGGACAGAGAAAGCGACTTTGTTTTATACTATGTAGTAATTATCAGATTATTTTATACTTTGCAAGTAACTAACACGTTACACTTAGTAATATCTTTCACTAGTTCCCACCCTGTGGCTTTTAGCACATTATAATATATGTGGGTTTATCTTATTATATCTTCAGACATTCTTTACATATGGCCATCTGTTCCCAAACTAAGTAGAGCTTATACTATAGAAACTGATATACCTACTACAAATTTAAAAATAATATATCCTGGGACATTCTTTAATATATTATACTAGCTGTCCCCCGCGGTTTCACCTGCGTTCCCGAGGGATGTAACATTTTCCCGGCACAAAAAGTATCCTATGTTACTTCTAATACCTCCAAGAATATTTGTATAAAGTTTCATGATGATCGGTTAAGCAGCAAACAAACTTACATTCACATTTATAATTAGTAAAGTAAGTAAGGATTATATTATGTAGACAATGATTAAAATTCTGTGTCAGGCTATTCGGCTTTAGTTAAAATTTTGAATATTTTCATGAATACTTTTGTAATACAACAACGTTAATGACTGTGAAAAATACGTCTCTGCGCGACATTTCATTGCAGAATCATTTTCACAACGCAGAGTGACCCGTCGGGGGCCAAATAAAATTTGTCATCCGAATGAAAATTCGTGAACGCATCCATCTGTGTCCGTGGACAACTGTCACTCGCCACGCGCGCCAAATGCCTGCCAATCCCAATTCAAAATGGCGGCTGACGAGTTGCGGTTACGGATTTTACGTTGATGAATGAACTAGCGCGCCAAAATCGTGAAAGTCGGGACCAGTTCGAATTTTTAAGGCACCAAATGGAAAATACGTGTCAGTTCCATTCAGCTACGGCTTGGAAAGCTTAAAACGCAACCTATCCGGTCATCTATTCAACCAGAATACGTTTTTCGGTAATGAAGATTACTAAACATTTGCAGCAACGAGAGTGATTGGATTATGAAGACAGTGACAGCGTGGAATTTAAGTAATTCGCTCCTCAGCCTACATTTTTAAATCTCAAGCTTCTAAATTGTCGAGATCTAATCGGCTGCTTTTGACAGCTAAATCTGTCATAGAAAAATCAACTCTATTCCATTCTGATAAGGTTCATCAGCATTATCATACAATTAACCATTGGACCAATAGAACCCTGAATTAAGAAAGAATTTTAAGGAACAGAAGAGGTTATAGATATTGTATACAAACCTTATTAAAAACAAAATAAACCTTTTAATCAATAAAAAGGCTTCTGTTTACGGCCATGATTCGTTCCAAACTTAAACACTAATCATATAAAATATCAATCATTGCTTTACTAATGGTTGGATCATCAGCTACCTGGTACTAAGATTTACCAGCATGTTATTTATCCAAATTCATTGAACAAATTTACGGTGTGAGAGATATAGTGATTCAGTTACAGGCTTTCTATGCTTACCACCTACGACCATATTATCACATACACATTGAAATTGTGGTCAAACACAAGTCTCTAAAGAGTTTAAAAATATCCTTAAATCCAGTAATTACAACCTCGCGATTAAGCTACACACATTTTGTTAAACTAGTCTGTAAGGAGAAAGATAATAAATTTTATTATTATTCCAATTATAAATTATTTTTTTACCTTTTTAAGCAAGAATTAGACCTTGATGTCGTCAAAAATAAAAGCGCTAAATAAAAAAAATCACATTCACAGGTAAAAAATAATATTATTTTCTTTGAGGACCGTAATGACGCAGAGTTTTGGCCTTTATTCGTCGTGCACTTGCGTTTGACAGTTTCCCGCGGCCCCACGAATATTACCCTGGCCTCCATGAGCTGACGATATTTCACGGTAAACGTTTTATCCCGGATTTCCTTAAGGCCGATTCGTATTGCGGCGTAAAGTGGAATTTAAAAAAGAATTACCATCTATGTTATCTTGCAAAACCTTCTTTGATGGCATTTTTTTTAAACATGTACCTAATCTAGTCATGATACGATCAGCCCCCTTATTCAGCTAATACAAATTTCGTCGGCGAGCCGCTTCACGGAGGCCTCGGAGAGCTTATTTCTCACGTGATTAGTGGTATTAGCGTAGTAAGCGACAGAGATAGAGCATAGAGGCCGCTACGAAACATCCCCGAGTTAGTGTCATTTTCCTTACAGAATCGAGCCCCAGATTTCTCTCAAAAGCTTTATGGCTGTTTTTTTTGTTTTAAATTATACAGATTTCAGAGTTAAATAATGATTATCCGAGGACATTCTTCACAAGGCTATTTGAAATCGAACTATGCTGGCAAACTATACTATGAATACCAGATAATTCAAATTATTTACTATGTATGTATATGGTCCCCTTGTAAAATATATATGACATTTGAAACAATTTACATAGTTTGGTTACAGTTTTAGGCAGTGTTTTTAGTTGTTAGTAGTCCTTTTTTTCTCTTCGCGCAAACATAGATTACTAGCTGCCCCACGGCTTCATCCGCAATCCTGGGATAAAAAGCCTATAACCTCTCCACATCATAGGCTATGTGTGTGTCAAATTTCAGCATGATCGGGTGAGTCGTTTAGCCCTTATAGCGTAACAAACAAACAAACTCAGTTTCGGATTTACAATATTAGTTAGTATGTAGAGTGTAGGTATGAATGTATGAATAGGTACATAACATTCTTGCACGTTATATATACAGTCGTTAAAACCCTTTTGCCCATGTCATGTTTATCCTTTTTTTTTATTTATTTTAGTAAAAACAGTGTTATTTTTTATTTATATTTATTATATTTGTTCGCGAAAGATACAATGTTCTACCGAACATATCGGATGGGACTGCTACCATTCGACGCGGAATATTTCCTAGATGATGCTATATATGATGTCGATAAACGCGGGTGAAACCGCGGTGGACAGCTAGTTCTATACTAAAAACTTTTCTATTTTTTAAATACTAGGGCGTTGCAAATATCAACTTTATTTACCAAATACCAAAGTGAATTCACGATACCGTATCGTCCCAATTGAACGAACCTTTTTGCTGAATCTCAGTAGGTAAGTGCCTGAAATAGGTGTCATTTTTCCAAATCAAGCAACAGGAGCTCACGACCCGCGGATGAATGGAGTGGGGTCATAATGGCAGAAATTGCAGTGAAATTGTCGTCATTTGCGTTACTTTTAGAAACGTTGGCATATTTATTTTTCCGCAGCATATTATAGTAGTAAAATATCGATCTAGCTAGGATTCATTTTCAGAAAATGTCGTTTTATCCGTGGTTTTAGGCAATGAAAACTGATAGAATGTCATTAGATGGTAAGGTTTTCAAGTTATATCTTTTGTGAGAAATACTGTTATTGGGAGCCCTTTATTATCGCATCTAATTCGTATCTAGGTATATATGAGTGCTTTAAAAAAGAGAATACGGTAGAAGTCACGTTAGTAAAGAAATCCCGAGCAATGCTCGGCCATCCAGGTACTACATATATATTAAACGACAGTTGGCTTGGTGGTTAGCGACTCTGACTGCCAAGCCGAAGGTTGCGGTTTGATTCCCACCCAGGACAGACATTTGTGTACATGAACATGTCTGTTTGTACTGTGTCGGGGTGTAAATATCTATATAAGTATGTGTTTAGAAAATATATATATATATGTAGTATATCAGTTATCTGGTTTCCATAGTACGAAAAAAACACCAGACACAAAGCAATCTCTAGTATTTTTTTTATTTAAAAAAAAGAAAATCTAGCTGTGTAACTATTTCTTAAGATTGGACCTGTGGAGGGGGAACTTATGAATATCAAAGTTACTGAAGTGACGTGACTGAAATCTGCTTTCATATGGAAAGAACATGATAAAAGTAAATATTTTTTTAAATAATTATTTAAAATCTACTTTTGGCATTTTTTATATTAAGCTTTTTCATAATATCAATGTTTTTTTGTAATAAATAAATATAAACAGAATTGTATCCAGTTGATAACACTACGTAAGTAATGTATGTATCTACCATAGTATTTATATAGGTTTATATAATGTACGTCATTAAAAAAATAAATATACAAAACATTAATTCTAAACGACAGATAGACACAGATGCTTACAGGTTATAAAAAAATATTCTAAGCCAACAAAATGTGAAATACAGTCATCAATATTCACGCCTGTTGTAAAAGTATCGGTGAAAATGTAAATTATGATTGATGTTCTGCATTACCCCACTTCCCTGACAGATGTAGGGTTGCCACCTACAACTTTACACAAGTTTAAATACAGGTACGGATGCTGATTTAAAAATACATTTAAACTATGTTATCTATTTAATTGAATATCTGTTATTAATACTAGGTACTCGTTACTTTTGCTATGGCATAGGTGTTTAACGATTTGAAGCCTTAACTGAGGTAAAAGTAGTTGTATATTATGTAATAAGAATTGTTAACTTAGCCAGTCTGTCATCACAAAGTATTTAGGAAATATAAAAATCTAACAAAACCATTTTCGAGTTTTAATCAAACTGTGCTATCGAAGTTGATTGTTCCGCAGCATAGAGCAAAAGAAATAGTTAATTTTTTTAAATAAGAATTGTGCTTTTTTCAAATGCTTTGTTATATATCGCACCCTCAGTACAATAAGGGCTTAACCCAAAATTTTGCGAAATGGAGTTACGATCATAGAGAGACTAAACAAAGTACGCTCTATCCGATGAATAGTAAAACATAGTCAATGTATTAAGGATAGAATAAGCATACCGATACTTCAGCCTCTTTAACACCGGGACCCACCCTCCCCGCTCAGTGCAAAAGTGACCTAATCAGAGATGTGCCAAAAGTATTTTTTTGAGTTAAGCCCCTATCGTTCTGAGGGTGCGATATGTAGACATTTTATTTTCACTTCTATGTGAAATTTCAAATAAACAACACCAAAATTATTCACTAAATTGTCTTTAATTCACAAACATATTTTTATTAAACCAACATAAAATATAAATAGGTTTTGACATGCCATTTTAACTCGGAAACATTAAAACTCGGGGAAACGTAGCAAATGCGTGGTGTGAAAGTTAGAATATCTTTTATCATTTTGGCAGTGCACCGAAAGGATTATTACAAAAGGAGCATGGGGAATTTCACCCGCGGATCAAACTCGGTGCGATTCAAAAGCTCCCTATTTTATCTGTATTTTTTCTTCTACAACTTCTACATTTAAATAGCTTTTTCCATCACAAAGGTTAAATTATGATTGATGTCCGGTATTACCCCGTCATCATATGACTTTAGGGTCGACAGTTTCAAAATTTCAGCGGACATTTAACCACTTTGATTGGCGTGCGGCCGACGGACGCGACAATTTGAAATTGGACGAATTTAATCTTGATGACTTTCGTTAATAATCCTTTTATTTATTTATTCTCTTTATCGCAAATCTGTCTACATTGTTATTATATTGAAGTGAAAACTTCTTTAGGGGCGTTGAACACTTTTTTTGGGATGGGTATAAAATGTTAAACTCACGTCAGGACACGTGACCTGATCGAAAATTCGGGAGACGGTAAAAATGCACAACTTTAATGTTCAAGTTTTGCTTCTGCCGGCACTCCCGGAGTGCAACCCGTTGTTTTTTTTTTATTACTTTATTCATAACTTAATTGGAGGGTTTTAGGGTATATGGATGGGGGGAGCAGTAGGGGGAGCACACTCTAAATATTATCTAGATAGATTATTTGTCCAGGGATAAAAGTAATAATTTGATGTATCTAAGGTATGACCTATTTATGTGCTATGTTTCTTCAAAATTTATTTAGAAAATATAGCAGTTACGTCACTTATTTTGGCCCTTCTTCTGTGCCCGTAGCTAATGTATCAAGTTCGAATAAAAACCTAAGCATATAAATTCGATTCTCAGGTAGGACAAGTTACAATTGACGTTTCTTTATCAGAAATTGTTAGTAATTGGACTAAAAATATTTTGGTGAAAAACGTTTCATTACTAAGACCTACCTACCTCTTCTCTTTTCAGGAGCGCTGATTTTTTTTTTATTCAAAGGATTTTCCATAGAAGAACCAAAATGGTGGCCTTATGACAAACGAGAAATACATTAAAAAAATTTACACGAGACCTGCACGGAGGTCTCTAGGGCTTAGGTTTGGGTGTAGTACCTACTTCGGTATGTAGGATTAGCAATATACCACCTGGCTTTGCTTTCTCATTTATTTGATCACTTTAGTATGTCGGCCAATCAACAGCCGAAACTAATCAACATGACGTAATATATTAATAGAAAATACGAAACACCTGCATTTTATCAACATAGATAATACATTTATCAACGAATTATCTTACCACATGTTTATAAGAATAATCAGTGTTCCTTCATTTGAGTCACAGACATGTTGCAGTCAGCTGTGTTGTTCGCCATTTTGGCTCTTGTTAGTAGTCAAAGTACAATTGTTAGTCAGTGTAAGTAATTTACTAAATAAACAAAAAAAAATCGTTCACTTGAAAAATGTATTTAATGGTTTTATGAAAAAAAAGGTTTTTTAATAGCTCTATCTTGTTTAAATACGTGTCATTTAAGCTACACAATGTTTATTTTTTTAATTTTAAACAAAGAACAAGTGTTTAATAATGAAATTTTAAAATGTTAGTCTTTCTAAGGAAACGCAAGCTTTTCTTGTTGTGTACCTATTTTTTTATGTAATATTGATGTGTTTTGACTGAAGGTTCTAAGCACACAAAGACTAGAAGAGGAGCCAGTTTTTTTGGCTCAATAATTGCCCTACTGGAAACCTAAATAGAATTTTAGAAAGTGAGAGATTAATTCTATAAAATTACTGACAATTTCATACATATTGCGTCGAATCCTTTGTGAACAAAATATCATTTTATTTGAAGACTAAATAAGTACATCAAGCATTATCCCAAATCTTTGTGGTTATCTTATGCATGAAAATAAAAATAAAAGATTAAAAAACGAATTTATAATGACAATTGCTATGTATTTTTTGTTATACAGGCACCAACTATGCAGGTGATCCGCCAATCAACACATACATAGAAGGATGCGAGACTCCTCCGTGTTCCCTCCCGCAGCTCCAGGATGTTGTCGTGAACATGATCTTCGAAGCACGTAAGTTCAGCACGTAACCAAAACCGTTATTCCTCCAAAGCCCTCAATTTGAGCAGTAGAGTCTTTTGACGCAGTGCCGGATTAACCACGTAGCAAGAGTAGCAATTGCTACGGGCCCCACGCAAAATGGGGCCCCGCGTGTTTATCCTACCTACAATTGTTTTATTTTTACCACTTTATACTTAAGAACCCATAGCAGACCAAAGGCCCCTAGATAGAATTTGCTACGGGCCCCGCGCTTGCTTAATCCGGCGCTGGTTTGATGCATAGCTTACTAACCGTCCTTCTAATCTTTGTATTACATATTATATATGCGAAAATGTGGATAGATGGATGTCTGTTACTCAACACGCTAGAACGGCTGAATTGATCTAAATTAAATTTGGCACTAAGATACATTATCTGGAATAGTACATATACTACTTTTTATCTCGAGAATAGGTAGCATCCCTCGGAACCCGGGTGAAACCGCGGGGGACAGTTAGTAGCATTATAAATGCATAAGTTTGTGAGGAAATGGATTTGGATAAAACATGGCACATAATAAAATGAATTTATTTTTTTCAAATAGGCCTTTACAAGCACTTATTAATAGTCTGACTCTAATACCGGTTCGGTAGGTTGTTTTTACTGAGAGGAGCCGGCAATAAACTCAGCCATTACTCTTTTTAAAAGCTATTTTAGATTTGTTACAAAATATTTATTTTGTCTCACTGACAAGACCTGTGTGTTATCGCAGAAGAGAAGTATTACTAAACAATAATAATATGAATATCTTATTTTATTCATCATCATCATTCCATCATAGATGGAACATGCCCTGAAATAAGCATATTTAATTATTTCCTCGGAAGCGCGAGTGAAACCGCGGCGACAGTTAGTAATACTATATATGCGTTATTTTAAGAAGATGGGTGTATGAATGTTTGTTACTTCTATCACGCAATAACTACCTTACGGATTTGAATGAACTTTGGCACTTAGATAGAGCTGGCTCTAAGATAATATACAGGGTATTTTTTATTTCTGGAAAATGTAGCAACCCGTATGTAGGAACGCGGATGAAACCGCGGTTGACAGCTAGTCATGTTAAAGTATATGCAATAAAATCTGATTTTATGATTTATTTCTCTTCTTAAATATATTTTTCTTTAAATTAGATATTCATAATATTATTGTTCAATAATTCTTCACTTTTGCGATAACACACAGGTATTGTCAGTGAGATTAAATAAATTGTATGTAATAAATCTAAGTTCGTTTTTTAAAAAGAGTAATTGCTGAGTTTATTGCCGGATCTACTCAGTAATAAACAACCTTCCGAACCGGTGTTAGAGTCAGACTATTCATAAGTGCTTGTAAAGGCCTAAATAAAAATATTTTCATTTCATAATCTAAGAAAGGCTCAACTATTACATCTCTATCGCTGTAAATAGTAACAGTGCTGTTAAACTGTGAAGGGTATCAGATATTATTTTAGAAAGTTCTAAAATAATCTAGCATAAGCTCGTAGCTTTACAATGTAAAATTGTTGCTCCTTAAGATTGTCTTTGTTAATATAATGCATTTTGTTTCAAGAATATAAAACTTTGGAAAAGTCCTCTCACTTTGGATGAGTTAAGACCCACAAACTTCGGTTATTTCAACCCTTGACACGGAATAGTTACGAAGCTAGGGTTGTCAAATACTTTAGTATTTTTTTTTTACTTTTGATAAACAACATCTCTTGCTGAGTTTCGTACCGGCACTTCTAAATATTCTAAAGTAAATACCCTCAAAAATTCATCAAAAGATCAAAAAATCTACTCTTTTGGGTTCGATTGGTACTTAAAACCATATCTTTATGTATATAATAGGGAACTGTCTTAAAGATGAATGATCAATCTCTAACTACTGTATTGGACATTCAAAAATATATGAAAACATCAAATATGATCAAAATAAAATCATTAATATCATTTTTAAGTACCGATCTAATCACAAAGACTATGTTATTTGATGCTGTACAATTATGACGTCACAACTTGCTATTTCATACAAAACTCCATACATTCGATCGTTTTGACAGTTCATAAAGAATTGCATTTGCACGCTAAAGTTTGGCACTCAACATGTCAAATGTTGCCGATACCTGCACTAGACAAACCTTTTATAGTTTTTGTTAGAGCTATTTATTAAAAGGAATTTATGCATACTGTTACTAAAAAAAAAAAAAAAATGTAATCTAAACTTTGTCCATAATCGTTAACTTTGTGTAGATCTTTTATGTTTGTTTTGCATTTATAAAAAATACATAAATTTGGCTCCCTTTACAGCATACACCATGAGGAGAATGAGGACCATGGCGACAGCTTTCGTAAACCTAGGCATTATTCAGATGCCTATCAGAGACTACGACCTGGGTGAGAACCAGGAGACATGCAACTTCTTAAACAACTCGTACTGCCCTGTCCTCAAAGGAGAAGTCCTGGATTATACATTAAAGATGTACATCGAGTCTTTCTTCCCTGTGGTAAGTTTATTTTTAATTTATTTATTTATTTAGGATACACAATACAAATTACAACCAAAAGGTAACCACATAATAAGTAATAATACATTTAGAGCTGGGTTGTAACTCAAAACATATGTATACAGAAAAACAAAACTAGAAATGAATATCAAGACAAATGCGATGAAAGTGCAAGTGAGCACTCCCAAATGACAATATAGATAAAAATCGTATTATTTAGAAACTATAAATAAATATTATTTATTTAGACTTAATTTACCTGCTGGGTATGAACCGGTTTCATTTGGGTTAAATAAATTAAATATTAGTTTTTTTTAATCCATTACCCGCTATATTCTCTAATACAAACTTCGTCGGAGAGACAGCGCAACAAGCCCTCGGAAAACGGACCTCTCGGTGGATAGCGTAGTTATCGAGAGAGACATAGCATAATGGTCGCTCTGATATATCGGCGAGCTTGAGTCATAATATTTTCGGAATGACGGTTAAAGATATTCAAAAGATTTCCAGCTATTTTAAAATAACCAAATCCAGACTAGACGAAGTTTGTGTTAGCTGAATAAAGTGGCAAGATGTAATGACGCAATATTGATGAACTAACCAAATATAAAGAAACAATATGGGATATTTTAAATACCTAAAAATAGGCCATTGGATGAGAATTATAAATAGCTATAGACAAAACTGGCGGGGTCCCTAGTCTCATTTTAACTAAAGTGAAAAAAAATCTTATTTTTTCTTTGTTTTTTTTACAGGGAACTTCAGTGACCATCGAGTTTAGGCTTGAAGACGAGTTCAATGTCGGCTTTGCATGCATTAGGGTTGCACTCAGAATCGTAGGGCCCGTAGGTGATAGTACAAGAGCAATAAATGGCACTGTTGTTGATAGAATTTAAATAAATAGCTTTACATAAATGTTCACTTGTTTTATTAATTCCAACAGATTATTTTTTCATTATTAAAAATGCGCTATTCTTTTTATATTTCACCCGTACCTTTTTTCCACATTCGTATTAAAAAGGGTTAAAGTTTGTATGTTTGGAGGTGCGAAGCTACTCATCCATCTTTTCATCAAATTCTTTCACTGATAGAAAGCACTGTCCCAGCCTTTTAGGATCATTCATCACCAAGTAGCTTCAGTAACTTTAAATTTGACCTTCATAAGTGCCTTCCGAGGACCTAAAGTGAAGAAATGGTTTTGAATTTTGAATACAGGATTAGTATAATATTTGATGTTGCTACACTAAATAAAAACAAAAGATAATTATGCATTATATACCTTTTTTTTCTGTGGCAACTTTATTTTGAGTTACACGATATAACTACATCCGATTTTATGATAAAGGTTCCTTCAAACCCACTAACATTTATTTAAAAAAAACATCAGTAAAATGCTCCTTCAATAAGAGAGTAAGTAAACAGTGCAAAACATTATATCTACATTCTAGTCACGTTCAACGCGAATGGCCTCCGTGACTTGCTCCTTACTTTGCTTTTACCGAATCGTTGAGAATTTCGCTTTAAAAACAACTAGAGTTGCATTTTGTAAATATTCATGAAAGTTAAATGGTTTTGCTTACCTTTTATTATTCATATTTTCTTGTGCCTATAGATAACTGTACGAACGTGTTTGTACTACTTACTCTAAGTTACTTGCTACATGTATTAAAAATTAATCATTGAACCGTCTACCATCGACCAGTTGAAGAGGGGTTTGATACTGTGAATGTCACGCGAGCAGCTTAGGAGGATCCAGGACAAAAATATCCAGGTGTAAAAAATCTATATAGATTTTTAGTAGTATCTCAGTAACCTGATTGCCGGAAAACAAGCGGTTTAATTTAAAATGTGTCAAAAATGTCCTAGTGTTTTTAATGAATTTATTGAACAGTAATTTTATTACATTTTAATTTTAAAAATATATAGGTAACATACTGAATATGATATCACAGATGAAAACCTTGCAGGACGTTTTTGAGTAGTTAAAAGCGCCATCTGTGACTATTACTCGGTATTAATATGCAGGTTGACTACGAATAAGCGAAATGAAGTTGAAATTCAAATATGTAAGAAAGCGCCATCTATAGTTATATTTTGAGTTGATGATAACTTTGAGATGGCGAGTTTTATTTTTAATATGAAATGGGTAATGTGGTTCAGGTGAAACTATAATTCCATGTGTCAAATTAACTTATTTAAAATATTTCTTTTAGCGTACGAAGGTAGTTTTTTGTAGGTTGTTTGTTTTAAAACGAAATATTCTAGACCAGATATTATTTCTGGCCAGTGTCAAATTGTGCTTTAGTTATATTAAATATTTGATTAAATCACCAAATATAACGCTACCACGTAAGACTGTTCTAAAATAACACTCTTACGGCTTACAAATATACAGGCCTTTGAGACAGCTTGAAAAAGGAACTTAACAAGTTCTAAAAGCTGTCTTCTGGATATTCGTTCCTCTTGGGTCAACTATGGAAACTGTGTTTCGTGTGTAACAAATCCATGCGTCAAAATATTCTAGATAAAATATTTATTTTAATATACTAAGCTGTACTCCGAGGTACTTGCGGTGATTTCTTATTTTAGTTTTATTTTTTATAACCAAAATTTCTACTATGTATTATTTCTGGCCAGTGTCGAGTTATAGTATAGTTATATTTAATGATTAATTAAATTACCAATTTTAATTAATCATTAAATATAATAGTAAAAAAAAAATAAAGCACTATTATTAAAACGACTTAAAAATATAGAGGCTTTTAGACAGCATGAAAAAATCACATCACTTTGCAAGTTCCCGCTAAAAGCCGTAGGTCCTGGATATTCATTCATCTTGGGTCAATTATCTAATCTCATGTTTAAAAACTGTGTGTGTGATTTTTGAAACTAAAATTCCATGCGCCATATTATTTTAGATAAAATATTAATTTTAGTATCGTACTTGCAGTTTCTTCCTTTCTTCCACATCATCTGTGTTTCTATCGTTTTGTTTTTTATTACCAAATATTCTAGACTAGGTATTATTTTTGGCCAGTGTTGAGTTATGTTATAATTATATTTAATGATTAATTAAATCATCAAATTAAATAATACCGTAGTAAAGTAAGCAGTATTCGCAAATATTAGCTGTTCTAATAAAACACTATTTTTGAGACGACTTCAAAATACACAGGCTTCTGAGACAACATGAAAAACGCACATCACTTTGCAAGTTCCCGCTAAACGCAGTCTTCTTATTCATTCATCTTGGACCAACTATTCGTTCTGAATTCAAAAACAGAAATAAAAACGTTCTTCATTCGATAGAGCTGAAATTTTCCTCACATTATGGGTTTAGAAGTCATTGTAAATTCAATATGGCGGATGTTACAAAATGGTAATTTAATACTTCATAAACCACCTTATGGGTATTTATAGTGAAAAGGTTTGACAAGCCGACCTTTTTTGGTTAAAAAAATGTCTGTCTGAACATGTTTTATAGCAAAGTACTAACTCGTGAAAATGATAATTTCTACTAAAATCTTCATGGATAAAGAATTTTATTACCAATAATATCGCTTAGAATTTAACATTAAAGTATAATAAATGGCATTAAATGATTTAAACAACATTGTATTAAAAATCTTCATATATTCAGAAGAGAAAAATATTTGGCTTTATATTCATGAAAATTACTAAGTACAACTTTTAGTCAAATTTCCAATTTTAAAATATTGAGGAGGCCACATTGACCACTACAACGACACCAAGGTTGAATCAAAGTGATAGGAACCACCCTTTGAAATATTATCTATTTCCAAGTGAATTTAAATGATGGAAATACAAAAATATTTCTCGTTTTCAATTTTATTTACATTCTTACTTACTGCTTACAAAAATAACAATTTAATTATTATTTCTTGTAAGCAATTCTATCTCTACACTTTTCTGATTCAACCTTAATAATGAACAAAACAAAACAAAAAAAAATGCATTTTAGACCCGTTAGACCGTGGTAGTTAAAAGAAAATTACTGATAATTTTAAATTTGACCTTAATAAGTGCCCTCTGCGGGCGTACACTGAAAAAATCATTGTGAATTTTGGAGCTGTAAATGAATCATATGAAATATTATGTGAGGGTGGCAGAAATTATTATTTCCCGTAACTTAATCGATTTTGGCGCCAAATTCTCGAGTTTCAATATTATATCGATACTTTTCGAAAATCATGGCGGATGTGATGTTCGATGAGAGTTTATTGTATTTATTTCAGAAGTAATTAAATATCTCATTTAGCTCTTTATAAACATGATTAACAAAATAGGCGTCAAATAATATTAAGATAGGTTAGATAAAATATTGCACGTTCCAGTTGTTGGTAATAATTGTTTTTAATTGACTCTTTTTGCCTTTTACTTGTTTAAAAATGTTTTTATGAGCTGAGATATTTTTTTTTGTCTTTTACTTGTTTAAAAATGTTTTTTATGAGCTGAGAATTTTTCCAAATAACCTCCATGATTTTCAATTTATTAAATGTGTTAAATAACTATCGAAATCGTGTGAACTGGGTCCATAACGATTTAGTCGATTATTTCGGTCTACGTCCGACCTTCGGCCAACGGATCGAAATGCAACAATACAAGAATATCATTATTGAAAAAAAAAAACAAAAAAATACATTTCCATATCGGAAATCAGAATCAGTACTACAACTCTTACACAGTAGACGTTTTAGATATGTTAACTGTCTTACGAAAGTCACGGCTAAACATTTAGTTTCTTAACAATATTAAGAGCAACATTTTGTAGAATGCACTCATCAAAAATATCAATAGCCCGTAACTCGGTCATTAACAATGTATGATGATTATGGAACTCAAAATCACCATTCTTCATAATACACGTATAAATGCTTGATCAAAATTATAATAATAACTAACAAATACTATGAACCTAAATATCGAAGTTTTACACTTAATAGAATGTTTCAAAAAAATCACAGATATACTTCACATTGTTATGATGTCCTTCAATCAATCTCACTTCCATAATATTGATTTTAATCAGAAGTGACAGTCCTGAACGACCACTTTCGGGTCAATCTTTATTATTTCACTCAACTTCTGTAATGTAAATGGCACCATTTTGTTAAAGAACGGCATGAGCGTCGTGACGTTCGCATATTCCTCCTGTGACACTGGTTTCGTACCATAATATGAGTATTCCTCTTCAACATCAGAATCTGAATCAAGTATCACTGGTAGTTTCGTCGTAGATTTCTTGGCAACGGCTTTAAATGTCGGTAATTTTGACGTGGACTTCTTGGCGACACGTTTAGGCTGAGGCATGATGGAGTTGTCCGAGGACTTCCTCTTCGAACTCTCCGCACCATCCTCGATTTCTATAGGAGCGCTCGTACCGGGAGAGTTATAGGGTCCGATTGTGTACTTTATAGGCAGATAATTATGTACAATATTATGGTGGGCAAGGAGATCCCTAGAGTACTTGAAATGTTTGGAGCAGTGCCCGCAGTGGTGCACCTCCTTCAGATCAGCCTTTACTTTGACGAACGCATAATTTATGGGTATGTTCGGATGACACTCATTATGGTGAGTCTGTAAGGACTTAATGTCAGTACACAGCACTAAGCAAATACAACATTTGACAATGACAGAGCCTTTCTTCGCCATCTCTGGTTTCACGGAATCGTGTAAATGCGTCAGTGAAGCACTCTCGCTTATATATTTCTCACACTTTAGACACAATATCTTGTTGATCTCTTCCTCTGGACCCGATCTCTTTTTTACCTTAGGCACCTCCAAGCTAATCGGCGGGTGTTGCGGGATAGGTACGGAGTAAATACGAGGCGGCAAGCCGCTATGTTTGATTTCCATATGTCTCTCCACGGTATGATTGTAACCATCGAAATCGCAATACGCACATTTAAATGGTTTCAAATCGTAGTGTTTTAATATATGTGCTCTGATGCAGAAGCTTTGTGTGTTAGTATATGAGCAATACGGGCAGGTTTTATTCCCTTTTCGTTTCGGTACATTGCCTGCACTGTCTATAATGAGTTCGTTCTCAGCATCACTGTCGGGATCGGCCGGTCGTTTATTCGCCAACGCTGCACCTTCCGGAGTTTGCACCTGTTTTTCGTAACGTACTACTAGTAATGCATTCTCACTTGGATCGGAAAGGGTTTCATTGGCGAGAATAGGATCAATATTAATATCGGATGAGTTATGTGTGTAAGTTTGGAGTTTTCGTATGAGATTCTGTTCATGAATGACAGCGTTGACCCAAGCTTCTCTGACCGCGGGGTCTCTGGTAGCTTCCTTCGGTCGAGCGGGGAGACCCTGGTGCTCGACGCTCTTGCAATGAAGTTGCACTTCGTGGTATGTTTGGAAGTTTTTCAAGCAGTTACTGCAACACCATCTGTAATTTTGGTTTCATTATTATAGTATGTTAGCCAAAGCACGTGCGGGACATTGAGTTATTGTCTGCGTTAGTCAGGGTTTGAAATAAAGCAATAGTTTACAAATGCGTGTTGTAGCATCGAATACCATAAGACAAGGCAGCTATTATTTATCTTTATCAGTCAGCGCTATTTACATTGCCTCTCAAATGTTATTAAAGCGTCACCTTATATTAAACATATTAAATCAATTACCTTATCTTAGTTAATTCACTTTCCAAATGGTTTCTCACGAAGGCATCGTTTACAACTAAATTGCATTTAGGGCAACAGAACTGGTTATCTTTAGGCGCCCCTACAGGGCCTAGAGCTTCCTCTAACTCTTTTAAGCTACTGTTTCTGGTTAAACAAGATGAAGTGGAAGTAGGAGTGGAGGTAGGAGTAGGAGTAGGCGTCGGCGTCGGCGTAGGAGAAGGAGAAGGAGAAGGAGTAGTAGCTGTAGTAGTAGTGGCAGGTAGAAATGTTGCCTTCAAAGGTACAGGTCTATCGATAGTTTTTAACCGGGATGGCCCAGAGGTTACAGCTGTTATTACTAAGTTAGGTTTCTTAGGTACCGATTGATCTTTCTCAGTAACATTGGTGTGCATCTGTAATTTGGATACAATCTCTTTGTTCTTTTCAATTATTTTGGTTTGATGTTCCAGTTGCATCGCCACCCAGTTCTCTATGTCAGCGTCAATTGGCAGTTCTAACGGTTGTTGGTATTGACGCCTGTGCTCCGAGGCCATGTGGTCATTCAAACCTGTTTTATGGAAAGCCTTATAACAGCATATAGTGCAGCTCCATCTGGAAAATAATAATATGTTGTTGAATGATTTGGTGTTATGAGTGAGTTACCTATATATAAAAGTGAATGTTAGGATGTTTGTACCCTGCCTTCTTATATTATATATCTGATAGCGGATAAACTATTGTAAGTTTAAAATTTACTGGACCAAAACACTGACTAAAGAACACAGGTTATAATCCACGATGCAACATACGAGTATAGGCTGGGAAATAAAAATATGTCATCTTTTGTATTCAGAAAATGAGTCAAAAACATAGCTATAACTACATTAATGGTATACATAGAGACTCAAGACTCAAAACCTGATCGTACAGAAAGTAACACATTTATATATATACATATATAAGGAATATAGGCTTCCTTTGACGCACCATCACCTCAAAACTACTGAACATATCGGGACGGGATACCTGTTCCTCTACCATGAGTTGCTATCGAAACTTACTTTGGTCACTGGCGAGTAAACGACCATCGAACCCGATCGACTCATACTACAGATTTTAGTTCTTTAGGTGACCGCTAGTGGCGCTGTACACAGTTGCCATAGAAATGTTTTACGCCGTCGCTAGCGAGTACGTACGCTAAAAACTCATGGTAAAGGCACTGACTGCTACCATTCGACACGGAATTTTTCGTAGATGTTTTAAACATATATGCTTTATATGACATCGATAAACGCGGGTGCAACTGCTGGGGAGAACTATAATAATATATTTATAAAAAATGATTCTGTGATTGTATGCTTTTGCCTATGCATTGGTATAATTTTTTTTTATAGCGATGAAACTAATGTGAGTTGTTTTAGTTACTGCTCATGTTACTGACACAAAACCGTCGCATAGCAACATTAGCAACGGCTGCCGGGAACAGCTTGTTAATATATTAAATATCCTGGAACATACATTTCTTGATAACACACTGAACACGGTTGCAATTATAATTACAACAAATATCTAGTAACTAATTCCGCTGGATCTCCTTCTCTGTCAAGTCCCAAACAAGGAGACTCAACAAGAAATCAACACGTATTTCGCTTCTACACGAAGCATCTTCAGGATGTATTAGACCCGCTGTCACTGAGTCGGCGTACGTGCACCACAGACGTGTTACCTCGCCGACCGCCGGACCAAAAGTTTGATTTTTTTTAGTCTATCTGTATTAATTACCTTTTAATGTGTGACCAGGATGAAAATCGAACCTGTGCAGTATACAAGCCGGTCTGTATTACTGTTATCGGAGAGGTTGTGTCATGAATTCGTCCATTCACCCAAACTAATATAAATCTAGCATTTGGTCTTCTTTAATTAAAACTAAATGTGATGTCTATTAATAACTCATTTATTACATACTAGATGTACCCCGCGGTTTCACCCGCGTTCCCAAGGGATGTAACATTTACCCGGCACAAAAAGTATCCTATGTTACTTCTAATACCTCCAAGATTATGTGTGCAAAGATTCATGATGATCGGTTAAGTAGTTGCGTAGTAGCGTGAAAGCGTAACAAACTTAAATTCACATTGATAAAATTAGTAGGGATTTTCTAACGATAACAACTACCTACTGCAAATTCTTAAAATCTTCAATACTTTGTTAAATATTGTTTATTTAACTTTTTAAATTGCAAATTCAGTTATTGTTAATTTGAGCCGGTTTTATTAAATTGGTGGAAAAATATGACGGGCCTGTTGGCACAGTAGTTAGTGCCCTGACTTTCCTGGTCGTAAGTTCGCTTCTCACACAGAAACGTTTGTGTACATGAAAATGTATGTGTTTGTGTCGGGTATGTGTTTAAAACGTAGACTATGTAATATATGTATTTATTAGTTATTATTGCTTAATTTGAGACCAGAAAACCGTTTTGGAAGAATAATATCCCAGAATATTAATTTATATTTCAACTCTGCTAGTTAATCTAGTTAAGTACCAAATATTTGTTGCTCTTTTATTCTTTAGTAGCCAGTGAAATAATTTTTCAGTAATTTCCAAAAACCTTTCATAGTTATATAACTTTCTATTACCTCACTAAAAAGCGAGAATTTCATAGATATATATCAGTTTCTATACAATTAATCCATATTATAATTACGTATCCAGCTTACCAATGGAATAAGGTTCAAAATCGTCGATAAAGTTTCATTGGTCGGGTATACAGGTGCACCTGACATTTATTATATTAGACAAGTGAAATATAGTATTTACTTACTTTCTATACTTCAATTCTTCATATAAATGTGACTGCATTGCTTCTGAAGTTGCCTCAGTAACAGCTTTACACAGAGGGCACTTGTATTTGATGCCATTCGGTTCGCAGAACTGACCAAATTTGTCGCATAAGTATTCAATAGTTTCACTTGATGTTAAATCAGTGTCAGCTACTTCCTTCTTAACCAAATTAAGATCTACTGAAGTGGAAGTAGCGCTAGATTGGATCGGTTGTTGGGATGGCAGGATCGGTTCGGTCTCTTGCGATGGATCAGGTACCTCAGTCTTAACCTCGTGTTCGGTAATACCAATTTTCTCACGCTGTTGCTTCCACCTCGGAATACCATCGTCATCATTGGGTATCGAATCTTCTCGATAATAAAAATAAAATATGTCCTCGACCTTCCCCGGATGCGAATTGAGCTGATGCTTTACCACGTTATCTTTCACGGACGTTCTGAATGGGCAGTAGGCGCATTTGAATTGCATTTTCGAGTGATGTAATTTAGCGCAGTGTTCGATCACTTCTGGGCGCAACATGCTCTTAAATTGACACAGACCACATTGCCATGGTTTTAAATCCATCGTCGGAGCTAAAGCCAGCGGAACCGGAGGGGCCAATGGCACCGTAGTCTCTTCCCTAACGACTCTTAATTCACCATCACCCTTGTGTACATCTACGATATGTTTCTCAACCATACCGCGTCTGTGATGGTAGTATAAGCAAGAAGAACAGGCAAACAGGGACACGTCGTGCATCTTCAAGTGAGCAATGATACGCGAGGCCGTCAAAGGCTTCGTGGTATCGAGGTGTTGGTGGGGTGGGCAATGAACGCAGTGGAAGCTAATCGTGTCCGAGTGTAATGTTTCCCAATGGAACCGGAGCATTGCTTCGTTGACTGAAATGTATGAACAGCCTTTAGCGCCGCAAGTATGCCTCTGTCGTGTCGGTACGTATTTTGGATACCGAGATGCGACTTCTGGAGGTATTAATAATGCAACGATCGGACTGCCGTCAGACTTTGACTTCTCAGGCGTTCTGTTAACTATTGAGCTGGACGCGAGATTCACCATCCTATCAAAATACTTTTCATGTGTTTCTAGATGTGGCACCGGGTTCACGGGAGCCGTCTGCGGCACGGCCTGCTGTTCAGAGTGTTGCTGCAAATGCCTCACCATGTTAAGACGTACCTTCGTGTTGAATTCACAAAGGGAGCAATAAACTAAGCTGTCGAGTATCGGATTTATCGGCAGCTTATCTATATCTTGAGGGCCGTAACGTCTAGTTTTCTCCGTTGATAATTTTCTCTTATGTAACGCTTTACCCTTCTCAGATTCGTTAACGATAAATTTAATTTCACCATTTGGCATCATTTTAGATATTGTACAAATGTGGAACACTTTATGAAAGTCTTTAAGATGTTTCTTTGTTGCAGGAATACTAGTAAAACCCATTTCGCACAAACCACACAAATGATTGACGACATCGACGTGATCATTTACGTAATGCTCTGCAAGATCACTTTTATCTTTAGTTAACAGTTGGCAATGGGGACATCTTATATCTACTGCAGTGTGAAGTGAACACATGTGTTTCTTGAACCCATTTAAAGTTCTGAACCTGCCGTTGCAATTTGGGCATTTATATAAAACTAGCGGTGGAATCTTTTTATAACGCAAGCTCTCAATCGTCGAATCTGTCGTCGTTTTCGAGGTCTTGTCTGAACCATCGACCTCACTGTTCCCAGTTTCTTCTTCATCGCTATCTAATAGACATATAACCTCGTTCGAGGTTTCCTTTACCGGTGATGGATCTATAGGTTCCGATTTTAAAACGGGCGTTGTTTGTTCATTAATGTTTGGAATAGGCATGTTGAGCGGGGTTTCTGAGCGGTGGGATAGTGTCGAAATTGGTGGAGGTTCTAATTCAGTCGAAACTGAAGGGACCGATGTCGAAATTTCGGGTTCAGGTTGTGATATACCTATCGGTATAATATTTTCTGCATTATCTGGTTCAACTACCGAGTCAGCGGACGATGTTGCAATCAAAGCATTGGTGAATCCTATCAATTTTTCTAACTCGATAGACCTTTCAGCTTCTCTTACTGGGTTTTCTTTGTTAACACTCGGGGTCACGTCTTCGGTGGGAACTTTTGATTTGTTTAAGTATGCTAAAGGAAGCACCCGCATTTCTAAACCATCCTAAAAAAAAAAAAACACTTCTGATAAAAAAACACTAGTAACTATTAAAGCTTCTTTTTTATTCTTTTTATGAAATTCTATTTAAGTAATTAGATTATTACTTACTTTATTAGTAATGATTCTTAAATACGCTTGGGGTTGTTTTGTGGGATGTACGGCTGACGTATGGTTCAGTAACTCGGCTTCATTATCAGCTCCGTGTACGCACCAAGTGCATTGATATAGTCTCAGTCCATGGGACTTCATATGTTGTACTAATTCCGTAGGGCTAGCGCCCATAGTAGGACACAACTGCAAAATTAATCAAATTGTAAAATTGGCAAAAAAGAAAGTTATAGCATTAAAAAGACACTTGCTTTAATTGATATAAATAAAATAACAAACTAAAATAAAATAACATACGTTGCAAGGGTGAGCGATTGCTGAACTGTGTTTTTGCAGCAAATGATCGTAAAATTTGCCCGGAGTAAAAGTCCGGAACTTACATGAACCACCATCGTCTTCTGAAAAAAACAAAACTCACATTAAAATAAAATGAAAATTGGATAGTTTCATTAAAATTTATTTTACAGTACATCAATATCAATAAATATAAATAAAACCAATTGTATCTATTACATACCATGTTTGCAAACGAAGTAGGAAACAGCATCTTCTCTTGTTAGCATATTGCCCACGTCTTCACCGACAGTTTGAATAAGTGATGTGGTGCGAAGCACAGACCCAGCTGTAGCTACTTCACCGTGAATTCTTGTCATATGTGCCCCGACTAACTGACTTGCAGCGGCTCTATAGAAACAGTGTGCACATGAATATTGACAGCGGCCGTGAACATTGAACACGTGCATCACCAAATCTATCGCGTTCCTCGAAGAGTCATAGTCACAATAAGAACAGTTCAGGGAGTTTTCACCGCCGACGCGCTGATGTGTGGAGGCATGAATAATTGCTTCCTCGGGTGAGTCCGAAGTAAACGAGCAATATCGACCGGCACACTTGTAAACTTGCAGTAACTTTTCTTTTGACATCATAGTCTCTAAAACGACTTGATGTTTCTTGGCCATTACTTCTGCCTGTGCTTCCTCATACTTATCAAAAAGTTTCTCTATTCGTGATCTCTTTTTAGTTTTTATTATGGGTATGGGACTTTTACGTGATGGGTTTACTACTAGAGGAGCGGACATTGGAGAGCCAAGGCTAACTACATTTTCAATTTTCGGGATTGATGAGTTTTCACGAGACGTGTCATAATTTTTTTCATTCGTTATGAGATCGGCCATTGGGCGTACGTTAATATAGGTCATAGGTGACGCCGTTCTTTCAATCGGTACCAAAGGTGTTGCTGTAACTGGATTTGCAACAGGCACTTCTGGTGGTGTGTTCTTCGTAATGATTGTCTCTTCACCATTCTTTTCCATCTCAGGTTTATCTATGTGTGTGTCGAGATAATGTTGAAGACAATCCTTAAAACTATGCGTCCCTTGTGGTGTAACAATAACTTTGCATAGATAACAATAACCATCCCATTTTTCTGTATGTTTTATTTGTATGTGCTTTTTTATGGAGATCAATAAAGAAGTTTTATAATGATCGCCTTTTCCATTTATACAGCACACATACTCCTTAGAGCCAGATTCGGTAAAGTTAATTTTAAAATGCGGATGTTGTACTATATCATCCGACTCTTCGTTATTTTTTGCAGGCTCTATTTCAGCTGGGAATACCGGCTCAGGATGTTTGTCGCTTGCTTCGTTTTGAGAATCATCCTTATCCTCAATATGTGCACTTTCTTCCTGAATCAATCCTAAATCTTCTGGCTCCATTTTCACTGAACTTTCAATATTTGAAATGTCATTC
Organism: Habrosyne pyritoides; assembly: GCA_907165245.1. Classification (NCBI taxonomy): domain Eukaryota; kingdom Metazoa; phylum Arthropoda; class Insecta; order Lepidoptera; family Drepanidae; genus Habrosyne; species Habrosyne pyritoides. The sequence continues at coordinate 2,795,186 of OU015606.1, forward strand.
GAAATATTTGCTAGTTCTGTGTCGGTATTATCATCATTTTCAAAAGTAATTTTTGATTGTATAGGAACGGGTTTCGATTGTATGGGCTTTGGTGCTTTAATAGTCTTTGGTTTTGAAGGACTCATGTCTGTTTTAGGTGGAAGTAATTCAGCTTCACTGGTATGACTGCTGTCGGTGATGTCACTTCGATCGTCACTTACATCTGTTATGCTTTGATTTGATCGTAAACTCCTCAATACGCGAGGTTGATCGATTATATTGCACCGCCTAGTCAAGCCTGCTATAGCTTTCCTCGTCATTGAGGCCAAGTTAATCGTATAAACTTCTGTTTGCTCATCGTTATGTCGTACAATAACATGAGTTTTGAGATTTTCTAGAGATATTTGAGTAAAATTACATTTGCCACAAATATAACCAATAAGTTGTCCTTTAACATCTTTGGGAGGTGGCGGTATGTCTAAATCGAATGGACATCTACTCACATTGACACATTCTGAACAAGTCTGTTTATATTCACCCGTGTGCATACTGACAACATGCCAAAAGAATATTTCCAGAACTGCTTTTGATTTGCCGAATTCCTTATAGCAAAACCTGCAGACATACTTTTCTGTTGGTATTTTACTTATAGCCTGGAAATTGATTTCTTCACATTGTTCAATGGCTTCTTTTGCTGTTGATGGATTCATCCGTGATAGAGGAATTTCAGAATGCGGATGATGTTTCTTATAGTGATGAACTATGTCTTTTCCTGTAAACACGCACAGTCGACAGGAGTAGCCACAAACGTTTTTGCTGAAGCAATAGTTCTTGTCAATAAAGCAATTCATATCGGGTATAGTTATAGGTAACTGTGGTGTTAAGAGCTCATCTTCGTGTAATGAATCATTTTGTTTCACGTCTGTTTTCCTTTTCTTCGGCTTAATGACTCCCGCTTGCCATCCTGGACGTTTTCTTTTTTTATTCTTTTTTAAGTCGGCCAATAATTCAGTACTTCCAAAAGATGATGATAAGGACCCACTTTCATAGTCCGAACTACTTCCATGGCCATCGTCGCTTGCCTTTATAACACTTGCATCACCAACTGAATCCGATTCAAAAGCATAAGGGTCTTCTTCTACACTTTTATCCGAAAATTTTGTTCTAGACTTAGGCCCTGCTTTATATTTGGGAGTTTGTTTAGGATTAACTTTACATTCATCATCAGCAGCAGTTTTCTTAGCATTTTTTACTTTTGGTTTAGGTCCTGGCTTTTTCTTGATTCGTTTCTCTAAAACAGGAACTTGATTGCCCTTTTCTGTATTCTTAAACTTCTCTAAAACTACTACTGGTTCAACATCATGGGAAGTGGCCTCATTAGAAATTTTTTCGTCAACTAACTTTGCTAAACGGCACATTCTTATACCCGGGGCATTTAAAATATCATCTTTAATAAACATTTCTTTAATGTCTTCGTGCAATTTCAACAACTCCCTAGATGGTTTTTTGATAACTGGCGGTTTATCAATATTAGGATTTACAAGACCCGCTCTAGTCACTCGTTTCGGCTCACTAGGTTTGGATTTCTTCATATTTTTTCCTTTCCATTTTTTTGTGTATTTTGTTTTTTTTACTGGTTTTTTTACAGGTTTTGTTATTTTGGGATTAGTTGTAGGATCCAATATTATCTCTGTTTCCTCTTTACTAACATCTGAGTCTTGGATGGTGTCTGTGCAAATTTTAGAAGTATAATTGTTGTCAACCTCATTTTCATTCTCTTCCTTTTTTTCCAAATCTTTTTCAGTCATTTTTTCTATTTTATCTTTATTAGAATTACTGCCATCGGTACTAGTGTCATTAGGTAGCATTAATTCTTTCTCCTCAAGAGTACTCCCATTATTTGTATTAAGGGACTCATTATCAACCAGAGTTGTAGTCTCTGATTCGTTATTAACCTCGCGTTTTTTATGTCTACTGACATCTTCAACTTTGGCATCTTCTTCATCCGACACAATTTCCCTCAGTTTTTCCAGTTTTTTCATTATTTTCTCATTTTCACTCGATTTGTCTCCCAACATACTGAGTATTTCTTTTATTTTAGAGCTATCCTGCAATATTGATAATAGGTTACCAATCGATTCTAAAGCAGGAGCACCTTCTTTACCTGATGAAGTGGACTCCGGGTTATCTTTGACGGGAGTTTCGGGCGATTCTTTAGCAAGTGTTTCAGAAGTTTCATGGGTCGATGTTACGTCAGAATTCATTTCCAATTGTGTATCAATTGAACTATCTGGTAAACTTAATACCTGGCTAGAATTTTCCATCACATCTTCATTATTGATGGTGCTGTCAGGTGTAGAACATCGATCATTATTTTTACCATCCATCAACTCTTCATTTTTATTATCAACTTTCTGCGGCATTTCTGTGCATTCATCAGTCGTAGAAACTATGTCACAATTTCTAGGCTTAGTTTCGTCTATGTCAGAAGTTTCTGCATTAAGATTATCAACTGGTTTTACTGAAAGCTTTTCAGATATATCGTATTTTTCACTATTCTTTGGATTTATTGAAGGGTCTTCATTGGAATCCTTGTCAGGGTCCGAAAGACTAAATTCAATGCTGACTATTGGTTTATTATCATTTGCTTTATTCATTGAACTAAAAATAGGTGTGTCTGAGCATTCATCATTCGCAGTTTCTGGTGTACTATTTGATTCTGGAGAAGTAATACTTTCCAACATATTCTCCACAGTAAATTCATTGGTAAACTCATCTCTGGTATCATTTTTTGAAGTGTCAATATCATTATCGAGATCTGCGATTAATGCATTTATGTTATCAATGACGGGATCCGATACAATGTTTTCAGTAAACATTTCGAGTTCATCCATACCAAAACTGGTATCCAAATCATTAAGATTATTACTATCTAATACTTTTTTTTGTATTGTTGGACTAGACGTGGGAGTGGTTATTTTGCTAGATGGTTTTTTAGTATCAGCGAATGAAATGTTACTATCTGAATCCTCGCTTATTTTGCTATTTTTAATAGTGGCTTCGGATTCAGAATCAGAGTCATAAATAACAGCTTTCTTACTTTTCCTTGTTTTATGCAATTTATTAGTTTGTTTTAATAATTCATTCTTTCTAGATCGAGTCATTCTTTTTTCGATCACCTCATCAATTATAGGTGATTCTTTGAAATTTTTATTGTCTCCTCTTTTTTCAGTTGCCGTTTCACTAGGTTCAGTATCCCTTTCGGGTTCTTCATTTTCGTTGATTTTATCTTTTTCTTTCTCTTTTTCGTTCTCCTGTTCGTTCTCCTTTTCCTTCGCTTTTATTTTATCTTTTTCCTTTTCTCGCACCCTTTCTTTCTCTTTTTCCTTCTCCTTTTCTTTCTCTTTTTCTTTCTCTTTTTCTTTCTCTTTTTCTTTCTCTTTTTCTTCGACAACACGTTTAATTTTTGGAATTTTGTAGTTTTTAACTCCGTATCCAGACCCCAAAATTGTTCCTTTAGCAATATTGTCATTGGAATACACAATTCCATCACTTTTTCTATCACGTGAGTACCTAGAGTGTCTGCTCTCTTTAAGCTGTTCATGGCGCATTCTTGGATCTCTATAGTTTTTCCTTGGAGAATATGATCTATTTGATGATCTAACAGTTCTGTTATCTCGCACTTTGTGGATATCTTTCCTACTGCGAGTATTTCCCTCATTAGTTTCATTAGGTGTAATTATTTTATTTTGATCATTTTTGCTTTCCATATTATCTATTCGCAATGAACTTTTAAATCTTTCAAAATCAGCTTTTATGTCCCTAAAACTTTTTTCGGTTTTAGATTCAATAATATCTCGCCCCACGCTGCATGCTCGTCTAAAATCCTGTTTTCTATTATCATTAGAATCATTTTCATTTTTTGTTTTGGAACATAGTGGTGCAACACTAGGTTCGGGAACTAATGATCGTCCTACACTTGCTGAGCGCCGCTTCCGAGCATCAAACGAATAATCAAAAACTTCAATCCCTTTACCACTTTTAAGAAAATTCTGGAATGTTGCATTTACACTTGTATCTATGGTGAAAGATCGTTCAGTCTGAGATTTAACAGATAAATTATTTTCGATTTCCTTTTCTCCAGGATTAGCTATTCCAATACTTGCTGCTCTTGATGAAGACCGCGTAAAATTTCCATCATTTCGTCCAAAACTTCGGTCACGATGAAAACCACGTCTTGTACCGACCTCTTCAAAACTTTTTGAAGGCTCATTCATGTACTGCCCACTATTTCGTTTTCTATGATAAGATCTATCTTCTTCATAATCTTTCGAAAGGCTACGACCTACACTAGATTCGCGTCGAGACATCTGATCTCTATTATTCTGACGTTCATTTGGATCCTGAGTATATCTGTTTCTCTCATGTTTTCCAACATCTCTTATATTTTTCACATAATTATCTGAATTGTTGTAAGATCTAGTATGTGATTTATATGAGTTACTACGACTATATCCTCGATCTTTATAAAAGTTTCGATCTCTTTCATTGTACTTGTAATTAGATTCTTGCTCAGAAGATCTATTGAGTCTGGGATCTTTATGGAAGTTGTTGTTATTTTGAGTAAATTCTTGTCTGCCAAATGGATGGCTGGGGGTCATAGGCATCTCATTGCGGCCAAAAGGATGATTAGGTGTTGAGGAACCATCAGATATACCAAATGAATGAATAGGGGTTGGAGGGCACTCAGATCTACCAAATGAATGACTAGGGGTTGGAGGGCACTCAGATCTTACAAAGGGATGACTTGCGGTTGGAGGGCACTCTGATCTTCCAAAGGGATGACTTGGGGTTGTAGGGCACTCTGATCGGCCAAAAGAGTGATTTGGCGTTGCAGGACACTCTGATCTTCCAAAAATATGACTAGGTGTAGGAGGGCATTCAGATCTGCCAAAAGGATGAATTGGAGTAGTAGGACAATCTGATTTACCAAAAAGGTGCATAGGAGTCGGTGGAACTTCCGATCTGCCGAAAGAAGGAACAGGAGTAAGCGGGCATTCACCTCTCTTGTAGGTATCTCTCCGGTCAATGTTATATCTATCATTTCTCAGATCCTTTTGGTAATTAAATGCATCGCTATATCTCGTTATTTGTACCTCGGGTGCATCTCTTTGTACAGTATTGCTTCTTGGGTCATCCCATTTTGTATTACCATCTCGACGAGTATTTCTGTTATCCACTGCAATATCATTAGTCTCCCACACAGGAAGTATCTCTGTTGATACTGTCTGGTCTCTCGTTTCTCGCGGGTCAAACGCAGGAAACGTGGGAGTATACACATGTTTCCGATTTGCAAGGCTATCTACTTCAAATGTCTGGTTTGTTGGAGCTATTTCATATGGTCTAGGAATAATTAACGGTTTCATAGTAGGATTTAAAATAGGAATTGGATTGACGTTCGTATAGCATATGATTGGATTGGGCAGAAGTGGCACTTTTTCACATCGATTCGGACTATCGCTTTGGGGATTCATGTCTCTTTTTAGTCGCGGATCCACTAACGAAGACCTACTTACATCACTAACACCTATATTTGATTCATGGTTTGTTTCAATTTTTGCACCATCCAACGATTCGCTCAATAATGGAGGTATAGTTAGTGAAGATGCACACAAATTTATTGTGTTCGGTGATAATAAAGGCAATAATGTCCTCATATCAATATCAGTTTTAGCACTGGCCATTGTGGTTTTAACTGGATCTTCTGGAATAATTACAGGAGTAGTAGTATTTTGACATTGTTCCTCGCCATCAGGCGATTTTGGAGCGAGATCCTTATAAATTTCTACCACCGAAATATCAGGTACATCTTCAACTTCATCAGAAAAGTCGTCGTTATCGTCGTCATCGTCATCATCATCATCAAGTGCTAATTTTGTAGGAAAGTTAAATCTTTCGCATTCTTTTTCAGTTAACTTAAGACTTTGCTTTTTGGACTGATCCGATAGTGTTTTATCATCATCCATAGGCTTAGTAGATACAACCTTTGCTTTGTATTTTTCAATTGATATTCTCTTTTTGGATAAAATTCCTTGCGCGCTAGCCACTTTAGATATTTTGGGCTGATGAAGGGCTGGTGTGATTGGCTCTGAACCAGGAATTGCGATGGTTTCACTTAGAATTTCATTCTTAAGCGCCTGTAAGATATCTATTTCCGAAACAACTGATTTTTCAGGTGGTTGTTCAGGAACCGTCCGCTCGTGTAGTAACGGTATTTCAACATTATCGAGTTTACTAATTCTTTCACTTTCTGCTTTTTTACAGGTTTCTTTCGATTCCAAGTTTTCAGTTATCTTACTTTCAATAAGTGGTGGATTTTCTGTAATGTTTTCTTCAGCGGTGGATTTAACAGGTTCTAAATTATTTATATCAATTATTGGTTTGTAAAAATTTGCTTTAAACTGACTCGGTTCAGTGACACGTTTAAGCATTTGTTCGAGTAGATCATTTGATTCAGAAATTTTAGTTTTGTCAGTTTTATTTCCCAAACATTTATTTGATGGATCTAAATTATCAATGGGAACTGAACTTCTAATTTCTTCTTTGTCTTTAGTGGAAGAAATACCTAAAAAGCTGTCGTCGTCATCATCAATGGAAGTAACGTCCCTAAAAATAGAAGTACTTTTTTCTTGAGAAGCAACTGTTTGCTTTGTGATTTCATGCTTTTCTTCATCAGTACATTTTTCAAGTGAAAATAAATTATTCTTATCCACATCTGCACCATCATCAAGAGAAAACAGATTATTTTCATTTTCCCTTGTACTTTCATAATTTGTTTTATATTGAGTTTTATCTGCATCGGTATTCTTTTCATGTAAGGGCCCTTTTTTAGATGCGAGAGGTGTTATTTTTTTATCACTTCCTTTGTCCTTTTCATCACACAATTCAAAATCAGACATATCAACAGTTGGATCAATTTTTTTCTCTGAATTAGTGTCAGTCCCATCTTTATCTGCATTGATAACAAGACATATTTGTATTTTGCGCGGTTGGTTGTCTGTTTCAGCTGACTTCCTTGCTTGATTTGATTTGTTTGCATCTTTTTCGACAACTACTAAGCTACCGTAAATACTCTCAATAGCCTCACTTTCACTATCAGACAGTTCTCCTTCTTCTATTTCTACCTTTTGACAGGGTCCTATATCGGTCTTTTTGTCATTATATGACTTAAGAATCAAATCAGATATATCATCGCTTGCACCCGTCTGCTTTAATTCTCCGAGAATTTGAGTTCTCAATTCGCGCAATGTATCAATGTCGACATCTCCATCGCTACAATTAATAATTCTTGAGAGTATATCCTTGGTATTAAGTGAATTTAAGCTTTCTTCCGGAACGTTTAATGTGATATTTAAATCTTTTGGTTGTTGTTCCGCAGTCTTTTTTCTCTCTTTTTTACTGTAGGTAGGAGAATATATTTTGGGGGATCTTCTGCTAAATAGTGATCTGGAATCTGGTTCCGGTGATACCAAAACGCGAGTGTAACTGCGCTTGGAATTTGATGTTTGGTTCGATAACTTCGATCTGCCATCAAGAGTAGGTGAGGAACAGGGAGAAATAGAATATTTGTGCGGACGGCGTTGAAATAGAGCAGGTTCTTTACTTCCTGGCGTACAAACCTCTTCAATTTCACTAGCCCTCGCAATTTCTGGCAATGTGTCAGCTTTTTCCTGTCTCTTTGCTACTGATTTCAATTTATGCCGCACAGTTTCTAAATTTTGTTTGTCCGTTAATTTCGTTTCCGTTGGATGTGTAGTTTCTAATTTCGTATCCCTCTGCAATAATACAGTATAAGTTATGATTGATATGATTACATTAGAATTAAATATTTTTTTATTTCACGTATTTTTAAAACCAAAAATGCAATTGTTTTTTTATATAAACATCAATATAACATACCTGTTCTACTTTAGCATATAAATTAACCAAAACTTGTTCACACTTGAGAAGATTCTCCATTTTCATCCTTAAAAAAATAAAAATATAGTAATGGAATAATGTACATGACAATAATTAATGACTGCGTAGTTATACGCGTAATACCAAAAGTCAAGTAATAAAATTGTCTTGAGTTAGCACCTCTTTTTCTTGTCCAGTAGAAGATCTCTCAGTGATCGTATCTTATCGAGTTGCGCCTGACGAGGATTCGCAGATCCGGAACTGGAACTCTCCAGCCTTTTGATCATACTTTCTAAGAAGGGAATGTACTTCTTCATCTCCTCGAACTTCCGATCGTACTCCAAATCCATTTTGGCGGCTGTAAATTAATTATTATTTATATTTTTTGGGTTATTCACTACTCAGCCATTTTATTCGCATAAAATCATAATAAAATTAATTTGACGTGATATACAGAATGTTACAAAGCTATCCGTAAAGCCAAAAGGAGGTTAAATGGGGCCTTATAACGAGTTCATTGAAAATATTTAAGAACCTTAGTAAGGCTGTATAACATACCCCAAAAAAATTTTAAAGAACTGATTTTTATGAATGAAAAATAGAAAAACTATTAAAGTAGACAATTATTAGGTAAAATAGTTACATAGGCCTTTCTCTTAAATAATCTGGTTCCCTGACATGACAGCTTACTAGGGTTGTTGGCTTTGATAATTAATTATATTTCTACGGGATATTTTGTAACACGTATAAATAAAAAAAAGTATTTCTCAGGATACTATACTACGATGCGTAAATGTTTGACACTAATGTTAAAAACTATAGCCGTTGTTATCCTTATAACTTTTATTTATATCTTGTCTATTGTTCGATTGATAAAGGGTTGTTTTATTCTGGGCCATCCAGACTTAAACTCGTTGGTGTTTAGAAGTTGTTGTAGGAATGTCTGAATAAAAATTGGAAGTCATATTTTTTTACTCCATGGAAAAAAAAATTATGCTATATATTTTAGACTAGCTAAAGTCTTTCTTTGTTTACGTTCGATTCAATAATAAAATACCGCTTTCGGTAATCAAGATGTCTTAAACCTAAAAGCTGTATTAAGAGATGTCTGGATACTTGTTAAGGTTATCATTATTACTATTATCTAAATTACTTTTCTTGTTATTGCTTTGTAGTATAAAATTTTTATATGAAGAATTTTGTAAATATCAATTTAAAGAATTAAATAGCCAATAAGTCAGATTAGATAAATTTGTATAAAAATGTAACCTTGTCAAGTTTCTTGCCGGTTCTTCTCAGTTGAAAGTTGACTTTCGAACTAGTTCAGCTACAATAATAGTAGTTATTCGGCTTTAACTGGATAAACGGATTTGATTTTTTTATTGTGTGTAATACTTTATAATTATTTGAAACAAGAGTAACGATGATTTCATGATACAATTGCCATAATATATTGATACACGCTCATATTCATACAGAAATCGAGAACCTGTGCAGTTCACAGCGGCATATTCATATTACGCTAAAAGCTACCTAATGTGAAACCGCAAAACAAAATTAACAATTTCAAGGCAAGATCGAAACCACAATTGCTAATGTCGCATCATTCTTGTTAAATTATGATATCGGACTTGAGTCGTGATGTGAGCAAAATGGCGTCCCCGTGCAGTATCAATTACGTTACGGGAGCAAACTCTAGTCAGGTAGACAGGTAGATCTCTCAATGCTAAGCCGCCGTAATCATAAGTTAGTTATGCAGTGTAATAGCTAAAACTCAGAAATATACTCTCTTCCACGTGACATTCGGTGTAGGCGAGAGCGAGACCAACAGGTCGCTCTAATTTTGATTCAGGTAAACGGATCGGAGGTATATGGAGCCACCAGTCACATACATAGGCAACTTTGAATATTTTTTATAAATGCTAATGTTTGACCACAATCTCAGTATGATTGGAAATTATGTGGTGAAAGGTAGTGCAACTAAGATGTAAGCAATTTGATCAATGTCCAAGCTATAAAGCGGTTTCAAACTCGGCTAGAAGCTAGTCCTGGTTCGATTTCCAGAACGGGCAAGGAACAGCAAACGTTTCTTTATTAAAACTGAACCGGTTAGGTTAGCCTCGGATTGGCCATGTGTAGGGCTGCCATCTGTCCGGGTTTCCCCGGTTATATCCGGAAGTGTCCGGGTGACAACCTGACAGTATTAGTATCAGAGGAATCACAATTAATTAGTAGATAGGCAATTAAAAAAAATATTCGTAATCTTGAACCGCATGCAATTAAAATGTAAACTACAAGTGTAAAATATGTTTATGGCAGCCCTAGCCATGTACCACTAAACATTTTGTGAAATGGCTTTTACAAGATGTGGAATGTGGGCGGACCTCAGTGACTAAAACCTCTCTTCCGGGACAATGGGCGTGAAGATATTTCTCTATTTATAGTCCAATGTAGGAACCAAATTAATATGATATCGAATTGGTATGATTATCCCACGCAGTATCCATGCCACCCAAAGCCCACACTTCCGTTTCCTTTTTCCATCAAATCAAATTTATAATCCGTGATTGTTTTTCATTTGATACAGTTTATCATGAGACCGGCCATCTTGGCAACTATCGATAACATTTCGACTTTGACCGACCATAAAATGCTTGACTTTTGTATGGCTCTAATGTCATCCGTACCACCATCAAACAAGCAAAATTTACAAGCTCACGATAACTAAAAGTTTTTCTACCTGACTCTCAATGCGAGAGGGTCCTTAGGCCATCGGTATTTCCATATAAATTGTTTGTCCTTGTTTTCAGTAGGTACTAGGTCTTAGGTCCAGACGCAGACAGTCGCATCAGGTTTTATCCTCTTTAAAAACTTCAATTTCTTACAAAAATATGTTGATATTTCATATTTAATGATAAACTCGTGTACAAAACAATTCACTTCTTGTTTAAAAATTAAATGTATTCGTAGATTCATAAATGTTTTCATCACAATATATTAATGAGCTCAAATTAAACAATAACCTTGGATCTTATGAGGAATACCAACAGAAGAATCTCCTGATAAATGTGTACCTAAAAGACCGGGTACCTATACTACGTTAACAAATGTCAATCTCTCACGAGAAATTACAAAAATGTTGTATCACACATACAAACGTGAAGGACACGCATTTCAACGATTAATTGGCGCAAATGAAACAAACACGGACAATGATACGGATATTCTTGTACACACGTTGCAGCAAACTGTTCGGATTTTATTCTATCTACGGTTCATCAAACACGGGCAATTTGTTGTATTTGGTAAAGAATCAAAGATCCGTTTGGACGGCGTAGAGTGAGAAGGGTTGTGAACCGCATCCCAAACGCAAAATTTAATTTTGAATCAGCGATTGAAGACGTAGGTATGCGGGTTGAAATGGCAGTAGGCGCTCTGCCTGTGACAAGTGGCGAGGCAGGAGGACGGAAGTTGATCGGAGGCTGTGTCCTAGTAATTACTAAAGATGCACTATAATTGCCTGGCTGACCACCGGTTCGACTGCCACCCGGTGATCAGGTCCTTCCAGGGGGGCGGATATACTTAGGATTAGAATAACGCAATATCAGAATGCAAGGGGTATCTAGACGCAAAGTTGAGAAGAGAAGAATATGCGATATACAATAAACGTTACAGCAAATATTATTACAGTGCAACCTTAATATAACGTACCTCAATATAACGACTTCCTCGATTTAACAAATTCTTCGTAATCCCCTTGAATTGTCCATAAGAGTCGATATAAAATATACCATTACATTGCGAACATTTTTTGGGAACAACCTCTTTATAACGAATTTTCAACAATCAAGAAAAAGTATAAATACCTCTAATTAACGAATTTTGTCAACCCAAAACCTTTATATAAAGTTGTAGTGTCACCAATGTATGACTATTAATCTCATAGTATGTGATTCATGTCGCGACATGTTTCGACACGCTTTTGTTCGTAAACCAATCATTGTTGTTTTTTTCTAATCAAAATGAACAAAATTGAGATTAAGCTACTACATATGTATAACCACATTGTTGATTCTTTACCTTTAATTCGTGAGTTTTGTTGTGCGAATCTTTGATATTAACTTTAAATTACCTACATAATGTATGTACCCACAAAGACATGTACCTACTGTCACGGTTTTTACTGCATTTACTTTGATTATTAATGTAAGAAAAAAAAAACTATTTTTTTACCTCTTTATAACGAATTTTAGACCATCCTAACCTCAACATAACAAACCTCAGTTCAACGAATTACTTGATATAGCGAATATTTACTTGTTCCCCTCCGATTTGTTATATTGAGGTTGCACTGTATTATTATTTATAGATTCAAATAAATAATTGATTAATAATGTACCAGGAAGAATTAAGAATATCAGGAACAATCGCATGATTAAAAAAGCAATACTTAGGTTAGGTAAATTATTTATAGCGATTATTATAAGAGATCGGGATTATATAAGCAAAATGAATCCGGTTTATTCAAGCACGTTTATGAATAATCCATTGTTACTAAGTATTAGAAATATCGAATACTTCACATACAGAATTTTAAATCTGGATTACGAAGTTATTATTACATCAATTTAAATGGATTTAAAGAATAAATGTCTTATACTTTTCTACGGCATTCCAAATACAAATTAAAACAATTAGCGGAATACACTCGTGTTGATTTCCACCCCAGATTCGACTGATTTACACACATTTTCATATGGATTTTTAGTTAAATGTCTGCGTAAGGGCATACAAAGGGCCCCTTACAATCATGTGCCGGTTCGGGGTGCCGATTGTCTCCGGATCTACACATTCAGTCCGTATTGTGAGAAAATATCCAAATGTAAAGCATAAACATAGTGGACTATGTGGAATGGTTATTTGAAAAATATCGTCGTCGCTGGGCGACTCTTTCGATGCCTAATTTATAGATTCCGGATGTACACGATAATAAATAAAAATTGCATATTGTGGGCCAAATATTCAGTGAGTTGGTAATTAATTTTATTTGACCTTCAGGTCGATAAAGATGTCAATTAAATTTTCCACCGTAAAATTTTGGCTATGCAGCGTAGTTTGTTGTCTTTTCACTACAAATAATTTCCTTTGCACTAAATAATTTCACTATTTAACTTATTGATTGATTAGTTTAAAATGGTACATTCGTTATTTCTTTCAACTCTTCATCATTTGAATTTATAACTCGTTAATTACATACTGGTATGACAATCGGTGTTACAACGGAGAAACATAATAATTATCTGCATTTTAAATACACAAAATAAATAGGTCATTCGTCGCCCTTCAAATGAACACCCACGAAATAAAAATATCTATAGAATCAGCTTTTATGGTTTCACCTCCGAAATTGAGACATTGATTTACCCCAAATCTTATACTCCTCATAAAGATGGAACTCAGTGTGCTAATTAACGTAATTGTTGTTACTTTTCAATGTGATCCGGAATTCCAAAAAACCTACAGTCATTCATAACCTCCTTCCTACTTAATCGCAAAATATAGGTACCTATTTTAGCCACGCAATGTGCGCTACCCACACACGCAACTCCATTTTGTATCCAGTTATCAAAAATAAAAACGGCCAAAATAATAATACCATATTTATTTAGTATCCCGCTTCGATAAGTAGCCACTATTCATCCATTAAATTTACGAGAATAAAGCCTATGCCTTGGACCTCTACCTGTATGCAATTCTACAGAATTGTATTTAATAAATTTTACATTAATAATATGGTACGTATGTATATGATATTGAGGTATAATTTATTATATCTAGATTTAAAATGAGCACAACGGTAAAAAGCAAGGCACAATGTTATTTAAATGTACGAGTATACTTAGGTATAAACTTTCAGTTCGATCAAATAGTATTATACAACGACAAAAAAAAAGAAAAGATAAACATAAGTACAATGTGTAAGGTTGAGACCTAACTTATTTTTTACTCCTACGATGATATCCATTTTAAAACCAACTTAGTTATTTCATTTAATTATTAATTATTAATTTAAATTTATATGTTTCGTAGTAAATAGCAATTTTCAGAGAATATGAGGCCTAACAAAAAATATCCTAGATAGTTATTAATTATCTAGTAACCCGATACTTACTAGCAATGAAATCAAATTAAACAAATTCAAGGATCTCATTAATCAAAAATTTATAGGGCACGTAAGCCCGAGCACTGAGGGAAGCTTCCCTACACGAACAAATTCAAGTAATAAAAATAAACTACCTGGGACCTACCTACTTTTGTAAAGAATAAATTTGTGACGTGGCTAAATTCTTTCTCTTAAATTACGATCAAGCATCATCCTTGAATCCTTAACAGACGGTACTTTCACTTTACAACACCAAACACTAAAAACAACAACAGAAATGTATGTACCTACTTAGTTTTATTGAAGTACTCCTTTATTTAATTAAAAAAAAACCAACATCGTCACGAGCACTCTACACGAAACATATACACAAAATGGCGCCGTCGTTCGTAAGCTGTTCACTTTTCGTTCAGTCAGTCGTCCGTCCGTCCTCCGCTCGCTAGCGGAAATTCTAAACTCAACATTCCCCTTCTCGCTTATCGCGTCGACCAATAGCATGAAGAAAATGGCGACGCAAGTATAGAGACGTAAATCAATACAAGCACGCGGTATAATCATCAAACTTTTCAATAGCATATGATTGTGCAATAGAAGAATGAACATCTATTTTAATTCGTAGTCATTTTAAAAGCTATTTTCAAAAATTATTAATAACAATTAGAAATGAATTATTAAAAAAAATTGTTGTAAGATTTTAGACAATGAAAGGAAGTTAATAGTGATGCCCCATTCGTATCGTAGCGTATCGATGTACCATAGAACCTCGCATATGTCTTACCTTCTTAGTAATTATTCATTACGTATGTAAAAAATATTTGATTCATACTGATTGTACCGCATCGGACGTAGGTCTATATTGATAGGTGTGTGATGAAGAAGGTCCAAAAAAGACATCAATTCTACGTAAGGCAGATAAATATTACCTACCTGTAGATTTAGTGAGATTCAAAAAAATAATGATTGATTAAATCAAATAAGGCAGGAATTGAAATAAAATTTAAGCTGTCTGTAGTAGGTGTAAACGTACCTTTTGATCGAAGTCATTTTTTATAAAGTATGTATACTCATTAGGTCTATTGGTACCCAGTCTTGCCAATCCACTTGAGCAGCTATATCAAATTACAAAAACATATTAATAGATGAAAAACAACTATGCACCTCATAGAACCTAATATTGAACAAGCTTTTGTCTACAATAAGTCCATTTAATAACAAAAGCCGTCCAGTTTTATGTCGTAAATACTTAATCTTTGAACCACACCTTTAAAGCTATGACGCAATAGTAGCATAGGGATCACGAATCACGATGGCCGAACTTCAGTTTAGATAAATCCATAGTTTTTACTAGACAGGCGCCGAGTAAATGTTCTTATCAACTTCCTTACTCGCTTATGGAGAACACTGAACATCACTGGTCTAAATAAGTTTTACTCGAGTTTCGAGAAACGACACGCGACGCCATCATGCATGTTAAATTATAGACAAAACTAAATCAATACTTATTTCAAATATTCACTGACCTGTTTTAAACTAAAATAAAAATCAACAAATTTGTTAGTCGCCGCTAAGAGCACACGATATTATTTGCATTTCGCCTTGTGACCAGCAAAATGCTTAGTCTAGGTTGTCTGCTGGCTATTATTTCTAACTGGCTGCCAGTTTGAGCTGAACGTCCTTTGTTCGACTCGCTCGGGAGCGGGTGCCGACTGGTATGGAGACGCAATATGCAAGCAACGAAACGATGCGAGGACGGCGACCCACGCCCCACCGCTCCGAGCGGGCCCCGAACAACACGCCACGCCACCAACACCCAACCGAAGTCAGTCATTCGACGAGCAAGCGTCGCCTCAACTGCACGGGGTTGCGCTGCCGCCCGCGGACCTCACAAAGTTGATATTATTATTCTCAACTCCCTACGACGACCGCACGTCAATCGGTGGCCACGTCTATCTACTTACTTTCGAATCGGATCGTTCATTTGTTTTGTTTATACTTTTAAGTGTCGTCTTTTGGAATTTCGAAAATGAAATACGGCTTGTGACATTTAACTGAAAAGGTTTTACTACAGTTTATATCTAACGTCATAGCAATGTGTCAAGTGTTGTTATGAAAAGAAATCGCAAACAATAGGGAGCGGTCTTATTCTATGCAAAAGTATAGTATTTGTACGTAAAAGTTGTTTAAGTGTTAAATGTTGACTCCGAAGTGCCATCGTACAGACCGTATTTCTTATTTACAGACAGGTTTCATAGCGTCGCTTTCGCGGTATCAAGAAAATCTGATTATTACGTTATACCAATTTAATTGTGCTCTCCAAAACGTTGAAAGAAATAATTTGATGATTTGAGAAGCTGGAACAAATACAGCAACAACAACATTCGCTAATTTAATAACAAGTTCTGCATTCGCGTTCAGTCCAATGATAATATGTGCACGGTGATACATTGTGATAGTGGCGGACATCAAATTGTTAAAACGTTCCGAATAACATTGTTACGCTTTGTAGGATTGTTACCGCATGATCTAGTAATCACAAAAAATATGTTCGCGCTATGACGTAATTCTAAAACATGCCGTGTAGGCGTGATAGATTTTTCTAACAAAAATAACAGTCATTCCAAGTATCTTGGTACCTGCCTTTATTCAAATTCAAAACCATTTATTCAGTTTAGGCCCTCGGAGGGCACTTATGAAGGTCAAATTTAAAGTTACTGAAGCTTTATGTTGTGTACTAAGTACGCCTTCGGAATGCAATCTAACTTCGCGGAAACTTCCATGCACAATGCAATAAGTACGATTTTTGTGTAGCTAAATAGCATTATCTTGTCTTGGATTGTGCCAGGGTAATTGATATCAGTTATCTACAGTTATATAGGTACTTAAAATATTCGTTGAAATAAGATCGTAAAAGTTTGTTCTTAAGATACAATTGTTAAATATTATTGGATTCATTACAATAAATAAACTAGACAAACATTTATTGTTTTGTTACAAAAACATCTTAATTGATTTTAAATTAAAAAAAATTATTAGCCAACCGTATATCATTCAAATTCATTTATTTGCTGTCTTATGTGTACAGTGAGGTGTTATAATAATTAAGGTTTGAATATAAAAAAAAATTAATATGTTCTCTTATTCAGGTTCCAGGGTATACTATACCTCCTAAAGGATGTATAATAACTTTTCTACCTGTTTCATAGTCTACACGTACTCATACGCATGATCCTCGGTGCATAAGAAAAATAAATGCCTTATCAAACTAAATAATTTTTGAATTTAGAAATCCTGAATATTTTTGGAAAGAGGATTAACTTCTTTCAGGATATTTACATAGGTATTATTTGCATTTAGCAATATACTTACCTTACCTATAACTAAACCTTACTTACTCGTTTATTTTAAATTAATTGATTCAGGCGAGCCCTTTCGATTATACAAAAAAAAACAAATATCTAGTAACTAATTCAACTGGAAAGTTTCCTGTTGAGTTTCCTTGTGTGGTGCTTGACAGAGAAGATTTAGCGGAATTAGTTACTAGCTATTTGGATTCTTGTAAAATCTTAAAATTAATTCTTGAATATTAACCATTTTTTAGAAAATCGATTCCATCTAGAACTATACTTTAAAAATATATTATCGATAGAGATTATAGGTACTTGATATTTCTACAATAGGAATGCAATGCTACTAAAGTGCAGTCATCGAACTTCACCGTGTAAGAAATATTGTTTATATATCTCCTTAAAAACTAAAATACTGCTTAATATCTGATGGTATATTTGAGTATACAAATAATAAATCAGCTTGTCTTTAGTTCTTTATAGTTCTTCAGCATTGTATTAATTGCACACAACTATTTACGAGATTCAGAATGAGATTTTCGTAATTCCTTGCCATTATTTAATCTATTACAACGTTGAGGTAATATGACAAAAGAAATAAGCCTCATGTATGAAAGGTTTCCATATTAGCTATAATTATAGTATAAACTAGCTGTCCGCCGCGGTTTCACCCGCGTTTATTGATATCATCTAGCCTATAACCATCTACGAAAAATTCCGCGTCGAATGGTAGTCCCAACCCGATATGTTCACTAGTTTTGAGGTGATGGTGCGTCAAAGGAGCCCTCTATATATATATACAATAAGAAGTAAACATTAGAACGTCGTCCTAGCTTTAATATAGTTAGGCATAGGTATGAATTCCGTCAATAACATAGGTATTCTCATGCATTGGTTTTTCCTGTAATTTAGGCGTACCAAACTGGTGATAAGTAACGTCATGCGCGTGCCTGCTATACCAGCAGATAATACATATTATTTCATTTAAAAACCGGATTTACAAGGAACAAAAGATTTAGAACTAATGGGTGCTAATAATACGTAAATACATTAATAAAATCATTTGTAGCGGCAATAATTGGAAGACCAGTTGTACTTTAAAGTTTTGAATATTCTAGGTAGAATAACAATTAGATTTTACTATTACGGATGCATACAATAAAAACTTCAAATCGACACTTATAAAGTAAAGTTTGTATGTTATAAAATTCGGACCCTACTTACTCATTCGATTTTAATCATTCCTTCACTGATAGAAAGCCCATCTATTCCCGAGTGACATAGTCACTTCTCATAATCTGGGATAAGTTTATTAAGTTCCTTCAGAACGCTGGACTGAAGCTAGTATAAGTCAAAAACAATAATTTGTTAAGAAGGCCGAGATGACACAATTAAAAATAATAACTCAGAAATAAATTATAAACCAAATCACAATTCGTTTATTGCCACACTTCAGAATTACAAAGGAATGCCGACCAAAATCATTTTACAACGCTTTTTAATAACTATCCGCCTCTCCTCTCCACACCTCGTCACACCACACCGCGCCCCTCCACATTCGTCCACCTCGCCTCGTTGTTAAGTCAATACAACTCCTCTTTATTCGTTACAGTCGGCCATCCTGAAACAATTGCACCGCAATTGGTGCACACACCCAATTAGCTCTCCAATAAATCAATTAAATCATCCCTCGTAACTACGTCATCATCGCTACTAGTCTCACTACACTCTGGGGCACTTCGGTAGACCCGAAGAGAGTCTGCAGCTACTATCCCTGAGAACTTCTTGTAACCTCGCATACCCTTCACACTTCTTATCTCGTATCGACCATTATTAAGTACGTTTTGAATAATATAAGGCCCAGAATAGAGCACTTGTAATTTGTTATTGACGCTCTTAACTTCTCCCCCAGATGGTGCTTGTTTCCAAAGTACCAAGTCCCCTTTTTTGAAAACCTTTTCAGGCCTATGCCGTTTATCATAATTCCGTTTCATTACTTGTGCCTGTAGTTCTAATTTATTAGTAGCATTTTTACGCTTCTCACTAACTGGTACAGACTCTTCATTACCTACTAGATTCGGCATCAACCTACCTTTATGACTAAACATAATCTCATAAGGATGATAGCCTAGACTTTCATTAACTGTATTATTCATACCCCAGACCGCGTCTGGTATACATTCAGTCCACATGTTGGGATCCAAATTGCGAGTACGCATAGCATTTAACAATGTACGATTATACCGCTCGACTTGCCCATTCGCTCGTGGACATGCAATAGCGTTCAAGGTATGACGGAATTGATATCTCAATGAAAACTCCTTAAAAACCCTACTAGTAAAGGCTAAATTTCTATCAGATATCACTCTTTTGGGGAAACCAAATAAGCTAAACACGTCTTTGAGTACTGCAACCGTTTCTATGGAGTTAATAGTTCTAGTTGGGCGGGCTAATAGAAATTTTGTAAATGAATCTACTACCATGAGGATGTACTGGTGCCCTTTTTTTGTTCTACAAAACGGACCTAGGTGGTCAATATGAACTACTTCCATTGGAACCGTAGGCTTCGGAATAGGATGTAATTCACCACTTGGTTTCCCGTGATTTCCCTTAGCGTACGCACACTCTAAACAATTACATATATACTTTTTAATAAATCTAGTCATTTTGGGAAACCAATAATCAGACTTGATTAATTCCTCACACCGTTTAATACCTACATGACCTATTTGATCGTGAAACTTTTGCATAAATTTCCACCTTGCAAACGTTGGCACCACTAATCTATCCCCATGTAAAGTTTTCCTATATAATCGATCGTTCTTAATTTTGTAATTATTTAAGACATCATTGCACGCGTTACCCTCCAATAATTGTTTAATTATATTATGCAATTTATCATCCTGCAACTGTATAGTTAAATACCAGTCTTCACTAGATATCATATTTACATTAATGGACCCATAGAATGATTCCAATTTATCACTACTTTCGTTAACAGCCTTGCTGCTTGGTGGGTTACGACTAAGAGCATCGACGTGCTTCATGCGATCCCCAGGTCTATATTCTATTTCAAGATCGTACTCCTGAATTGTAAGCCACCAACGGGCTATACGAGGAACTAAATCTCTCTTTAGTAACGTATATCTAACAGCGGAACAATCCGTCACTACTTTAACTGGTTTTCCATATACATAAACCCGAAAATGTTTTAAGGAATCAACAACAGCCAATGTCTCAAGTTCGTAACTATGGTACATGGATTCTTCACGAGAAGTTACCCTACTAAAATAAAACACCGGTTTTAACTCTGCTTCGTTATGTTGAAATAAGATACCCGCTATCCCTATTTTACTGGCGTCAGTATGTACTTCACAAGGTAATAAGGGATCATACAACGCAAGTACTGGTCGCGAACATAACCTTTGCTTTAACTCGTTAAAAGAACTATCGTGGTTATTACCCCATAACCATGTGGAAGACTTTTTAGTTAGGTCAGTCAACGGTTTTGCTATGAGAGCGAACTGATATATGTACTTCCTAAAATAGCTGCACAGACCCAAAAACTGACGTAACTGATGTAAATTACTAGGCTTGGGAAAATTAAATACCGCTCCTATCTTGTGATTACCGGGCCTGATACCATCCGCACTTATTTCATGACCGAGAAATGACACTTCCGATTTGAGAAAAGCACATTTTTTGATGTTTAACTTTAGGTCAGCTTTACGCAGTTGAATAAACATTCTTTCTAATAGCTTTAAGCCTTCCGTGATAGTTGAGGTTGATAATAAAATGTCATCCATAAATGTGACAATTTCATCACTACCCACAAGTTTTACTAATTTTTGAATGACACGCATGAATACTGACGGTGAGTTTGCTAAACCAAATGGTACCCTCAAAAATTCATAAAGGCCGTCCGGAGTAACAAACGCAGTTTTATTAATGGAATCCGGATGAATCTTCACATTATGGTAACCGGAAAATAGATCTAAATTTGTAAAATACTTTTTACCGGATAATCTAGATAGTTGATCGTCTATGTGAGGCATAGGAAAGCGGTCTTTTATAGTTATTGCATTTAAATCTCTATAGTCAACACATAACCTATAGTCTCCATTTTTCTTACGCACTAGAATAATCGGGGATGCATATTCAGAATTAGATTCCCTAACGATACCCCCGTCTATCAGTTCATCAACTATTTTTGTTACAGCTTGTCGTTCTGTATGCGCTAATCTATATGGCTTGCGAACTATAGGTTTATTGGTGTTGAGTTCAATAGCCATTTCACCCAAGTGTGTGCAACCTATTTCTTTATTGGAACTCGCAAAACAATCCCTATATGATTTCAACATTTTAATGAGGTCTCCTGAATACTTCGTATCAATATCTCCTACATTAATATTTGCTAACTCGGTTTCAAATTTATCAGCATTCTCATCTCTCCTCATAGTAATACAATTAAAACTCACCTCACTATTAGTCGTACACTTTTCAGCTCTCGTAACCGTCATTCCTTTTTTCCACTCAAACGGGTTGGAACTGATGTTGCAGACCCTCAGGTAACCATTCCCGTTACGGAGTATCGCGCTGGGTATGGCATACATGACATCTCCCATGTTGTATCGCCGCGGCTTCGTGCAGTAGTCTCCCAATCCAACTCCGTGAACTGCCACGCGCACCAGATTGTCTCCAACGGACATACTTGCATCTTCGATAAGTTCAACTCTAAAACAGCTAGCTTCATTAACCATGTCAATATTCATCAAGTCGCTGGAGACGCTTTGAGCCTTTGACAATTTTACTCCGTGTTTAGATACATTTAACATTATATCTTGCCTATTTATGACAGTCTGTCCTATTATCAGGACGACATCTCCCAAATCAACTTCCGTAACTACTGCTGAAGTTCTTATTTGCATTTGGTCCACCAGTAAATCAAACTCAACTTCTCCTATTGCACGAACTGAGCAACCATTGAATCCTTTTAAAAGTAAGTTGGTAGGACTCACTTGAAGTTTTAGAGCATCAGATGCTTCCTTATAGATCACGTTGAGCTCACTCCCTGTATCTAAATAAGCTTTCATAAATACCTCATTCACTTTGACATTTTTCTTATAAGCGTCGTTCATTTTAGAAAGCAATTGTACTTTCTTTCTGTTCTCTCCGTCGACATCCTCTACACTGCACGCACTTGCCACGTGTCCTAATTTACCACACCTGAAACACTTACGTTTGTCGGGTAATTTACACGAGGTTGCCACGTGTCCTACCTCGTTACAGCGGTAGCAGACTGGTGGTTTCCGAGCGTTGGAATCTCTCGAGGATAGACCGGTACTTGTAGATGTTTCACTTCTCGGCGCACCAAGTGTCTTCGTAGAGGCATGTTGAAATTTTAGAAAATTACCTTGATACGTGTCAAAAGCTGATAGAAAACCTTCATACAGTTCGTCTGGAGTGGAGCACTGGAACGCTTGTGCATTGGCCCTCAGTTCCTGTGGTAGCCCTCGAACGATACATGATACCGCCGCTTGATCACTCAGTTGACATCTATAACACATGGCTAATTTCTCCTGGAAATACTTAGTCATAGTTTCTGATGAAAGTTTCTTTCTAGACATAAGTTCATCCAATAACGATGCGTAATCATGATGACGTGGAAAAGCTCTTATGATCATGGATTTCCATTCTTCCCACGAGTGATCATAAGAATCCAATCTAATAAACCAAAGTTTAGCCTGACCTTGCAATTTGGATTGTAAAATATAAGATTTAGTTTCATCACTCCAATGGTAAATTACCCCCAATTGCTCAATTTTATTAATCCAACTTTTTATATTCAAATCACGATTTTCGGGATCAAAGTCAGGTACTAATTTTTCAGTATTGTGCAGTCTCGTGAATTTATTGCAATGCAACTCCTCGTGGTCATTATTCAAAAACTTTTTAACGGCCTCGTCTACTTTTCTTTTTATTAACTCCTTTACAGAGACTGAACGAGGGTAGTTACTGGTTTCACTTACTTGCGATTTTCGGCTCCTTTTTGATTGTGTAAAATCGTCAGAATTTTTATATGATCTCTTCATCTTGACTTGAGCTTTATAATCCCACTTCTGATTGTTAAGAAGGCCGAGATGACACAATTAAAAATAATAACTCAGAAATAAATTATAAACCAAATCACAATTCGTTTATTGCCACACTTCAGAATTACAAAGGAATGCCGACCAAAATCATTTTACAACGCTTTTTAATAACTATCCGCCTCTCCTCTCCACACCTCGTCACACCACACCGCGCCCCTCCACATTCGTCCACCTCGCCTCGTTGTTAAGTCAATACAACTCCTCTTTATTCGTTACAATTTTCTTCAAAAGACTTCATTTTGTAGCTATATGAGTATAGGTACTCCTTAACGTGTTAACTGTTTTGGAATCGGAATTCACAAATTGCAAGCGAACTGCACAAATAAAGTCGACCTTGAGTAGGGCAAACTAATAGGCAACCGTATCAAAACTGCATTAAAGCTGAAAATACTGTAGTGAAGTTGTACAATTTGCAGAGTAGTGACATCTGTCTGCGATGAGACACTATAACAGAACGTGTAAACTTTCTACCGCCATTGGTAGTCTATATTCAAAATAACTAGGGTTTTGTAATACCTACCTATAATTAAAGTAGATGTTATTGAAGCACTTGCTATCTCGCTCACTAGCTATTTCTGTCTGCTACCGTGGTTTATATTGATCTTGGACTTTGAGCGTCGGTACTGCGCACGCTCTGTGTGTGTTTAGCGGATAAACGAGCCGAGAGTCAGACAATGTTCATGACATGTCAGTTACGAAGCAGTCTTTGTATAGTAAGGTTGTGGCAAAATCTATTTGAGTTTTAGAAAATTTCGGCATATAGTTTGGCGATGAAACTGTATTTCAGCGGTAGCATAATGTGCGGTAAGGGTAACGGATAAGGCAAAAGTACCGATTCTAACTTCGAACTGTGTTTTATATTACGCGATGACAAATAGTGGTTTGCAAGGTTGCACGGAAAAGTTTTAGGTTGACAAACAAACAAGTTACGAAGATCTCACAGAAATTATTAAGAAATACGAGTGTAGGAATCCTAAGTGAGGACGTTATCTCGAGATTTTATTATCAAGGCCCTGTTTGGTGGTTTTTTGTTGAAAATTATAGTAGAGCAAAGCAGTAGACTACTCAGCGTACCACTAACCAACAAGTCAACTTTTATGCAGGAAATTTAGAACCGCTTATTGTTATAAACTTATGAGGAAATAGTTTGTGCACGATTGAAAAAAATCGCTTCTACATCACTACATAGTATAAAACAAAGTCGCTTTCTCTGTGCCTATATCCCCATGTATGCTTAAATCTTTAAAACTACGCAACGGATTTTGATGCGGTTTTTTTAATAGATAGGAGTGATTGAAGAGGAAGTTTTTATGTATAATACATGTGACATGCCACGGGAATGCGGGTAAAACCGCGGGGGACAGCTAGTAGTTTATAGAATCTGAAATATTTTAGACAAGAGCAAAATTCACCTTCGGAATTGAAACGGGTGAAACCGCAAGGGAGTAGCTCTATAGTAATAATGAATATACTAGTAATGATAAACAATAGAATGAAAGCAAACGCTGCATTCCAAAGAAAATGCTATGCGTGCATCTTAGTATGATTTGTTGACTTATTTATATTTTAACCATGCAGCTTGGGGACGATTCGTTTGAGTCGTGCCTTATCTTTATTATTATAATGAGAGTTCGAATTTCGTGACTTACCGTTAGAACCGTTGGAAGCGCAAGTAAAAGTGGCACAGAAAGTTTGTATACTATACAAGTACATATATAATAGTATGACACCAACATCGCCAAATAAAAAAAAAGACAAATTTCGTATGCACTAAAGGCTGGCTTCGGTTTTTTTTTGTATAAAGTTACTGTGCACTTGAGTTCAAAGAAACTATACTAGCTGTTAACGATACTATTCTGTGAAAAATTTTGTCTTTGCTCAACATTATTGAACAGGCGTTGTTATTAAATATCCAGCAGGCAAAATAATAACATATCTAATAAGGGTAAGACACACTTTTTAAGCGGGAAATTCAATCACACGGTGAAAATAAAACATAGGATTAACTTTAAAATTTTTGTTTATTCAATAATTTAAAGCTTACAGTTGTTTATTTTATAAACGCCGGCACGACAAAGCGTGCGCTCGCGGCGCCGCCTACAATCCCGAGAAACTGAAATTTCGCCACTATTAACCACTACATAAGAACCAAAACAGCTCGACACATCTAATGCGCCATACTCTAAACCATCCAAATGAAACAACATGTTTAGAGTATTAAACTTTCAATTTCATCTTAAAATCTCATCAAAATTGTTATCTTCATCAATTAAGACCTGAGGCCCTTTTAAAATTCTGGTATAACTATACCGTAACGATTCCCGTACATTTTGCTTATCGCCTCAAGTAACAAACACTGCGTATGCCAGTAACTGATAAAATTAATTTTGCTTAAAAAACGGTCGAAATGTTTATTTTTTAAAAGATAACGGATTTATCAATGCTGCAAGATCCAACATGGTCATTTTATAGAAAAATTGGATCTGTGTACAACACCAATTACACTACACGTTTATCTTTAACATTATTTTTGATATTGACATAATAAAGTGAATTCGACACCATATTCGTTGAATTATAGACAGTAAACAACAAATGGATGGCTTCTTTTATTTTCTGACTTTATTTTTAAATGGCCACAGGTCTTGGTCATCTAACTTTTTAATTAAAACACAGGCGTATTGTGGGATGCATAATTATTGTTGTACACACGTATTGCTTCATTGCATTGAGCTGAATGTCTTCATTTGTATGGACGGTAACAATGGTATTGTATGATGTTTATTACGCCACGGCCTCACTTGACAAATAATTAGAGGCTGTGTGGTCTCTATTTGTTCAGACAAACTGTTTGTCATGTGGGGCCATGGCCTAATGTCCCAAATTATAATTGACATGCACACTAGCTCTAGCTCGGGTTTCAAAAACAAACTCGTATCACGCTAATGTTTTTATGAGGAGCGTTTCGTAAAATCCATAAAAAAATATATTTCGGGGGAATTCCAAACACGAAATGTCATCGACAAAACAATCGTGCTCAATTCCAAAATCGTTCCAAAGAAAACAAAAACAAAGGGGGAAACATCTCTCAATATGGAAATCAATGTCGTATGTCTATCCACACGCTATTACGAACTAAAAGTGTATAGACATAACAACATATCCCCTTTCTAAACGAAAATCACCCTCCTCACATAAATGACGTAGTAACAAAAAATGCTCACAAACACAACCGTAGACATCAACATATCACTCTTTCGCGCATTCACTCTCTCACTCACACGTTCGCTCACTCAATGTCAATCGACCGAAATACGCTACAACTTCACTTTACTCACAACTCCACCAAACTTCGATTAATTATTTTTATCCTGCTGTAAACTCTGCCCGTAAGAATAATTTTAACGAGTTTAAAACAGGGTACTTTTATAGACTTAATCGTAGATAAAGGGAGCTGACCTTGGGTCGACATAAAACACGAGCGAAAACTTTACAAGCTATTTGGATATGCCAAACTGTTAATATCATTTCAAAAAGTAATACATCAAAATTTTGATTATGACCCGCCGTCAGCTGCCACCTCTCTGTCAACATAATTACTGGCTAGAAAAAAATAGCTTGACATTCGTTTGACAGTTACCAATAAAAGGTTTTAAGGTCAGAAAAAAGACGGTACATTTGAACATAAGCTGTCAATTTTATCAATACTTTGTAATGTAGAAGATAATATAACGTGAATTTTTTTTTTATATACTTTAGTAAGGTAACAGAGTTTGTCGGTATAGAGAGATTGTTTAACGTAGTTGAGAAATTATGTGAAATGCCAGTCACAAATAAGTACATAATTTTACTATTATACGTGTAGTTTATACAGAAATGGAGGAATAGTTGACATGCAAAACCTATACTGTACAGAAAGACTGAATATGGAATAATACCGTAACAAAATATTGTTCCTGAATGATGCGTGTAAAAATGAAATTTGGTTTTCTTTGATTACTCTTATTAAAATGTATTTATTTTAAATGATATTTAAACTATTGTAAGGTAATTAAGTAGCATTTCGGTAACCTCGATAGTTGAATTTGATAAATAATTTGACCAGACTGCCCCAAAAGGAGTGAAATATTTTATGGTCAACTATTTACTTCATTCAGATTAATTAGGTTGACCTTAAAATAATGTCTTCATGTTCCTTTGCAACTTAAGACAATACTTTTGGATTAAGCAAATAAGTTTTTAAAAACTATGTCTAAACGCGGCAATTGCCATCTCATGCGCTTAACGTCAAAAGTGACGTATAATAAGTAACAATATATTTCATGAACTATGCCATTCAGCATTTATTTTCCGAAGGGATTAAACTCGCACAAATTCGGGAAGCTTAATACAACAAAAATTTTATCGTCATATTTAATAATTTTTATTTTATATTGTTCAGTTTTCTCGGACACGTCTGCACTGTAAACACTAACGTCGACTGGTTTCAAAGACACAATTTGCAAAAAAAAATTAAGGAACTTTTTAAAAATAAATAGAGAAAAATAAATAGTTCATACATCTGGACCTTCACTATCAATCTAGAAATTTATGGGCGAACAAAGTAGTCATTGACTGTCAAAAGTGACACTACCTCACTGATCATGCAATTTCAAATTTTCATAAAGTCATTCTTAATTTGAAATCTTAGTCGAGTCTTCCCCTCGTCGTCGGCGAATATATAGCGGCGCGAAGTCATCTCGCGTTCAGTTGCGCACCGGGGGCGCGGGCGAGTGGTGGTGCCGCTCCAGGTCCTCCAGCGAGAGGGCGTTGGGGACGTGCACAGAGGGCAGCTTGCCGGCGGACGCGCGGGCCAGCAGCTCGGGGGAGAACCATCTCGCGAGCTGGTTGTCGCCGCCGCCGGTACCGGGTCCACTGCCGCCCATTTCTACGAGATGTTCTAATGTGATTAAAAATTGTACAGACTTAACCATATTCTTAGTAGTTAGCCTAAAACATCGATGATGCATTAAAGAGTTCCTCCAAATTAAATGATAATTGGAATTCTTAGTTATCTTTTCGATGTCAGCCGAGGTTCCTCCATTTTCATAACGATTCATCGGATTTGAATGCTTTACTTTTAAGCGACAAATCTTTAAAATATGTATGTCAACATCTTAACCAACTACTTTTGACAAAACTGATATGAAAAACAGTTCTCACGGCCCGCCTGATGGTAAACGGTCACCATAGTCAATTGACGCATGCAATACCTACCAGCAGTATTACTCGCGCGTTTTGATGATTTATCAAATCTCATTTTCTGCTTAAGTGAGGGTAAATCGTGTCAAAGAAATCTCAAGAATATGGCTGTTTATATTAGGCCACGATTTCATAATTATTTCATCATAAAGCCCTAGTTTTAAAACTACTCTAGACTAGATCTCACGTATCCCGATACATATGAGAGCTTGGTCTAAACAACTCACCATTCATACTCCTCTGGTGTGACTGGACGAGGAGCTGATGCAGCGTGGTGCCGCCGCCCATGCCTCGGGACATGTTATTCATGTTGTTAAACTATGGGCGAGAGTACATATATGTTACGAAATCTTGATAAGGTAAGACAAGCATTTGAGCCATTTGAGCATTTGAGCAACACCCATATTCTAAGACGTTTCCTCAGACGGCACTAGACTCCAACTCGGCTGAGGATACCTTAAGCATTTTCTCGAGGATTTCTCAAAATTGATATTCTAAGTCATAACATGAGCAAAACTCGAGCAATCCCGACTGATGTCGAATCGAAGTGCAGTCAAGGTAACATGTCATTAGTAACGTCATTCTATTATAGATAAAATATTAATGAAATAAAATAATTAGTAATAAGCTTCCTAAGGTTGGTCCCGACGTATCTTGAAGCTGACAGTTGTTTCCTCACCTCGAGTGAGAGATGTCAAGTGGAGTGGAGGAGATTTTTGTAATTAGAATACTAATATCTTTGAGTGAGGTTGAGTGTAGTCGAGGAATTTTCGAGGAAACGTCTTAGAATATGGGTGTTAGTGTTCTATTTAAACAGGTATCTTTTAACTAGAGTACAATATCTTCTTGGTTTAGGATCGTCATGTAATGAAACGTCTTTTCTTTTTAGTTTATTTCCAAAAGGGATGGTGACTGATATGTCAAATCATCTAAAACGATCGTTTGTGTGGAGTTGTGTATGAAATAGGAATCTGTGACGTCACTCTCGAGTACTTAAAAATATTAAACTCACCGAATTAGGGACTTGCTGCCTCGACGGCTGAGAATGTGGGAATGGACGTGACCCGCCCATTTGCTGAAACGAGACAAAACATGTTGTATTAACAATATACTTAAGTTAAATTTACTATACGACAAAAGCATGATTTTATTATGAAGATTTCACTTTTTTTATTTCCATCCCTGCATGTTTAGCTATAAATCTTCATTCTTTATCATTGAACAGAACGTCAAAAAGATATCGTTAAGGTTGGTAACAGATTGGCAAACCCCCGAGGTATTATATATCAGACAGAAGTAATAAAGCTCTTAGTGCAGAGCTCCCGGGAAGTAGTAGGTCACTTATATTACTGTTTCGGTTAGAAATGTAATGGGGGCGGTGAAATTAAAGGCACATGAGACTTGACATGTCTTAGGGTCGACAGTGCATTGCCGATGCCCCTGGTCTTGCAAATATCCATTGATAGCGGTAACCACTTACCATCATATGGACCGTCTGTTTGTTGACCTACTTTCTAACTCACCTGTTGCTGATTAATAAAATGCTGTTGGTAGTCAGCTTGTGTTGAAGCGTACCCCATAGGTGGTGCTGCACCGCTCTGGTTACCCTGTAACAAAACATCATGACGTGATTCATCAAGACCATAATAGCTCAGTGTAAGTGAGTTCGACTACCGTGACAAAGGCTGAGTATAGGGATGTGTCCTGACATGTCAAATCAGCAATTCTTTATGAAATGTCAAAACGATCGAATGTATGGAGTTTTAAAGCATCAAATAACATACTCTTTATGATTAGATCGGTACTGAAAAATCACATTAATGATTTAATTTTGATCATATTTAATGATTTCGTATATTTTTGGATGTTCAATACACTGGTTAGTGTTTGATCATTTATCTTTAATACAGGACACAACCCAATTCTTATGTAAAGTTCTAAAGTATTCTTTCTAGGCCATTCTCTATCTATGTGCCAAGTTTCACCACAAATCCGTTCAGTTTTGCTTGAAACATCCATCTTCCCAAACTTTCACATTTATAATATTTTTAGGAAGTTGGATTGGATAGGATTCTCGGCGAAAACAGAAGGTACAGTGAGTAAGATCAAGTTACTATGTGATCTGAGACCATAAAGTATAGGGCTCACCTTGACAATAGGTCGGCCTTGAGGCATCTTGAGTGCCTGCGTCCACTGCTGCTGCTGCTTGGGACTTAGCGCTTCAGAGTCCTTATCCGCTGTCATCTTACGCAGCACCTGATCATACAATTTAGCAATCACAGTAATGCCTATAAATTAGTAGTCTAAAACATGCAAAACAGCGTCTTGATATGGCGGGAATATGGTCCATATTCCAAAATTCAAAAGCATTTATTCAGTTTACGTTTGAGGGCAGAAATGTTGATCAAATGTAAATGAAGCTACCATCAGTTCAATAGTCAGCCTTCCATTCCAAGTGGATATGGAGTATATTATATTGCAGGCAATGTGGTTAGAGACCGCGCCAACTGCTTACCCCTTCTAATTTAACACCGACTGTTTTCAAATCTCATTAATTTGTATCAGTTGTTTTTAAATCAAGTCGCTAACATTAAAATGTAAATAAATGTTGTTACAACATTATTTTTGCATATACCAAGTAAATTAATAATAATAATGAATAATAGCATCGAAAGAATTAAAAACGAAATGATTATGTTTCTATATATTATTTCGTTAGTAAATATCCCATCAAAAACATAAATGTGAAAATAGGAGCTAAGTTCAGTGAAAAATGTGCGTTTAGATTTGGCATCTAAATTGATACCAAGTTGTGTAAATAATCTTGAAATGCATTTATAAGAACATACAACACATTCTAAAATAAAGCTAATACAACTATGACATATATAGTTATACATAGTTTTCTCATTCAACAAGTTCAAGGAGCAGGGGTGTCGGATTCGTGGGATTAAAATAATAACTCACAGATGTGGGTGTGAAAGAGATGGGCGTAGACTGTTTCGGATGATGCTGCATCTCGTGGCGGCGGCGGTAGTTCTCGCGCTGCTCCTCGAGCTTCTTCTTGATGAGCGCGTTCTGCATGATGGACTGCGTATGCGCGGCTAGTTCACGCGGGGAGGGGATGCGGGCGGGAACGCCTGCCGCGATATTACTTTACTGTTACATACCTTTACTTACATATTTGTAAAGTGAATCTTAATTAGCATCGTTAAGAGTTCAAAATTAATGAATCAAAATAAGCGACACAAAGAAGAGACAAAAGTATATGTCTACAAGCTATCTCCCGCGGTTTCACTGCGTTTTCAAGGGATTTTACATATTCCTGGGATAAACAGTATCCTATATGTTACTCCAGGGCATGCTCTATCTGTGTGCCAAGTTTCATCCTAATCCATACATTCTTATAAACTTACGCATTTATAATATTAGTAGGAAATTATTTAACCTGCTAGAGAATGAGATAGACAGTTCTATGAATGTTTTTATATATTTTGGTTTTGTAACTTTTAACGCGTGTGAAATTCATTGTTCTTTCTTTTTTGTAATTCATCTTATTGAATACAGCTAGTATTCAATAAGATGAATTACTCAGGGATTTTGCATTTTAGTAAATTAAGGGTTTAATATATTCTGGGGTTATAGGGTCTAGATAAATTAGTTTTCTAATAGTAACAACATTTAAAAAATCGGTGCTGTAAGATTTGGCTTTATCCATTACAAACAAAAAAAAGCAATCTCTTCTCATTGTTATATTAGTGTAGATATAGAGAGTATATGGTGGATGGATCCGCGGGTCTATAATAGATACAGAAAGAAAGTAAGATAAAAAGAAAAAAATATTTAGGGATCCTTCAATCCTTAAGGGGATGTTTGTGTATTATTTTTATTATCCCACTCAGGCAAACCCGGGGCAGGTAGCTAGTTAAACGTATTAACAATAATGACAGGACAACTGGTCATTTACCTACCCAACTATCTAACCGAAACACAGTAATACAATAAACGAAACATACATACTTCACGGCGAAAATGAGTAAGGTAGTGCATCCCCTACTGCATCTACGACTTCCTTTTTTATTCCTTTTCTTCACTGCCTCATCATTTTTAATTAATTAGTATTCTACTCTATGAGATTAAAATTCAAAGTATAAAGATGGAATCAGCGCATATTTAAATTAAATTCACCAATATATAGTATCTGTAAATTAATTATCTATGGAACACAATGTAACATACGCTACCTGAGTGGTGCACGGTCAACGTGTTGGGACTGGTGGCCATGATGGGGGACACACAGAAGGCTGCGTCCATAGTGCAAATCATTATCAATATAGCATTTAAATAAGTTGAAGAGTTGAATGAATCTGATCAAGTATGCAATTAGCTTTTAGGTCATGCCCGTTTTGGCAGCTAAGTGCGTCATTCAAAAATGTACTCTATGCCTATGGAGTGTAGAAGTAAAGGAGGGCTATCTCAGTGTACTAAAAAGTGTCCGTTGAAAGGGAACAAATTAAGGTGGCACTACTGTAGCAATTGGAAGAATTTTAAATAGAGCACCACAAATTATTAGAGTAGGATACTAAATGAATAAAAAAGGAAAGAAACATTTCCGTTTTGTTAAAACGCATTTTTTTTAATTATTATAATATATGGACAAACATGAGTATGGAATAAAATTATACAGTGTTTTTAAGTACCCCAATTAATTGTAAATAGCAAATTGAAAATAGTATTAAAGAATTACCGGAAACCAACCCAGCACACTTCACTCTGTTCATATCATTTCCACTAGCTACACTAGCGCTATTTCGGTGAGAATTCGAAACCTAATTTGCTGTTTACAAGTGGACACTTTTTCGACTAATCCCCCATACAAGATGGTCCTCCTTTACTTCTACACTCCATATCTATGCCTTTGTGATAGGGCTCATCTGCATCATCATACAATTAACCATTGGATCAATGGATGAATCTTATTTCATAAGGAATATAGTCATTTTTAATTTTTCCGCACCCAAAGGGTAAAGATCGAGCTCAGTGGCGTGCCATAGGTGAGGCCTATGTCCAGCAGTGGACGGAGATAGGCTGATGATGATGATGATGATGATGAAAGGGTAAAACGGGACCCTATTACTCTACTACTCTACGTCCACTGTCCGTCTGTTTGTCTGTCTATCTGTCTGTCACCAGGCTGTATCTCACGAACCGTGATAGTTAGACAGTTGAAATTTTAACAGATGATGTATTTCTGTTGTCGCTATAACAACAAATGCTAAAAGTACACCAGACATGTGTTTTTCTGTTTTTATAGTAACGGAACCTTCCGTGCGCAAGTCCGACTCGCACTTGGCCGGGTTTTTTTTTCTATGACATACTTAGCTGTTAAAGCGGCAAATATTAGTTCATTTTGTGACAAATTTAAAAAAGATTTGATTTCTAATTGTTATAGAGTTTAAAGAGAGACAATTTAATAGGGATGAGCCTGACATGTCAAATCAGAAATTCTTTATGAAATGTCAAATCGATCGAATGTATGGAGTTTTGTATGAAATAGCAAGTTGTGACGTCATAATTGTACAGCGTCAAATAACATACTCTTTATGATTAGATCGGTACTGAAAAATCACATTATTATTTAATTTTGATCATATCTAATTTTTCGTATATTTTTGTATGTTCAATACACTGGTTAGTGTTTGATCATTTATCTTTAATACAGGACACAACCCAATAGCGTGCCCAAATATTGTGATGACATTGTATGAGGTGGCAATCATACGAGACATAGAAAAGGAATGATGTCCTATAAATTTTTCGGTGACCAACTATCTTGCATCTTTGATCGGACAAATACAGCAATGTTTTAGTGATTAAAGATGAATAAAAGATAACAGTTCTATTTTCAAAACGTGGATACAAATAGCGCAGTATTATCATTATTATGAGCCACACTTCAAAACGGTAAAGTTATTGCAATCTGTTGCTAATGAAAAGTTGCTTATACACCGAAGGTACTTTTTGTAGAGCATAAAGCAACTTAAATTCTATGTGATAAAGTGTAATTTAGAATGTTTAGTTATTGCAAACATCTAAAAAATGTAACCTCAGTGTAAACACATCTTAAAGATAATAAATAAAATAGAAGAAAAATTGAAATTCGAATAATTCAAATAGAAAAAGTGTTTCGTAAGCGTTTCATTCCTAAAGCCGTTGAATTATATACAATATTGTAGTAGTGTAATATAGTTACCTTGGTGTGGCAGCGGCGAGAGCCGGAGCGGCTGGTGGTGCGGCGGGACCACGAGGTGCGGCGCCGCGCTCGGCAGCGGGGACCCGCCCATCTGGACACAAGACAAATAAAAATCCTGGAAAATTCTTTACACACGGCCATCTGTGGCCTGAGCACTTACATCTATGGTAAGCGTATCTTCATCGTATTAAGTGCGTCAAAAAACAATGCAACGGGAAATAGGATAGTGGACTGTATTAAAATTAAATTAAGAATTATTACTCATCAAAAAGATTATCTCAAAACACCCCTATAAATTTCCTTCTATTTTAAGTTTGCGATTATAGCAAATTCTATATTGTAGAAAGTACAGCACAGCAATTGAGTATAAAAAACGATGACGTCATATGTACTCAGTACATCTTGCATACAAAATTTGCGTTTTGGCAGATGATAAAAAGTAACTGATTTGACAAGGCAGTCCGGTACCCTATTGAACGTCGCGCAACGTCACGGTGTAAAATTCTCTATTAAAACCAGCTTTTTGCGCACTCAATATGACGCTGCGCTTGCTTATAGATGTTCGTGCTTAGTTAACAAAGTATAAAAAGGTCCTAGGATATTTATAAAAGCAAGTGTGTATCTTTAATACTTGTGAAACATGAAATATATTTAATCAAAAGTGATGATTTCACATTTTCCATGGATAAACAACAACAGCTGTAAAATTTTACAGACAAACTACGAGAGAAAAACATATTTTAGAATTACATTTATATCTACCACGGTTTCACCCGCGTTCCGGAGGACTGTAATCTCTTAAAAAACCGCATCAAAATTTGTTGCGTATTTTTAAAGATTTAAGCATACATAGGGATATAGGGACAGAGAAAGCGACTTTGTTTTATACTATGTAGTGATATATACTCCTTAAACATGTCTATACACACACAAATTTAATTCTAAAGAACCTTTCAAAGTAAGCGTTTTGAAATAACTGATAAAATGCCAGTGTGTAACATAAAAGATAGACAAGTACAAAAGCAGTACCTGTCTCTGCTGCTGATGCAGACGCAATATCGTGAGCAGAACCTCGCGATGGCGACTCTGCAGGCCGGGGTTGCCCAGCTGCTGCATTAGATGCTGCACAGTTATCTCGCCGGCTTTCAGACCTGAGAAACATTAGTTTAAAGTAATGTCGATGAAAAGGTTATGTTAGCCATTGCACATTGCCTACACTTCAGCAGCAAAATTATTAATAATATTTAATTTTAATTGTTAGTAATATTTTAATTATTTCAATTAATATTTTAAAGGGGTAAAGTTTGTAAGTTTTATGTAGGAGATAATCTCCAAACTGCACACCTACCATCAAACATTATTTTACTGATACACTCATACATTAGAGGTTTTAAGATTTCGGAGCACATGACACCGTGTTCCCGAGGCTTTTAATGTATAGACCGAGGACGTTGACCTTGAATCGAATAACCAGTGCGTCAGTCTTTTTTGAGATTGAATATAAAAATTTTTAATTATAAAATAGCCAAAAATTGCAGATAATATATAATTATTTAAAAAAATGTAACCTTCCTGGGATCTTCTCAATTGAAGGCTGACTTCCAAACCGGTGTTAGCTTCATTAACTTTGAGCATAATGAGTGCCTTCCGCGGGCCTAAGCTGGATAAACGGTTTTGCATTTTTTTTTTAACTATATTAGCATTACCGTGCACGATGGCCTGCGCCTCGGGCCGCTGTAGCAGGTCGCGCTCGACGGGCGGCAAGTGCCCCATGTCGCTGTTAGCCTGCACTTGATGCACTTGCTGCTGCCGCTGGAAACATTTCCTAATGTTATTCTTATTTTTTTTTTTTAAACCAACAGGGTCCGACAAACAAGCACACGGTCCACCTGGTAAGTGGTCACCGCCGCATATGGACTTTTGCAACACCAGGGCATCAATGCGTTGTCGACCCTGGGTTATGAAGTTGTTAAGTCTCATGTGCCTGTAATAACACCGGCCCTCTTACCTTTCTAACCGAAACACAGTAACACAAGTGCACTACTGCTTCACGGCGGAAATGGGTAAGGCAGTAAGTAGTACTTCTACGAACTCTAAATTAAGAGCTCTACAAGTTATAAAATTGAAATAAAATGAGAATAATCCGAGTGCCGCCATACCAATTTCCACCGAGAACCAATTTGTATTACTGTATTTCGGTTAGAAACGGGGCCGGTGAAATTACAGGGATTCGAGACAACAATTTCACGTCTCAATGCATTGGCGATGCCCGTGTACACAGTACGCCTGGCAGAATTCTGGTCTAAACAAATTTAGCCAGAACGATCGACACGCAAAAAAAAAAAAAAAAAAAAAAAAAAAAAAATAGGCGGCAGTGACCAATTGAGTGTGTTAGCCAGTCAGTCCATGTTAGGTTGGTATTCATGTTGTTTTTCTTCACCAAAAGCTCAAGTACATTGTTGTAAGTTTACAGCCCAAAAAACTAAGCTTTTATCGCCTTAATTACGACGTAAGGGTTAACAAAGATGCATTCAAACATCCGCATTTTTAATACTAGTAGGATAGTCAATCCTTCGCCTATATATATATACAGGAATATTTTTTAACCAATGCGCAAAAAAAATTTGTTGGTTCAGTAACAGAACACATTTCCATTATTTGTTTAATATTTTTTTTTTTTTTTTCGACACTATCTATTCATAATAATATCAAAAAGCGCGCGCGGCGGTAGAGCCGGCTGTTGCCAAGGCCACGGCCGGGGTGAGCGCCCGACCCGAGCGACAGAGTAGCCATAATATCAATTTTAAAGTCTATATCTTTCGTTAACGATAACTTTATTTTTTTGTACTAAAACTTATCAAAATAAAAATTAATAATAATTAGTTTAATAAAACTAATATAATTTTAATTTGTCAAAGTTTGCGCACTGAATAAAAAATATTCCTGTATATATATACGCCTATAACATAACAACATAGTTGTAAACTGCGCGTATTTTTCTCAATGAATCAAGTAATATCACCATACCTGTTGAACCTGCAGGAGCTTGTATAGGAGCTCCTGCGGGATGTGCGGCGGCTGCTGCTGCTGCTGTTGTTGCTGCTGTTGTTGTTGCTGCTGCTGTTGCTGTTGCTGTTGCTGCTTCTGCTGCTCCATGCTTTTGTTCAGCATCTGTGTAACAGTGGAATAATGCTATTAATTAATAATTTACTATTCTAACTTCATTTTGATGAAAGCTTTCAAACCACCAATTAGTTTATTATAGAACATAAGAATTAAATCAAAGTACTAAAGCAGTAATATTAGAGTTCATCAAAGTTCTAAGCTTACTTTGGAACAGGTGGGAATTAGTAGCTTTCAACTTAACAAGTTTCTAGAAATCTTTGTAACTGAAGTGTAATAGTTAATTTACCTTAAGTATTTCTGTACCTATGTCATTCCTAGAAACTAAGTAATTTATTAATGGCTATGTCAAGAGGAGTAAGTTGAAATCAATGAATTTTATAAATCAATGTATATTTGTACTCAGTTCTGAGAACCAAATAAAAAGATCGCTACAGAAGAGATCACTTGTTCTTGGATCCTTAAAAAGTATGATTGCGATTGAAAATAAGATTTACCTGTAATAAGCTCATGGGCTGAGGTTGCTGCTGCTGGGGGTGCGGGAGCCGCTGCGGGGGTTCCGCTGCAGCGGGAACTGCATGTCCGCCCGACACTTGAGCCAACTAAACACCAAACATTATATTAAGTTGGCGGGTAGTTTAAAACCATTTAGAATGTACGATGTTAGCTTGTTTATCATATAGCAATGTAATATGACATTTGTGCGAAACAAACAGCTGTTTTTAAAAGCCATAAGTTTAATAAGACCAGTTTTCAATCGATGTATAAAGTTTGGAAACACTATTCCTTTGTTTAGTCAAAGATGTAGTCAAAAAAGTAGAAAAAATATATTTTTATTTAAATTAACCGCCATTACAAAGAGAAACAAAGAGATACCGCGTATGTAATAAAAAAGGGCTTATTAAAATAATTTCAAACTGCATGGGTTTTAAGTTGATAATAGACAACTTTTCCATTCATAATATTAGTTAGAACCTGGAGTATGAAATATACTAACGAGTCGTTTAAAGGCGGTGAGATCATGGTCGGGCGCGTCGGCGGGCGCGGGCGCGGGCGCGGCGGCCAGGTGCTGCGGCCGCAGCCGCGCCTCCAGCTCCTCCAGGCTGTGGATCTTGCCGCCCACTGAGTTCACTTCTGGAAATATATGTTGTATATACTAATACACGTTTTACTACATTTTTAACTTTAAACCTTGAAGTTATATCGACGTTAGGTAGGAAATATTATGGTGCTACTGTCCCCCGCGTTCCCGAGGATGTTACTTTTTCCCTGGACAATAAGCACCCTATATTTTATTTCAGGGCATGCTCTATCTACGTGCCAAGTTTCATCCAAATTCGTTCGGTAGTTTTTACGTGAAACAGTATAATCCATCCTCACAAACATTCAAATACGTATTACAAAATACCCCGTAAAAATATAATTAAATTATCAAAGCCCACAACCCTAGTAAGCTGTCATGTCAGGGAACCAGATTATTTAACAGAAAGACCTACGTACCTATATTACCTAATAATTGTCTACTTTAATAGTTTTTCTATTTTTCATTCATAAATATTTTTTTTATTATTTTGGGGTATACAGCGTTACTACGGTTCTCAAATATTGTGAATTGACTCGTTATAAGGCCCAAACCTCCTTTCGGCTGTACGGGTAGTTTTCTAACATCCTGTATATAATATTAGTAGGATAGCATAACTGAAGGCAATGCATAAGTTGCTACTGGACTCGTTGACCCTGACCTGACAGAAATATATCAGTTACCTGGTTTCCATAGTACAAGCTCTGCTTCAATAGGGATCAGATGGCCCTGTATATAGAATGTCCTGGGATATTTATTTATAAGTAATCTGGTAAGTACCCGGCGTAGCCTCTGCGTTGGCACGACGCAGCAGGTCCAGCAGCGAGGGCGGAGCAACCCGCGTGCCGGCCGGGGAGATCGGCGCGAACACATGCTGCTGCTGCTGCTGCACTAGCTGCGGCAACTGCTGCGGTAACTGCTGCGGCGGCTGCACCTGCACCTGCTGTTGCACCGGCACGTTCGTCGAGCTGTCTAAATCTGTTACAAACATTTTTATCGATTAATTTAACGGATAGGTTAACACCCTGACAATCCAGAACAAATCTTAGTGGGCATGAACATGTATGTTTGTTCTGAATGTAAATATAATTAAAAGAAAAAGAAAGTAGAAGGTATAGTTATCTGTTGTCCATAGCACACACCCTGCTTAGTTTCGAATCAAATCTCAAAAGTCTCAGAATTTTAACCTAATCTCTGACAATTAAAGTCAATCATATTATATTTAGTGAGACGATAACAGATCCCTCAATAATTTACAAAGGCACAGGACTTTACTAACATCAGGTAAAAATGACGTACTTATATTTCACAACATATCTTTTTAAATATCATATAATTTATATATTCACCATCGACGATATTATGTAACAGTCTCTCGTAATGGTTAGCGTCGTTGGTGGGACTCTCGCGGTGGAACCATCGGCTGAACCGACTGCCGCCCTCCGACTCGCCACTCCCGTTCTGTAAAACAACACATTAAAATCGATTATTAGAGTTTATTTATTTATAAGGGTTGCCAACAGATGATACACGTAAAAAAAAACAAATATACAAAATTTACATAAAAAGAGCAAGCTTATTGCACAAACACTAACATGTAAACGCAACATACGTGTTCTGAGAGTTGAAGGATTTTTTACCTATATCTTGTTAAATAGCACTTGTTTACTCTGATATGCACTAAATGTTTCATGAGACCTTGCTCTGTTTCGGTATACCCTAATTATGTCGAAATAAACATTACCCATTGAGAAATCTTCTAAAACACAATGTGGCATCAAACTCATGCTAATTAAAAAATACTATAATAGTAAGATAATAAATTTACTTGTTATAAAATACCTGTTACTGATGTTTTTTCTATGTTCAATTCATGATTATTTAGAGCATATATTGGCAACCTCCGGCCCGCGAGACATTTTGGAAAGCCCCATTAAAAAAATATTACATTAGGTACTTATATTCATTAAGTACTGCAGTAGTAAATGCACTAAATACTTTTAAACGCGGCCCGCGAACGTATTTGCACGCTAAAGTTTGGCCCTCAACATGTCAAATAACCTTTGGCAATGAATTGCTCGCCTGACAAGCTATCCATTTAATAATTTTTATTATTAAATTATTGTTTTAATATAACTGTGTGTAATGTTTTTTTTAAAACAATGTAAAGACGATTTATAAGAGCCTGTGAAGGCCTACATGAATAATGAAAATTTCTATTAAATTCATGTATGTATCATAAAATGGTTTACCTATTTAATAAATAAAATGGAAGTAAAACGATTAAAATCTACGTCTCAGAGTCGATAACCCAGCGACGTCCCGGTGTTGCAAATTTATAAATGTCACCTACAGGGCGGCGGTGATACGATCGTGCGGATAAACGGAATATCAACAACAAAAGGATGGAACCCCAGCCCGCGCCTAGTCGCCTGCAAGTGAAACGGAGCAGGGGGTATGAGGTCGTGTAACTCCTGCGCACACTCACCGAAATGAATCCGGTAAAATACCGATAGGCAGACAACTTTGCGGCGATGCTCAAGATTTCGTCTTCTGATATTTTAGCAAAAGCGGTATATAAGAGTTCACTCACCGTTAACACGTCAGGAATTGTATCAAACTTAAGGAACTCGTCGAGATTAAACTCCGGTGGTTCGATAATGGCCTGCACCTCGTCCGGCTTCGACTCCACGCCAGAGTCTTTGTCCTGTTTGTGATCAAACAGACACATTTATAAATATTTAATTCCACAAACATGGGTGCGATTACAAAAAGTTTTATATTCTTAAAGTTGGTAATTAGGTCACTATATTTGGTTAAGTTTTGTTGTGTTGGATGAGTACTAGACTTTGTATTAGACCGAGTAATAAAATTAATCTAAATTGATTTAAAAACCTACCTTTAATACTACCAACTGACTGATGTATCAGTAGATGTGATATCAATGTGTAGATATCAATACATATTTATCAGATGTAAACCCAAGGGTTTCTCTGCTCTAAAACACTTTATTTCATTGGAACATTCCTAATTCCTTTAATTAACAAAGCAATTAATGGTAAAAAAATTGCCTTACGTTGGTGTTGTCGGCAATGTCGGTGGTCTGCGCGGCGGGTGGGGAAGTGTCGCGCCAGCGCTCCGTGGCCGCCGGGGACCTGCCCCCGCCATTACTATTCCATTTCTGATAGACAAACATTTACACAAATCATTTACAGGTAATTCTACGCCGCAATGCAGGCTGACTATCCTATTACAGAACGTTAGGATATGAAATAAGCTCCTCGCTATCACAACCCTATCCCTACAGGTTTCCCTTCAGCAACTGCAACATGGATAAGCTAATAGCCTAATGTATTAAAGTAAAAGCTAATGCCTTTGAAATTTTCAGAGACCTAATTAAAGGAGTGTTACATTCAAGAAGCTTGGTTGCAAACTCTTGTTCATATGTTGTTACATTCTCTGTATAATGAGGGCATTTTAACCACCAAAGTATTACACTTGCCTGAAACAATATATATATTATATATGTATAATTTGTAGATGATATTAAAGGTACATACATCAGTCTCTTTATTGTTCGCAGTGCCATTCTTCTTGATGGGTTCGTCGAAACCGCGCAGTTCGATCGTCTCCAGCTGAGATGTCGGCCCTCCACTAAACCTGTGTACAGACAAACAAATATGTTGTATTGCAATAATTGAGATGAAAAAAGAAAAGTATATACTACTTTTTTTTCCAACATAATACCATTATTATTTACAAGATTTGTCCAGTTGGTCTTCTGAATAAATTAAAATAATATCAGTTTCCTGGATTCCATTGTATATATTTGCTAAGTTAGGGATCAGATGGACGTGTCTGATAAACGTCCCAGGATATATATTTATCACGTACCAAGCGTCTTGCTTGCTTGCTTCCACCAAAATAGTTTCACGCCTTTTATCCATTTACACCGACATTTTTTCGAGTAGAAGAGCTCTTAGTGCAGAGTTCGTCCGGGGAAGTACTACCACCTTACCCTATTTCTGCCGTGAAGCAGTAGTGCACTTGTGTTACTATGTTTCGATTAGAAAGGTGAGGGGGCCGGTGAAATTACAGGCACATGTGACTTAACTACTTCACGTCTCAGGGTCGACAACGCATTGGCGATGCCCCTAGTGTTGCAAATGTCCATAGGCGGTGGTAACCACTTACCATCAGGTGGACCGTCCGCTTGTTTGTAGGCCCATGTGGTATAAAAAAATATATATATATACGTATATATATGACGGCGCCTAGTTTTATTTCATATCATTGCGCCATTTAGTTTTACTTTGGGGAACTAGAGATGGAAGTGGCGCCATCTCTGATGTAACGCCGGTAACGTGCGCTGCTCGCTGATTGGCCGTTGACCGGATGGCGTGTGGTTGGGTTAACCAATCGGCGCTCGGTGGAGAGTTGTTTGCGCGTCCCGTCGCGACGCTAGTGAGGGCGCGCGCGGACGCAACCGAGGCGAGTGGCGGGAACTTGAGAAAGGACGATAGCAGCGTTCGGTACCTAGCGGAACTCATTGTCCCCAAGCTACTGATAAGGAGATTTATATTGTTGATCTTATAATTATAGTAAAGAAATACAAATTGAACGTTATGTCTCATTCTCCTCGCCCGCTATACCCGTGCCGTAGGACCATGTCCGATACGGATTGCCCTCACGTATCGATATATATATATTTTCACTGAAGGAAAATTTCCTTTCGATTTTTTTCAAATTAATGTCACCTATAAACTATTTGAAGTGTATTCTTAGTGTCTAGTGGACGACAAACTTACCATTCGGGTTCATCTTCCTTCTCAAAGCGTCGTTGAGAATAGCGACCACCTGATCTGCGGTTGTCCTCCCTGGGATAATAATAATAATTATTTTATTTATTTATTATCAACCTCAGGCAGCCTCAATGCAGGCTATTCGACGTGGAGGATGCCTATGTTCAGAAGAGAAGGTTATTAAGGCATGGGATATCGTCACATGTGCAATTTACGATGATTCCAGTATGTGGTTTATTATTTTTCATGTAGAACATAAATGTGTCAAGGGCTATCAATTTTTACATATTAAAAATTCTGACAAATATATCGATATGATATGATGATGATCGACCTTATAATATAGGCGTTCTCACTACAAGCATCTTTAATAAAGCGATGGATTGAGGCTATAGTCTATCCCGCCCAATGCCAATTTACGAACTTCACGACCCTTTGATTCTTCTCCTGCTGGTCACCTCACGGTATTTTCCTTCGCCAAAAAGTTAATGGTAAGTACGTAAATAATCTGTGGCGACATCTATGAACACACCTACAATCCTTCACCGCCCGCACCACAGTGATGTGGCGACATCTATCAACGAGTAGAAACACGCGAGAATCCTACAACGCGCTATCAAG
This sequence comes from Habrosyne pyritoides, assembly GCA_907165245.1. NCBI lineage: Eukaryota > Metazoa > Arthropoda > Insecta > Lepidoptera > Drepanidae > Habrosyne > Habrosyne pyritoides. The sequence continues at coordinate 2,839,904 of OU015606.1, forward strand.
ATTCTCTCAGTATTTGATATATATACAAGCATCCAACATCAACAGTTGGACCGCGGTCCCCAGGCATGATTACCTAGCGGCGGAAGATCTTCCCTTTTAAATGGAGGTCTCACACCTCGCTAATCCATAAATCTAATAATGTACTCTCATCATAGTTAAGTCCTATCTACAAGGCAATATATTACGTATGTAATAGGCAATAAATGGACCCTATTTCTTTTGGGTTTAAGATTTAATTTTACTGGTTAATTTTATGATAATGCCAGCATTCACTTTTAAATTTGAAAAATTGATGCACCTTATTTCAAAAGCGATGAAGTTATTTTTTCTCATCCCAAGGGATGCCGCTAGTAAAGGATGGAATTACCATCACTTTCTGCTAGAGTGAGATAGTAGATAGTCATACCTGTGCGGCTTGTCGTTGTTAAATCGATCTTCCCGTTCCCTCTTGATGTCAGAGGAGTAGGAATCTCGGCCGTACGAGCGCCGTTCGAATCTGTACAAAATGTAATTGATTAATATACAATCCCTATTTTTTTAAATTAATATACATCAAAGTGAAATAAACAGGTCATTAATCACAATCATAGTCATAAATTACTGTAATAAAATTTCATGTAATTTATAAATACTAGTATAGCAAATGTATTTTTTTTTATACTATAATTTTAGCTTTTTACAAACAATTTATAACATTTATTGTTTCCGATACTTTATACTTTTACATTCTTGCCGATTCTTTTTCCTTTTAGGCAGCGGCGGCCTCACCCATTGCGAGGCTCCGGGCGGCAGGTCATTGCGAGGCCCTTTGTTCTTCGTTAAAAGTATGTGATGCGAAAGTAAGTCTGTTTGTTTGGTTTAGGTATTTGTCATCTTTGACAAGAAATGCTAAAGTTATACAAATAAATAAAATTTGAAATCCATATTTTTTATTTTATTTGCCTGGGTATCGCGAGGCCCCTTCTAGAGCGAGGCCCCGGCCATTGCCCCGTTCGCCACCCCCTAAGGCCGCCTCTGCTTTTAGGCTAACCTCCTAACCTGTGGTAACTAACTTTGACCACCATAAATAAAGTGAATATTTGGATAACAATTTTATTCATTTTCTTACTCCTAAGCGTATATTTGTTCAATAAAAGTGCACCAACCTATCCCCGTTGGTCCGCGCGTGCGAGTGGGAGTGGGCGTGGGCGTGGTCGCGGTCGCGGTCGCGCGGCGGGCGGTAGGGCTCGGCGCGGTACTCGTGCGGCGCGGGCTCCTCCCAGCCCGCGGGCGTGCCGCCGGACACGTCGCGCACCATGATGCGCCCCGACCCGATGCGACGGCCACCTGCGCATCACAAAGCATTTAAAAAAAGAATGTGACAACTTGTCTATGACATTTTTGACTGACTTCAAAAAAGGAGGAGGTTCTCTATTCGTCGGTAAAAAAATTTTTAAATTTCTTTTTATGTTATAAATTTCGACTGGGCGAAGCGATTTTATTGATTCTTTTTTTATTTTGAGTCAAAAAGGCCCTAGATGATAAAATTTAAGTAATTAAGATACACTTTAGGTATCTAAGCTGACACTAAAACACTTGAGGTATTTAAGTGAATGATGAATATAAAAATACTTATTTATTGTATTGACAGGCCATCTGGCTTGGTTAGCGACCCTGACTGCCGAGCAGGACCCGGGTTCGATTCCCATCCACAAACATTTGTATGCATGAACATGTCTGTTTGTTCTGTGTCTGGGTGTAAATATCTATAATATGTATGTATTTAAGAAAAAAAAAAGAGTAATATGTATCAGTAATCCGGTTCCATAGTATAAATTCTGTTTAATTTGATATGTAAAGTAGGTTTCAGTATATTTATTTATATTGTAATTAAAACTTGAATCATTAATTACTTATCTTCATTTTACGTGCTTACCACTTTTACCATCATTACTTATTGATTAAATGGATTGTGGTGAAACAAAAATCATGTAGATTCTTACATCAAAATGTTGCCAGTAATATACAATGTCACATCAAGCTTTCAGACATGCATCACCTTTATATGGCATTTTCATATAGGCCTATTGGAGATATTTTTTTAATTTCCTCAAAATTATCAATAAAACAATAACAACATCGAAATGTTTATTTTATGTTAATTTTATGGCCATGATACTGTTAAAATACTTATTCATCGCTCAGCTATCGCATAATCATAGTCACTACATAGTATAAAACAATGTCGCTTTCTCCGTCCCTATATCCCTATGTATGCTTAAATCTTTAAAACTACGCAACGGATTTTGATGCGTTTTTTTAAATAGATAGAGTGATTGAAGAGGATGGTTTTTATGTTTAATACATGTGACATCCCACGGGAACGCGGGTGAAACCGCGGGGGACAGCTAGTAGAAACTATACTAAAGTTTACTTTTAAGAATTTCATAGGAGAGTTTATTAATTTTTAGATTAATGTTAATCTATCAATCCAATGGTTAGAAGAACGGTATCCAGTAGTAATATTCTATATTTCAACACCATTTATTTAATTTAAGTAAGACCGCGGAAGGCGCTTATGAAAGTCAAACTTACTAAAGCTACCACCGGTTCGGAAGTCACCCTTTAACTGAGAAGAACCGGCAAGAAACTCAGCGAGATAAAACATTTTTTTAACCATTTTTATACAAACTTCATTTTATCTGACTTTTCGATTACTTTATTATTAACATTTTATTCTCATATTTAAGCAACAAGGTTTAATATTCTCTAAAATTCTTAATCGTGAACATCTATCCGGCTCGAAGGTCCAATTTTGTACCGTATGTAAATTGTACAAAATAAAGATGCTTTTAGTTCAAGTTATAAAAAAATAATCAATTAACCCCTTTTAAGATTGCCGAATGATTTACGCTGAGGAGCACGAAATGACTTAATTTACCCCGTGCCACGTAAAATGCTGATTTTGTACGCCTGCATTGTACATGCTCTACCTATGAGCTTGTACTATGGAAACCAGATAACTGATATACTACTTTTTTCTAAATACATATTTTTATAGATATTGACACCCAGACAGAACAAACAGACATGTTCATTCACACTATGAATTCATGTTTTTCTTGAGTGGGAATCGAATCCGCGACCTTCGTAACGTCGTACCTTGGTCAGTTTTGGACGAGGGCGGGGGCTGCGCGGGGTGCGCGGGGTGCGCGGCGAGCACCGGCAGCGGCGCGGCGATGGCGGGCGCGGCGGCCGACAGCGGCGACTCGGGCCGCGTGCGCGCCAGCTGCGGCACCGGCGCCGCGGCCGCCGCGCCCGGCGCGCCGCAGCCCGACGTGAACGAGCGCCGCTGCGGCGACAGCACGATGCCGCTGCTGGGCTCGCTCTCCTTGCGCACGCGCTCGCGCGGGTCCGCCGACCGACGCTCGCGCCCGTACACGCCCTGTTGCATAAGGGGAGATCTTATTAACTACTGTTGCGATTTAAAACGAAAATGCAACATTTAAAAATAAAAATACGTACACTCCTATATGATTTAGGCTTCGGGAGAATGAAATAGAATACAAATATTTAGTATGTCATTTGTTTAAATTGAAAACGTTGAGACTGACACCCATATTCTAAGACGTTTCTTCGAAAATATCTCGACTCCACTCAACCTCACACAAAGATATTAGTATTCTAATTACAAAAATCTCCTCCACTCGACTTGACATCTCTCACTCGAGGTGAGGAAACAACTGTCAGCTTCAAGGTACGTCGGGACCAACCTTAAGGAAGCTTATTGCTTGTAAATAGTTACCAAAACTCATTATTTTATTTCATTAATATTTTATCTATAATAGAATATGACATTACTAATGACATGTTACCTTGATTACACTTCGATTCGACATCAGTCGGGATTGCTCGAGTTTTGCTCATGTGAAGACTTAGAATACCAATTTTGAGAATTCCTTGAGAAAATGTTTAAGATATCCTCAGTCGAGTTGGAGTCGAGTGCCGACTGAGGAAACGTCTTAGAATATGGGTGTAAGTAATAAAATGTAAAATAACCTTTAAACTTGTTACCAATATTTTTTCAATAAATACTAATGTTATAAATGCGATAGTCTTTCATGCAAAAACTACAAATGGACTTGGATAAAACTTGGCATATAGATAGCCCTGGAATGACATTTAGGCTACAGTCTATACCGCACATATGTAATTCTCTTTTAAATCGAGAAACCGCGAGAGATAACCTGTATAATAATTACACGATGCCTTACTTCCCAATTAACATTACAATTATACAGCATGACAACGAGTTAGATCCTCAATAGAGTATAAAAAACGCAATAAAACCTTCTTCTAAGACCACGGAACATTTTAAAGAAAAAAAACCTTATGATTTTCATTGGGAGCATCCCCTCGCGCCCCTCGATCTTCTTCGTTCGGTGAATCAGAACGTCTCTTCAACACACTGAAACAAAAGATGTACTTATCACATTGCGTTTAACCAAAACATTCCATACAAGAATAAAGTCAGTTAGCACATGTTCAACTGGCAAGTTACTGATGATTGTAAATTCATACTTCGTTTGTACTTGACGGCGCCCTTAGAGCAAGAATCCATCACGCCATCTCGTAACCCGACGTCCATCCAATATCCCTTGCTTCATACTAATATCATAAATGCGAAAATTTGCGAAGATGGATGGATGTCTGATGACTCTTTCAAGCAAAAACTACCAAACTGATTTGGATGACACTTGGCACGTAGATAGTTTATCAATTGGATTAACACATAGGATACTTTTTATCCCGTGAAACCCCAAGGGACAACTACGTATAAATACGTTCAAAACAAAACACCAAAGAAATAGTTTAAAGATCTAGATTAAAGGCTGGTGAATGATAACTTACAGAGCGAGCGCCTCGCAGCCAGCAAACGCATTCTCCAGGCCTCGCTTGACTAGCGGCGAGTTGCGCAGGCGCATCAGCTCGTCCCGGGTGTACGTCAGCGGCCGCCGCGCCGGACCCATGGCCAGCACCGCCGGGTCGCCGCCGCCTCCGCCCGGCACGCCGCCCTCTTCGTCGCCTGTCACATTTTAAACAACCACCATTTAAATAATCCATAATCAAAACAGACTAGTACCCCGCCCCGGTTTCGCACAGATAGTACTGTATCAATCAGATCGGTAGTTATCTATAGGCGGTGATATGACGAACTTCGAAAATATGATACAAAATTGCTAGAAAAGCAAAAAAAAATTCTTCACATGATGGGAGATCTTAGCTTAGTCTGAAGATTGCTTGAATATAACATCAAAATCCGCCCAGCCGTTTCGGGGTCCATAGGGAAGTTACATATATATGTAGATTTTTATATCTATAGACTTATATATCAAAAGGTAACTGTACGGGAAAAGACCTTGGTCTTAGACTGTTAAATTATAGGCTTTTAAGATACTTTTTAATAGTTTATATTAGCTAATAATGATTTGCCAATTAAAGATGGAGAAAAGGCAAAATTAATGACACAGTCTTCCTAACCGAAAAGGTACGCATTGAAGTCACAACGCACATAATGCAGCCTAGCTGTATAGTTGGCGAAGCAAAAATAAGACGAAGTAGAAAATCTCAGCAAAAGATTTTATAAAATCTATAAGGCATTAAAACAAATAAAACTGGCGTCACGCATGCTGTTTGGCAAACCCTTTCGTTAGACACCCATGACATGGAGGTGAATTAATAAATTACCATCTTATCAGATCCGTCAATACTTATCATGAAGTCACTAACCTAGTCGTGACAACAAAAAAAAAATTGTGTGCGAAATTTCAGGTCGATCGGATGTGAGAGCTAGGCTAAAATTCAGTTGCAAGATTTGTATCAAACATACTAGGTTAAATAAAATATTGAAAATCTATTATGTAAATAAGCTGTAGCTAAAATATTATGTAAAATTTATTAAATCGATATAAATATATACAGGCCGAATTAACCCTTCTAATTTTAAGTTGGTAATTTTAAATGAGAATATTTCAAACACTGGATGAAGATTAAATATTGTACTTCATTTTTTTTTTTGATGGCGAATCCTATATTTTAGTATATTTTTTTTATTAAAGTATTTGATTGGTCAAGGAAACTAATATTGGGGTATACAGAAATAGCATTATATCTTGTAGGAATGTATTTATGTAGAAAATTGTACCCTAGTAGATGGAAAAGTGAGGTAGGTCACGTAGCATATGTATGAAGTGCTCCGAGAGCATACCAAAGGTCGCTGTACCTACCCTCTATTGACTCAGTTGTAATAAATTATTTAATTGTCAGCCTACGTGAAAAAAAACAATATCTTTTGTTTGATTACCCCAGGCGTGATACGATAATTGCCATCTCTCTGGTGCTTTTTTTTTAATATGTTCGGTTGGAAATAGTGACGTGTTCTTTCAGGTTCACTACACTGGTCTTTACACGAAGACAACTTATAAATAATAGTGTGATTCTTGATACGTCTAAGACTTACTAGAAGTAAACACAGTACAAATATCATGTCTTGCGATAAAACTTAGCTCAGCAGCTTACGCAGTTAGAAAAATCAGGCAGATTACAGATGTCGATACGGCTAGATTAGTTTATTTTAGCTACTTTCATAGTGTTATGACCTACGGCATTTTGCTTTGGGGTAAAGCTGCTGATATAGAAACCATTTTTATATTGAAAAAAAGAGCTGTTCGAGCAATTTATAATTTGAGTTCTCGAGCTTCCCTCAGAGAAAAGTTTAAACAAATTGATATCCTCACAGTTGCATCGCAGTATATTTATGCGAAAATAATATTTGTACATCAAAATATTAGTCTTTATGTCAAAAAGAGTGATAGGCACTCCATCAATACTAGAAATAAGCATAAACTTGTCACTTCTGCTTATAGACTGCAAAAAGTGCAAGGCTCATTTTTAGGACTTAGTGCACGCATCTATAATAAAAACCCTGCTGAAATTTTATATTTGCCTTTACGAAAATTTAAGGAAAGAATTAAGACTGTTTTAGTACAAAAGGCTTTCTACAACACAAAGGATTATTTTAATGACGAAAATGCTTGGGTGTAGCGCCCGCTCCAGCAGGACACATCTTTATGTACAAAATCTTATTTTGAAAAGAGTAATTGCCGAGTTTATTGCCGGCTCCTCTCAGTAAAAGCAACCTTCCGAACCGGTGTTAGAGTCTGACCATTCATAAGTGCCTGTGAAGGCCTATTTGAATAAATATTTCATTTCATTTCATCCATTTATGCTTTAAAATCAAGAAGTTAATACAATACTAATTAGATAGAAAATAAAATATTAGGTATAATTGGTTACTAAAAAGTAATACAAAAAAAAACAGAACCCAAAATACAACGCAACAGTCGAGACATATCTTCGTTAAAATGTTGTATAATTACAGAGACTTCTGCCAACATCTCCTGGGATAATGGGCTCACACCCTAAACTATATGAGATCTAAAATTGATTATAAATGCCTTGAAACCTACTTCGTAGGATCAAAGCAGTCGTTTGAAATCGCGCCATCAAAACACTTGACAGTTTCATGGTTAATGTTATCAGCAAAAATACACATCTGATAAAATTTCACTATTGCATCATATTTCACACACAAACCACTTTTGTTTATAACTTCGCCTCATTCAATTGATTAAAAAGCCACAGCAAAGCAATCTAGGCAGCGCACTGTCAGTCAGTCAGTTCACTATGTTTATTTTCTATATTGTGTCTGTGGCTGCGACAATGACGTGAACAATATGTAAATTATGCCAATATAACATTACTCAATCACACGACTGGTTATTACCTCGGACGAATCCAAACTGCATGCTGAAAGCCCTACACTGCGATGCGATGAGATTATCTTTATTAGACCCCCCTCAATAGGGTTGTCACACGATCAATAGGTACACGTCCATCTGAAACTCTGACATGCATGACAGATGGAGCGGTGTGAGCAGTGCATGGTAGCCGGGCAATGCTATTTTTTTTTTCTTTTCTTTTTCAGACGCGCGTGCCTGCCCCTAACTTTTGGGGTATCGATCGCTTGTGAAAAAAGATTGCTCGGAATGAAATTGGAAAGGGCTTTTTATTTATTTTTTTAATAAGTGTACAGTTGTAGGTTTTAAGTAGAACCTTGTTGGATGAATATTGTAACAGTCGAACTTAAAGAACCATTTTAAACGTTTTTTTTTTGTTTATTTATTGGCACCCGTATCCTTTTCTATAGTTATTCAATAGACAGAGAAGCGTAACATTTTAATCAGTCATTATATAACTATACGACTTCTTCTAGTCAAATGGGTCAAAATGGGACAAAAAAATAAAAATTATAATCCATATCAAAACATTTAACATAGTATCAGTGTTCAATGTCAAAATTAGCCCTTACAATTACGTTGACCTACATCTGACTAACAACGAAGAACCTTAACCGATAACGGATAATAATAAAGGGTAACATTTTTTGATAATAATATAAAGGAAGGGGCATACAATCTCAATGGAAGTCGTTCAGCCGTGTACTAGGAGCCGGTAGACAAAGGAAATAAACCGACAGACCTTTTAGCTTTGATTTGGGATGAAAGGGGTGCTCTTTTGAGAGGCTCAATGAAAACCGGTATGGATATACCTAGGCTAGCTGGACGCTATGACGTTGGAGAATGCCATCGAAAAATATACTTTATTGCTTCGTGACAAGGTTCATTTGTATACTTTTAACTATTGAATCAATTGATGCACCTTATTTTAAAGGAATAAAGTTAATTTTTCTACAATATTTTTAAAAGTATAACGGTCATCACGTCGTTTTGTCGGCCTGTTGAAACACATAGGTACCCTAATAACTAGGGGGCTGTCGGCAGTGAAGGCACAGTCTCAGTTAAAATTGATAGAATTCGACATGTCATTTGCATAAACTACCTACATTGTGGTAATAAAAAAAAGAATTCGATTACCATAGACCAATGAAATAAACTAAAACCTATATCCTTCAAAGAAACTACAGCCCTTAAATATAAAAAAGAAATTACAAATATAAACAATGTAATTCAAATCGTTCGATTCGAATATTGCACAAACTAGGTATGTATAGAGATAATATCACTTGACGACAATACATTGTTTACACCCGAGACGATGATCGGGGTAAGTAGGAAAAATCGGATAATTACGCGGCGACTGCAAGTTTCATCCAAGACAAAAATAAACTAACATTATGTGACAAAACTCAAGGTCACCACATCACAAACTTGTGTTTCTTCACGCGACAAACTACCGGTACAGTATATCTCACTACAGTAGTTTAGATCGGGTTTCAAAATTCAAAACCATTTATTCAGTTTAGGCCCTCGGAAGGCACTTATGAAGGTCAAATTTAAAGTTACTGAAGCTACTACCGGTTCGGAAGTCAGCCTTCAACTGAGAAGAACCGGCAAGAAACGCAGCAAGGTTTATTTTGTTTTTTACCCTCATGTACACCTATATACCCACATGTCATCCTATATATGACTACTTATGGGTACACAATTTAAAACAATATACAATTGAGTCGACAAAATTAAATTAATATATATGTATACACCGGGAAATCCCTTCACATAGGCACATCACTAAGTAATCATTTATACTATGTAAACCAGACATCTTACATTACCGTCAAATAAAATTGTTTTCAAAGGCAGCAAATTAGATTGTCGTGAAGCTTGCAATCGCTTTCGCAACTGTGACTTTGTTATCGCTTTCCTAGGCAGAACATAATATAGAGTTCATTGAACCGAATGAAATTGTATTACTGTAAAATTAGCAAACTATACTGTGCCACCGTCACTGACACACTTTTACCGGCAACATCGGTGAATTGTACCACGTATCATCCATCATCGCAATATCAATTAGAGTGGCGGGACTTATCGGTAAAATACCGATATTTTACCGATATTATTATTTTGGAAATCAAGGATATACATTATAAAAAGAGAAATAAAGAGACTGCGAATTCTCGGACTTTATGTCACTGTGGAGAGTAATCACTGGCAGCTATTTAAAAAAAACATTAGCTGATAGAATACTATACTATTACTAAGTGACAGAGGCCATCTTACAAATTGCGGATACATTAGATACTTAGGGAGCGGTTGAAACTCTCGGAACGGGAGCTATTTACAATAAAGATAAAAAATCAAGCACCAAGTCTCTTTGAAATCAAATGGATGCTAACTGTCGGCATTTAGCTTTTAAAATTAAATGAATTACATATCCACGGGCCGAGACGAACAACAAAGATTATATAGCTACCTACACGTACACAACGAGATATGCGACCGCATTGCTCACTGCACTGCGCTCTGCACCCATTGTGTCAATATTTTAGCACATTTGTCTCAGCGCGCACCAAGAAGTATTCACAACGACATAACAATAGGATACCTGTAATTCGTCCAATGTTAAATGGAATTCAATGACGTCACTTACGCCACGACACCCGCTTGATTCTCTTCGACGGCGGCCCGGGGTGAACCTTCGGTGGGGGCTGAGTGGGGACCCTTCTTAGAGCACTCTGATAACGCAGCAGGAACGCATGTACGGCACACTTTATTGGGGAAGTGCCTTTTTCAGGCGGCTGAGGCACTGCGGCGGCGGCGGCGGCGGCAGCTGCGGCCTTGCGGGCCCGCCTCAGGGCTACCCTGTTCCCGGCGCGGCGCTTCCTACGCTTCCTACTCTTCACTACATCACCGACCGGCGGTGGATTCTCCTTCTCTTTCTCCTTGGTTACCATCGCGGTAACAGTAGTCGCGGGAGCGCCGATACGTCAAAACAAAATGGCGACTTAACCCTAACAATAAACCTTAAGCTTAGCAAATTATATTAAACAATTAAAATATAATAAAAATATTTAAAAATTTAAATTTAAAATTAAATAAATTAGAACTATTACAACAGATAAAACTAGATGAGTGTCAAAGAGACGTAAGCGACCCCGTACGCGGCACGAGTTACGTATTAGCGACGTGTGATTTTCGTCAAACCTACGTAGGGATAATATATCGCGATGCAGATGAGGGAAAAACTATTTGAAACTGGGGAAAACTGAGTTTTCACCACGAGAGATCGCGGGTAGACGCGTAGCGAACGGGTTCGTCTCAAAGACTGATCCAGTAGCGACGACCGTTGGAATTCGTAATTCAACTGTCTACCCTCAAAATGTTCATTATTTATTTAGAATTTTTAACCGATTTATGTCTATCTACCCTACATCTGTTTAGTATAGTATTCGAGAAATATTCCATTGAATAAACACAGGTTCTGTGCTCTATAGTACAGCATCGAATATCAAGTTCTTTTGGTTGGTTACAAAACGGAATGAATCCCATTATGTTATGAGATTTGGCACATAAACCAGTTAACATTGTATGATTTTAAGAATTGGAGAATAAGAAACCTGTATGCCTTATCATGGCAACTTCGAAATTCAAAATGATACCGATCTAATTGAACCGACTCAAAACGGTGCTTCTCAATTTGACGTGGTACATACAACCAGTATTACAGTATGAGAATCACTATTAATATATTTAGTAGAATATACTTGGTCAGTGACAAATATTCAGAAGTATGGAATACACAAAAATCGACTCCAAAATGCAAATACAGAGTAATCATTTGTTAAAAGTTTAATAATGCAAATTCGGCGCAAAAATCTGGCCCTATGTAAGTGACGGTAGCGTATTACCTACCATGTTATAATAGAACGCGAGGGGGACCGGCGCGTCCCACCCTTGACCTTCACGTCCCTGCGGAATTTCACCCCTGCATGCAAAATGCATTTAGCTCGTGCGAAGGAATCGAATTACGCAATGTTGTTATGTTTATGGGCAGGGTATCCTTGCTCGAATCACGTCACAATGTTTGTTTGAACTTGACGAAAATAATCATTGCTAATGTGAAATTGTGGGCATTTAAGCGTCAACCGCTGCATCAAGTCTTCAACTCGATTGCTTGGAATTTGGCAGGTGTAGGTAACCCAAAAAATAAGTAAAACGGAACGAATTGCAGAAGATAAAACAAACGTCAAGCAATTGTAGGATAATCTTTATCAAACACAATTAGGCATTACCGTTGTGCATCAAATTAAACTGTAGTCTATGAACCTCTCCTTCTTTTTCTATTGTTAAAAGCGAGACTTCCGTTCAGTCTCGCATTCATAGCTCAGACAACATCTCTCCTAAACCTCACAGCTATGGCAAAGACAGTATCTGTTAAAGTTATAAGCTTATAGTATAAAATATTCTTTATTAAAAAAAAATCTAATGTCAAAATTTTCGATCAGTTTTAAGGGCAAACCCTGAAGAGGATGTAAAATTATAGTTTGCACGAAATAATCAATACCCTAATAAAAGACCTTTAGGTACAGTAATATTAAGACAATAAAATGAATGATTCATTGAGAAAGCCCTGCTTTGAATATATGCAAATTTAGATTATAATGTGCATGGATAACAGTATATTCGGTTTGTTATGCTGGACGTTGACCCATTTTTTTAAATATTAGCATAAACAGGTAATTTTTGTTGTATTCAAAGATCACAGTTTGGGAATGTGTCACAAAAATTCATTATTATAATATAATAGGTTATTTTCAGATACTTTAAAGCCTATGATAGCTCAGTAGTAAAGTCAAAAGGAATAGCAGAGATCATGTGTTTGCATCCTACAGTGAGTTTGAAGGAAAAAAAATATTCACGATGAATACCGTTATGAGGGTTGCGGATTTGTATCCTACAATGATATTGAGCATTTGGTGGAGAAAAACTTTCTGAGGAAACCATAATGTGGAAGGGTACTTTGAAGTACCCACCTGGCTGGGTACCACCCTCAAGTTGAATATTTAACATCTGGCAGATCTGTTCCGAGAGCTGCACTTGAAAGTTAGCTCCTTTCTATGCTCTATTTGCTTACCACCTTCGGCCACATCATCACATAACATAACGAAATTGTTGTTAAACATAAACCTATACATAGTAGTATGGTAACTATAAAAAAAACAAAGATATATCTATATATTATACATATAAATGCAAAATAGGGTTCCTTTGATACACCATCACCTCCAAACTACTGAACAAATCGGGATGGGACTGCTACCATTCGACGCCGGCGCGATTCGATTCGTAGATGGATATAGACTACACAATGTTTTACAAAATACCCCATAAAAATATAATTAATTATCAAAGTCAGCAAACCTAGTAATCTCTCATGTCAGAGAATCAGATTATTTAACAGAAATGCCTACGTACCTATTTTACCTAATAATTGTGTACTTTAATAGTTTTTCCATTTTTCATTCATAAAAAACGGACTTTTTTATTTTCTTGGGGTATGTAATACAGTGTTACTATGGTTCTTAAATATTGTGAATGGACTTGTAATAAGGCCCCATTTAACTGCCTTTCGGCTTTATAGGTAGATTTGATAGGCAGGACAGTTAGTGCACTATAAAACTCAGGGAGAAAAGTTTCAACTCCCATTATCCCGCCAGATAATGTGCTAAGGTCAACTTGAAAGAATATGGGACAGTTTATCATCGAATACCATGTACCAGTAATTGTCAATCTTGACTAAACTCAATAGAAACTTCTTCTGAAACTGAAAGATTATAATCATGTGTACATTTCTATTTTGTATCATTATTTAACTGAAAAAACATATTATTCATTCATTTGTGGGTTTTCAGAAGATGATTCTCTCCTATTTAATTCATACTCAAATTTCCTTATAATATATTGTTTTAGACTATTCTGATAATAGGTCTATTTGAATAAAAATATTTTCAATTAATTTCATATGAAAATTTGCTGAGTTACTTATTCTTAGATGGGAAAATACCTATTAGTTGCTTTCATTTTTATAGTGCCTATAAAAACAATGTCTTTCACAAAAATCCTCTTGCAAACTCTAATCTCAAGCTATTCCATTTTAGGTTAAAAAAAACAGAGTGTTTACAAGTATGTTCTACAAACATGAGGCAGGTTGACATGCTGTTTTTAATGACCCATGTATAACCTATGTTAATAAATTTATATTAGTATTATTAGTTCATGACCACATGTACATTACACCTTGCTGCAAGGTGTCAGGAAAAGTATTTCCATAGAGCTTAAGAACTATGAAAATGGTCCTTCAAATACAATAAAGACTGTGCCATATAGATATCTTATGCTAAAAATTTTGTTCCTCAACTTAAATATTAATTTAATTTGTAATCTTTGTTCACCGAACCAAGACATAATTTCATTCAATACTGATTGTTCAGACACGCAAAAAATGTATGCCTTTGGAATGTTTGACAGGTCAGTGTTATATGGATGACTGTCTCACTCTCACCACATTGACTAGAAAGTTTCAAAAGACTCAATATCAGTAGATCTTTAGACTACTTCACATATGATTATTATGAATTAGGTAACATGTATAGTCTACAGAAAACATTCGAACAAGACCTCTCCAAGTTTGGCAACATGATAATATGTCATAAAAATAAAGGTTCACAAATAATAAACTTAGCGAAAACAATTCTTTTACTCTGCACTAAAGCTGACCTACATTTTCTCAAATACAAACATTATCTGTTGTTTACAACGTATCAACAATACAGAATGAACCGAATGAGAATCCTACAAGAAGATAAAGCGGAAATAGTGTCTTTTAGATGAAAAAAAACAATAAAATCGTGTTGAAAAATAGAGGATGACAGGAAGGTTTTTTTGTACACTATTGAGATAAGATGTAGGTAGGATGATAAAACGTGGTGCAAGCAGTTCGTAAAGTACTTACCCTCATGATGGGAGGCTTCCTTCTGGCTATCATCGGTCGGTTTCTCTCTCAAAGAAGACAAAAGGCTCACAGCTGACATAGCTCACAGTACTCGCGCTCCTAACTCAGTCTTCTCTCAATATATTACCTTTACTAAAATTCTATAACAACTTTACAATATTTACAAAATTGTTCAGGAAATTAATCTATCACCTAATGTATTGTTTATATCACAGACTTTTCGTTTTTCAACAATACGGATAAAAACGTCCACGCACGAAAATACTATCAATATTTACAAGACTCTAGGTATAATAAACTTATTTACACATTAAAAACTAACGTTTATCATCTAATTTTTAACAAATACGCTTTAGCGGTCACAAGATACTCATAACTTAAAGAATTTATCAGTTTTCGATGCAAAAATATATAAAACGTCCGCCATATGCCTTTTGAAACGTATAATGTTCGGATAAATTAAAAATAGAACCTGTTCAACAGCTTCCTAGACAAATTTTGGCATTTCTAATTTAGTAGGATTTTATCCAGTTGCCATTGTTTACTTTTTTTCCTAAAACGGCATTCATTGTGGTGGCCTAAATTCATATTTTTGCGAAATAATTTAAATTCATGATTAGTGTGCTATATAAATTACTTACTTAAATAATCAAAAATATTTCCTGCAATTTATCGTTATCTTCCAGTATCCAATTTTCACTATTTACTTTAATAAATATCGAGATATTTATTTATCTCCAATAAAAACATATAATGTATGTTTAAGAAACTTTAAAAAGTTTAATTTAGGTAATATAGGATTACAATTTTTATTCGTTTTTCAGGAAATAACACCAGTTAAATAAATTATACATTTATCGTTATATGTACAAGTTTTAGAACGCATAGTTACCTTCGTTTAAAAAGATTTCGTTCGAAAACCATTACTCGTTAAAATAAATACATTATTATCACGTGTATTCCTACACTGCGATTTAAATACTGCTATTCAATGTTGGGCAAAAAAAATTTTACCATATCAAAGACCATACTAAACAATGACTAAATGATAAGACAAGCCTGACGCAACTTGATGCAGCGTGTTATCAAAAACTAAAATTTCCGAACGCATTCTGTCATGGTAATGAATGAGGATATTGTAATCACATCACTACGTTTTATGTCATGGTGCGTCGGCAGTGGTGCTATTATTGCTAATAAGTCTTGGATGTTCTGGGAAAATGTCTTTAAAGTGGACTGGTTGTGATTCCGGTATATTACGTAAAAGTGAGTTCAAGGAGAAGAAAGAAGAGTTGTTCGTGTTCGGCTACTCGTGCAAATTATTCAGGGAAGATGAAAAAGCCCTGCACATTGACCAAGGAAAACACCTCATACCATGGATGGGGGATGAAACGTTGAAAATCGACAGGTTCGATCAGTTTTTTACTATAAGACTGCTAGCTGTGGCGCTAAAAGTTTAAAAAGCGACTGTATATAATCAGAAAATATTAAATTTTGGAAGATCTTTAAGATTTTCGCAGAGGATGTTTCATGAAGCTTCTGGCGTGGGATGGACAGCGGCTGAGGCCCGCGAGCTCGCGGCTCCGCATAATGTTATGGTGACGACCACCGTTGGTATGTATAACTTGCAACGGTATCATTTGAGTATGTATTAACTATAAGTATCATCATTGATAGACAGAATATTATTTTACGGAATTATATTATTTGGTATCCCTTTGGATTGCCAAATCTATGAAAATAGAAGAGTAATTAGCCATAAGAGTATATGCGGAATATAATTGCTCCACTGCTCTATTACAAATAGTCCAATACCCGAATTTAGTCACATATACATGTGGCAATCCAATCCCAAATATGCAAATTAATATAAATTTAAATTTGTTGATACAATATTAGATATTTTGTCTTCTGTACTGTACTATCTGTAACACTATTCAATTCCAATGTATAGTGCTACAATAACATATGATAAAAAATCTGCCCAAAAACAACCAAACCAAGTCTCATAGTACTCCTTTATAGAGTCTATAAGTAAGACATTTTTAGGTATCTTTTAACTCTATCTATATAAGGACACCCATTCCACCCAAGAGCCTCAAACATTTGATCACTTCAACAGGTACGATGCTAGGGGTGCCCTACACGACCTGTCAACCCTGGAAGCTCCACCCGGCGGGTATGACTGGAGGGTGGAACTCAACAAGATGGAGCAGGAAGTGGAACAGCTCTGCGATGAGGAGCGTTACCGGGCTCTGCACACTAATGAGGATGAGGAGGAGATGTATAAAGGTAAAGCATTTTGTCCATACATACAACATAGTATATTGAGCGAGTAGTCATTCATATTAAGATTAACCCACAGTGGTATATCGTACAGTATATTAATGTAAGTCTATAATTATTCTAAATACAAGGTTGTGTATAAAATTTTTCAAGGTTATTCTTTTTATATGAGAAGACCAGAAATGCGATTCGGAGAACTCAAAATGGCTGTGCAAGATTTTGTTTCAGCATACCCAGACATGCTCATGTCACCCTATTCTTGAAACAATCGGGGATAGTTTATAATGTTGGAATGTAGTGCCTTGCATTTGGCGAATCGAATCCTTAAATTAGTTACAGACCACAATCCTGTATATTTGTACAGGAATTTCGGCTGGACCAGAGATATGCATGAAAAGGGCACAAGGGGCACACACACACACAAAGTCACAATAACTCCACATAAAACAACAGCTTTTTTTTAGAATGACTTACCTCCACCTTTACAACAAATGAGTATATACCAGTATTTATTTAAAAAAACATCTGTGTAATTTCATATTATCTATACACCAAATGTAAATATTAATGTTTGAGTCAGATTACATGCAAAACCCGAACCACAGTTTTAAGCCTTAATAAAATTTCTAATAAATGTATTTTTAGCATAAACTTCTTATTGTTATGTTATTAACCTTTTTTTATGTTTTTTTTTTATTGTATTTATAAATAATTAGTTTTTTGGACACTACCATCAGTTATCAGCTGAATTCAAGGTAAGAAAAGGGTTAGGCTAAAAATCAGCACCTTGAACCTCTAGGTGCCTGGTCCAAGCTGAGCCATCATTTAATTTCATATTTACCATAGTCACCCTATTCTTGAAACAATCGGGGATAGTTTATAATGTTGGAATGTAGTGCCTTGCATTTGGCGAATCGAATCCTTAAATTAGTTACAGACCACAATCCTGTATATTTGTACAGGAATTTCGGCTGGACCAGAGATATGCATGAAAAGGGCACAAGGGGCACACACACACACAAAGTCACAATAACTCCACATAAAACAACAGCTTTTTTTTAGAATGACTTACCTCCACCTTTACAACAAATGAGTATATACCAGTATTTATTTAAAAAAACATCTGTGTAATTTCATATTATCTATACACCAAATGTAAATATTAATGTTTGAGTCAGATTACATGCAAAACCCGAACCACAGTTTTAAGCCTTAATAAAATTTCTAATAAATGTATTTTTAGCATAAACTTCTTATTGTTATGTTATTAACCTTTTTTTATGTTTTTTTTTTATTGTATTTATAAATAATTAGTTTTTTGGACACTACCATCAGTTATCAGCTGAATTCAAGGTAAGAAAAGGGTTAGGCTAAAAATCAGCACCTTGAACCTCTAGGTGCCTGGTCCAAGCTGAGCCATCATTTAATTTCATATTTACCCTATAACTATAGAGATGACAATAAATCATTTTTATTATCATTTTCTTTGTCTTTACC
This sequence comes from Habrosyne pyritoides, assembly GCA_907165245.1. Classification (NCBI taxonomy): domain Eukaryota; kingdom Metazoa; phylum Arthropoda; class Insecta; order Lepidoptera; family Drepanidae; genus Habrosyne; species Habrosyne pyritoides. The sequence continues at coordinate 2,858,540 of OU015606.1, forward strand.
AACCTAGCCTGAGTGGTAGAGAAATAATTTCACACACATGAAACTTATACATGAAATGAAATGAAATATTTATTCAAATAGGCCTTCACAGGCACTTATGAATGGTCAGACTCCTTTTTCAGTTGTTTATAATAATATAATTCTATTCCTTCTTAAATTACCTGTTTTTCCCAGAGGAAGAGCTGAAGCGCCTACATGCAGCTGGCTATGGCCAAGTGGGATTCAACTATGACACCCCAGAAGAGCCGAAACCATCATCGCAGCCCGCAGAAGTAGATGAGCCGTTTGAGCCTACACCATCGTTTGTTGCTCTGTTGCCCAATGATATCGTATTGGTGAGATTTTTTGTTGACTATTAGCGTATAAGAATCCGCAGGAGGCCCTTCACATTGCATATCTGTCTCTTTTGCACACACTAATATGGTGGCTATTATTGTCCAATATAATAAACCCCTTGTGATGTTTAAGAATGTTATACAATAATAAACCTTCATGCTTTCTGATAAGGTTCATACAATTGACTAAAATTACGTAAATTAATCTATGAACCTAAATTTTCTCAAAGCATGCAGTAGGTAGAATAAATAATAAATATCCCAAGACATTCTTCACATAGAGTGTACTGCTCGTAGTATGGCTACCAGGTAAATGATATACTACATATACTACTTCTTAAATACATACTTATATAGATATTTACACCCAGACACAGAACAAACAGACACAAATGTTTGTCCTGGGTGGGAATCGGACCCGCGACCTTCGGTTTGGCAGTCAGGGTCTCTAACCACCAAGCCAACTGGCCCGTAGAAAGTAACATAACTAAGATGAAGCTGAGTATTGATTATCCTAAGTTCTATGGATAAAGCAATATGTAATACAATTATTGTAGAATTGCAACAAATTATTCAAAAATGCTATATACAGACGATTCACCTATCCCATTTAGATTATGATCGAACAAAAACCTTTCTAACTGCTACCCTCCTCACACAGCCATAGATGGGACTGCTTATTGTAGGCTTAATTTCCTTGGCCCATCTCATGCGTGATCTACCATTTAATAATTAAGAACTACAAATTTGTTCTTGGAAAATAAAATTGCCACCCCAAAAAATATTGAATGTGATTCCTCCCTAATCTGCAGCCAGAAACCCAAAAGCAGAATGCCATAATAGAGAAGACAGCAAAGTTCATAGCGTCGCAGGGTGTTCAAATGGAGATACTAATCAAGGCCAAGCAGTGTGACAACCCGCAGTTCCAGTTCTTGAACAAGGACTCCGTATTGCATCCATATTATACTGCTTTGATTGGATTGGTCAAGGCTGGGAAATGGCCCGAGAAAGAGGTTCAAGTTGTTGTTGAAGGTATTTTATATAAGTAATTATTTATCTTTTATATAGAGTAGTTCAGAACAACGAAAAAATTCCATGATGTTCGTGGCTAGAGTTGCAAGGTCTACAAACGTAATAACCGGACAGACCAGTTTGGCCCGACATTTGGGTATAAAGGCCAGACACCCTACAATATTGAAGACATTGTGTCTCAGTATTAATAGGTACGACAAAAAAACCGGACACCGTTTGTTTGGCCGGACACGCAATCCTGGCAACGCTACCCCCGCCGAATGTTTCTGTTTCACATCACACAAGAAGTCATTGATGTTTATTTCTAGTTGACAGTATTTATTAGAGTAATAGGCTAGCGGACTGTATTAAAATTAAATTGCGAATTAGCACTCATGAAAAAGATTGTCTCAAAACACAAAAATGTCCTTCAATTTTAATTTTGCGATTACAGCAAATTTTTCATTAATAAAACAATCAAAAAAAGTACAGCAATTGAGTATGAAAAATGATAATGTCATAAGTTAGCACTGCATTTTGCATACTTAATTTGCGTTTTGACAGATGATAAAAAGTAACTGATTTGACAAGGCAGTTCGGTACCCTATTATCTGATTGGTTCTTTTCCAAAGTCTACCAATAAGAAGAGAATCAATAGAATGACTCAATTTAATTAATGAAATTAATAATAATAATTTTCTGCTTATTATCTATTTTCCCTCTCAAACCGCGAAATGTACATAGTACATAGCTGCTGTTATCAAGACTAAAGTATTATTAATATTATAATCGTATATTATTTTACAGAAAAACATCATGAAAACGAGGATTATCTACATCCAAGCTTAGCATCAACTATCATTGAGTCTGTAAGTACTAGAAACGTAACATATGATAAACCTACTAATATTATAAATATAATAACATTCATCAAAATCATCAAACTATTATTCGATTTTCTTTCTCTCTTTCAAATAATTTTTCAATTTTTTTTTTTAATTAAAAAAAAAAATAAATTCGATTCGTTAACGTTTTTGTTGTTCAGGCACCGTCGATACCAAGTATACACTACAAGCCGTCAGCGGACTGCGACTACACGATGCTGATATGCAAGATGCTGGGCAGCCGCGCGGAGTCCTGCGAGCTGGCGCCCGGGGAAGTCCCGCCGCCCGGCACCGAGCCGCTGCCCATGCCTCCCGCGCCGCAGATCACTCGCCCGCCTGTCATGTACAACACCTCTGGTATACACGGTACGTCACTGTAAGCAAAAAAAAGAACTGGTGCATTTCATACGCGTTACGGGGTCTTTTTTTCTTAGGGTAAATCCTATTGATTTATTTGTTTTAATTGAATAATAATAATAGTAAAATGTGTACATTTTACACGCGGTGGAAGTGGAACCTTACAGAAATCTACCTATCTCTTTCTTTCGTAGACTAAATCCTTTAGATGTTTTGAAAGAATAATATAATATGTGGATTTCACCATACTAGCTATCCGCCACGGTTTCACCCGCGTTCCCTAAATATACATTTGCCTGATATAAAAATAACCTACGTGCTATTCTAGTCTTTAATCCATCTCCGTGCCAAGTTTTATCTAGATCCTTTTAGCTGTTCTAGCGTGATTAAGTAACAAACATCTATTCTAACTACTAATTTATAGTACTATAATAAGGTTCAATGTTGCTTATCTACAGTGGAACCACCAGCTCCACCTCAAGTCCACTACCAACAATACGCGGCGTACTACCACCAGTACCTTGCGTCCCAAGCGGCGCTGGCCCAGGCGCAGATTCAACAGAAACCGTTCCAGATAGAACCCTCCGCGCCCACCACCCTCAAGTCCACGGGGCTCAGTTTGATGAAGAACTATAATACCGATTCTGATAGTGATATTTCTGGTGAGTTACATCTTGTTTGTTAAGTGTATTGTACACCATAATTTATATAATTTTTTTTTATATATACGTGATGAGGAAAAATTTACTACAGTATTAGACAAAATTAAATGAAGGATGAACAAAAAATAATTATTTTTGGCTAAAGCATTGTTTTTAAATGTATATAGGTGTTAATGTTAAAATTCCTAACTTGAAATATTTTCAATACCTACCCTATTACAGTAGAAGTAGTAGAGCTTTTACTGGAGTATTCGTCCAGGGAAGTACTACCACCATACCCATTTCCGCCGTGAATCATAAGTGCACTTGTATTACTGTCTTTCGGTTAGAAAGGTGAGGGGGCCGGTGAAATTACAGGCACATGAGACTTATAACTCCTCGGTTCAGGATCAACAACACATTGGCGATGACACTGGTGTTGCAAATGCCCATAAGCAGTGGTGACCACTTACCATCAAGTCGACTGTCTGCATACTTGGCATAAGAAAGCATACATTATACAATACGTAATTCCTGTCAAATCGGACTTTATGTTTAACTTTATAAATTTTATCGGTAAATTTTTCTGTATTTCCAATAAAAAAAAACAAAATACTGTCCCAGATTTCGACGACAGCTCATCAACGGACAGTAAAGACAAGCCCTCCATCCTCGAGCCACCCGACGACGTGAATGTAATCATCGACAAGATGGCGGCGTACGTTGCACGGAATGGCGACGAGTTCGCAGACATTGTACGCGCTAAGAACGATCCCAGGTTCACCTTCCTGGACCCTGACCACATTTATCATCCCTACTATAAGAGATTGATGCAGCAGAAGAGGGGCATTGATGTCAATGGGAAAGAGAAGAAGGGAGGGAAAAAGAAGTCCTCCGGTATGTGAATTTATTTATGCTTGATTAACAATGTTACGCCGTTATTTGTTCGTGTACACTTTAGGTATCTAAGCTCACACACTTGAGGTATTTAAGTGAATGTTGAACATAAAAATACTCATTAACTGTATTGACAGGCCAGTTGGTTTGGTGGTTAACGACCTGACTGCCAAGTCGCAGGTCGCGGGTTCGATTCCCACCCAGGACAAACATTTGTGTGCATTAACATGTCTGTTTTGTATCTGAGTGTAAATATTCATAAAAGTATGTATTTACATGAAAAACATAAAATATATGTTGTATATCAGTTATTTGGCTTCCATAGTACAAGATCTGCTTAATTAGGGATCAGATGGTGTGTAAATTTTTTTCCAGAATATTTATTATAGAGGTTTTACATACTCCTTAATATACAACAGAAGTTCACACAATATATGTTTTTAGACGTCTTTTACTATTTTATATTCTTTTTTGCAGCACCTGTATCATTCTCAATCAAAAAGCTAAAGGAACCTGATCCAATATTGCCGAAACCTGCGCTACCTTACGAGTCCAGCTCCGACGACGACCCAGAGAAACAAGTGGAGAAACAAGAAGAACCTAATGAACTCCCTAAATCTACGTTCCATATTTACCCTATGAATAATATACCACCCCCCATATTATACAGAATAGAACAGCCGCTAACAAATAATATATCAGAAGGGAATCCCATCGAAATAGCACCGAAAATAACACCTGTCATAGTTAACGAAGTAAAGGAAGAGCCCATCAAGGATTTACCCATAAAGGATATAACCATTAAGGATATAACTATAAAAGATATACCAAATAAGGTTATAACCATGAAAGATATACCCAATAAGGATATAACCATGAAAGATATACCCAATAAGGATATACCCATTAAGGATATACCTATAAAAGATATAACCGTAAAAGATATTCCCATTATAGTTATGCCCATTAACGAAGTTCCCAAAGGAGAAGTAAAAATAATAACTCCAATTTTAGTACAGGAGAAAAATGAGGAGTCGCCACCTAAAATAGAAATAAGGGAAATAAAAGAGGTCCCTATAGTTAAAGAAGAAGAGAAGATAGTATCAGAAAAACGGGAAGTGGAGAAAAGGGTGTCAGAGAAAAGAGACTTGGAGAAAAGGGATTCGGAGAGAAGAGATTCAGAAAAAAGAGATTCAGAGAAGAGAGATTCAGAGAAAAGGGATACGGAGAGAAGAGATTCGGAGAAAAGGGATTCGGAGAGAAGAGATTCGGAGAAAAGGGATTCGGAGAGAAGAGATTCGGAGAAAAGGGATTCGGAGAGAAGAGATTCGGAGAAAAGAGAAATGGACAAAGTAAAAGACAGTCACAGAAGAGATAAAAGGAAACATAAAGACAGAAAAAGAGAAAGAGAGAGAGAATACAGATCTAAATCTGAAAGTAGAGACTCAAAAAAAGTGTACTGTAGAAGTGTTGATAGGGATAGGGAGAAAAGAAAAGACAGAGATGGGAGAGATAAGAAGAGAAAGAGGCACACTAAAGAGATGGATATGGAGATTATTTCATTGGAGGACAATTCTGATGACCTGATTGATTTGACTGGGGACCAGTCTGACTCCAGGGGTAAGCTGCACTTAATTTTTAATTTAAACATGTTTTTTTTATTTATAGTATTTTTCCGCAGAGTTCTTAAGTTCGCGTCTCAGGGAAATAAATCCTTAAAATCTTTATTCGTTATTTTACGCTCGTAAGGGAAGGATTATCCAATTCTCTAAAACCTTGACTACCTTAGTACCAACCAAATTTATTAATATAATTTTTTGTGGATTATTCAGATATAACGGATTTTAATATGCTGTAACATTTTCTGTTTTACTAGGATTTTTTTAAATTAATATTGGTGCTCACATTGCAAATAAGTTACTACCACCATTGGCGTATCTATGGTTATTTCTCATGGCCCTGGTCACATAAAAAAAAAATACGCAGTTTAAAAGTCTCATTAACCTTGTGACGTTAAGAGGTATTCTAAAACTTCGAATCGGTCCAACATCCTGATGTGGGCACTAAACCATATTATAGTGGGCACGAAAGAAGACGGACAGAAAGCATACAAATACCTCTTGCCCTAAATTTGAGAATTGGGCAGTTAGACGATGAATGAAAATTTATGCGTTTTCTTCAATCCAGGTGATTTCGAAATGGAAAATGAGCGCTCCAAACAGCTGGAAAGACGTCGACGAGCCGCAGAATTCCTGAAGAAAGTAGGGGTTGACCCCGCGGCCGCTGCACTGCCTACCTCCTCGCTCGCTAGTGCTATGGTAAATATATTTTAATACAAAACCATTATTTAAAAAATACAGTAATTCAGTTATCTGGTTTCCATAGTGCAAGCTCTGTTTAGTTTGGGATCAGATGACTGTGTTTAAAAATGTACCAAGTAGGTTGTTTAACTTTTTATTGTTTATATTGACTTCTGATTGATCTGGATCTTGTCTGCCACGGAAATATTAATGAAAAAGATTTATTTGTAGCGATTATTATTTTAACATCAAAATAAATTTACTAATCGAGAATTATCACTAATTTTGAATTTAAGCTTGTGAATGTATTGTATTCTCTGTCAAAAGTAAAAAAAAATGGACACCAGATAGGAACTAAGTTCCATATTATAAATAATATGAGAAAGTATAATTTTTGTGATTATTTAAATAAAACATGGCTGCGATGACCGTTTTCCATCAGACTGGCTGTCAACTTGTTTGCCACCTTAGTAGTAACAAAATAAACAAATATTTTTGGTTCCGTAGTCACGTGGCAAATTAATTTACCCTAACATCTTAAGCTGCTTGTCCGATTAAATTTCCAATTACCAATATTTATGTATATTTATTTTTAATGTAACCGTTTTCCTTATATACCTACTAAGTAAGTTTTGCTAATTTAATAATTGTAATAATAGTATATATTTAGACTAACTGTTTTAATTGTTATGGAACATGCGGTGCTTACCTTTAAGTAATTGTTACACGGTTATTCCTATTTATCATATAATGTATCTTTATTTTAATGTATGTGTAAACAATTGTTGGTAAGCCTGAAAATAAATAAAATAAAAAATAAAAATCTTCGTCCTTGCCGTCTGTCGATTAGTCCATCAGTCCGTCAGTCCATCAGTTCGTCAGTCCGTCAGTCCATCAGTCAGTCAGTTCGTCAGTCCGCCAGTCCGCCAGTCAGTCAGTCCGTCAGTCCGTCAGTCCGTCAGGCCATCAGGCCATCAGTCCGTCAGTCCCTTTCGCAACGCGCGATAAGGAACTTCGTTCCAAAAATACTTGTGAAAGTATTATTTTGATACGTTAATTAATTCCCAAGTTATAGAATTTAAAGTGAGCTCGTGACTGCGCTCGCGCCGTATGACGTCATTTTCCAACAATCGCTCAGTCCGTTCGCGCTCTACCGTACCCACTACCTTACGTTTCCCTAAAAATCATTTATAAAAGCTTTACTGTAACGAAGTTTCAAGTGATTTTACATACCTATGGACATTCCTCATTACGTTGTTTACACCATGCTAATCACTGGTGGAATTACATATATTTACATTATATATATGGCAACATTCCTGTATCGTGAGGTCTTCGACGGACGTCTACGATAACTATTAAGGAATCGTTGTTTAGAAATGATTACCAGATTGGCATTATGCTTGAGAGATGACGATAAGGATCACCATATGTTGTTGGGACTTAGAAGACCATCAGTGTAATGTGGGTCTTATTATTGAGTTTGCCTTCCTCTTTGCATTTATAGAGCGTGAAGATATATATAATAAAAACTAACACATTTGTTTTTTTAACACAGGTTGACACCTTAGAATCAATCCGTAAGAAGAAAGCGGATGAAGAGGAAAAGAGACGGCGACGTGAGAAGCGGCGACATCGTGAGAGAAGAGGTAAATAAAAAAATATTCGACATTTACAATTTTATTCCATCATATAACATCGAGATGCGGTTGTCACGGAGTGTTTTGGGAGCAAAAACATCCGAGGCCGAAATTTCTTAAACAAATATAATATTAATAATGTATAAATTTGGATTAACATAACAGCAACTAATTTTAAGTTATTCATTTTATAATTTATGCAATTTAACAATAGAAAAAATAAATGTAATACTATATATTAAGGAATCACAAGTCTCAGCTCAAAACAACGAGCTGAGCAAGCGCAGAATGATGTTAATTTATAAAAATGTCTCGTATAAAAATATCTTCTATCTATAAAGAGAACGGACTAAGAGTCCGTAGAAAAGGTAAAAAAAAATATTATTCCAAATATATTTATTTGTCCATATATTTTATTAGGAGAAAAAAAACGAAAGCTTTTCACAAGAATAACGAATTAAAATGAAGGGTTCGATTGAATCTGAAGCTAACTTCATTCAATAGGAACTCCTCCATGTGATTTTCAAACGTATCTGTACGTAAACACTACAGAAAAATGTAAAAAATCCCATGATGTCGTTTCACCGTGAATCCACGTTCAGGCATAGCAAAGATTTATTATGGACGAAATGTATCGATCATATCTACCCTTAGAAGCCTCATCTGCCTTTATTTACACCGGCCCCCTTCTTACCTGACTAACCGAAACACAGTAATACAAATGCACTACTGCTTTTAGGCGTAACTTGGGTAACGTGTTAGTATGTTGCCGTACGAACTCTGCAATAAGAGCTCTACTGCTTTTATATGTCTTGGTTTTGATTGCTGAATGTGGTAAGGAAAATTCTCATCACATATCTGTGGTAGAATGTGGACAATTTACTGAGACCTCTTCCTACCTCTTGAAGGGTTAGTCCGCGTATATATGTTATGTTTATTTATCTAATCTTTATTTATTTTAGACTACGAGGACGAATCTGAGAGGTCACATAGGAAAAGTAAACGCAGAAAGTGCAGGTAAGCGTTTGTTAGGCTAAGACATAGTTTAATTAACATTTATTCAAATAGAAAACTATTCTGTATTCAAGATAAATGATCAAACAGTAACCAGTGTATTGAACATCCAAAAAGACACGGATACATAAAATTTGAATAATTAATATGGTTTTTAAGTACCAATCTAACCACAAAGAGATATCTTTTGATGCTGTGCAATTATGACGTCACAATTAGCTATTTCATACAAAAGTGCATGATCATTATGACATTTAATTAAAAGTTGCCAATTTGACATCATATCAGCCCCCTTATTCAGCTAATACATACTTCGTCGACGATTTGCCGCACGGAGGCCTCGGAGAGCTTACCTCTCACGTGATTGGGCAGTTAGCGAAAAAGACAGAGCATAGAACCCGCGACGAAACAGCCTCTAGCTAGTGTAATTTTCCTTACATAATCGAAGTTCAGTACACATCTCTTTTAACCAGTCTGAGTTTTAATTGAACAATATCTATCTAATTGCAGGTCCTCTGATGACGAGGAATCAGATTATGACGGGTAAGTGTATTTTTCTATCTAATCATTGAGGTCATAATCAGGAGACAGGTGTAGGTTTTCAATAAACTGTAGAAAGCGAGTAAGGTAGTTGGAAATTGAAAATAATGCATAGTAATAAAAATAGAACCTCACACTGAAATTTTAAAAATTTATTACTGTACGTTCAAATCCATCCCGAGAGGGACGACTTCTTACCAGGAAGACCTGGTTAGAGTCACTAGATGCAGCCGGACCAAGATCGGTCGTTGTGGAAATCCGTGGGGGAGACCTATGTTTATTATCTAGAGTAATAATCTCTACTAATATTATAAATGTGAATGTAAGTTTGTTACGCTTTCACACGAAAACAACTTAACCGATCATCATCAAACTTTGTACACATATTCTTGGAGGTATTAGAAGCAACATAGGATACTTTTTGTGCCGGGAAAATGTTACATCCCTCGGGAACGCGGTTGAAACCGCGGGGGACAGGTAGTAATATTATAAAGAAGAAATATAAATTTTTTTGTTTCTTTGTTGTGATTTAACTTAAAAACTTCTGGACCGATTTCAAAAATTTCACTTTCACTAATGGAAAGCTATATTATCAGCGAGTAATATAAGTTATATTTAATTCCCGTAATATCACGGGAACAGGAACTACGTGGGTGAAACCAGGGGCGCTACTAGTTTTATTATTAATAAGTTCTAGTATAGTTATTTGAGCCCTACCATGATTGTACTTTTGAAACCAGACAACTGACGTAGTACATTACACTACAATGTAAATATGTATATAATTTTATACATACATATATTTATTAACACATTCTGAAACCTAATTAAATCTGAATAATTAATTTCACAGCTCAAAAAAGAAAAAACGCAAGAAGGAAAAGAAACACAGTTCCAAGAACAAAAAGAAGAGAAGGAAAGACTCGGAAATAGGGGATCAGCCTCTATCCAACATTGATTTGATGAACACCCTAAAAGAGTTGAGAACATCTTCTCCTACAAAAGAGTTGGGACTCCAAGTCATTGACGATAGATTGCGAAGTGCTAGACATGATTTTTCATCAGATGAAGAGAAATTGCTAGATAAGAAGAGAAAGGAAGAGAGGGAATACAGTGAGGGGGAGTGGTCTAGTGATAGTGAAGGAGATTCTGTATCGACGGCGAGCAAGAGAAACGATTGAAGGAGTGGTATAGTCAACGACATAAGAAGGTGACTATGAGCACGGACATCTATCGCTCATGTTATCGAGTGCGCTAAAATGCTGATTTGTATGGATAATTTAACACCGCACATACTGTAACTATAAAATGTGTAAGTGTGGAGTGGCGTTAGTGAACATTTTGTTTTTGTACAATTTTACCAATTATTATAGTTATTTGTCAATATCCAAAAAATTCTACCATATGATACCGGTTTAAACAGATGCATCTTCCAAGCTTGGTATATGTAGAAGCTTTTTAATGTTAGGTAAATAAATAATATGTACTTTCTTTCTGTTACATTTTCACTTTAATATATTGCATCACTTAAATTTATTGTAACTTTACTGGCGTCTTTTAAAAGGATGTTTGAGATAGTCTTACAAACAATCCTTCTTTAGTTTTAAATTAAATATAATGTTAATACGATAAGTATGTCTAAAATAAGTTAAATAAAGTACAAAATTGAATGTTCTTGGAATTATGATAAAATAAATTTACATTTAAGTCGTGGAAGCATTTAAAACGTTTTTTTCTAGGCTTGATATGCTTATTACATTCGCCAACATCATCACATAATCAATTAAAAGACAATTATGCATTAATTAAGTTTCTATATTAATAATTTTAAATGCATTAACTTTTTTTTTTTACAAGTGGCAACATTCATCTTGTGCTTGCTCTTAGATATAATGTAAAAAAATAAAGTTATTAAAAACTATGTACTAAATGATATACATGATACAACATATGATACAATTGGATAAGATGGAATTGCACTGTTTGCTTTGTCTTATAATAAACTAGCTGTCCCCCGCGGTTTCACCCGCGTTACTGAGGGATGTTACATTATTTTGTTCTTTCTATCATCAATAGTTTTCGTAGCGCATGCGATGTAAGGAATTTTTCAGGTTATGTTTTTACACATTAGGTTACGTTATTGGAGTTTTTGTAAATATGTATCCCTAATTTAAAAAAAAAAATGATCTTGCCTATGGCACCCTGGGATGGTGCAGCTTCCCAACGGTGAAATAATTTTTCAAATCGATCCAGTTTCGGAATCTATTCAATGCAAACAAACAACAAAATCTTTCCTCTTTATATATTACACTAGCTGCGGCCTGTGGCTTTGCACGCTTTCAATTCCGTTTATAAACCTTCCTCTTGAATGACTCTATCTATTGAAAACTGCATTAAAATCCGTTGCATAGTTTACAATTCTATAAAGGACATATACTTATAGATATAGATAAAATAATACACTAGAGACTATAAAATGAACTTCCTATTCATCCATTAATTACGTGAGGTGATTATGGCGATTTTTTCGATCCCCCCCCCATGCTAACAAAAAAATTGCGTGATATTTGCCGAGCCCCAACCCCCCCCCCCCCCCCCTCTCCCCCCATCTCCCCCATGTGACATTCGGTGAGATTCGGCTCAACCCCCCCTCCCATCTCAAATGCTTGTAATTGATGCATTAAATATTATTTTCCATTTTACCCTAAGACATTACACATTACTACTAGATACAAATTATGAATAAACATTGATTATATATTATTGCAGAGGTTTTTTACTTTGGATTATACAAAAAACAAATATCTAGTAACTAATTCTGCTGGATCTCCTTCTCTGTCAAGTCTCAAACAAGGAAACTCAACAGGAAATCAACACGTGTTTCGCTTCTACACGAAGCATCTTCAGTACCTCTACCATGAGTTGCTATCGAAACTTACTTTAGTCACTAGCAAGTAAACTACTATCGATACAGTATTTCTCGATAGCAACTGTCAAATTTGTTACTCATGGTACCGAATTTCTATAGCAAAGGCTAAAAAACGTTACTCGTTAGTGTTTACATTTCTATCGATTTTAGTTCTTAAGGTGACCGCTAGTGGCGCTGTACAGATTTGGCATAGAAATGTTTTACGCCGTCGCTAGCGAGTACGTACGTTAATAACTCATGGTAAAGGCACAGGACGTATTAGACCCGCTGTCACCGAGTCGACGCACGAGCACAGGCGTGTTAGATCGCTGACCGCCGAATACAAATAGGAGATCCAACCGAATTCGTTACTAGATATTTGTTTTTTGTTTAATCTTATAATAGAACGCCTGAGTCAATTAGTTATTTAAAATTAATGGTTGGTGGAACGTTTTCTTGATGTTAATATTGCCTCCGATTTCAAATACTACTATGTAAAGACATTAACATAATCAAATTATGAAAGAACATGTTAGCATAGTAAACGTTTAAAGCACAAATTATAAATGGATTTTATGAATCAATGTTTGGAAATGTATAGAACATACATTTTAATAGCGAAAGTACCATTGTATCTCCAATGCGAATTGTCTGTAATATAATATATTTAGTTTTATGGTTATTATGTATAATAAATTTAATTTTGTAATTAAAAATGATTTTTTTATTAAATATCCTGGAACATTCTTTACACCCTGCTAAGTGATCAGAGCAGATATAAAACTTTTTAAATACATTATTAAATATGTTTTTTAATAAATATCTTGGGACATTCCTTACAACGGCTATCTGATACCAAACTAAGCAGAGCTTGTACTATGGAATTCAGATAACCGATATACTGCCTTTTAGATACATACTTATAAAGATGGTTTTATTAATAAATATCCTAGGACATTCTTTACACACGGCCATCTGATCCCAAAACTTAGCCTTGCTTGTAGGTAGGTACTATGGAAACAATATAACTGATATACCAAGTAAACCTTTTCTACTTATATAAATATTTACATCCTGACACAGATCAAACAGACATAGATGCACACAAATGTTTGTCATGGGTGGGAATCGAAATCAAGACCTGTGGCGTGGCAGTCAGGATCTAACCACCAAGTCAACTTTTTAATCAACATCTAAGATTGCATCACTGCTTACCATCAGGTGGGATCGCAGTCAAGCACTAGTTTATATTATTAAAAAAAGAAAAAAAATATTTTATGACGGCATTGCGATTGACCTCAACCTCACCTGATGGTAAGTGAAGATGAGGCCGAAGATGGAGCTCGCTTTCCCGTTAGTAGCCTATTCATAATTTATTTGTAGCCTGTTATTCGTACCCACCAATTTTTATTAACATAAATTAAATGAATAAATATCCTGGGACATTCTTTTACACACGGCCATCTCTAAGCCAAACTAAGCAGAGCAGAGCTTGTACTATGGAAACAAGATAACTGATTATAATACATATACTACTTTTTTTTCTTAATACATATATATATATATATATACATATCTACATCCAGACACAGAACAACAGACATGTTCATGCACACAAATGTTTGTCCTGGGTGGGAATCTAACAGGCGACCTTCGACTTGGCAGTCAGGGGCGCTAACCACCAAGCCAATTGGCTTTTGGCAATTATTATGTTCTTTAATATTTCATACCTAAATATAAACATTATTCTGATAACTCAGAAACCATAAAATTATAGGTTATCAATGTTTATATTATTGTAAAATATTCGTACAAACTCGTTACTTTAGGCATTTGGTACACTGTTCTTTAATTAGTCTTTTTTTAGGTTTAAAAATGACAGAAAAATGTACCTTATATCTTTGTGATAGGGTTCATTAGATCAACTTACCTTTCTTTCAAAAGCAAAGAAAGCTATATTTTTTATGACGTTTTTATAAGAATACTAGCTGTACTCCGCGGTTTCTCCCGCGTTTAGAGTGATATAAGCATACATATGAACCTTCCTCTTGAATCATTCCGTCTATTGATGAAAATCGCATCAAAATCCGTTGCGTAGTTTAAAAGAGTTAAGCGTACAAACGGCGGATGGGACTTATTTTTTTTTATAGATACTATGTAAGGAAGGATAAAAGATTCTTGATATTGTTCTTGGATAACGGTTTCGGTCCCGTTTTTGCTATTTTGTACAAATACACTGAAGGCCGCTATAACATTTTATTTTTGAAAACACCTGTAAAACCCAGTGGCGTAGCTTGCCTCATACATGCATATTACATTTTGATGGGGGCCCAAATAAAAGATTTAAAGGATTATGGCGACTTCTTTTGTGTATATGTTTGGACGCATTATTGATACCGCTTTCTCTTCTTTTTTGGTTGTTTATCTTATTAAAAAGAGTTTGTATGTCTTTATAAGACGCCTACCTGAGAGTGCACAACGCCTTGCCAATTTCTTAGTACATAAAACAATCAATTTTAGCTCTTATTCCTAAAGGCATGGAATTCAGTAACATGTATTTTTTTCATAAGAAGGTATTCTCATTGGTTTGACCCTGCATTATCTGTACAATTATCGCAGTACAATAATTTTGAGAGTAATTTATGTAATTAATGTCGAAACACTCAAGTAGCTCATAACAAACTACATACATAATTTCCATGATAACAGTTACAATGTGTATTTTTAACCGACTTTCAAAAAAGGGTAGGTCTCAATTCAACGATGTCATTTTGTGTGGATACCTCATATCTTCGCAGAATGTGAATTGATTTAGAAAATTCTTATTTTATTTCATTTCATAAATACAATACAAAGGCACGGTAAAAGCTACGCTAACCTACAATTTTATAATACTAATTAAAATAAAGAATAAATATTCAAGAAATCATCTCACAATATGCCTACTGACTGATTAAATCCTCACCCATCCATCAGCAAACATATTACTATCTGGATTGGATTCCAGGAGTGTGTTAAGCTCAGTGAAGGTACAAGGTATGGGCATTAAGCAGATCTGGATCAACAATATTTCCAAAAGGCGCCTTTTACCTTTATATGAACTCGTGAGAGTATAAATGTTCTCTGATATGAACAAACATGAATACTTTCCTAGATAACCGCCAGCTTTTATAAGTAGCACAGTTCGTCCGAAGGGTACTTCCACTATGTACGCCGTAAAGCAGTAGTGCGCTTGTTTTACTGTTACAATTAAAAAAGTAAAGGGGCGGGTGAACTTACAGGCACACGAGACTTAACAGCTTCAGACCTCAAGGTCGTCAACGCATTGGCGATGCTCCTAGTATTGCAAATGTGCATTGGCGACGGTGACCACTTACCATCAGGTGGACCGTCTGCCTTATTGTCAGTCTATTTGACATAAAATAAAACTGCTAATAAAACTTCATAGCATATCGATGGATCGAAATGCGTATGAAATCAAGAAATAATCTTTCTTCCCACCCAAGTATTTTCATACCCCCATGTTATTTTAAGTTCATAATCTTATCGTAAATAATCCATAGACATACAGGTATTTTGATAAACATATTTTTCGCTGGTGATAGCTAAACTTCTCTGTATTTTTCCCATGCAATACCCCCCCAAAAACGTTATTTGTTGTTCAAATTTAAACGTTGTTCCTACGTGATAAAGTCTTACTCAAAAACGTATTTTCAGGAAAGCAGCTGTGTCAATCAATTTTCAAGAACGTGTTCGACGGCGTTTTGTATAGAACTTTATACAATTGTTTTACAGTCTAAATTACTGTGCAATAAGATAAAAGGAGCGGGTTTATTTGAAAGTACCGAAGATCAAATTGTCAATGTCAATTCTATAATCCATTGAAAATTTGCACTGTTGTTTTATCTTCCCTTAGCAAGGTTTATGCTTTATTGTAAAATCACCCTTATTGTCTTCACGTTAAGATGCATTTGTTTAATCAGTGCTTAATTGCACGATGATACAGTACATGTGATCCTTATTGTATACTAATAAAGTACAATTTTCTATATATACTAGCTGCCCGGACAGACGTCGTTCTGTCAAAATAAGTCCATACAAAAATGCAGGAATTCGCTCGCAGCGCCACCTACCGGGTCCAATTGTAAATCTAAACCATTCTCGAATCTCCACGAACACACACAAAAAATTTCATCAAAATCGGTCCAGTCGTTTAGGAGGAGTTCAGTCACATACACACGCACACAAGAAATATATATATGTATTAAGATTCTAAAACGTCTTATAGGACATATTATAATGACAACAATGTTCGGATGTAGCTCGCTTTTGCTGAACACATTTTAATGAATTAAATCTTTATTTAGAAGAGTAATTGCAGAGTTTATCCGGTTTGTCTTAGCAAAAGGAATCTTATGAACCAGCGTTAGAGTCTAACTGTTCATAAGCGTCTGAAAAGTCTTTAATTTGAGATCAGTGGCCGTATGTAAAAGAATGTCCCAGGGAATACCCGAAATTACAATTAAAAATATTAATACTAAATATATTATTTATTTTTAATACTTTTACTTTGTAGCTGCTCATTTAGTTATTAATCCCCTGATGGTTGACAAATAAAACGTATTTTTTATTTCTTAATTTAAAAATTGTTCCTATTTATTTGAACATGGCTGAATCAAAAGTCGCGAGGCAGAACCATGTCTATCAGATCTATTAAAGTATTAACATTATCTAACTAAACCTATCCCGTTGTTTTATCAATGATAGCACTACTTGAGATGCGAATTGACACTATATAATCGTTCAGATAACATCTTTAAACTATTGTTTTATTGTACTTAGCAAGGATACATTGTGTAAAAAAATAATTTGCAAGAAAAATGGCTTCCGAATTAGTAAGTATGAGTGTAAATTTTATTTTGGGGTAATATGTAAAGAAAAACAAATTCGGCAAATAAGGGCAGCGTCGGCGCAAGGATGGGGCATTGTGGGCAAACTCCGGACAAGTTGCTCGAAAATAAACCTCATTTGAACTGCTTACGAATCAACATTAGCTCATAATTTCATTTAAAACTTTAATATTCGTTCATTTAGCATAGTACCTTCTAAAATATTACTCTGTCGAATTATCAGAAAGGACCAGTGTCCATGATCGACCCGTCGCAGTTGCTCCGACCGGAGCCGAGCTTCAACGACAAGCCGATCGATGCATTCCGAGACTACACCATCGACGACACGGATCCCATCAAGGAGCGCGTGCGCAGGACTTACTACACAATGCACACCAATGTAACTGTGGATCTAGTTAAACGTAAGTTATGGTTTAGTCAGCTGTTATAAATTCGAAAGTGTATTTGACTATCTTTTGAATGAAATTTGGTAAAAATATAGAACCGATCTTAGGGAAGCACATAGGCTACATTTTGCTGTTAATAATTTCTTCCCTTTATAATGCGGGTGAAAGCGCGGGGCGGAATCATACTAAATATATAAATAATATCGAAAGTTAGTGCGGAAGTATGTATTTTTGTTACACTTTCACGTAAAAAACTGAACTTTACCTGGAAGAACAAACATAACTACTTTTTATTTCGAGTAAATGCGAAAATCGCGGTCCGAGAGAATATATTCCTGAGTGTGGAGTGAACTCTAGTAGATTATACTTAATGCAGGAATTAGCCCCAAAGTAAATTAATATCCATATGGGATGATAACTTTAATTATCTTCATTAAATTTGATTAAGTAGCTTTAGTAACTTTAAATTTGACCTTCAAAAGTGCCTTCCGAGGGCTGAAACTGAATAAATGGTTTTGAATTTTGAATATGAGTAGTCTAAATCTCTCTATCTAGGGTCTAGATGTTGTGTATAAACTACAACGATTTCTAAAATTCCTTAGAAAAAAGAGAGAACTGGCTCAAGTTCAATCATTTCAAGGCAACGATTAAAGATGCTCTGATCAAGTTGAACGACCTGGTGGACGAGTCAGACCCTGACACCGACCTGCCGAACATCGTGCACGCCTTCCAGACCGCCGAGAGGATCCGGGAGGACCATCCTGACGATGACTGGTTCCATCTTACTGGACTGATACATGATTTGGGCAAGGTAATGGAATTATTGATACCGTATTGTTTATTTGGTAGAATTTAGTTGCTTCCTCGTTAATTATCTTTTCTTACTAACTTTTAATGACAAAGTTCACCCACAACTAGAGATATGCCTTCAAAAGGAAACATTTTTGATATGCGAAAAATATTATCATTTGAGACATAAGATTAATTCGAACGAGAAACTTTCTTATAAGTCCAGAAAATCGAGAAGAAAGTCACTAGCGATAGCTACTATAGCTTCAGGCTAGACGATCCATTAAGAGTTTTAAGACCGTTACTTTTGAGCATCTTAAACCATAGCATTATTGGTCTTAAGTCTAAGAAACATAACAATAACAAAGTCGCTTTCTCTGTCTGAAACTACGCAACGGATTCTGATGCGGTTTTTTTAATAGATAGAGTGATTGAAGAGGAAGGTTTTTATGTATAATACATGTGACATCCCACGGGAACGCGGGTAAAACCGCGGGGGACAGCTAGTATATAATATACTACAGTTGATGAGATGTTATAGATGGATATACACTTAAATTGTAAAGATCTCAAAGGCCTATTTTGACAGTTACGAATGTTATTGAAAATTTTTCTTTATTGCGTTTGAAATAAGGTTTATATCTAGTAATGTAACGGTTAATTGATGATTACTTTTATTTTTTATTTATATTTTTTTAAGTACTTACAATAATGCCATAGGGTGAATGTTTCTATTACAATCTTATTTGTCAAAACGGCTTATTAGATCTCCACAAAGTTTATTCCACAATCACTATAAGTACCTAATAAGAATGTCTGTAATTTCTTTAAAAAAACCAAATTGTTTTGTGAGATTAAGTTAAAATCTAATATTACAGGATAATTACAGTTGAATTGTTTTTTTACATTGTAATTTTATTCCAAATCGCATTTTTTATTACCCAATATATAAACTCTGTGGTTACTAGTTTAGTTACCTTTTGCCCTGTTTGCCCATACCTTGTTCGAACGTCGAATATTTGAACGAATAAAATATCTGCAAAATAAATGATATGGACAAAACAGACGGAAAACTAATGTAAATATTATCTGTATATAATATGATAACCTCATATAAAATTGATGATCTGTAATTTCAATACTGAATCTTGAAATTGATAGTGTTGTTTGTACACTTAGAATTATTTTGTTATCATTAGATAGGTACCTATTTCTTTAGTATATTAATAAATGTCTCTAGGAGGTCCCCTTGTTTAGACTAAAACTAAAAAAAATATTTATTTGGTACCACGTTTTATTATAAAATTGATTAGAACAAATTATCAATCCATTGTCATCAAATCCAGTGGCGAATCCAGGCATGCCCGTTTGGGCAACCAGTGTATCAAAGGCGTAATAATAACAAGGAAATGACGTAATTGAAAAAAAGCATAAAACAATATATCTTTGTTTTTTTTCTCTATCTGATAAATTGTTATTTAATCATTATGTTCTGTACAGTCATAAAAATAAATATGTAACCACACAGAGTTCTGCCGTTCATTTATCTTAATTTTTAGACGGCTTCAATATTGCAACAATTCTGTCACTGATAGTGCTATTGAATTATGTAAAGGGTTCAGATATTATTTCTGAACTGTCCGTGGTTTCTTATTTTGCTCGTGACCGTATCTAAAGGGTGCCGAGTCTGTTCATCACAAGGGTGTATCATTTTTACTGTATGGGGACCTCTTTTCTTAGAATACGTGGTACTTTTGTCTCGTTCATAAAATATTATAAACTTGCTGTCTTCCGCGGTTTCACCCGCGTTCCTGAGGGATTTACATTTTCCCTGGATAAAAAGTAGCCTATGCTACTCAGTGATAATGTAGCTTTCTAATGAAAAAATAATTATTAAAATCGGTCCAGTACTTTTTGAGTTTATTCGTTACATACAAAAATACAAATCTTTCCTCTTTATAATATTAGTGTAGATTACATAACATCAGCATGTTAAAACCAACATTAAACAGCATAAAAGGAACCAAAGAATTGCTTTTATTGTATGGTAGGAAGAAACTCTTATCTTGATTGAAGATTTTAGAAAGTTAACTAAATATTTATACTAATACAAAAAAAAAATTATAATACATAGTGACACAGAAGTCGACAAGTCAAGAACAGAGTAATTATAACCAGGGCGAGAGGAGTGAATAGGCTGTCCCATTGTCCTGACCCATCATCATATCTCTTGATCACCAGGTGATGGCATTCTACGACGAGCCGCAGTGGTGCGTAGTGGGAGACACTTTCCCGGTGGGCTGCAAGTGGGCCGACTCCATCGTGTACGGAGCCGACAGCTTCAAGGACAACCCTGACACCTACAACCCTAAATACAAGTTCGTTGTTTCTTTTTGCTATGCATATAACACACCCGGAAAGTGTAGCTGGTATGAGGTACCAGTCGGGTGGGTACTCTGCAGGGTACTTGATTTGACACCGTCAAATGACTGGAAGTCAGAGCGCGCGATTTCTTTTATTTGCCGTATGGATTATGTTCTGTCTGTAGTAGGTATTTTTCTTTTCAGTTGATTGCTTCAGTAGTTGGGGCCTAAATGAGTTAAGGCAAAGAATTCAATGCCCTTTATTCAGATGGCGTGTTTCTGCGGAATATATTATATGTATTTTTCTGACTACAAACAAATGCCACTATAAATCAAATCATTAAAATTTGTTTTAACCGTAACGGAGCTGAGACAATCACAATAACACATCTGCAGATATTGGAATTCTGAATACCTACATAACCATTTATTCAGTCACCTATGAAGTCAGCCTTCAGCTCTTCATCTGAGGGGAACCTGCAAAATCTTTGACATTTGAATCTCCGAAAGGTTTAATTTCAAAAGAAACTATAAATGTAGATAACAATATTAAAATACCTATTGTTCTGTCTTCCAGCACAGAGTATGGTATGTACAAGCCTCACTGCGGACTGGACAACCTGCTGATGTCCTGGAGTCACGACGAATACCTCTACCAGTTCCTCAAGCACAACAAGGCTAAGTTGCCGGAAAAAGGACTTTATATGATCAGGTAAGAGAACTTGGTACCAAGAAAATACCACGTAACTATATTTGTATGGTATATTTAAATATCCTGGGACATTCCTTACACATTATCTTTTGATCCCAAATTAAGTAGAACATGTAATATGGAGACCAGATAACTGATATACTAATTAAGATAAAAATAAATATTTCATCAAAATACATAGGTACTTATACATATTTCTACCCAGATACAGAACAAACAGACATATTCATGCACGCAAATGCTTGTGAGTGAAAATCGAATCCAATACTTGTGGCGTAGAAGTTAAGGTCTCTAGTCAACTGCCCCTTGTAACCTCGTAACTAGTAACTAACTAGTAACCTTGTAACTAGGTGTAAGTGCTCGCGTATATACTGGGAACGTGTTAAGAGCATGCTGGTAAATATAAATGTTTCAGGGAGGCACGTGGGACATGGTTCTATCCAAATCAAACTAGTGACTTATCTACCGGAACTTGTCTAGTTTGTGAAAATTTCCGCTAATTGTTTTTGTTGACAAACTGGCTTAAATTGTACCCACACACAGTTAAATAAAAGCTAGTAAAAACCTGATTTATCCGCAGATATCACTCCTTCTACCCGTGGCACGCGGGTGGTGACTACCGGCACCTGACCAACGAGAAAGATGAAGAGATTCTTCAATGGGTACTAGAGTTCAAGTGAGTTTTCCTTACCATTTCTATTAATTACCTCATCAAGCGAATGTGAGTCTGTCATCTGTTTGTTACACATTCACAACCGAAGCAATTTCTAATGAGACTGCAGGTGAAACCACACGTCTGCACATGATATTATTATAACATCAATGGCTTAATTTGAATATAAAGGTCAAAATAAAACAAACATTCATAGCAACCTACATCTAATTTACTTTAAAGACCAGCTATGATATTCTGTAATGAAACTCAACGATGAATTGACGAAGTGACTATTCCCTGTCTCTCTCGCAACTTGGCAATAAGATGAGAGGTCTAGTATCCGCGTGTTCACCTGATCACTTGGCTTTTGGTTTGAATAGCACGGCAGGTTGTAATCCTCATCTACACCTACCTACACACTTATTGGTATAACAAAAAATAATTGCAAATACTAAAGGTGGGTGGATGTGGTCTCCAGAGTAGAAATACATATGTATAGACAAATCCTATTAATATTATAAATGCGAATGTTTGTATGTATGGATGTTTGTTACTCTTTCACGCAATAACTACCGGACAGATTTGGATGAAACTTGGCACATAGATAGAGGATATCTTGAATAACATATAGGCTATTTTTTATCCCGGGAAAACGTGACATCCCTCGGGAAAGCGGATAAAACCGCGGGGGACAGTTAGTAGTTTATAAAACAGGGGAAATTTTTATTAATAATGTTACCTATTTAATTTGATATTTATTGTTTATTATTATAGCAAATATGACCTGTACACGAAAAGCGAGAAAATGCCAGACATCGAAGCCCTGTGGCCATACTATGAAGGTCTCATCGAGAAGTACATTCCCGGGGTCTTGGAGTGGTGATTAGGGACCCTAAATCTTATCAGACGAAATTGTAGATATTGCCATTCCTTGTACATAACGAAAGCTGGATATTGTAATGTTATTTTGTATTATTTATAAACCTGTTAATTGTTGTACATTTATTTATATTATCTTGTTAAATAAAACCGTCTCACAAATTTATTTTACTGCTATGAATGGTGTACCTAAGATCAGTTTAGAGTAGTAGAGCTCGTAGTGCAGAGTTCGTCCGGGGGAAGTACTACTACCACCTTACCCATTTCCGCCGTGAATCAGTAGTGCAATTGTATTACCGTGTTTCGGTTAGAAAGGTAAGGGGGCCGGTGAAATTACAGGCACATGAGACTTAACAACTTCACGTCTCAGGGTCGACAACGCATTGGCGATGCTCCTAGTGTTGCAAATATCCATAGGCGGCGGTGACCACTTACCATCAGGTGGACCGTCTGCTTGTTTGTCGGCCCAAGTTGCATAAAACAATAAAAATAAAAAAAGTCCTAGAAATAAGAATTGAAAAGTATTTATTGACAGCACAACAAGATAACGATAGAAATTACAAGGGTAACTAACCAATGTTATAAACAATCTGCTTTTTCTTAGCAAGCCCAGTCTTCATCGCCTTTTATGGACTACATCACTAAAGCGTCTGTTAACATAAACAAGACCTTATAATATAATTAAAAAACTAAAAACCACTTTATTAACCCTCGCTTCTAAATGCCAGTACCTTTGTACCTGACTTGTCAAAATAAATAAATTAGCCCAAACCAGATCAAATGAAATGAATTCGACTTATCAAAATAAAACAAATAAGCCTGAACTCGAGTAGTCAGCTAATTCACTGAAGAAGTCCAAATCTAATGTATAGAACTCGTTAAAGGAAAGAAGTGAGCCCAAACTAAATTGATTTACTGATAGCCACTGAAGAGTTCCACTAACCCCCTACTGACTCCATCATCAGACATTCGTTATCAAGTGTAATGTATAGCTGGATACACTGGATAATTTCACTATTCACCTCCTGACTCCATCAGATCAGCTCGATGGCATCAACTTATTGTATAGTCATCCGGATCCCACATACTTGCAAAGTTTCAAATCGTTTGGACAATTAAAAGTAGGTTAAAATCGACATCCGAAATTTGATTACATTGTTAGTTACAAGCTAAGCAGTGGCGTCGCTTGCCTTAGACTGGCCCTGTATTATTATTATATATATATTTTTTAATTAAGAATGGACTCGTGTTTGGTCTGCAACTGACCTCAGAAGGTGTTATGACGAGGCCGAGGTGTTGCATGCTTACCCAGAAAATGCCTATTCACTCCGACTTGAATAAATCCAGGTTAAAGCTGTCGGGAAACTCTGACTCCTTTGCTGTTCGTATAACGAAGGAAGAAGCGAAACGTTTTATTTTATTTTTTGCTTGTCGATCGTTTTGGCAAAATTTGTTTAGACCAGTTTTCTGCCAGACGTACTGTGTCGTCTGTAGCAAGCGAAACGTTGTGTTCGTAAAAGCGGGATATCGATAACGTGATGGTGGAAATTCTCCCGGCGCGACGGCGCCTTGTGGTTCGATGGATTATATTTTGAATTTAATTATTATTATTATTATTATAAAAAAAAATATGAAAGATTTAAAGTATTATTAATGATTTACAATTTTTTGCTTACGTTCGGGGGCCCTTTAGCTCGGAGCCCCGTATCATTTATTGATTGTAGCTACTGAAGCTAATAAAAGCGTTTCAAAAACGTCTTTAAGACCAATCAATTTGAAGGTGCGGTCTAATGATTGAATTGGGCCATGACAAGCGGATAAGCGCAGTTGCTTCAATGACAATGACAATTGTTGATGTTAAAAATAAAATCATTCAATTGACGTTCATCTTGTGCTCGTGCGATATTAATATCCTTAAGAACTCTTCCTGTTTGAGCTAGGGTTGCGGCTAAGGATATTATATAGAGAAGTCCCGGATTGAATCGTCTAATTGTAGTAATTTAGGGGCAAATTTTTTTTTTCGTTGTTCTGTCGTATAAATAAACGATTCATATCGGATAAATGATACTGGTTTTAAAATGTCAGAATCGATGGCTTGTAGTGTTCGTCAGGCTATCCCACAAATACACCTATGTTCATGCGTCGATATTAATGTAGCAAATAAAGTAATAGTTTCAGGCGGCAGTAGATTCGGTTCATTTGACAGCTCCTGTCATCGCACAGCCAATCAAACTCTTTGCTTGTCTCACGTCACGTGGCCAGTAACTTGCCAGTTTTAAATATATTTTCTGTACGAATAAGGTAGTAGATTTGACGTCGTCAACTAGCCAGAAATAAGCTCGTATTCAGGCCCCGTTAAAAGTGGATAAAAAACGCTGGTTACAAATTACCTAAAAGAAGTGTGTCGTAGTTATACGTACCTAAATATATGTTAAAGTCTGGCCATTCATAAGTGCCTGTGCTATGGCTATTTGAATAAATATAGGTATTTCATTTCATATGTAAGGAGGAACTATGTTCAGCAGTTGACATTCCTCGACAGAGTTTGATGATGAAAAAAAAAAGTAAAGAGCTCATTGTTACTTCAGTAACACTTTGACTTTAGTGACACATTTTGTAAAGGAGTTCTTATGTTTTGAGATTTCATGAGGTTACATTTTAAAGCAATGATGCTCATTGGAGCAATTGTTAATTGTAACATTTTTAATTTGTCTTCTTATTTGTTTCTACTCATAAGTGTCATATTTTTATTACATTTTCTCCTATTTTTTATAAACATCATTGGAGAACAGATAAAGTAATGATATTGACTCAACTGCGACGCACTTCGTTGGGAACATTCATTTTGATAGTTCAATTATTAAATTAATATTAATAAATATAAAAGTTTTTTTTTTCAGTTGTAAGTATTTCAACTTGAAGTTGGCGACAACGGTTGTAAAATATTGTTTTAATGATTAAAGATTAAAGATTACTGTTTTAAAATTAGCTTTTTGACTCTTATAAACAGGCTTTACATGTGTTTTCATGTAATATTATATTTTTATTTAAATACGAGTCATTGATCAACCCTGATGACTTCAAGACCCACATTCATTTCATATCAATGTATTCTCGAGATTCATTCTGAATCTAGATCTCGTACTAGATTCTAATCCTGACAGTTTCAGCTATTATATAATGTACCTTTAACAAATTCAGCATCAGAACTAGTTTACAGAAATTCAAATCAAGATTTAATTTAAGAATAATGCGTGAGTAGCAATTTTGAATTTTGAATTTAGTTTGATAAATTTATCTAATTTATAAATGTACTAGCTGTCCCCCGCGGTTTTACCCGCGTTCCCGTGGAATGTCACATGTATTATACATAAAAACATTTCTCTTCAATCACTCTATCTATTAAAAAAATCCGCATCAAAATCCGTTGCGTAGTTTTAAAGAATTAAGCATACATAGGGATATAGGGACATTGGGACAGAGAAAGCGACATTGTTTAATGCTATGTAGTGATGATTTAAAAAATATCTGTCCCCCACGAAGTAGTTAACTTGAAATTGATCTGTATTTATAAAAACGAACTGTCCCCCACTGTTTTACCCGCGTTCCCAAGAGATGTTACAATTCCCGGAACAAAAACCTATGTGCTCCAAACTATAATATATCTCTGTGCCAAATTTCATCCAGATTCGTTTAGCCGTTCTGGCATGTTTGAGTGACAAACATCCATTCAAACATTCACATTTATTATAGTATAAGATCATAGATTATGTTTTAAATGCCTTCTTATACTATTACCAGTTAGTGATGAATCTTTTGTGAGTTTTTCTATGTACTTACGTCAAGGTTTACGACAGAATATGTCGCATAACAACGTATGCCCAGAACACTTAGTGTCTATTAATCTATACAAACTACCTGACCCGGCAGTCGTTATCCTGTCTTTAATGAACATTGGATTCGAATTGGTATCACTACATAGTATAAACCAAAGTCGCTTTCTCTGTCCCTATATCCCTATGTATGCTTAAATCTTTAAAACTACGCAACGGATTTTGATGCGGTTTTTAATAGATAGAGTGATTGAAGAGGAAGGTTTTTATGTATAATACATGTGACATCCCACGGGAACGCAGGTAAAACCGCGGGGGACAGCTAGTCATTAATAAAAAGAAAATACCAAGAACATAGTGTTTATTATTCTTGACAAGTAACCTTTAATATTAGGCGTGATAGCGCTCTGAACTAACCGTGATGAACAAACACTTCTTACAAAACTCACTGTACATCACAATACAATTTTCCGATTTAATTGACTGAAATGTGCACTAAGTAATGGTAATTAATTATTTTATCAATATAATTCCGACCCATGCCTCTGTTTTAAACGATATTGTCAAACGACTTTTATGTAATACACCATAAGTTTACATTAGAAAAGTTAATATGGTCGTTACTTTTCTTAATTTTTTTAATTTCCCGCGCAACTTTCTTAATTTTTTCTTTTATAAGAACCTTCTCCTGACAATAACAAACACAACAAAAAAAGTATTCGCGAAATCGGTCCAGCCGTCCATGCGTGATGCCGTGACCAAGGGAAATGTGGATTCATTTTTAATAGAGGACTCCAATTATTTACCCGCACCCGAATTGCGTAACTCTCTCGGATTTAATGTGGAAATGTAATTCATAAAAGATTGATGGTTCGGCGCACAGTCAGAGTAGCACAAAACTCGTAGTACTATCAATGTACTACAAAATTTACTGTAACGATGATTCCGATCGCGATTAAACTTTAGTGAGTACTACGCACTCCTGCGATTTTAAAACCAAAGAAAGACGCAATAAAATTATTGTGGGGGGCAGCTTATATATACGCAACGTATTTAATAATATATTATAATATAATATCAAAGTACCTATTTAAGATGCAATAAATACATTTTTAATTTTATAAAAATATTATTTTTATTTTTCGCCATGTTGTTATCACTATTACGTCTTTTGTTAGATAAACTCTGACTGGATTGGTGTTTGACCTCCTTATCAGTTATCAATTAGCATTTAAGATCTGACAGTGACCCGAGGAGTTCAGTCTTTAGTGTCGAAGTGGTTGTACACGGACGGAAACATGAAGCCCAAACCAGTGAGTGTCTTTTGGAATATCAAATATTTTTTGGACCATTTGAGAGATTTGGTCCATGATATTTTTTTTATTTATTAAAATATATTTACCTTTATAATGTACTGCCTGGTTTTCTATATAAGATGGTATGCATTACACGCCTGTAATGATTTGGCAGAAAAACATAGGATTTTAGGAAAAGAAACATTTTTCAAGTTGCCCTTAAATTCAGAAAAAACCAAGGGTCCATAAAAACCAAATTTTTCCATGAGATTTTGTATGAACTGAAACCTATAGTTTTAATGGCTTTATACGGTTTTTTCTATGAACTCATGCCCAAACCTCACGCTTCGAAGATGCAGTGCAATGATAAATAAATATCTTGGAATATCGCAGCTATCCCTCGAACTATGCAGAGCTTGTACTATGAGAGCTAGATGACTGATGTATCTACAGAATATAATACTAACTTACTTCATTAAATTTTCATAAACTATATGCACCCAGAGAAAGAATAAACAGAAATGTTAATACATGTTTGCACTGGGTGAAAATCTAACCCCAGACCTATGGCGTAGCAGGGTTCGGCCAATCA
Source organism: Habrosyne pyritoides (assembly GCA_907165245.1). NCBI lineage: Eukaryota > Metazoa > Arthropoda > Insecta > Lepidoptera > Drepanidae > Habrosyne > Habrosyne pyritoides. The sequence continues at coordinate 2,887,481 of OU015606.1, forward strand.
TATTTCTTTTGGAATTTACAATGTTACGGCTCCGATGCCTATAAGCAAAGTTAATGATATTTTTTTAAATTGACACAGAGCTGTAGTCTATTTTGCTCGGTACATAGATTTTTGATGTAATTTAAAAAACAAACGAACACGAGCACAGATCGACGAAGTTAGATTTCCACCTCGATAAACATTTGTGTGCATGAACATGTCTGTTTGTTCTGTTTCTGGATGCAAAATATGTATACCTATATTTAGAAAAAGAAGTTGTAAATGTAGTAGGATACCGTTTTCTGGTTTCTTTAATTCAAGGTCTGCTTAGTTTACAATCAGAAGGCCGTGTATAAAGTATCTCCCAGGATATTTATTAATTTAGGTATGCATACTTCTTCTCTAATAACTAAAAGGCACGTTAAAATTTTCGCCTAAACAAAACTGATATCTTTTGAAAAGTTCCCAAACTAGAACTAACACTATTTCATTACCAGGATTCCCCCATCTCCATGCTGGACCCCTCGCTGCTCCTGCGGCCAGAGGCGGTGTACAACGACAAGCCAGTGGAGGCCTTCAGAGACTACACGATCGACGACTCGAACCCCATCAGGGAGCGCGTGCGAAGGACTTATTATGACATGCACACTAATATGACTGTGGATTTTGTTAAGGGTAAGTTTCTATCAATCCAATTGATTATCGATCATTATTTATCAAAACTGAATTAATACTAATGTATATAAACATAAGGAAAATAGATTTCCTTTGAAGTACCATCACCTCAAAACTACTGAACATATCGGAATGGGGCTGCTACCATTCGACGCAGAATTTTTCGTAGATGGATATAGGCTATATATGATATCGATAAACGCGGGTGAAGCCGCTGGGGACAGCTAGTCTATAGTATAAGGAAAATAGGGTTCCTTTGAAGTACCATCACCTCAAAACTACTGAACATATCGGAATGGGACTGCTACCATTCGACGCGGGATTTTTCATACGATAAACGCGGCTGAAACCGCTGGGGAAAGCTAGTAATATTATAAATGCGAAAGTTTGTCAGGAAGGAGGTATGGATGTATGTTACACTTTCTCGCGAAATTTCTCTTGGCAAGATTGTTTATAACCTGAATTAACATGGGATTATTTTATTAAAACAGGTACCTACATATCTGTGACTAATTATCTAAGGGAAGCCTTGAGGATATATTCATCTGTTTTTGCATGTCTCCTCGGTGGTCGAGTGAATATGTTATGTATGCTATTAGAAATTATTGTTTATGTGAAATTAAAGAAGATGCAAGAGATGTCGACAGAAGGTATTTGACCCCTGGTCAAAGAAATCAATAACAACAATTAAAAATTCAAAATTTTTGTTTAAACAGGTAAAATGGACAAATGGCTCAAGTTCAACCACTTCAAGGCCACGGTAAAGGATGCTCTGATCAAGTTGAACGACCTGGTGGACGAGTCCGACCCTGACACCGACCTGCCGAACATCGTGCATGCCTTCCAGACCGCCGAGAGGATCCGGGAGGACCATCCCGACAAGCCCTGGTTCCACTTGATTGGGCTTATTCATGATCTTGGAAAGGTTAGTCGAATAAGGCTCGACATTAAGACTGGTGTTTCCATGAACTTCTTCAGTTAGTCAGAGGAACACCATAAGAAAATAATTTAATTATACAGGGTGACTGGTGAGATACCTTTGATATTTATGGAGAGTACTCGTACTCGATCCTCGTTAAAATGATGTAATAAAATTAGGTGCTTCATTTTTGACCAAAATTTCTCTAAAAATAAGTGAAATGTGGATATTATGCTCTCTAAAACGCTGCGGTGTGATCTGGTCACGTGCGGCACACGCTAGTCCCAACATGTCCTAAGCCCGTTTGTTGGATTTGGACATTTATGGTGATAGTCTTCCTAGATTTAAAAAAAAATTGAAGGACTATCTTGGGTTTAGGCATGGGTAGGTAGTACCAGCCCCTGCATGGACCTAGATAGTAGGTCTATGTTTGTTTCTGTTATGTTTTGTGATTTTTTTATTTTATTTATAATTTAATTTTGTTTCTTAGTTTTGTATACCTTAATTTAACTTTTTTAATTTTTGTTTAATTTATAATAGCGGTATAAGTTGTTGGTGTTAGCTGTGATTACCTATAATTAAGTGAGCACAAGGCATGTTATCTCTGTAGCGTCTTTTTTTGTCTTAGTTGTGTGTATCATTTGTTGGTGATCCTTAATAAATAAATAAAAGCCAGGATTAAAGTATGAAGGGAAAACGGATCATACTAATGGGAATCATACATGGGGAGAGGTCTTGATGTAGGTAGGCAACAGCTGTACAGTGTACGTACCTATGTATTCTGTGTTGATAGCGCGCTGCGCGTATCCAAGTATTGCGCAGGTAAATACGGGACTCTCGGTGTACTGTTTACTAAGTTTACTAAGAAGTAAATTAATTTTTTATTTTTAATGTTATTTTTTTTCATCATATATGATCGTCAACTATCACATCCTCAAATATAGAAGGTATCTCACCAGTCACCCTGTATATTTTTGTTATTATTTTTTGCTATGTTACCTGTTTGTGCTATCTATACACGCCATTATCATTATTGTTTTAAATGTGAGATGTGTTCGACATTCAAATAAAATAAATAAGAAATAAATTTAAGCGAAAATAAATTCCACTGCTTCGCAGAAAATGTAAATAACCTTCATTTTGAAAATTAAACGTTATGTCAGTGGAGATGTGAGTGATCAACAAAAGCATTCCCAGAGAGGGTTGGCGTCAGGCAGGCCGTCGACCTTAAATCTCCAATATCTTCTAATGCGTAATGCACCGAATCGGCAGAATAATTGGGTTCGATGATGAATTCAGATTATAAAAAACGTTACCTTGCTGCGTTTCATGTTGGTCTCTCAGTACCTTTGTCATTCATCAAAATAGTTTACATCTAAATTCTAAACGAAATCTCCTCGTTTTTTTTTTAGGGAAATTAAATGCTGCCAGAATGTTTCTGTAACTACCAAATCATTGTATGACCAGGTGATGGCTTTCTACGAGGAGCCGCAGTGGTGCGTGGTGGGAGACACATTCCCCGTGGGCTGCAAGTGGGGGGACTCCATCGTGTACGGACCCGAGAGCTTCAAGGACAACCCTGACACCTACAACCCTAAATACAAGTTCGTTTCTTTACCTACCTACTTGTTTATTACTCCATGTGAGGTTTAATGTTATTAATCAGACTTTTTTTTAGCGACTTGGGCAATATGAATAACAAATCATCTGCTCAATTCACGACATTGACAGAATATTTGTTATGTATTGATGAGATTTTAAGAGTTCAGATAAATTAACAATCATACTTAATTTTGGCAATGGTTATTAAAAATACATTATTTGTCATTAAAATAATACAAATTATAAATGGAATACAATTTTTATTTGTATCGGAATAGATTATTTACTTAGTCAATTCAATTGGAGGTTAAAACTAATATCAAAAGTTAATTAATTGTGTTTTGTTCATAACGAAAACTTACAGAAAAATTGTGTGCAACTTTTTCACAATTCAATAAATGCTACCTTACTCAAGAGTTTTATCTATCCCTTTCTATTACTAGTAAATAAAGCAAGATGTAGATATTGAACAAGTCTTTTAATTCGAATTGACATCTCTGAGTGCTTTTAGAATCCCTTTTGCGAAGGATCGGTCATATAACTTTAGGATTTCCCTTCCAGCACTGAAAACGGCATGTACGCACCCAACTGCGGCCTGGAGAACCTGATGATGTCGTGGGGACACGACGAGTACCTATACAGGGTCCTCATTCACAACAAGGGCAAGTTCCCAACGGAGGGACTTTACATGATCAGGTATTATTAGTTCTTCAGTCATTATTTGTTTTTTTTTGATGGGATGAAAATACAAAGACAAATATCTAGTAACTACTTCCGCTGGAACTCCTTCTCTGTCAAGTCCCAAACAAGGAACCTCAACAGGAAATCAACACGTGTTTCGCTTCTACACGAAGCATCTTCAGGACGAATTAGAGCCGCTGTCACTGAGTCGACGCATTAGCACCACATACGTGTTACTTCGCCGGCCGCCGGAACGGGATGAAATTGTTATCCTCTGATGGTTCTTACGCGAACAATTCTCCACAGACTGTGAATTTATATACTGTGAAGTATATGAAAATAAAATAATAAACATAAAAATACATATCCTGGTACATTTTTTTCACATGGCCATGAGATTCCAAACCAAGCAGAGCTTATACTATGGATACCAGATAACTGATATTATTCTAAATTCACAATATTTTTCTACTTAGATAGATATTTCCATCAAGACAATTCATTTATTCATGCTCACAAATGTTTGTCCTGGGTGGGAATCAAACCTTCGACCTGCAGCGTGGCAGTCGGGGTTTTTAACTACCAAGCCAAGTGATCCGTCAAATGTTTTTTTTTGTATCTTAATTATTTCATTACACTATAATACTCGTATATAAATTACAGACACATGAGACTTAACAATTTCACGTCTCAGGGTCGGCAACGCATTGGCGATGCCCCCAGTGTTGCAAATATCCATAGCCGGCGGTGACCACTTACCATCAGGTGGACTGTCCGCTTGTTTGTCGGCCCTTGTGGTATAAAAAAAAAATTGTCATGTAATTTTAGACAGAAAGTTCAGCATAAGCAATGTCAAAAATCTACACCAATCCAGAGGTGCAATACGCCTGATTTAGATATCGATCTAATCTTCTTATATTTCTAAAATAAGTACCTACTCCTCAGATACCACTCATTCTACCCGTGGCATGCGGGCGGCGACTACAAGCACCTCCTTAAAGAAAGCGACGAGAAGATCAAAGAGTCAGTCCTGGAATTCAAGTAAGTATTTACCAACTCTAGGTGTACGGTATTTATTTTGTCGCTCCTTTAGTTCCTATTTTAAAACTTTGCTTATTTTAAAAATTCCTGTTTTAAAATCGTGCTTATTTAAAAAAAATCTGTGTGTGTCATTTCCGCGTTTAACATTTCTAGGGTATTTTTTGATATATTTTTATTCTGTGTAAAACCATGTACAACTTTTCGTGAAGACCGATAGCGACACATTACTTTTCTATTCTGGGTTCTCTTTAGAACTTATTAGTAAGCTTCAGCTTCAAATAAAACTGGATTTTTTTTTTCAGCAAATACGACCTTTACACAAAGAGTGCCGGTATTCCAGACATTGAGACTCTGTGGCCATACTACGAATCCCTCATTGACAAGTACCTCTCTGGAGAAATCGAATTTTAAATATTAAAACCATGAATTTATTTATGGTTAGGTTAAGATTTATAATCAAAATTTTAAATAATACAATATATTTTTTTAATATTGTATAAATATATTTTGTAACTACAATATTTTGTATTACAATATAAATAATAAAACCTATAGCTCTTTTAGATTGGCCAATTTATTCGATGATTTATTATGGGTTGTAAAATACTGTAAATAAATATTCAACCAATTAAATAATTAAAATCTTTAATTTACCGAAAATACCTATATACACTTTACCAATGCTATTAGCTTACTTAGCTTAGGAGTACTAGAGCTGGGCCCCACTTTCGGCGGCTGGCGCCCAAGCTGTTGGGCGCGGCTGGCGCGCTCGCAACGCTGCTTCCCAATCTGGGGGGCCCGAGCTCCGCCTATAGGCGGCTCTACATGGGGATCGTGCGATCCATGGCCCTGTACGGGGCCCCGATCTGGGCCCTCGACCTGACGGCCGGCTCGATCGCTGTTCTGCGAAAACCGCAGAGAGCGATGGCCGTCAGAGTCATACGGGGGTATCGCACGATCTCCTACGAGGGGGCTTGTGCACTGGCCGGATCCCCGCCCTGGGACCTAGAGGCGAAAGTCCTCGCGTCACTGTATCGGTGGCGCGAGGAAGAGGCGGAGCGGGGCGAACGACCGATGCAGCGTCACGTCGAGCTGCGTCGGTCTCAGCTCCGCGAGGTCCTGGTGGCGGAATGGCGGGACAGGCTTTCACGCCCTACCGCCGGCCTCGACATAGTCGGGGCGGTCCGGCCGGTGCTCGAGCGCTGGCTCGGGAGGAGGCACGGCTCCCTGTCGTTTCGTGGCGGCGCGTGTGGTGTTCCACGCGCGCCCCTCAGAGAAGTCGGGGGGGGAGGAGTTAACACCTCACTCCCCCCCCTCGACCAGATGGGGCCCGCGATGGCGGGCCAGCACCAGCCGGGGGTTACGGAAGCTGAACTCGTGCCCGCGACCCCCGGCGCTCAGGTGTGTGAAGGAACACCGGAGGGGTTTTAGTGGGTATACCTCTCGGGCCCCTTCTCATTTTTGATATGAGAAGGGGAGTTTGCGAGAGGGAGTCCCACATTACCACCGCGTCTCCCCGGGCGCGGTGGTATGCGCAAAGCATTTCCCTAAAAAAAAAAAAAAAAAGGAGTAGTAGAGCTCCTAGACCTGAGTTCGTCCTGGGAAGTTCTACCACCTCACCCATTTCCGTCGTGAAGCAATAGTGCACTTGTATAATAGAGATGTGTCCTGACATGTAAAATCAGCAATTCTTTATGAAATGTCAAAACGATCGAATGTATGGAGTTTTGTATGAAATAGCAAGTTGTGACGTCATAATTGTACAGCATCAAATAACATACTCTTTGTGATTAGATCGCTACTGAAAAATCACATTGATGATTTAATTTGATCATATTTAATGTTTTCATATATTTTTGGATGTTCAATACACTGGTTAATGTTTGATCATTTGTCTTTAATACAGGACACATCCCAATTGTGTTTCTGTCAGAAATGTAAGGGGGCCTCTGAAATTACAGGCACATGAGACTAAGCAACTTAGGTCTCAAGGACGACAACACATTGGCGATGCCCCTGGTGTTGCAAATGGCCATAGGCCGCGGTGACCACTTACCATCAGGTGGACCGTCTGTTTGTGAAAACACTAGTACTAGGTTGAAGGCACTTCAAAAGAAAACAAATAAACTATAATAAATCAGGAACTTTATTTAAGCTATATTTACAAAAATACAATCATCTCAAAATAGACAATAATAATAATTACATTATAGCCAGGCTAACAACCAAAGTTAGAAATGTAACACGTCACTAAAATTATAACCTAGGTAGGTACATACTGTCCCAAATCATATTTATACAAAAAGTAAACAAACCGTATACTTTTGTACATAATCGTACAATAATAAATTGAACACCATTTCATATTAAAAATGTCACTCAAATAAGGGGGCCCACATACAGAAGATACAATTAAAATATTCCTGCAATTTTTATTTAAGAAAAAACTGCATTGTATTAATTGTTACTTGTGAATCAATATGTTAAATGCATTTTCTGTGTGGTCTTAACATAATAAATCTAAATTGGTTATGTCAAAGACAACATTGGCCAGTTGGTTATAAAAGTAATTTTACAAATGTTTGATTACCATTTGACCAATCTAATTAGGGACGTGGTATTATAATTGGATAATTCGCAAATTGATAGGTTTAAATAAATCCAATCTAACTTTAGATAAGTAGGTGTCAGGCAAATTGTAAAGTACAAAAATATTTTAATGCAGAAAAAAACCTTTAAAAAATACGTGCCTTGCATTTAGAATACAATTCGCAAACATTGTTAGGTACCAGTTGTTATTATTTGCGATATTTTTTTTAACTCGACAATTATGAGCGTCATATGCGCAAGGCCAGTACAGAAATTTAAAATTGTTATTTTTACATTGCAAATAATTATTCGTTTTGCGAGGTTTTACTGAAACGTTAGTTTAAAGGTATGTAGACATATTAATGGACATTATATTTGGCATTATGGTTAAATATAGCATAATTTTTATGAATACGTATAGGTTATACTTATGGAGTTTTTGTTATATTTAATAATTTTATCAATTCCGAGTTATGTTGTCATTTTAATTTCACGCTACAATAATCATAGACAAACGTTATTACTTATATATTGTAATAAAATGCTTAGATAAGAATTCAAGTCTTATTACTATAGAAAATAGCAATGACAGACAGCGACTTATATTAGTATCACTCAAGTTATTTAGACACTGAGACAGCAACGAAGCACTAACCATTTTAGAGATTAATATATTCTACATGAATTTTGATTAGTATGGGATTTGAGTGAAGAGAGTTTTGTAGTTCATACGGTATGATGTAAGTCCCCTTTGACGTTCATGAATGTTATTCAAAAATGAACCTTTTGCTATATTACAATAAAGTAAATATTTCTGTTAAAACGTTAATGGGACAGTTATATTGGACACTATATAGAGTCAAGTTCTAGATTTTTGAAATGATTATGAAGGTGTTACCCGCTTTAACAACCTGCTTACACAGAGAATGGTGAAGATGGTCGCGATACCGTCACCGTGCATAATCCAAGGACCGACAATCTTGCATGTACCTATATGTATATAACATAGCTTTGAATCGCAAAACGCACATTCACTCAGTACACATACTAAAGTTAAGCATATATTTTGCAAGCTCACTTTTTTGATTGGCAATTCACAAAATCGGTCAAGTAATATATATTGTCTTAAATCTTCTTCTGTTCTACCGATTACGCGAAATATCCATCAAAGTAGAATCATTAGTTATAATAAAATATACAAACCTAACATATGATTTTTGTTACATAAATAGTGCATACAAATTCAAGGCCGGTCACATCTTTACTTTCTTAAGGCATTTTCGTTTTTATATAATTATCATATATCAATAAAACGATGATTTTTTTATCTTAAATAGTGTCCAATGCCGTGGTTTTTTAGAAAAATATTTTTTTTATTCTGAAAATTGTTTTTTCACTCCAGCCATTATCTTTCAGCTATTTAAGACAAAAAGTATCGTTTACAGACGCTGATCCCTTCTTACTATCAAATCAGTCTTCAATAACGTTACAGAACCTATCCCATCTAAGGCCAAATAAAGGCATGTCTTTTCATTTCTAAATACTGCGGCTACGTTTCGAAAAATATCACTAGCTTTTTAATAGCTACTTCTTATTAGGAATGTAAGTTATACAACCTATTTTGGATGAAGCGTATTTAAGACTTGTATAGAGCTCATAACTTCTTCATACGCGAGTGATTATATTATCACGTTTCGATAACCAACTGCGTATTATATTACGTTTGTTTGATACGCGTGTCATTATATTTTACATCACAACGCAATTGACGTTTTTTTAGCGTTTCGCGAAATTCTTTAATAAAAATATTTTTTGTAATTTTTTTTTAGTCCACAGATTACTTGCATATTATCTGCGTAAGCTAGCATTAGCTTTAAAACCGGAAATATAACATTAATTAGCTTATACACTAATGAGATTTCTAATACTAAATTGAATTTTGTATTTTTAATAATCTGAACTACTAAATATTGCATTGCTTCTTTCAAATCAATATCAAATCCATAATAATTGTTTACCAATTTAACCTATGTTTCAAAATGTTTGTAAATGCTTGTTACGTAGGCCATCACTTGTTGCCAATCCGGACGCTCCTGTTGAATCATGTCTTGAATATTCTGAAGAGAAAAATAATATGAAACCATTTATTCAAATGAGGTCCTAAAAGAACAAAACGAAAGTCGCTTCTAAAGTTACAACTAAAGTTACTAATAAAGATTTTGGGATTTTAAAACGTTATTAATAACCACTTCTAGGTCTTCACATGCATCATAATTTCTATTTCTTTTCCTTCGGCTTAAAATTCACAGTTTACTCGGTACTTTGTCATCCCGGCTCTTTTATTTATACCTTATCAATGAGTCTCGGAAAGCCTTTTGAAAAATTAGCAAACAGTTCTCTGATAACCTTCATATGCTTACTAACTTCCCCCCTATTAACCAAAGTGAGATTTAAGTCAAAACGCAATCTTTTGAAGTAATTAAGTGCTCACCAGTGTAGTAGGTATCCCAACAGACTCAGCGGCTGCGAAAGCGACTGAGAAGTTAGTTCTCTTATCGTGTGGTGACAGGGTCGCGTAGGGTATTCTACCCTCGTCTAGATATGAGTGAAGGAGCGCGCATAGTGCCATGCCGTCGTTCCACGATGAGCTGCAAAAGAAAATCATATTATTTTAAATTTATCAATCGTAACGTTACACGCATTATTTGAAAATTAAATTGGAAATATCTTTACAACCTGAGCGTGAGCCACATCTTTGAAATATGGTGATATTTAATCATACTCGTATAGCAAGTTAACATGCAAAAATACATTTTAATTCATATTAAATATCCCAAATGGGTGTAAATATCTTAATAAGTATATATTTAGGAAAAACAATATAGTATATCAGTCATCTGGTTGCTATAGTACAAGCTCTGCTTAGTTTGAGCGTATTTATTTATTGTTATTATTAAAAGTATATACAGTAAAAGCTCCTTATTCGCGGGGTATACGTTCCGTAAATATGCCGCGAATACAGAAACCGTGAATATGGAATGGTAATTTATATGGGATTAGAGGGGATACGTTCCTAGGTGGCAAAATAAAAAAAACAAATATATAAAAATAAAAAACTATTTAAGTGAAGTTTTTGACCATATTGAACGTCTAATATGTGGCAGCAATTAACAACATACTTTATACATTGAATAATAAGGTTGCTTTACTTAAACATTCGTATTCAACAATGTAACTCAATAATGTTTGTTTGCATTCTCAAAAAAACTGACCGCGGCGAAGGCGGTTTATGTCTAAGGAAAAGCCGAACCAATACAGCGGCGTTATCATTTAACAACATACTTTAGAGTAGTTGTACGACGCGTTTACAAAGGATACCGAATCCTTTTTAAATACATATGTATGTACAGATAAACCGATTATATCCGCGAATAAAGAAATCTTTATACGCGAATTTAGGAATTGGGTCGCATTTTTTTTATCCGCGAATAGTGAAAACGCGAATGAAGGAACCGCGAATACGGAGCTTTTACTGTATTAAGAAAAAATATGGTTGTATCATGTTGTTTATCAGTTATCTAGTTTCCATAGTACTATTAATTTGGGAGTATTTTTTATTATTATTATGAAAAGAATGCAAAAAAGAGTTGCATTCGACACGAAAAAAGAATATTATCAAATAAGTACCTGAAGTTAGTAATATCAATGTTGTTGTAGCCGAATGTCTTCTGCTGGCACCACTTCAGTAAGGCATTGCGCTTTGAACCACCGTTCTTTACTTGAAGTGCATTTAGAGGATCCTTTCTTTCACCTATTAATTATATAATTATAATTAAAAATATAACGTATTATAAAAAAAATTGTTTGTGGCGCACAATTTAATTATTCTTTTTTACTGATTTCTAAGTAATCAATTACAGTTTAGCTAAGCTAAGCTACATTAGTATTAAAGACAATTTTATAACATTTACATGCAGACACACAAAAGCTAAAGTTTTACTTAGTTATTTTCTATTTAACTATAAAACTAACTATGCTAAACACATAATAACAATGTAACAATAAAAACACAATTTATATTTTATTTTCAATTTTGAGTACCCATATTTTTGTTATTCTCTGTTGGTTGTAATTATTTTAACCAACTGATCACCATCACTAAGACTTACATATATCTCCGTAGCTGTTCCGCCTGACGAAGGACTCGATCGCTTTCTGCTGCAGCGTCGCCAGCGCGCGTTGCTCGTCCGGAATGTTGGCGGTGGCCGGCGCGGATTCTGTCCCGCGCGGGTTAGATACGTTACGCAAGCAATGTTGTTGGGGACCGGAGTTTTGTGCCAGGGTTTTAGAATTCCGAACATTTTTGGTGCTACAAGCTTTTCACCGCATATACATATAATTAATTTCCAAATAGCATTTTCTTTTTTAAAGATAAGAGCATAAAAAAGATTATTTCTTATGAAGTTGTTGATGTCAACTAGTGAACCTTAGTCGTATATAAAAATACATTAAAAACTGACACAAAACTACTGGCCAAGAAAATGTGCGCAAAATATTTTCATTACGGGTAATTGGGGATAGTTGAATGAAAATATTTTTAAAACAAATAAACGTAGCAACGTGTAACCATATCCAGTTTAAATGATAATGTCTTAGTGTACGGATTAAGAAACCACTACCAATAGGCAAATTAATACCATGTTCCTAAAGCAAAGTCTAAATAAACTAGGTTTGTTTTAGGTATGTAGATAAAAAAAAGAAACCACTCAGCTATAACCGTTCATTCATAAATAAATAAAATGCTTATAAATAATAATCACTTTTGTCTACTATGAAAAGAATGAGGCACTTTCCTACACAACAAGTAATAAGAGATCTTAAGGGTTAAGGAAAAAAAAACAATATTGCACGCATGCACGCATGTAATTGAAAATAAATTAGTTACGACGCACACAAACACACAGTAAGTTAGATTTAAGATAGGCAAGTGGTCGGCTCATGCGCCTTTCTCATGCCGCCATGCTGTAAGAAAAAATAAAAAGCAAAAACTTACATGCAATTTTTGGAACATCTAATTTTTATCACCAAACAATATACTTTAGTGGCCTTGCTGAATTAACGCACATAATAAAATGAGTTATTAGAAATCATAGAATGTAAAAAAATATAAATTCCAGTTTAATAAATAATATAAATAATGTTACAATAAATAAATTAGATAGGTATGTAAGTATATATTAGAATAATAAATATTTTATTTAAGAATCAATATTAATTTACAATATAGACATGTATTTATTGTAAATGGCAAAATCAATGCGTCATTACAAATGCAATCCTACATTATTCAGACATTATTTTTAGAGTATTACGGAATATTAATCAAAAGCTTGTAGACAGCATATTAACATACCTATAGGATAACCGCTAAACTGAGTTGGTTCATGTGAGGTTGTAATTAATGATGATGAAATTTTAAAATCGGTTCTTGGCTGTAATTATTGTTTGATCCTGATCCTTTGATATTGCTAGATCCTAACTAATTATAAATACAAAATTATGCTTGTTTGCCGTGTACTATTAGTCTACCTCATTCCAAATGGAAATTAAGAAATAGAAGCCATTCGATTCTACATATGTCTCAAGGTTTAAAAGCCGAGCAGTTCCGGAAAACCCCGATGATTAACTTAACACGCAATGAACCTCAGAACAGAAACCAACGCAGTTCAACGGTGTCAATTTTGAGCTACTTTCAACTTACCGGTAGCTATAGGTGAGGCTCTGGAAGATCTAGATGAGGGCGGTTTCGCGGCGAAGTTGTTATTCGCTATACCATTGGTGGATGGTGAAGATGGCTCCGTTATACCATTCTTCATGCTTGTGCTTGTTGTTGTTACAGTCACAGTTGTTTGGACCTTGAAAACGACAATTACATATTTGACTATTCGTTTTATTTTAATTGTCTTCAAGGTGATAGTAAGTGGTTACCGCTGCCATGAACATTTGCCATACTAGGGGCATCGCCAATACGTTGTCGACCCTGAGTAGTGAAGTCGTTAAGTCTCATGTGCCTGTAATTTCACCGGCTCCGTTACCTTCCTAACCGAAACACAAAATAAAAGTGCACTAGGTATTAGAAATAACCCAATCAATCTAGTTAAGTTTCAGTTTAAATTGAATCTTACTGCAACCAGATACGGTTCTATACTCATCAGACTGAGGGTAGTCCGGATTTTGTTTTTTACTATGATCATAGTCCTATCGCAGTAAGCCACGATGCTGCTGAAAGAAGGACACAACGTTTCAAAAGAAACAGAATCGATACCACCATGTGAAAAAAAAATGTGCATAAATTTGTCTATTAGTTCTTTACCTAACCTAGGTAGGTAGGTTTGGTATTGTATATTTGATACGTATTCATTTAGAATACAGTTTTGTAATCATTATTTACCTGTGGCCACTCTCCAACTGGTGTGGTGGCAGGAGACTGTTTGGCAGCCTTCGCCGCGTTCTCAATGCTCTCAATCAGAGACTTCACTGATAATCTAGAATCTTGACGACTTACTCCTGAAATGAGATAACGTTCAAGATTATTAAGGTTAGAGTTTTCGCTTTATAGTTCCTAAGTTTATGAACGATATTCGGATCAGAAATGTCATATTTTATATTTGATAATGGGGTAAAATAAGTTTATTTATTTATTAAGTTTGTTAGTTAGTTGTTTATGGAGTTTAAATGAGATACTGCGTTGTGATGTGACCTTATAATTATGCAGAGTTAAACAATGAACAATTTGTGCTCAAAAAGAACATAAACATGGTACGTTTTATGCACTGGTCACATGTAGCAACGTCAACTCAACGGCAACGCAATATCAACTAGCATTCGTTCCTCCCTTAGTGAGATCACATTGGATATGTTGCAACTAATGTTAGACAAGGATTGAAAAGGCTTACTTAGTAGAACCTAATTCATTTGAAACTTGTCATTATTTCTAAGATTTGCGGACTTTACTCAGATATTATGTTAACTGGGCCTCTTTAAGGACATTGAAACGAAACGGCGACGCAAAGAAAATCAGTTTATTTCATATTTTTTCCTAACACATTCTTAGCAATGGGATCTAAAGGCAAGTCAGATTTGAAAAAGTCCATCTGTCCACAATACCTTTGGTTCTTCTATGTGATGCTGCCGTAGCCATGATGTCCTGTAACGAAGCGCTGGTGAGCAACGGAGGAGGCGGGGGGGTTTCCTCTGTTCTTGGCGGCATTGCTGTCGATGGCAAGTGGTTCATAATTTGAATTTAAAGATTGTAATTGAATATTGGCTGCATAAAAGTTTACAGGAAAATATATTTTGTGGGTATTTGATTTTGTTTTAGATCTTTTTGACTATCGCAAAAAATGAAAGCTAGCTCGATCCTGTAAGGGCTGTTTATTATTAAATTCACCGCAAAGGCTTATTCAAGCTTAACTCTCTAATGTTTTGTTATACCTGTAAGTTTCTTACGTATAGTGAAACTTTTGTGGCATTAGACCCTATGGTCTAAAATGACTGGTGATAAGTTTTACATGCCGTGTGGTGATTTAATTATTTGTGAAGGCTTATTTATACCCGCTTTTAGGGTATTAAATTGAATTGTTACCGTTTATATATTTATGTATAATTTTAACCTCTAAAGTGAAGTTAATTCCATAGTGATGTCATTTGAAATATTTTATTCTACCTAAACGCAAGTCAACCGACACCAAGAAACCGATTTGCTGCCCAAAATCACAAAGCGGTGACAAGCAATATCACCATTAAAAAATGGTTTTTGTGCTGCAATTTTCACATAAAAGATTAGCAAAGTTAAATCGCTTTACCTGCACCTTACATCTTCCAACATGGTGACGTTATCCTGCTGCTACTGCTAGCCAAAATTCAAAAAGGTAACAGCAGATAGCAAGCTAACAGAAAAAATGTTACAACACAAAATAAACAAAACGTCACACAATCCATCACCTAAACCGCCACCGAAATGAGAACAAAAAACTAAACACACGACACGCTTAACGTATTCCATATACATTTATACAGTTATTCACATTGAAATCACACTGGGACTTAGAGTTCGCACAAATAAGCCTTCTGACTTACGTAGCGGTCTCGGCGGCGGAGGATCGTTCAGAGATCGTATCGGATGCGAGAGTCTTTTGTGCTCCAATGTCTTCCAGTAAGGTTTTGGTTCGCGGGGAAGGGAGCCTGTATTAGGATCTACATTAGGAGGCTTCTGTCCTTGTAAAGACAGCTTTCGCAAAGGCTCTGCATCTGGCTTCTTGGTATCAGATATTGGTGGTTTCTTCTCCCATGTTTGTACTAATTCTCCTATAGATCCAATAGGTTTTTTTATCGGGTCGTTCGCACTCGGTGTGCGGGATAGTGATATGATAGATTTAGTTATACTCGCCATTTCTTTCAGTATTATATTATCATCAGTGTCGTCTGGTGAAGTTTTGGATTCTGGTCGCTTGTGGTAATTTCTAGGTTTCTTAGGTTTTCTTGGGACTTTGAGAATCTCTTCTCTGGTGACTGATGTAAAATCATCGAATTTCGTCTGATTTTTATTAGATATTTTAACGTCATCTGCTATGTTCTTGTCTGCCGATGTTACATTAATGGGAATAACTGGCTCCCCAATTTCTTCATAATAATTCTCATGCTCAGAATCTTTTCGAGGCTGGATTAAAGGTAGAAATGGGTTTGTGCTGCTTAAACGTACATCTTCTTTGATCTTATTTTCAACGGAGTCTTTCACTTTGGAGCATGTTTGAGTTGTATTTATGACAAAGGGCACATTTTCCATCGGTTGATAGTACTGGTTATCAATGAGCCATTCCGGAGTTTTTGATAGCCTAACTACTTTCGTTTTAGGAGAGTCTAAAGGTTTGGACGTGATATTTTTACTAGGAGATGGGGATTTCGAGTCTGGTAAGTTATCGTTTGAACCAAAAGATTTCCAAGATAGGAAGGGCAGCTGTTTCGCTTTGCTGTTCTTTTGATAAATTCCTTTCTTTTTGTTGGTATCTTCAGGTTTTTTTTTAACTTCAATAACTTCCGCTTTATTTTCCACCCTATTTTCATTGACCACAACTTGGTCTATATCATTGTAGTACACAGTTGCCTTCTTGACTTCCTGTTTAAGTTCTACAGGCTGCGGGTTAAGTTGTTTGAACAATATAGGACTAATTATCACAGGACTCAGAATAATGGGGGATTGTTGACCTAAGTTCCCATTTACAATTTTAATTGGTGCAATAAAAGTTTTTAATTTATTCTCAAAGTTACCTCTTTTGATATTAATTTGGTTATTCTTGACTGCTACTATATTAGGTACATCATCGCAAGCTAAGTCGTTAGTGTTTATTTTTAAGTGGTAGCTAACATTATCATCTATAGGTGTTTCATATTTTTCTATGGGAGGGCTAACGCTTTCTTGTAGTACCTCTTTAAAAGGGTTATTTTCTTCTTTGGTATTACTATCTGAATTATCTGTTATTTTAATTTCTGGTTGAAGTTTAATATCATCTACTGTGTCAGTTTCTTTTGTATATTTTTGCACAACAGGAAGTTCCGGAATAGCAGTTTTCATTACAACACTATTCATTTTCTTTATGATATCAGCAACCGATTCTTTATCTTTATCATCATTACAGTTATTATTGTCATCTTTAAGTGCTTTCGGAGGTGTGAGTGATCTTTTTAGTTTATTGCTTCCTATTATCCTTTCTATGGCTGCCTTGAATGTAAGTTTTAGCTCTTCATTAACTTTTTTCAAGTCATTTTCTATTTTCTCCTCTGTCAATGTAACTGGGACTTCCTTTGGTAGAGGCTGAGTAAAATCTATTGGAGAAGTATTCTTAATATCATCTGGATATGGAAATGGGAGTATTGATTCTGCTTTAATAACTGGTATTTCTTTGATAATAGTTGAAATAAAATCATTAGTATCCACGAGGTTATTTGAAGAGTCTGGACTTAAATTAGAATCGTTAGTATTAACTGGGCTTAATAAATCTTCACTTTCTGTGTTGTAATTGTTTTCAGTTGATACGAATACACTATCCGATCCCTCAGTAAATAATGACATTTCACTATAATTATTAACACCATTACAAAACTCTATGCTCGTAGCCTCTTGCAAAGCATCTTGAAACTCGGGATTTGCATTTAAATTTTCCATGCTGTAAGCTTTGGGCTTTCCATTAAGGATTCCTGATAAATTCCTACTGAAAATGGTTTTATCACGAGGCTTGATAACGTTACTGGATTCGGACTTTGAAAATATCTTAGTGCTACCGCTCAGATCGATTAAATCTTCGCTTGATACATTAGGAGGTGTATCCGGAGTATCAATGGCATCTTGCCTGGTGATTTTCTCACTAGCAATATCTACAGCATCTTGTCTCTTCATCTCTTTATGATCATAGTTTGGTAAGACTACTTCAGCTAGGATCTTTGTGTGAACTTCTCCACTGTCTAAAACGTCTTTATGACTTTCGTCAACATTAGTTTCGTCTACGGTTACATCTCCAATTTCAATTTTGTACCCTTCTGCTAGGAACTCTTTTAAATCATTATTTACTTCGGGTAAAGCATTAGATTTGAAAAATGCTTGATCGACAATACTCGTATCTGCTAATGGTGGATCAGTAACGCTGTGAACTCTCGACAAGTATCTTGTTCTTATGTTTTTGAAAACGTCCTTAGATGAACTATCGCTTTCGACACAATCCGATTCTCTCGATTGCCTTTTCTCGTCATCCGAACAGTTAATAACGCTATCCATAGATTCTGACCTGTCATCACCTGTTTTGGTACATTAAAGTGTGATTAGACATCATATATTAACATGTACACATACAGTTTGATGGTATAGTAATAATTCTGTTAGTTTGATGATGTTTACGACTACTTCGCAAGCTTATTTATAACACAGAATTAGTGCATGAGAATGCTTGTTAATTCTGCTGAAGAGGGCGCTAACAGTCCTGAAATTGACATCTTTACATGCAGAATCTAAATTGTACTCACAATTTTTATAAAAGTAACGGGTAATCCAATTCAAAAGCATATATTTAATGAATTTTATATACATTAGTGCTATCAGTAATTACCGAGGTGATCTGAAAAGAATTAAATGTCCTGTAGCGAGTAGGCACGTGTCTCAAAACTCATATATACCACAAAATGTACAACACTCATCTACTAGTTGTATATTTGTATCAGACACATGCTAGCCCTGTTTCACACGTGCGTTACTTACTGCGGTAAACAAAACAATGATTGATTTAAGGTTTCATTTACTATTTTACGAATAAGACACCATTTTTATGAAGGGTTTTTTTATAACAGTTGCTCGCCTGACAAGTTATTGTTTTATTGTGGGTATCGCACAACTCCTTTTTTTGAATGAAAACGAATAATAAAGCCGTGTGAAAACCTACATTAATAAATTACGAGCAAATGATAAACACACTTTTTTTTTACATTAATTTTAATGTAAATTTGAAACAAAAGTAAACATGAGAGCTACGTCTGGCTGTTCATTTTGTAATAACTTTTCTTTGTGATTGATAATGACAACAACAGAATAAAACTTATTAATTGCTTTAGGTCATTATTGCACTAAATTGAAAGTCGGATTCTCTTTCAAAGCCCAATCCGCACGGAGCACATTCCTTTGGACGACATTTTGAACATCAAATGAAGACAAACACTATCTAAAGTTTCGAATATGAACCTAAGTACCCCATTCAATATAATTCCTATCAAAACTCCAATAACCCGAGAAAGATCTTTACCGCAATAAACAGCGCACTTGCATCCCTCTATCACACTACACAGCATCTCAATATGTGCATCTCTCTCGCACGTACCTTTGAGCGAATGCATCTGATCTTCGAGCAGGCGGATCCTGTCCCTGGCGGCCTTGTTCTCGGAGACCAGTCGCTCCAGCTCCCGCTGAGCTTCAGTCTTGAAGTCGTTAGCGACGCGCACCGTCATCAGGAGGTCGCTTTGGAATTGTTTCCATTCGGCTTCCTGAGAAGTTTGTTATGTTTCACATGGAACAGAAACTACTAAGAGAGTAATGCGAACGAAATGATAATATAGTTACTGTTCGTTGAGCCGTGGAGCCATATTTTAGAAGTCACGCAATTTTCTTCCAATTTCCTTTGGTACAAAGTGCATATTTCTGCGCTTCATGAGCATGAGTAGAAGGAGATTTCGTTTTATGCACGATTTTAGTGTTTTTCGGCCAAAATTAATATACGATCCCAATCTAAAATCGCAAGATTGAAGTAGAATTTTGACATTACGTGTATTAAAATTACTGTCGAAAGGTTCATCAATCCATGGATTTTTGATCGGGATTGCATATTATTTTCGCCGTTTATCTACCTATATACACTAATATGTAAAGCTTGTACGTGTGGAGGTAATCTCCGAAACAAATTTTCAGATTACAATTATTCTTTCACTGACAGCAAGTTACTCTATTCCCGAGTGGCAGGCTATGTTTCATTTCGTTATACATTAGCTCCCCTTGACCTTTGACTATCTCCATCTAGCTCTTTCACATGGCATACTCACATCTCTCTCCCTGTCCCGCGTTAACTGCGTGTTCCTGGATCGAGCATCTTGTAGCTGCCTCTCGAGGTCAGCTGTTCTTGCCAACGCTTCACCTGCTCGACTCATTAACGATAGCTTTTCGTCTGTCGCTACTTGCACCTGAAAGGGACATTAAAAATATATTTACTAGACATTAAGGCGATGATGGGTCAGTTGGTGTTAGTGACGAGAGCCGTGGGCTTCACACAAGATTTACGAAACTTTTTGATGGAAAATAACTAGATACGCCAATGGTTCGAATGCTACAATGAGCATGACTTCGGCTAAGGAAAAAATCGTGAGGAAACTATTGGATAGTGGAAGGGTACTTTGTATCCGCCTGACTGGCTTCCACCATCAAGTTGAGAACCTTCCGTCAAACATCTACCGGCAGTTGCACTCGAGACCCAGTTCCCTTCTTCAGGCTCTGTGTGCTTTCTAGCTTCTGCCAAATCATTACATGATAAGATTATGTTCAAACACACATATTTATATCACATTTGACGGGCCAGTTGGCTTGGTGGTCAGAGATCCTGACTGCCGCGCCACAGGTCCAGGTTTCAATTCACATCCAGGACAAACATGGTGCATGAACATCTATGTTTGTATGCATATGTGTGTAATGAGAAAAGCGTAGTTAGTTGTCTCTGTTTCAATAGTACAAGCTATGTTTAGTTTGCGATTATATATGCCCGTGTGTAAAGAATGTCCCAATATTTCTTTCTGTACACAAATTTAGGTATTAATTGGAAATCGAATGCACTGGGATCAGTAATTTCTCACCTGCATTTGTAGTTCGGCAACATTATCCTGTAATGTTTTAATTTCGTCTTGCATCGCACTCTTTTCTTGACGTAGCTGCTCTACTTGAAACTCGAGTTCCGATATCACAGATTTAGCGTTGTTCCGAGACACCTTGGAATGTATAAAACATATATAAGACATATATTATTTACTTAAATAAGTGTTCGTGATGAGAGAAGTTTGTAGTGATGAGTATACGTGAAGGTATATATGTCAAGTTGGAAGACAAATCGGCAGTCGGTCCATCTGATTGTAAGTAGTCAATTGACATTTGTAAAACCAGGAATACGCCAATGCATTGTCGACTCCGAGACATAAAGTAGTAAAGTAAAGTTATATCGCGGTCGGCCAGCGCCAGCGCGCGTATGAGTGCAGGTGAGTGCGAGCGCGGGTGGTGGTGGTGTAGGTACATACGAGCGCGTCGTCGTGCAGCTTGCGCGCGTCGGCGTGCGCGCGGTCGAGCTGGCGCTGCGCGTGCGCGAGGCGGTCGGCCAGCGCCAGCGCGCGCGCCGCGGCCGCCTCGTGCTCGCGCCGCGCCGCCGCCGCCGCCGCCTCGGCCTCCGCGCGCGCCGCGCCCTCGGCCAGCCCCAGCCCCGCGCACCCCGCCAGCTACGCGCCCAACACGACATTAGTGTATGTACATATTTTTATATGTCACCGTCATTTTATAAACGCCGTTAGTTTGTAATCTATCTAGTTAGATTGTAAATTGTCGATATATTGCGAACTGGACCATACGGCTTACAATATAATATATTAGGAGAATATGTATTTATGTGTTTAAAGTACTACTCAGCCTAGTTATATTTATATCATATATTGTCATCACAGATATATTTATTAAGCTACCACCTATTCGTGAAGACCTGTTACTGGCTTCCTGATGAATATTTATATTATTAGTATGTTAGTGAGTCAGCTGTTGATCTTCCATTAAATAATTTTTTTAAGATTTTAAATATTATATTTATAATTTTAATAGTCATATTATTTATACTATGCTTATATCATTAATGTAAACACACTTCTCATAAGAAAACTCGAAACACCATGCAAGTTTATATTCTGTAAGGATTATCAGAAAAATGTGTATATTTAGAAATATATGTCAATAAATAAATAACGTATCCATTTTCGATATTTTATAATCTATCCATGACAAACCGGCAAATTGTAAAACAACCTGCACTTACGGCAGGGTTCACAATCCGATTAAATCACTCATATAAATTATAGTCCGTTCTGTATCCATAGAGTTAGAAAACAAAAGAAATGCACATTTTATTTTATGAGATCAAAATTAAATATGTTTTAACTACGTTACGTATGGTAATAAAATAATAAATTTTAGTTAAATAAAATCTATAAACACGCTTTTATAGACAACCAAACAAAAAAAAAATTAAGATAATTTTCAATAAATTTTAATTAAGAATGATTTACAATAATTATTTTATTTTAAAAAAGTTTCGGGTGCTTGATGTCAATTGTTATAATTTTTTATTGACAGGTAATGGTAAAAGTATAGTCATTATGAAGATTACATTAAAATCACCCCACGCTTTCACACAACAAAATATTAATTTTGATAATTAAACTGGTCTTAATTTATTGAAACTTATTTTCTACTCTATTGGTTTTCTAATAAAGCGTGTTTTTTTAGTTTTTCAAATCGCTAATACAGAAGATCTCGGTAGGGATAATGGGACAAACAATGTGAAAACAGTGTGCTTTCAAATCAATCCGACGTTTTGAAAGGGGTGAAAATCACGTTCAAAGATTCCGTTACATACATACCAAGCTAATAAAATAGTGTTAAAAATCAAAATAAAGAAATAGCAATCAATAACAAATAATTTGTTACAATACATATTTGTTTAAATGTTCCTTACCCTCCGAATGAAGTAGACATTGCTACTATATGTTCATTTTGATCACAAACAATAAAATGTGCATTTATTTAATTTGACTTCTATATTTATTTTCTAGCTCAATGTACACAGAACGAATTACCGCCAAGACTGACCAATTAGGGACGTTTCACAATTTTACGAGTGATAAAATTGAACAGATTGTGAACCCTGCCGGTAAGTGCAGGTTGGTTCACAATTTGACGGTTTGTCATGGATGGATTACAAACTATCGAAGATGAATACGTTATATTGTAAGCAGTATGGTTATATGGTATGCCTTATGGTCCAGTTCACAATTTATCGACAGTTTACAATCTCCCTGGATAAATAATAAACTAACGGTGTTCACAAAATTACAATGACATATATATACACTATACTACCTGCACGCTATGATGGCCGTTTTGACGTTTCAGATTGTCATAGGAAAAGAAACTGTATTGCTTTGGAATAAGGTTGATTTCCATCATCATACAATTAGCTGTTGGATCAATAGATGCACCTTATGTCCGAAGTAATAAAGGTTATTTTCTTTTGTTTTTGTTAAACGTCAAATCGGCCATCATAGCGTGCCGCAAGTTTAGTAACTAACCCATCCCTCTTAAACCTACCCATATTTATTTATTCTACTTATTAAAACTAGTGGATGTTACTTATAATAATAAATCCCGGTTTAAAATCTTCATCGATTTTGAGATTTTTGATCATAATCAAAAATAAATTTTAGAAATGGGAATAACTCGACAAGACTTTGTATTTCTAATACTTAACATTTCATAATAAGTTGGTGCAGTATGCAGTGGAAATCGAGCACGATTTATGGAAAAAGAAAGGCTATGGACATATATTATATTACAATAAGAAATTATTAAAAATATAGTACACCTGATTAAAGAGATTCATAATACTATCTCCTATGACGTACCTTGGCTTTAGCAGCATCGAGCAGATCAGTCAACGTGGTGACCTGATGCTGTCTTGCAGCAGCCAGTTCCCGCGCGGCGCCCGCCTCTGCCTCCCACTGCGACCGCTCCGCTTCTGTTCGCTCCAAGTTACCTTCTAATGCCCTAAAATAGAACAATACATTCTTAACATACAGCTCATACTTCAAAGTAACCCTTAAGCTCATCTCTGGGAGCATGAGAGACTACAAACTACTTTAAAATCATTCCTAAAGAGGCTGGTGTTGGCAGACGTTGGGACGTAAAAATTCTGTCAATGCGATCCATGGTTGAGAATCTGTATAAATAGTGTGGTTTATGTCTTTCCTTTTCCAAATATAATTTACTAGCTGTCCCCCGCGGTTTCACCCGCGTTCCCGAGAGGTGAACCATTTTCCCGGCACAAAAAGTATGACAGATAGACACATTATGGATGAGATTCTCTTAATAATGCAGAAAACAACTTTCAAATCTATCGCGTGGTTTAAAAGGTGTGTAAACCGAAATAAATTGTGACTATGTTTTAAACTATTGAAACCTATATTTATGACTATATATTTCTATACATATATATGTATATATATTCCATGGACAAAAAATATGTCATTACATCAATGTAACAATTATATTATTTATGGATTCCAGTCGAATATTAATTTTGGCAGTATGTTACCTGACTTTATCAACTAGCGTTTCGTTCTCTTTGGTTTTTTCGTCGATAACAGTCTTTGCGTCAGACAGCTCGGCCTCCATCTGCTCCTGCTTCGATAACAGCAGCCTTCGCTCTTCTTGAGACACCTTTAAACCACCACATACATTATTTTAGTTAAATTATTATTACTATTTATCAATTTTTAGTACTTATTATCAAAGAATCTATAACGAAATAAGCCAAAGTAACACATTCGCCTATCCATGGTTAGAATCTGAGAGTAGGTTAACTTTTGAAGTGAAGAAGTTATACGAAAGTATCGCTCGCCGCGCTATCCATACTAAGCGTCAGACGTCAGTAGCGTTACATGATATATATGGGTATACAGTGGCAGCTGCCGCGCATGAATATACAGTTATACATCTGCCAAACTACATTAGAGTTTGTCGACAACTACTAAGCTGTTCACGGCTTGTGTTTGACGACAATCTCATCATGGTAACTGACCATGTGGCTAAAGGATATAATCGCACAAAGCCTAGAACGGTATTTCTATCACGTGATGCTGTGATGTAGTACTTGTAAGGTACATTTAATCTTATGCGAGTATGACATTATAGTCGGTATATCATTGAACTTCGTTGGTTTCATTTGTCTCCCAAACACCCGACTTTACACGGCGACCCTGCCAGGATACGAACCTGGAATCTTCTGATCCGCAGTCAGACAAGGTAGCTACTTTTTTATATATATAGATTATTTATATATGTCAAATCTGTATTTATGTCCGTAGTCACTTAAGGTGCCAGCTGAAAATCAGCGCTGTTGTCTTCAACAGCATATGCTAAGCTGGTCCCCCTTTTGACAGCACTCCCACCGCTTGTTTATCATTGATTTGTTTTATGTTTGTTATCTTTATGTAGTTTTGTTATGTTTATGTAATTAGTATTAAAGTGTGCTGTCAATATATGTTTTCTTTCTTTCTTTCTATCTTTGCGACAGATTTTAAACATAAGGGTGGTAGATAGTCAGACGGATACTACAACCCTCAACAGCGCTATGGTTTACTCACAATGTTTTCTTTCACCGAAAGCTACGGTACGGACCCACAACTCTCGTCCCAGCATTTAACGATATTACCAACAGAACTATCATCACCTCAAAAACACTAAAAATGTCAACTAGCTTTGGACAGATTCACTTTATCATTAGTCAAAAAATGTTAGAGACAATGATTATGTGTCAAGACAAACTCACCTTCAGTACATGGAGGAGCTGTTCTGTGTCTCCCGCGAGGAGGGTCTCTGGCTCCACACCTTCGCGTAACAGCATCTCTTGAAGCGTGTCAACCTGTAACATAGTTAGGGTATTTTATAAATATTTACAATTCTTCTGTACGTGTGTTTTTCACGAAACTCCTCCCTAAACATTTTTTGATTAGATCCTACCATTTTTTTTTACCCACTATCGGCTAGTTCGCGCTGTAATTAAGTAACTTTTAGGTCATAGCTCCACCAACTAGACAGCGCAACGACTGCCGAGATAATTGTATGTAAATATCAATAGATATGTAGCAGTCTTTATTTTATAAAATTGATTTGAATTTTGTATTTGAAATACTAAATGCAAAAAAGTATTTTCTATATACATTCTAGCCAACGCACCTTTAGTTGATTTTATACGAAACTTTACTGGTAATGGTAACAGTAAAATATTTGTATTTTGCAAATAGAAAATACGTCTCAAAAAGTATTTCAAATAAAATACAAAATGATTATTTAAATAGAAAATAAGTATTTTGTATTAAAGTATCTTAAATAACTCGTATTTCTGGTCACCTGGATGGCATTTACGTTCTTATTCTGTGGATTCATGAACTTATATTTCTCCGCATACCTTAGTTCGACTATCTTCTAATTTCTCAGTCTGTCTACACAGTGATTCGAGTAGCACTTGCTTCTCGTCGGCCAAGCGTTCGTTGTCGGCATGCGCGTCAGCCAGTTGCGATTGCAGATCTGCTAATTCAGCTAATGTGGCTTGCAGCTCCTCGCTTGTACTAGAATTAATAATAATAATAATATTTATTTATATATATAGAATTAACAGAAAAAAAATACTCATTTGGCTGAAAAATACACAAGTATCAAGGTCATCTGATCTTCTGGCACCCAAGCTAGAAAAATCTGTATTATGGGTGCCATTGATCCTCGGTACGACAGTAACCAGTGCCTAACTAACATAAGCTAATATTATAATCATGTGTGTGTGTGTGTGTGTGTGTGTGTGTGTGTGTGTGTGTGTGTGTGTGTGTGTGTGTGTGTGTGTGTGTGTGGTTTGAGTGTGTGTGTGTGTGTTTATGTATGTTATTGTGTGTAGTGTGTGAGGTTTGTTGTGTGTGTAAGGGCATGTAGTTTGTGTGTGTTTAGAAGGGTTTAAAAATAAGTAAATGTTCTTTAAATACGGTCATCTGATCCCGAACTAAACAGAGCTTGTACTGTGGAAACCAGATAGAACTGATATTCTAAAAATATGATAAATACGAATGTTTCTGAAGATGGATGGACGCATTAGTGACATAACATAACGGATTCGGATTAAAATCGTATTAATTTATTAAAAAATAACTAAGGGGACAAACACAGAGGCAGACATTATGACTTTGATTTATTTAGCTTACTTTAGAGGCAAATTTCTACTTATTATATTAAATGATATTTACCAGCGTTCTATAGGGATCTAATGCTCATCAATCATGAGATAATAGATTTGGGAAAAAATTAATGTGTTAGTCGAGTTGAGTTAAGTTCGTAGAATCATTCTGATTTATATTTTTAGTGTTATAACATAATTTTGGCGAAAGGTTATAAAGACTTTTGATGATTTTAAGGTGACATAATCTGTCATATCTACACTAATATTATAAAGAGAAAGAGTGGATTGTGTAAGTTTGCTCATATGCAGTGCCGGATTAATCAAATTCTGTCGAGATGCCTTTGGTCTGTAATGGGTTCTAGAGTATAAAGCGGTAAAAAAACAATCGGTGGTGGGCGGCTTTAGACACACGGGGCCCGTAGCAATTGCTACTCTTGCTACGTGGTTAATCCGGCACTGCTCATATTCAGAGGTCAATCTCAGAAACCACAGCACCAATTAGAAAAGAAAAATACTATTTCAAAGGCACATTATCCTCAGGAATGCGGGTGAAACCGCGGGAGGGAAGCCAGTCATTGATATAATAAAAGTGTGTACAAGACATACAGAGTAAAAGTTATGTTTCTTTAAAGTAATAGCATCATAAATGTCAAATTTGGCTCCTCATCTGCATATTGTCGCAATATATATAATATATATTACATTAACATAAACGTTTAGAAGGATAAATATATTACATAGATACGGCTATTATTCTATACCTCAAATTTTCTTGTATAAGTTATTATTGTTATTTTCTATTTTGTAGTTTTGTTATTTCTTTTTTTTTCGCTACTTTAACCTTGCTGAGTTTATTGCCAGTTCTTCTCAGTTGAAGGCTGACTTTTGAACCGGTAGTAGCTTCAGTAACTTTAAATTTGACCTTCATAAGTGCCTTCCGAGGGCCTAAACTGAATAAATGGTTTTGAATTTGAATTGAATTTGGATTCACAATTTTATTTGAGGCAATTGTACAAAGTTAAGTCAACATACTTGATGTTTTAAATAACTTGTGCTATGAAATGAAAGAATTAATAATAAGTATATGGAACTCCCTTAAGAGCTGTCCGCAGAGTTTTCATCCACGTTCCAGAGGTATAAATGTGCCTGTCTATACCATATGCTGTGTGTGGCAAATTTCAATAAGGTCGGTTAAGTCCTTTAGCCCTCAAAGCATAACAAACAAACAAACTCTTTATAACTATAATATTAGTTTGGATTGGGTTAAGTTAGGATGTAAATGGATTTTCTACAGCAACAAGACTATGTTAATTTCTGATAAGTAGAAATAACCAGAGCCGCATAATCAAAATGGCGTTTAAGTCATCGTCATAGATTTTACCAAAATAAATGTCTTGTCGTAAGAAAGAAGAAAGAAAGAAAGAAAACATTTATTTTGGACTCACAGAGCATAAACATAGATCGCACATCATTATCGTAAGGCTGGTCATTATGGACACAAAGTTATTGAAAGGATTGAAATAAGGATTTTCCTGATCGGGAAACTTGCAGGAAAGGAAAGGTTAAAAAAAGTTACCTGTAATGGTGCTCCTCCATCTGCAGGATGCGGTCCTGAAGACACGCGACGGACACCTCGCTGAGAGATGACGACGAGTGCTTGTCCCATTCAGGAGTACTTGCCTCTCCATTGTCACCTTCACCCTGGACCAAACAGAATAGTAAATAAGTAAACAATAATATAAAGAAATAGGTAAGGGACATAAGGTGTTTCATCACGTAGTTGTAAAATCGATACAGACTTTTGAAAAACCTATCAACGCAATATCATCTGTGGAGCTTAAAAATAACCTCAATAAAAGCGGGTAATTTAAGCCCAATAAATTAAGTCTAGGCAATCATAAGCAACGACCACGCAGGTACCTAAAAGGTGACAAAAATTTTGTTTTGCTCAACTGCTTTAAGGGTCCCTCAGGGGTCAATTATGGACCCTTTATTGTTTCTCGTGTATATTAACGATATTATGATCATAGTATTGAGGATAAACGAAAAATAAGGGATCAACTGACATTGGCAAGCGCAATGGAGGCGGGCGCGGACGAGTGCATGCGCCTGGGCGCGGGCGCGAGCAGCAGCTGCCGCTTCTCGCTGTCGGAGAGCGGCGAGTGCGCGACGCCGCGCAGGCGCGCGCGCAACGCTCCGTTCTCGTCCGCCAGCCGCTCCAGCGCTGATTCGCGATCCGCTTCCATCGCCTGAGGAGACCAAAGATTACATTATAGTCAGCTTATGCCAGGGTTATTATACACTTTTTTTCCAAAGAAGCTATTATTGATGCCGATTCCCAGTATTAAACAATAACGACTACTTAAGTAGGTACCGTCGAACTAAGTCACTTTTTGTGACCTGCCTTAGGACCATCCCAATGCAGGTATAAATTTACAAGTATAAACACTAAATTTATAAGTACTTATTCTGATATAAAATTGCTTCAGAATATTTTGACCGTCATACCTTTATCCTCTCTAGTTCAGATCTCAGTCGTTCAGCATCGGAGACTCGTTCCATCAACTCGTCGACCCTCGCCTGCAGCTGTGCCCGCTCCATTGCACTCGCTTCTAGTTCTCGCCTCAAGGATTCTATCTCACGGGCTCCTGACACCATTGACGCCTACGAACGGAAACAACATTAAATCACGTGTAAAAGTACATTTTTACAATATCATTTTATTGCTCAGCTTTATTATTTGAACATACCTCAGATGGTACTCTAGGCCTGAGCTCCACCTCCTGGAAACCCGGCATATGTTCAGCGTTCAGGGTCACAGGTAGACTGACGCACTCCTGCGATCCCCTCTCATCTACCGAACCTCCCAGCTCCTCTGCGCTCCCATAGTCGTGCCTGACTTGCCCATCTTCGTAGCCCTCCAAACACTCCCTCAATTCCGGATCTTCTAACACCGCATTGTTATTACCGAGATCCTTCTTCTTATGAGCTTTATGGAGTTTTTCTTTAGACCCAAATAATTTTAAGGACTTATCTCTAGCCGGGGCTACTTTGTGGTGCTTCGAATCGAGGCTGGAAACTGAGGGAGCTCCCTTCAATGTGGACTCCTGTTTGCCCTGACTCGGTCCTCTACGGAATAATGATTTGAACTTCATCATCTTGCTCGTTTATTTCATATTCGTTTTCGTATCACTGATCGAATAAGTTCGAGTTTTGCATATTGTTTGGTCACTGTGTTGGTTGCTGGAGCGTGATTGGAATCAGTTAGACGCAATACCGTATTGTTTGCTTAGACAGTAACACTAGACAGGAAGCTTTTTACTACGTATGTCGTTAATGTCTCCAACTTAGTTTTTATTTACAGTTTTCTCATCAGTACGCATTTTCGTTATCTATAATGAAGTACCTATGCTAATTTATCAATGATAATGGAGATAGCGCAAATGATGTTGATGTTGACAGTTTGTACAGGATACGTCTAAGCTATAATTAATGGCAGACACATGCTGCAAATGCATGAGATGACTGACTCAACTCATCATAATTGCACGACAAGCAGACGCCAGACCTAATTAAATACAGATCCGTTTTATACTATGCAGTTCGAGTTTGTCTATTCCGTAAAGATGTATTGGAAATTATTTTTAGAAGGAGCAAACCGTATTTGAGCAATAAATCTTGTAGATAACCCTCTACTTCCTCTCAACAAAGAGCTTCTGGTTCTATCGGGTGATTGATTACGCGCGACATAGACAAGGTCTGTATTTTGGAAATTCAGGAAATCATATCTCAAAACAGGATAAACAAAGTCCATTTATATTCATCAAATACAACTTTAACGCTTTAAAAGCACCATCGGCCATCAATCTACAATAATCCCCCGCATTCAGTACAGGACACGTACACGGTCGCCCCTCGTATGCAAATAGATAGGGGGGCCAATGAGGGCCACACCTTTCCAAAGGGCTATCCTTTGTTCTGCAATCTAATACAGTGAATGATTTTTATTGATATCACTTTTGCTGCCCTTTTTATGTCATATTTTACAATTCCCTTTCGGGGTAAGTATCAAAGGTCGATACATCTCTCGGTTCAGATTCTTCGAATCAGTCAGAAAAGTAGCTTAAAATTTGCATTCAACCTTATCCCCTGGGCAAAAGTGTTTGTTTTGCGAAAATATGTTAAGTAAACTTTAAGTCCAATGCACTTATTAGATCCTAAATTGGGTACAGATTTATTTATAAGTTTTCAAAAAAAAAGTGTTTAATTGTCAAAACTGTGAATAATACTATAAAAAATCATCAAGGCTGTATGTTGGACAACCATCAAAGAATCGTTGGGAACTCTTTTAAGAATTGATTGTACATATTATTTTGCTTCGTTACTTTGTTATTCCAAGAAGCAAGCACCATTCGTATTTTAAAAGATTACAATTAATATACCTAGTTCTTATTAATTACATTTTATAATGGTAATCTAATTGCATCGAAGTCTTTGAAATATATCTGCTAAAACCTACATCAGCCAATATTATCATTCATATTTGTTTACTGTTTTACTGGAGGCTATTATAGTTCAATGAGCAATACACAAAAGATACAAAAAATAATCACTGGAGCCACAAACAACTTGGTGTTCGTATAAATAAACGATCCAAAACGAGTACGATGTCTGTATGTTCACAAGTTTACAGTCCATCCATTGTATGCATTCCGATGTAGTATTATTTTCAGTCCCTACCTAATCTATACTAATATTTGTAATATTATAAAGAGGAAAGATTCGTATGTAAGTATGTTTGTTACTCTTTCACGCAAAAGCTACTAAACGGATATGGATGAAACTTGGCACATAGATAGAGCATATCCTGGAATAACCTATAGGCTACTTTTTATCCCGGGAAAATGAGATATCCCTCGGGAAAGTGGGTAAAACCACGGGGGACAGCTATATACTCATTTACAATTCTACCAATATTACAAATGCCAATTTTGTAAGGATGGACAGATGTTTGTTTCTCTTTCATACCTAACGTATTTGGATAAAACTAAGTACATAGATATCTTGTTCAAAACCTGGATTAAGATTAAAGGTCACTTTTATCCCGGGAAAATGTTACAACCTAGGGAAACGCAGGTGAAACCGCGGGGTGCTTTCAATGAACATGTTTGTCTTGTGTCTGAGTGTAAATATCTATTTAAGTATGTATTTTTAGAGGAAAAGAAGTAGCACATGTATTATATTAGTTATCTGATCAGATGGTCCAGTGTTAATAAGGTTCCAGGATATTTATTTATTAAAAATGTTGATTCGAATAAATTTAAATACTATCTTGCCATGTGACAATATAAATTTCACTACAACTCTAACATTCTGATAATGATGTTCTATCATTCTACAAATAACATTTCACAGAGAAAATAAATTACGACAGCATCTTACATTATACCCATTGCAATATAATGCAAACATGCGTCATAAAATTATCTATTGTAGATATATACGAGACACATCGTTTTAATTGTATAGTTAAGTTATGTAATGTTATAATTTACATAAGAATTAAATACTGTCAATTATTTATCTAACACTGAAAAGAGTCCAAACAAGGCGCTTGAAGGTTTTGTTAATGAGGACAGAAATACTGAACTTTTTTCTTTTTTATTCCACATGGGCCGAGAAACAAGCAGACGGTCCACCTGATGGTTAATGGTTACCGCCGCCTATGGACATTTGCAACACCAGGGGCATCATTGTTAAGTCTCATGTGCCTGTAATTTTACCGGCCCCCTTGCAGTAATGCAAGTGTACTAATGCTTCACGATGGAAATGGGTGAGGCGGCGAACTCTGCACTAAGAGCTCTACTACCGAAAAACTTATTGTAATCTTTTACATTTTATTACCTTAGTGATGATGTAGTCGAAAGTGGTAAGCACACCAAGCCTAGAAACAATAGCAGCTGTCGAAACTCAACAGGTGCAAAAACTTACGGGTAGTAGCCAGGCAGGGTACTACAAAGTACCCTTACACCGTACACGTGAATCACCATCGACGCAGAACCGTAAAAAACTTGTTAAGATATGGAAACCGTAATATTCCTAATGCCTTTGAACTTTGTATTAATGTACAACATTTTTTGGAATCTCCATTTAGAGAACATTACAACTGAATCGTAATTATGATAAACTAACTTCGTTAGTAAAATAATGTTATTTATTTATAGTTAATTCTTCTCTTACAAATCGCTTAAGGATTGTAAATCTATCATGGAAGAGGGGTGTGTGGGGATAGAGATCCAACAAGTAGATACAAAAATGTGTTGGAGAATGTACACCTATCGGATAATATCTGTCTACGTAAAAAGAATCTGTACTATAGAAAAGATATAGCCAAAGACAGCATCAGCAAAGTGCAAGGACTATAGCAAAAAGAAGGAAACTATATTATGTCTTGGGAGGAACGTACTGGAGAGGTTGCTGCGCTATTGATTGAGACATCGGGACGTCTGTCTAAATTATTATAACTATCCATTAACCCATTTTTAGATAAAGAGGTTACATCTAAAAATTGTTGTCTGTAAAGTCGGTTTACGGAATAGTTTAACGTAACAACGTCATAACAAAACATTGATGAAATTATTGCATAATTTTATGAATAAAATCGAATATTTTTTATTGAATTATCATTATTTTTTAGTCAATTGTGACATAACCTATTATTACTGCACTCGCCGACAGATGCTACTTTTTTAAATAATAAATTATACTAGTAATCAGATTTTTTAACGCAAGAATAATTAACCTTGTACAATAAGCGTAACGGGACAATTTTTCGTGCATGCAGCCAGCGTTCATCGATTTATTAGACGTTGTCACGTCAAAATGGTATTATTTTAGTGTATTCTTTTATTTTTACGATAAATGTAATATTATATCTTTTATACCAGAGTGTCGAAGTGCTGTATGTGGACTTGCCTTGACTTTAAGCCTAGTTCAGCTGCAACTGCTACAAAATTTACACACTCATATACAAACCGAAGGTCGCGGGTTCGATTCCCACCCAGGACAAACATTTGTGTGCATGAACATGTCTGTTTGTTCTGTGTCTGGGTGTAAATATCTATATAAGTATGTATTTTAAAAGTAGTATATGTAGTATATCAGTTACCTGGTAGCCATACTACAAGCAGTACACTCTGCTTAACTTGGGATCAGGTAACCATGTGTGAAGAATGTCTTGGGATATAAATCATACAATAGAATCTTACTATATCAGTCAAGAAGAAAATTGTGTAAATTGAAATATATTTTTGGTCACTTCTGCAGTTTTTAAGTAACAGAATTATGAAATCCTTTCAGAGACTCAATGCCACACCCGGCCAATTTTGGACAATCTAGTTAGGGTTATTGAATCGAACCACGCAACGCGCAATATGCAAATGTATATGGGTATGTAATTTGTATGTACATCTCGTATGAGCAACGGACATCGACTATCCAATTTAGGAGCGTAAGTAACTTGGGTATTGCGAACATGCCAATTGCCAAGACGAGTGCAAAATATTTGTGTCATATCCAAAGGACAATTCATGTTAATGGAATTCAAAGGTAAAATACATTAAAGGCATAATAGTGATGCCTTATTGGGCCTAGCTATCCACCGCGGTTTCACCCGAGTGCCCGTTAGAATAAGAATGAACGTGTATTTACTTTTTTTCGGTTTTCGCTTAGAGTTTGCTTTTTTAATTTCTATTAGCTCCGTAGAATCGTAGCTTGATCAAGTAACCTATAATCTTTCTCAAGAATTATACTATCAATCGCAAAAAAGATTTTGACTAGTTCCAGAGATTTCGAACAAACAAATACTTTACGTTTATACATTAATATAGATATAAAGAGGAATGTTTGTATAACTGTTTCACGGCGGAAACCGATAATGTGGTAGTATTTTCCCGGACGAACTCTAAGAGCTCTACATCAAAAGTAAAGTCTTTGCTTTTTGTAAGCCTGCCCTTTAATTTCATCAACGGCTTTTATTCCTAAAGATACATTCACAAGCATTCTCCCGTTAAACTATAATTGCGCAACAACAATGTAACTTTGCGTACATAACATCTTGGCTTAATCATTAAATTTCGCATGTTCAAGCAATGTTCGGAATAATAACAATAAAATTCCTACAAATTGTATTCAACGACAAAGCGTTACCTAAGTGTTAACGAGGTATACCTGAGCGAAATCTTACTTTCACCGGGTTATGGGTAGCATTACAATAATGCACTGTCCCAACACTGTTTACAGTCAAATTGTTTCCATTTTAGGCTTATTGTTATTTGCAACAGTATCCTAAAATTTTTGGTTCCTGTATAGAATCCACATTAAAGCGTATATCATTTTCAAGAATGCATTACATAAAATAACAATTTCTTGTTTTAGTGTCAAGTTTATTTTGGGAAGAGCACTGCTTATCCTAAGCTACAGGGTCTCTCTTGACATTTATATTGTATTTTTCTCATGTGTGTACCCTCGGAAGAAGGCATATTGTATTGTTATGTATTTTTCTGGCAATAATTTATTATTATTATTAAAACAATGCAACGCCAGACGGTAATGCATCGGATAGTCATAAATCTACTGATTGATTACTAAAGTAGCAGAGCTCTTAGTGCAGAGTGCGTCCGGGGAAGTACTATCACTTTACCTATCGCCGTGAAGCAGTAGTGCACTTGTATTACTGTTTGTTCTGTGTCTGGGTGTAAGTAGTATATGTAGTATATCAGTTATCTGGATTCCATAGTACAAGCTCTGCTTAGTTTGTGATCAGATGGCTGTGTGTAAAGTATGTACCCAAGATATTTATTTATATTACTGTGTTTCGGTTAGAAAGGTAAGGGGCCGTTGTAATTACAGGCACATGAGACTTAACAACTTCACGTCTCAGGGTCGACAACGCATTGGCGATGGCCTTGGTGTTGCAAATGTCCATAGGCGGCGGTATCCACTAACCATCAGGTGGAGAGTCTGCTTGTTGGTAGGTAGGCGGTATAAAAAAAATGCAACGAGAGACGGTAATGCATCGGAGAGTCATAAATATAGATCTATCGATTGATTAATTGCTTGGAAATCTATAGCATTATTAAAAAGGCGTTTGCGACATACTTACTGCATGCGATGCAAGATGGATGGCGCACGCACTGGTAGGTGTAGTTACATATCTTATTTGTATAAAGAATTATATGACTTATATTACAAATAAGAATTATTTGCATATGGGTATAATTTTGGGAACTACTGATCTAATCTAATCAAGAAAGTTATACTATACGCTACATAAAATTCCCTCGGGAACGCGAGTGAATCCGGGGTACAAAAGCTAAAATATAATAATATTCATCCAAAATTGAACGCTCAGGTCGACGTGCTATCGAATATCATTAAAACACAGGTATTTTACAACATTAGCAATATTATACCATAAGAGAAACGTCCGAATGCTAATACTCAAGGTCGACTTAATTTTGGCCTCATTTCTGTCCTCCATATATGGATGCGTACCAAATATTCCGAATTCTTTATTGCACACCTACGATAGAATGGAATTTCAAAAATCGAATATTTGTCTAATGACACTATGGTCTGTCCACTATAAGAAGTCCCATTTGACGTTTAAGAATGTCATTAATTTTTTATCTTAATTTCTTTAGAAATAAGGTTCATCTATTGATCCAATAGTTAATTGTATGATGATGTAAATGCACCTTATCTCAAAGCAAAAGGGTACATTTCTCTATAACAATCTTATACGTCAAAAGGAACTTTTTACATTGGATAGGTTATAATATAATAAACCGTTCTAAATTTAAATATGACAATTTTAGTCATAATCATATATATTATTAATCATGTATTGATTTATTTGAAATCGTCGATGCCATTAAATAGAGACGAAAATAACTTCAAAACGAGAATTTATTGGAATCACAATCTTGTTGTGTTTAATGGATTTTTTTATAAAGTTGTATAGCATTCCATGGATTGGAGCGGCTAGGATGCCGACGCGACGCCAGGCGCAGGCGCAGGGTGAACGACCAGCCGTGGCCGCGGTGGCCTAGGGAGGTCGCCCGCTAGCTCTAATATGAGAGCTTATAAAACTATTTAAATGTTAAATATCTGACAGGTTGACGGATAATGACAGTCCGCAATGATACTAGACTAAACAAGTCAGCTGAGATTGTTTGATACATGGTAGATTGAAGGCCCAGTTGACCTGGTGGATAGATGCACTGGCTAACAAACTCCCGGTCGTGGGTTTAATTCCCACCCCTAGCAAACATTTGTGTGTACAAAAATGTGTTTATTCTATCTCGATGTGTTCATATTTTATAAATAGTAGGAATATCAAACTCTTCGCTCTGCTTAGTTTGGGATTAGAACCAGAGTGTGAAGAAAGTCACGGGATACTCATTTTAAATTATTGTTTAACTTAAAAGTATATGAGCAGTCATCTCCAACTGCCTCAAAAGTAAAACCACGATAAGTTTCTAAATCTAAGAACTTTGCCTACAAACGCTAAAATTGCAAGAAATCACACGTTCCAAAAAGCATACAATCAATATCTCGATGATGAAAACGTGTAAATATGTTTGAATGTAAAGATTAACGACCGACAATAGGCCCACGACCTAGAAAGGTCGCTTTCTGTTGCGTTTACTGTGCAAACCAGTTTGTTTGCTCAACACAGTACTTTAGACACATGACTAGACGGTATAACGTCAAAATTTTGACACCAGAGGCCTGAGTGATGTTCGTACATGTATCGCAAGCGTAGCGTCATCTTGTATGGAAAATTGAAAATCGCGCAACGGTACGGTATGCGCGATGTTCAATTTCCCACACCAGCGTTTTGGCGCACTCGACAAGATGACGCGATAGTCGTTCGTGCTCAGGGCACAGTACGGAGAAATTACGGTTTAATACAGTCGTTGCAATCGAATATAGAATCAACGTTTGATCGATCCGTGTGCTTACTTTCTCTCCGCTCACATCCGAAACCAGTTTGCATTTATGCAGTGAGTACATGATGTATAAATGGGTAATTGATTCTCAAATGGGAATACCAAGCTCGAGCCACAGCGAGCTAGTCTTTATCAATCAATTAGTGACTAAATACTTTAGTCTAGACTAAACATATTGCTCATTAATGCACAAGAATGCGTCAAATGCAGGGATCGCAAACGGATCCTTCGATGACAGGCACAATAGGTGCGTCGCCTTCGGCGGTCTGTCGCCAACACAATCATTAACTTGAATTGTTCTCGTCCACAATACGACTCATATGTAACAGCGAATAAACACATCGCATTACATTAAACATAGGTGCTGCAAAACTTGTGACAAATATAATGAGTGATTGCGTCAGTATTTTGGTTGATCATTAAATCGATTTTAATAATTTGGAATCGATTATCACATTATAAGAGTCACGAGATGTGTTTGGTTTCTGCCATGTGCAAGCATTCATGACTAATTCAACTTAGGCCAAATATAATACATACAAGAGGCGAACTATTGTTACGAACAGTAAAATTAGTAAAGCAAAAATGGTCGTATAACCTTGTTATATGGTACAATAACAAAGTCCTTGGATAACACTTGTACAAATAATAGTTATCCAATCCAGCTTATTGGTCAGATGACGCAAAGGTTTAGAGTCTACGTAAGGTGATAATTTAATTCGACAAACAAAATAATTAATCATTGATGATTAACTGGTGTAACCGACCCAGCTCCATTGAAAAAGCTATTGTGTTGATCATATTATTATATTAGTCATCCGCTTCAGCAATTAGCGCCACTGTATTTCATTGATGCTTAATTTAGAAATGTCTTGTGCAATCTAAGGATTATAAATCTCGTCTCCATCGAACTTAATGCAGGCAAATCCGATTCTTTCAAACACAAGGTCCTTTTTAATAAATATTAAGGCTCCATTGTAATTTAACGGTCTATTGTGCGATGACCATGGATATGACAAACCTTTTTGCAAATTCTGAATAAAAGAACAATAAGTTTATCTATTGGGAAGTAGAACTCAACAGCGATGTTACCTCGGGGAGCTAATTGTTATATTATTAGTTACTGGCTGACCCGGCAAACGTTGTTCTACCGTATTTACATTACAGTGTAAACTCTTTATAACGTTATCCTTTATAACGATAAACTCCCTATAACGTTGAAGTGAGCCCAAGTTGGTTGGTTTGTTCACTTTGTTTTGTTTTTTTTTGTTCACTCCATATAACGATAACTCTCTATAACGACAAAAAATGCTCAGTCCCTTGAGTTTCGTTATAAAGAGTTTACACTGTATTATAAACTATACATGAAAATTGCGGATCTGTGGATGGTACAGAATAATATAAAAATCGCGATTAAAAAACAGGAGTTGAGCATAGATGGGTGAAAATTTAGAGATGTATGTATTTTTGATGCCACGCAAAAATATTGAAAAATAAAAAAAAAATGTTAGGGGTTGATAACCCTTTTCAGATACGCATATAAAATTTCATAAAAATCGGTCAAGCCGTTTCGGAGGAGTATTGTAACTAACATTGTGACACGAGAATTTTATGTACGAGTATACTCGTATATATAACATTAATCATTAAGAATCACGTGGTTTAATTATATTCGATCAAAAGTTTGATGGTCCATAGCCTATGAAACATAGATAAGGCATATTTAGTTATGTTTACTTTTTCTAGTCTGCTTTAATCTTATCATTCTTATATACTGCCGCGTCTGATAAACTTGAAATCGTAGTCCTTGAATGAGTTTACCTTTAATCTAAATCGATACTTTCGTAGTATTTATTGGATAATCGTCATTGAAATTTTATCAAAGGATTTAAAGGGATTTTGTAGAAAGAATTGCCCTTGGTTCTGTGATTTGTTCTTGGTTCATGAATCATATTTTGTCACCATTCGACCCAAAACGATTATAATTTTGTAAGCGGTTTCTTGGAAGACCATTGGATTCAAGTTTCCATAATCGCAATAGAATTCTTCTTTTAGCACAGTTTTGCGATTATGTATATTTCATTTAATTCATAGACAATTATTTTACATTTTTAACTCCCAAGTTCCGTATTCTTGAATTTATGCAATATGTTTATCTGCCATGTAAACTATGCTATTGTTCTTTGCTATTATTTTAAAATACTTCACAAGCGTATATTTCTCCCTTGCGACAAAAGGAGTTGTTATTGTAAAACAACTTGTTTAAACAAGTTAGCATATTTTTGCTGCGCGAAGTCGTTTGTCGAGCGGCTTGCGTCGGTTTTTAATACATTATAATTTTATTTAAAAACCTTAATTTTAACTAGATAGGTTAAATTACAGGCATACAAGTTTAACTGAGAGGTTCAAATAGATAGACGTGAGGTAGAAAAGGCACTACCCAAGACACCTTGATGTGTCGGAGTTCAGAAATTATAGTCGTAGGAGTTGTGGTATTTTCGCGTACCTACTGCCTATTATAGCTTTAAATTCCTGTACAAGCAAGGTCTGCTCAATCAACGGACTATCTATCTGATTATAAATTTTATAACTTCTGTACTCTTGTTATAAAAGAGATAGATATATACGCTAATATTTTATCTCTGGAATTTGCTGTATTATTCCCAAAGACAATTGATTTAGTGGAACAGATTTTCAAGGCTCATTATACTATACAATAAGTTGCTGTTATCTGTATCTAAATTCAATGGAATTCTTGGTTTTGGACAACTTTTGACGCTTCCGGGTTATTATTCAAATATAGCACCCAATTTTCGGAACTTCGATATTAATATCACATTCGACATATACTAGAAAAACATGGCGAATAGGTACATACTTGTCAAAAAGTTAACGACATTCTTATCAAGTCAGCCATATTTCCAGCAAATGTCGAATACACAAGAATCGGACGGACCACTGGTAAGAATATAACTTGCCTGCTGCGGTCTTCCCGAGCAACTATAATTTGGGTGTCTTCAAGGCTAGACTGAATAGGCTCTTAATAAACTAGTGCGCCTCAACATCTAAGATTGCATCACTGCTTACCATCAGGTGCGATCGCAGTCAAGCACTAGTTTATATTATTAAAAAAAAAAAAAAAAGAATTTATTTTCATTTATCAAGACACAGCTGTGAGTAAAGAAGTATACTAACATGGGTAATAGAGTTACATGTGGCTGAAACAGAATAGGAGCATCATTGACAATACTTGTAAATTATCTATGAATCAGCCTCTACTTTTGTAGTCAACACAAAAAAGTAAAAAAGACGTAAGAATTTCATAGTCTAAGACAATACTACTGAGACAAATCACGGTCTAACCTTCTAGTAAAAATATTGGTTGTAAATGCATAGAAATGTTTTATTAATAAATAGGTATGTTACAACAATAACTAGAAAGGTTCCCACTGACGGAATTTAGAACAAAACAGGACTTTAAATACCAACTACACGATTTCAATTTAATCCATGAATCTTTAAGACAGTCCAGTAGTAAATTTAAATATAATTGCATACTACCTAGGAAACTTACGACAACAAGCAATGGCTAATTGAGGCAATTATTATATGTTTTTTACATTTAGTAATCAACTAAAATGAGAAACCTAGGTAGAACCCATAAGTTGTGTCTCATATCATCTACTTTACTCAAACTACCTACAACTGCAACTTTAGAAGGAATTCATAAATGATATCTCATCTTCAACTTTCTGAGACAATAAATCTTCTAATTCATCATGATAAGGTCGCCACAAAGACAAGACCACATCCGTCGATATGCAATAGGTACGGTTCGTTACGTGAAAGCGAGTAAGCAATAAGACACTAAATAAGTTCAATTTTTGTTACACAGCACGTCTGGCCGCATTTAATTGATGCTACGTTGACGCCCCATGTTAAATACACAGATGCACTAACTTATCTACCTAATTCCAATCACTTTATATGTACCACTTCACAGAATATTTAACGCACCATGGTCAAACTTGAAAAAAGTTCGTTTTATTTGTCATTCAATACAAAAAAAGTTCGACAAACGAAAGCACCCGGGCGACGGCACGACATCCGTGGCTAACCGAACCAAACAAACTTGCTTCGCCTGTCCGCGCGCCCCGCTCCTCAGCTATGCTTGCCTGTTGCCGTACTCGTTTTCAACCGACCAATCAATTACGCGCGTCCTGCATTTCTTTCTATAACACCATCGATTTAAGAATATGCATCTCAAACACTATGGACGAACTACGAACTATCTTGTAACGTTTGCCATATAATACATAGAGGAAAATAAACCCCGCGGGTGAGCAGGACGACTAGATGGTAACATTCTTTTCG
Source organism: Habrosyne pyritoides (assembly GCA_907165245.1). NCBI lineage: Eukaryota > Metazoa > Arthropoda > Insecta > Lepidoptera > Drepanidae > Habrosyne > Habrosyne pyritoides. Next base: position 2,929,969 of record OU015606.1, read on the forward strand.
TACTAGAAATCATGAGACAAATGCATAGGTTAGAGAGAGAACGGACGATTAGTTTTCGTCACGTGTGATTGTATCTCGAGACGTCGGTTTAAGCTATTTGATATTGAACAATGCTGCTTTGTGTTAAGACACAATTTTATTTAACTCATACACTATTGTTTATTTGAAGATGTGGCGCGTATTTTGAAATTATAACTTATTCAATCAGTGATCCTTCAGTAATATTTTAAACTTTTAATGCAGGAGATTTTAATTACTGACCTTACTGGTAGCGATGGAATCCTTTTCCTACTATTCTTGACAACATTTGCATTTGTCCAAACATCATTGTTGTTAATATTTTTTATAATTTTCAAGCTATTCTGCTCGATTTTTGGTTTTAAAGATGGCGGCAGGATACTGTCTGACGATTTTGGAGTTGGAGTCGGTGGCTTCGTAGGCGCATGTGATTTCTTTACAATTTGTAGAACAACATTAGAGCTCTTCAACTCATGTCTTTTCGGGGTATCGTTTAGTCTTGGGCCTCCAGGGTCTGGAGTCGTAGGTTTGGTCCTTAGAGGCCTTTCAGGATCACTAGTTTGTTTGTCGATTCGTTTAGTTGGTTTGTGAAGATCGATACTTTTCTCTTTTTTTAGTTTTGCTTTTATTGGTTCTGGCGGCGGCGGGGCTGTATAATAAAATGACTTTAAGTATCGACATGATGCCATTAGGTATATATAATGTAAAAAATATATGTATTTTTAAATTTATTACCTGTCCTGGGCCTATTCCTAGTAATAGGTTTAGTCTCCGCGCTGCCTATTTTGGTAGTTGTTTCTTCAAATTGCAAAGAATGGGCGGGTGGTACCGCCTTGCTTCGTGAACTAAAAGTTGCCTTGAAGAAATTCGCCGCAAAAACCTTGTTTCGCACTACTCGAGAGTTTAGCTTGTGCGGTTGTCTAGAAAAACAAAAGGAATGGCATAAAAAGATGAATTAATATACAAAACAAAAATTGTGTTTCAAGGGGACACCCGGGTTTGAACCGGGGACCTCTCGATCTGCAGTCGAATGCTCTACCACTGAGCTATATCCCCGATACTCTACAGTGCGAAAATACATAAGATATGATAGAGCACACAGTACGCCCTCTACATCTAGTCTTACAAAAAAGTTACTAAAATCAACACAAGATGGCGCTAGTAGTTCTTTATTTAACCTCTATGGTTGTAATACGTTTGTTATTTTATTTTACTTACTCGATTCTAATATTATTAGGCACCCCTGGCGCCTTCTGCTGCATAACCTCCTCGATCTAGAACAAAATAAAAACCGATTTAGTCGATACCTAGATTTCTATTGCACCTGTTGTACCTACTTACTTAAGACTTGTCAATTAGTTACAATAGATGTAAATATAAAATTAATGTCTATTTACTATCCTAACTGTGCTTAAATTGTACAATACATAAATCTACTTCATCGAAATTTAATCTTAATGGTTTAAAAACAAAGTCGCTATTACATTACATCCATTTGCTCGCTTATATCTTTTTAACTACGCAATAGATCTTGATACGGCTTTCACCATAATTTCGAGAATTTCTTCCGGAAAGTTTATAAGTATAATACAATTATATTATTAGTTTCAGGTGAATCTAATAGAAGATATAAGTTGACTAAGTACCTAGTAGATATAGATATTTAAGAAAACGAAGAAAAACCATACAAAAATTACAAGAAAGAGGTTGTATTTCTACGCAATAAATAATAGATTTCTAATACTATGGGAGAAGAGTGAGAAGCCTACTGGTAACATTTGTAAGCAAAAAAAAAGCAATAATTTTTAATGGAAATAACCTGCATTTTCTTTTTGGGACATTTCCATTTGACTCTTCCACGTCGAGTCAAATGTGCTCTGTACTTACTACATCTATGTTTGACATATACAATTCTAAAATGTATTTTACTATTATATCGTAAAACAATAATATTACTTACATGTTCACAGTTAGTACTCATTATTTTATTCACTACATATTTATTGGATACCTTAAAAATTGCAACTGACGAGTCTAGCACATGATGATTTCCTTATCAACTCATTATCGTACAATATAAGATAGTTAATTGATTGTCTTTACCACTATAAACTTGTACTCTCTCGTCCGTCGAGTGCTTTTCCACGACATCTTTAATAATTATTTTGTATCGTTTCTCATAAACCTAACTGTTCAATTTTATCAAAGTTCCTGGAAATGTTATCATAACAAAACAGAATGAAATAAAAGAAGATAAAGTAACAACACGAGTTTAAAAAAGGAATCTGCCACAATAATAAAACTTATGAGAATATACGTTTCTTTAAAATCTTTGTAATCACCGATTTCTAACCGATGTCAGATTTGATTAGACAATGTTTTTTAAAGTTTTATCTTATCTTATCAGCCAGTATTACGTTTGATGCACGAAGGAGAATGTCTCGGATACCAGATTTTAAAGGAGGTAACATTTTCTTTCATCTGAATGTGCATAACTTGTCCGAAAAGATTTAAGCTCTCATTTTAATAAAATACTTTTTATTTCTCATTTTGTTTCCCGAGCCTGAATGTTATCAGTAGGCATATGTCTCGTCGCATCATATTATTGTCACGAATAACTAAAGGTTTATTAAATCAACTTTCTTTTTTAAGTTTATAATCTTATGTATTTTTATAATTTGTTTTATGTCGAGACCGACAAACAGGCAGACGGCTCACCTGATGGTAATTGGTCACCGCCGCCAATGGACATTTGCAACACCAGGGGCATTGCCGATGCGTTATTGACCCTGAGACGTAAGATCTCATGTGCCTGTCTTCTTTCTGTATCTTTGTAACCAGAACACAGTAACACAAGTGCACTAGTGCTTCACGGCGGAAATGTTTAAGGTAGTAAAGAAAAGTAAAAAATTATTCAGCATTTTACACTTAGCCCTTAAAAAGAGAATACATATCAATGATTACTGAAAAAGAAATAAGTATTGTAAAGTGACTATCAGTTCGAAATAGCAACGGGGCCAAATTAGGCAGAGCGTATCTTTGTGACCCATTGTGATGTCCCTGATACAAATTGGTATCCGTGGCTGATACCAGGTACACCAGTACTCCCCGAACGAACTCTGCACTAGCTACATCCAAAAAACTGATGAAGCCGAAGCAACAAAGATGGAGTCAAATGTAAGTGCTTACCAGGGGCCCAATTTCACTAAATGCAACGTTCGAGTAACACGTTTGGTTCGGCAATGGTATGGTTACGATTAATCTCAAATTGAAGTTTGACATTTCATAAATATGGTATTCCTACGCACTATAACCGAAACAAACATACATTTTGACGTAATATTTTGACGAATGTGAACCATTACCGAAACACAACCGCAGCTCGATCGTTTGTCGTACTCGATACGATGACGATACGCTTACGATAGGTGTTTATGCTTAGGGCACAGTATTCAAAACAATGTTCGAATAGCGTGTAATTTTTATCATATTTCTGTCGTCGCGTTAGCACTGAGTAAAACTGACTATTATGTTATTAATAAACAATATTAATTTTTCCTGCTCATTATTATTGTTATAGGTAATTTACTTTACATTCCAGTAATAATAATTCAACACAAAAATGATGCTTGGCTTCACCGCAAAAAGAATGGAGATCTAAATGAATACCAAGTTCTATGCAAAATCCTAATATGTATTTATAGGAACAAAATAACATTATGAACAAGTATTAAACTCTATTTATTTGCTTTAATTGATACCTATAACAATTGCTGTTATTTAAAAATGTGAGATCTTAAAGTAGGTTAGATTTGACTTGGCACCAAGTAGTCCGTGTAATGTTACACTCGGCATTAGCTAGCCAGTTCCTTTGCTTGAACTTGGCTTGTCACGCTGCCGGGTGTCTAGATTAAAGTGCTCAGCTTCCAAGAGGAGTTAAGGTAATTTAAATATGTACATACAATCCATTTTCAGTATTAACAGCTACGAATTGGTAGTATCTAAATTCCGTAAAGTACGAAATCCGAAAGATGATTTCATCTTTATTATTTCATGCATAGATGACATCTTGTCGAATTTCACTCTAACATTTTGTAGTAGAGCTCTTAGTGCAGAGTTTATCCAGGGAAGTACTACTACCATACCCATTTCCGGCGTGAAGCAGTAATGCACTTGTTTCGGTGAGAAAGGTAAGGGGGCCGGTGAAATAACAGCCACATGGGATTAACCACGGACAGACGGACATGACAAAACTATAAGGGGGTCTTTATTGAATACAGGGGCTCGATTCTGTAAATGACACTAACACGAGGATGTTTCGTCGCGGCCTCCGTGCTCTGTCTCTTTCGCTAACTACGCTAATACTACTAATGACGTGAGAGGTAAGCTCTCCGAGGCCTCCGTGAAGCGGCTCGCCGACGAAGTTTGTATTAGCTGAATAAGGGGGCTGAACCCTTAAAAAAGCCTATCAGATTATGAGGACTTTAATTATGTAGCTTGTTTCTATAAAATCAACTATTAACTGAGAAACAAATGAGACGATGAAACATGGAAATAAGTTATAGTATAAGTTATGGTCTACTCTGGCTATGTAATAAAATACCATTTATTACTAAGATAATATTATTGTATTACTTTTAATGCTGATATACATAGTGCCTATTCTCACGAAGAATCACGAGTGATATCCCAGGTGGTGCAAGCGTCAATAGGCTGTCGTGGCCGTTTAACATCTGGGGAGAGGGCGAGCTATCACGTAGATAATATTCTTAGCATTCGTATGATAGGTACCTACTTTGTACCAAAAAAATATAAATGATGTTGTGTATCACCAGACGCCAAGACTAAAGAAGTGACTAAAAATACATCATGTGATTAATCAACGACCCCTAAGATGATTTGTCATCTCAGTGGCAGAAAAAAACTGACGTTCATTTAAGACGGCCATGTTTTGCCTTGTATTAAATACAAATTATATTCGTCCACCGTCCCCAATACACACCAACCTCGCAATTATTTTAATGGTATGACATTGCGATTTAAGGTGTGTTAAAATGTGCAATAATTATGTGGTCCAATTGAAGAGAGGACAACTTGTTTAAAACTTTAAATTGTCGATATAAAAGGGTTCGTGTTGACAGCTAGGAATGACATAATAACCATCTTTATTTCACTGGATGTTCCCGGCATGTGTTGCTAAGTGACTTACTTTTTTTGGCAGGTACCTTCGTTGGTGTACGTAGAACCACTCACTACAGTTTCATCGCTATCGGATAATATAAAAACATACAGACAGCGATAGCCATAAATCAAGATGTTCGCTATTCAAAATTTATTTACATTTTTTACTGGTTTCTGTATTTTATTTATTTATTAAGAATCATCAACAAATGATACACATAACTAAGACTAAACAAGACTACAACTACAAGACGAGACAACTACAGAGATAACATGCCTTGCGCTCACTTAATTATAGGTAATCACAGCTAACACCAACAACTTATACCGCTATTTTAAATTAAACTAAAAATGGGTATAAAATTTAGGTATACAAAACTAAGAAACTAAATTAAATTATTAACAAAATAAAACAAAAATCACAAAACATAACAGAAATAATAAATAGAATGTTTAAAATTATACTGTCTAGTTGCTGATGAGGTTTTTAGCCTTTCCTGAAAGGCCATAAGCCGTCTAAGAAGTATATGTAGTATATCAGCTATCTGGTTTCCATAGTACATACAAGCTCTGCTTAGTTTGGGACCAGATGGCCGTGTGTAAAGAATGTCCCGGAATATTTATTTATTATTATTATTTATGCTTGAGTAATATCGCTTGTGATTTGGACCACACTTACCACCCACACGACACCCTTTGGTCGCCAAAACAAAAACATTTTATTAATTCAGTCAATGAACCGTTATAAAATGATATCATTGAAATTATTAAATGCAGTCATCGAGAAATAGTAACATTCTTACCAGCTAGCAGCCCTGGTAACAGAATAGCCGGGTACTCAGAAATTGAACCCTATTGCAAGTGAAAAAGATGCTAAAATTAAATAGAGAACTTCAGCTGTAATGGTATCTCATCAATCAATGATACCTACCTTCTTTATATAAATTTAAGAACTATTATTGAGTACATTTTTATGAAACATTCTCTTCGTGGAATCCTAGCTGTACCCCGCGGGTTCAGCTGGGTTGCCGACGGATGTTTCATTATCCCGGGATAAAAAAAGGCCTATATGACCCTTCATGTGCCTGTAATTTCACCGGCCTTACCTTTTTAACCGAAACACAGTAATACAAGTGCACTACAACTTGACGGCCGAAATGGATGAGGTGGTAATACTTCCCCGGACGCACTAAGAGCTCTGCTACTTATCAATGAGTGACGTTATTTTGTGACATATTGACCTCGCTCTAGAAACTGAAACATCCTTATCTAACACCTTGTAAAGTGTTCAATTTAGAATTTATCTCTATGTAGGTACCTAAGACACGGAGAATTGCTAGATTGGAACCTAAGTCAAAAAATATGTTCATAATAGCTGTCCCTAGGGGTTCCATCCGCGTTCCCGTGAGATGTAACATTTTCCCGGGATAAAAAGTATACTAGGTGTTAATCCGGGTTATAAACTATTTACATACCAAGTTTCATCCAAATCCGTTCTGTAGTATTGGTTAAAGGATAAACAAACATCCCTATAGAATCTTTACCAACCTTCACTTCTATGACATTAGTAGAATATGTTGTAATTATGCTAGAACTCAAAAACCGATTATTTTGTAAAATGTTGTGACTTTTATTTTTTTATGATTCACGGACGCCAATTTTAGTACTTTTTTTATATTGTATCTGTGTTTCTTTTTATAACTCGAAAACGATTTGACCGATTTTGATAATAATTGGTATAATACCTAGTCAGAACATGTGATTCCAACCGTGGGGGCTAGTTTTAAATAAGTATTTACGTTTAGTTTTTAATTAGTATAAAGTTTTTATATAAATTGCCATAATGTATTTTTGGTGTGCCTAATAAATAAATAAAAAAAATTGAGAATAAGCTAAAGAGGTCTTGACAACTTCGTAGCTATAAATTGACGTCTGACAGCAAGACTTATGCAATATACGATCGTTGCATGCAACTTGCAATCCGTCTGCTCCGAGGTCCATAACAAGCTAATCAAATTGCGAATGGCTAAACTTTGCAATAACTTGAAAATTGTGAACTTTGATGTCGGGAATTTGTACAATTTAGGAATCCATATCTATACTAATATCATAAAGAGGAAAGATTTGTATGTAAGTATGTTTGTTACTCGTTCACGCAAAAACTACTAAACGGATATGTATGAAACTTGGGACATTGATAAAGCATATCCTGGAATAACATATAGGCTACTTTTTATCCCGGGAAACTGTGATATCCCTCGGGAACGCGGGTAAAACCGCGGGGGACATTTTCTATAAAGAGATTAAGTTAGTATATTTTGAGTAGGAATTAGTAGGAAATAGAAGTAGGAGATCGTCTCCGAATCTAATCATACGATTTCAAAAATTCTTTCACTTATACATAGTTACATCACACTGGGAACAGGGGCTCGATTCTATAAGGAAAATTACACAAACTGGAGGAAAATGTTACATCCCTCGGGTACGCGGGTGAAACCCGGGACTACAGCTAGCCATGAATAAGGTATATTTCAGACTGTATCGTAAAGGGCACAGGAGATTTAGTTTATTTTGCATATTTTCATAGCCTCTTGTCCTATGGTATTTTGTTTTGGGGAGCAGCAGCGGATATAGAATCAATATTTATTATACAAAAAAGAGCAATTCGTGCAATTTACAGTATGGGTCCCCGTGAATCATTAAGAGATTTATTTAGGGAAATAAATATAATGACATTACCTTCACTATATATTTATGAAAATATAATGTTTATACGTAGAAACATAGGAATGTTTGAGTCAAAATTAGATATTCATAGTATAAATACAAGACAAAGGGAGAAGTTAGTTGTTCCATACTTTAGACTAACTAAAGTTAACAAGTCATTTCTTGGTGATTGTGTTCGATTTTATAATAAGATACCGCTTTCAATAACCAAAATGTCTGATCATAAATTTAAAAATTATATTAGGAAAGTTTTGAAAGAAAAATCGTATTACAAGGTAGTTCATTATATTGAAGATAAAAATGTATGGAAATAGCTGCTCTCTGCACAGTGCACCTCTAAATCTCTTGTTTAAGTTGTAAGTACCTAATTATTGTTATTTTCTATTTTGTAGTCTTGTCATATTTTTTTTTTGTTTTGTTTTGTTTTTATTAATGTTACCTATAATAAGTATTTTGTAATTGTTAAATATAAAATTATGTAAAATTGAAATTATAAAATAGCCAAAAAGTCAGAATAGATAAAAATTTATATAACAAATAAAAAAGAATGTAACCTTGCTGAGTTTCTTGCCGGTTCTTCTCAGTTGAAGGCTGACTTCCGAACCGGTTGTAGCTTTAAATTTGACCTTCATAAGTGCCCTCCGAAGGCCTAAACTGAATAAATGGTTTTGAATTTTGAATTTTGAATTTTGAGACCCTATTACTAAGGATCCGCTCTCCGATCGTCTGTCTGTCAGTGGCCTGTATCTCATTAACCGTAATAGGCAGGCAGTTGAAATTTTCACAGAGTATAAAATAAATAAATATCCCGGGACGTCCTTTACACACGACCATCTGGTCCCAAGCTCTGCGTTCCAAACTAAGTAGAGCTTGTACTGTGGAAACCAGATAACTGATATACTACATAAACTACCATTTTTTTTTCTAAATGCATACTCATATACCACTTGTTTGGTGGGGTTTTGTTTCGGTGTTTTGTGGGATTGGTTATGGTCGATTTCTTTTTTATACCCCAGCGTCCGACCAATAGGCACACGGTCCACCTGATGGTAAGTGGTCACCGCCGCCTATGGACATTTGCAACACCAGGGCATCGCGAATGCGTTGTCGACCCTGAGACGTGAAGTTGTTAAGTCTCATGTGCCTGTAATTTCACCGGCTCCCTTAACTTTTTAACCGAAACATAGTGTTTTTAATGGTGGCTGTATCTTTTGAACAATAGGTAGATACTTGAAATTTTCAGAGAGAGTTTGTCTATGGTATATAAAGCAACAAATAATAAAACAGGGGGCATATTTTTTTGCTCCATTTTATTCTCTCTCAATTCGCATCTTTACATATTATTATAGCGCCTCTCTTATTTCTTTTACAGAAGTATTAAAAACATACATAGGGCTAAGTCATGTACAATATTACGGACCATTCGTGAGAGAGACCGACTGGCACTTTGCCACATTTTATACTATTAATTTACTCTAAAGATGCACCATTACCTTAAATTTTATCAACGATAATAAATACTTATCGTTATTTACATTTGTCACATATATTAATGTTGCGAGATCAATATCTGGAACAACTTGCTTGCAACAGCCGCCTACGCAATCCAGTGTGTAAATAATGATCGCTTACAACTAAGTACTTGCGACGGAACTGAAATTCAAATACGATTACAATGAGCTTGGTTACAGAAGAAGTGGCAATGCTGGGAAAGTTAGCTTTCCCTGTATTTTGTCACTGTCTGTCCCTAGCGCTTTCCCCCACGTTTCCTGGGGATTTTCCATTTTTCCAAGGTAAAATTATCCTATATGTTATTCCAGGGTATGCTCTATCTATGTACCAAGTTTTATCCAAATCCGTTTCGTAGTTTTTGCGTGAAAGATTAAGAAAAATCCATACATACCTCATAACAAACTTTCGTATTTTTATTAGTAGGAAGTAGGATTTAAGCTTTAGAATGGGAGAGGGAAATGATTGTTCAGTTCCTTGAGCTTCTGCTCTAATTCTGAACTTTAAATATTTAGTAAGAAGTCAACGGTAAGGAGTCATAGAAAAGTCTTGAAGCAACCATTCTTCATTTTGTGTGTATGTACGTTCTGTCTTTACGCTTAGATCTTTTAAACGATGTTAGGATTTTAATGCAGTTTTAAGCAAGAGATAGAGTGATTCAAGAGGAAGGTTTATATGTAGTATATAAGCATATTATAGAAGAGAAAAGGCGAGAATTTCAAGGAATCGGAACTTATTTAAATGCGCGCGTTTATTCGACAGCTCGCGCATTACAGTACATACGATTACAGTTACATTACAGACCTCCAGTTCCCTTATTCAGCTAATACAAACTTCGTCGGCGAGCCGCTTCACGGAGGCCTCGGAGAGCCTATCTCTCACGTCATTAGTAGTATTAGCGTAGTTAGCGAAGGAAACAGAGCACGGAGGCCGCGGCGAAACATCCACGAGTTAATGTCATTTTCCTTACAGAATCGAGCCCCAGAACGCAGGGATTCATAAAATGAAGTAAAGCATGTGTAATATAATAATTGATATCTCGTCTGCTTTGCTGTTATTTACAAGAACTTAAGGGACAGGTCCGCCAAATGTTTGATTCATAAATATTACTTTTGTATCTAATGGATACCGTCATCAACAATTTAATCAATCGATAACGAAGCGCGAGTTGCGATAGTCATTTTAAATTTGCGGAACACTCATTGACTTATCACTGTTTGCATACTTATGGAGTCAGTTAACTTTGTTCACTCGTTCGTATCCTCACGTAGACCTTACATAGGGTTGTCTACTGACATCTCCTCATTCGAAGAACTGGAAAAAAGTATATCGTAATGTCTGTTTGTTCTGTGTCTGGGTGTAAATATCCATATAAGTAATTATTTAGAAAAAATTGCATACCTAGTTTTTAGTTTAGTTTGGGATTAGATGGCCGTGTGTAAAAAATGTCCTAGGATACTTATTTATTTATTTATCGATTACCATGTAGCGTAGACTAAATCGATACTGAAATTATAAAGAGATATTTTTGGAGCTACTGCACCTAATTGAAAAATACTTTAACTATAAGGTGCATTATTCCAGAAGAGCATAGGCTATAATCAATCCGTCGGTAAAGTGGATAAAACCGCGGGAGCGAAGCTAGAGCACAAAAAAGCATGCAGCAGGCAGGCGGTCCTAAAAGATCTGCTAAAATTATCTTGTGATAGAGAATACACCAAATGGTGAAGAATCAAGCACACATCCAGGGTTGACTCCAATGATGATGATGATAAGGGGCCGTTCATAAAATACGTTCGCATACAAGGGGAGGGGAGGGGTCTGGCTGAGTGTGACAAGGGGGGACGGGGGGTATACGGCAACGTGACGTTCGCCGTTTTTTTTTTATATTCCTTGCTGGTGTAGTCCAGCTGGCCTCTATGAATATCATGTACAGCCAATGTTTGTTCGGCAATGAGCCGAGTCCTCACAGTCGAAGATAATCGAAAATTAACCTGGCGCATAGCGAAAATTATCCGACCATGGTGGGACTCGAACCCATGCCTGGCCAGTACCCGTAGTTCGAAGTTAAGCACGTTAGCCGCTCGGCTACAAGTACTGGTTACGTTCGCCGTTTATATTATATGTTTAGTTTATATTTATATGTTCGTTGTGAAATATATTTATTAATTTATTTAAATTTGATTATAATAACTAAATAAATATTTTTAATTTTCAGAATTTGTGTACTATCATTTCGAATTTATCATACTCAGCAGGAGGGGGGTCTTAGTTTTTGTGACGAAATATTTCTAGGGGGGGTCACAAAAAGTGTGACACAGCGTGACAATGGGGGGGGGGAGGGGTAAAAAAAAAGCTGATTTTAGTGTGACGTATTTTATGAACGGCCCCTAACGCTCTGTCATTTATAACATATATGATATTGCATTGTGTAACGATTAAGCTTTTCTACCGATAAATCTAGTTTAAGGGCCACTTCTAAATATTTTAGGCCTCTTATCACTCCTCTTCATCTTTGCCAATCATAATCACTGCCTTTCCGTAACCGACGACAACTCATTTAAGGGCATTGAGCTTTAAGATCTGCATTGATTGCATTAATAAAATCTGCAGAGAGGTTTCAGAGAGCAGACCTTTCACGTTATTACGGAGTCAATGAAAGAGATGGAGCATGGAGGACTCGCTAAAACATCGTCGAGTTAGTCATACAATGATCATATGTCATTTATCGTACTTAATCACACCCCAGATGATTAAGATTAATTCTCAAATAGTGGTGAGTGACTTATTTAAATGTCAAGTAGGCTGATAAGCTGGCGGTCCACCTGATGGTAAGTGGTCACGGTATATGGACATTTGCATCACCAGGGACTATACCAGTGCGTTGTCGACCCTGAGACGTGAAGTTATTGAGTATCATAAGCATATAATTTCACCGGCCCCCTTACCTTTCCAACCGAAACACAATAAGGCAAGTGCAATACTGCTTCACGGCGGAAATGGGTAAGGTGGTAGTACTTCCCCAGACGAGCTGTCATGATTATTGTCGGGCCAGTTGGCTTTGTGTTTAGAGACCCTGACAGCCTCGCCACAGGTCGTTGGTTCGATTCCCACCCAGCAGACACATTTGTGTGCATGAACATGTCTGTTTGTTCTGTGTCTGGGTGTAAATCTATACATTCTAAGGAAAATAGGGTTCCTTTGACGCACCATCACCTCAAAACTACTGATCATATCGGGATGGGACTGATACTATTCGACGCGGATTGTTTTCCAAGATATAGGCTATATATGATATCGATAAACGCGGGTAAAACTGCGGGGACAGTAAATATCTATATAAATAACAATATAGTCCATATGCAGTAGGTAAATCAGTTATCTGGTTTCCATAATACAAGCTCTATTTAGTTTGTGATGAAATGGCCGTGTGTAAAGAATATCTCACGATATATATATTTTTTAAATTTAAAATTGATTGACAAATAGATCGATAAAATCAAAACACTTAAGTATAAATGCGAAGGTCTATAGATGTTCGTGCTAAATCTAGTTCGTCAACACGCCATATGTATTTGTGGTTAGTGGTTACCATTGCAAAACGTTAAACGTTTCTCATATCATTTGATCGCTATATAACCAGCTTTTAGATTACAATCTCACAATATAAAAAACCGGATTAAGGTCTATCCACACATATCAGGGCCGTGGCCGAGACGTGGACGTGCCGTGGTCCGTCAGGGGCTCAAAAAATATCGTTGCCTACATTTTGCATGAACTCGTTCACACACTAGGCAATAATATTTTTTTGAGCTCGTTCACCGGCACGTCCCCGTTTCGGGCACGGCCCTGATATGTGTGGATAGACCTTTAATCGATGTATGACAAACCAGCCCCCTTATTCCGTTAATAAAACTTCGTCAATAGCTCAGAGCCGAGCGGACCTGTCACGTCATTGCCTAGCTTGCGACAGAGACAGAGCATAGATCCGCGATGAATCGACGAGCTCGTTTACCGAATCAACCTCTAGTTCCGTTAATTAAAAAATAAATTAATGTTCTTTTAAGGAATATACGAAGGATGTAGAACAGATATCTATGTGTTAAAAGCGTGAGAATTGACAATTATAATCTTCAAAAAGACTTTACAGCTTTTGCCCGCGGCTTCGCCCACATACGTCACTATTTTGAATGGCAGATGTGATATAATATTTGACAGACCGGTTGTCGTGGTGGTGATACCTTGATGTCACGCTACAGGTCGTAGGTTCGAACCTTTACAACAAGCAATTGTGTAAACATGTATGTCTGGGTGTGCCCCTAAGTACTACATCAGTTATCTCGTTGCTATAGTAACATCTGTAAACCATGTGTGAAGAATCTCCCAGGATCTTGATTTGACAGGCCAGTTGGCTTGGTTGTTAGTGACTCTGACTGCCAAGCCGAAGGTCGTGGGTTCGATTCCCACCCAGGACAAACATTTGCATGCATGAACATATCTGTTTGTTCTGTGTCTGGGTGTAAGTATCTATATAAGTAGTACAGTGTAAACTCTTTATAACGAAACTCAAGGGACTGAGCATTTTTTGTCGTTATAGAGAGTTATCGTTATATGGAGTGAACAAAAAAAAAACAAAACAAAGTGAACAAACCAACCAACTTGGGCTCACTTCAACGTTATAGGGAGTTTATCGTTATAAAGGATAACGTTATAAAGAGTTTACACTGTATTTATTAAAAAATAGTATATGTAGTGTATCAGTTATCTGGTTTCCATAGTACAAGCTCTGCTTAGTTTGGGATCAGATGGCCGTGTGTAAGAGAATGTCCCAGGATATTTATTTATTATAATTTCTACAAGTGAACCAAAATTTTATCTGTTAGTTCTGGAAGAAGTTTCTAAATTGGCGATGAGACAAGTGGGTTTTTTAATTGTCTTTAATATCTTCGCTACTTTTTATATTCTATTTATAAAATTCCTTCTTATTTATATCTTCTATACTTTATATTTATTCTATATATCCTAAACGGATAAATAAAAATTGTTTGAAATGAAATAAAATAGGAGAGAAATATTTTATTCAAATAGGCCTTCACATGCACTTATGAATGGTCAGTCTCTAACCTTTTTAATGTTTTTTCTCTAGGTTTTTCAAGAATATCGATTATTCCTTACTCATTTTAGTTGTACTACATAGTTCAATAGAAATTCAAGAAAGTCACACTTTTATAAGTTTTCCGCGTTCTCTAGACATGTGCTAATCTATATCTATACTAATATAATAAAGAGGAAAGATTTGTATGTAAGTATGTTTGTTACTCTTTCGCTCAAAAACTACTAAACGGATATGGATGAAACTTGGCACATAGATAGAGCAAACGAGCAGACGTATCGCCTGATGGTAAGCGATTACCGCCGCCCATGGACACCCGCAACACCAGAGGAGCTACAAGTGCGTTGCCGGCCTTTTAAAAAGGAGTATGCTCTTTTCTTGAAGGTTTGGAGGTCATATCGGTCCGGAAATACCGCAGGCGACAGCTCATTCCACAGTTTTGTTTTGCGAGGCAGATAAGTCCTAGAGAAACGCACAGTTGTGGACTGCCAACCATCTAAATGATGGGGATGGAAATGCTGTCGTGTAGGACAGTGGCGAAAAGAAGCAGCAGGTATCAGTCCGAACAATTCCTCGGAACACTCCCCATAGTAAACGCGATAGAAGATGCAAAGCGAGGCCACATCTCTACGCAGCGCCAAAGGGTCCAGCCGATATGAAATATCCTGGCAGTCGACTATTCGAGTCGCTCTCCGTTGAATCCTGCCCAGAGATGAGAACAGTATTCCATGTGAGGCCTAACCTGCGCCTTGTAAAGTTGTAGGCGGTGGGCCGGCGTGAAATACTGTCTCGATCTGTTGAGCACGCCAAGCTTCTTAGAAGCTAATTTAGCTTTACCCTCTAGTGGCCATGGAACTGGACTTCGCTCGATATGTCGACACCAAGTATCCCGATATTGGCTGAGGCATTTATGGGGATGTTCTCAAAACGAGGAGATACGCCATGCCCAAGCCTCCCACAGGCCTGTGTCCAAATCTCCCTGCCATAGAGAGCATTGGGCACTTTTGACTTAATTTCTGAATTATCTCGTAACGTTAAGACTGCTTATAATTTTAAGAAAGTTCTCTTTAAGATATCTATCCAAATGTGTGGTGCAATAAGAATAGGCAATAAATGTGGATTATCTATAAAATATGATTTTTTATGCATTAAATTGTGAAAAAATGCCCATCCCTCCCCTACGTCCCCTATGTATGAAATCTATCCTGTTTATGAAACAGCGAAAATTCCCCAATTTAGTTCACATACCAAATAACAAATCATCGAGATGCAGTTGTCATGGAGAGTCTTTTGGGAGCGAAACCATCCGAGGCCGAAATAACTTAAACTTTAATAATTAGAATATATACATTTTTACGAATAAGTGTAACTAAATTTGAGTAAATCTTAAGTTATTTATTTATAATTCATGCATTCAGCAATAGAATTAAATGTAACACTATATATTAAGGAACCACAAGCCTTAGTTCAAAACAACGAGCTGAGCAAGCGCGGAAAGATGTTAATTTATAAAAACACAATACAATTAATCTTAAAATAATTTATCGTAGAATCTTCAAATAGTACGGACTAAGAGTCCGTAGAAAATGTAAATAGAAAAACAAATAATAAAACAACGTGAAATAGTAACATATATTAGCAAATGGAACAAGCTGGAAAGTAGTTATCCAAACACACCCTACAGTTTGGTGATGTGTATCGAATATACGATAAATATGGCAACTTATAAAGGATCCATTGTACACTATGCAGTATTCATTGACTCTGAATAAACTAAATTGCATTAAACGATTGTCAACAATGGTCACAATGCCTCAGCACACAATACTTATTCCCCAATAAATGACCTTAATGTTTCACTATCCTAATATTGAAGGTTTCAGCTCCAGTCTAAATACATACTTATTATACACACGATAAGACTTTATCTACAGTAAATGATGTGAAATGACGTCACTGAAAGGAAACTTGGGCAAGGAGTTTGTCGTTGGAATTCTTGATATGAATTTGGATTTATTTTTTTTACTTTATGCCTTTTTGTGCCAGTGTCGAAATGCTGTAATATGTAAGTTTATTTAATTTTAATCCTTTCATCTCCAGCTGTAATTTTATCTATGCTCATATTATAAAGAGGAAAGATTTGTATGTAAGTATGTTTGTTAATCTTTCACGCCAAGGCACATAGATAGAATATATACTGGAATAACATATCGGCTACTTTTAATCCCGGTAAATGTGATATCCCTCGGGAACGCGGGTAAAACCACGGGGGACAGCTAGTATAATTATAAACAAGAGAATAGAGAAAGAGATGGGAGACCTTACTAGTCCACTGTGTACAAAAAAAAATATGCTGTATATGTTGGAAGTTTCACAATAATACCTGGTCAACATACTATATGAGGATTAAGAAAAACTACAGTCGACAACAAACATACGCGGTATGAATATTTATTAAAAAATAATGTAAGAAAAAAAAAATCACAAACCTGTTTGTGCCTTGTGGCACAATGTCGCAAAATCGAACAATTCCAAACGAGCAAAGAAATCCAAACACAACACTCAGCACAACTATTAGCCTAAATAGGCGATTGCCTACTTAAAAAATAATTAAATACTGTATACCGTTAATTTCAATATTTAAAAAAAACACGTTAGAACAATTATAAATCACACATGCGCGCCTTATCGTAGTAACGCGTACACTGCGAATGATAACCGTTATCGTGAAGTGGAGCAAACAATTTGTTTTTTATCACGTGTTTTTTTCTTTTAAAACATTTGTGAAAGAGATTCGCGCATTCGGCATAATATGACGTTTGGAACTGAGGGATTCGAAACGCGGCGCGGGCGCAGCTCGTCGCGTTGCGTCAACGCAGTTGTGCCGGTGGGTGTATCGTAGCGAGCGATATTTAGCGAACTGTATGCAATGCTAATAGAACTTTAGAATGTCTGAAAAATCATTACTATTTTTTACGTATTTCTTTTCTTGCTGTCACCACGTTGTCAAGGTATGAACTAATTTCCCGGGATAAATAGTATTCTATGTTTTATTCAAGGGTATGCTCTATCTATGTACCAAGTTTCATCCAAAACCCATCAGTAGTTTTTGCATGACTAAGTTATACATTAATACATCCTCACAAACTTTCACATTTATAACATTACTAACTGTCCCCCGCGGTTTCACCCGCGTTTCCGAGGGATGTAACATCGGCACAAAAAGTATCCTATGTGTTATTCTAGGCTATTTTTTATATATGTACCAAGTTTCATACAAATCCGTTTGGTAGTTCCGTGAAAGAGTAACACTGACCTCTCGTCTAATTGCGGAGTTGCGAGACAGAGACATGGAATAGTCACTGCGTGAATTCATCGTCGAGTTTGATTGCAGAATATCATAGGAGTCCATACGAAGTTGCAGACACAGCTATGTACTCTTGTGGTAAATATTTAGTTACCTATATTTACATAACATTGTATATACATAGACCATTCCAATGACTCATCGACAATTCACTTGAAATTTGTTTTTCTAATCAGCGCTCGGACAATAACTTTCAGATGCTTGAAAAATATGAAATACCATAATTAGATTGTCCAATTGTAGATGTTTGTCAAACATACATTCTGTAAAGCCGATTTCTAAGTACACTGCGCTGTGTTAAAGCGTAGGTGTTACATTAAACACTATACATTACGTATTGGACGTGACATCTGATTCTTCATCGCCTATTTGCAGGATTAGATAATAAGTATTTGAAGGAGAACATGTAGTCTAGTCTGTTTTCAGAGGATTTTTGAAAAAATGATGAGAGTGAAATTTTAAGATGCGCGCGCATCAGTGTAACACAAAATTCTCACGGATGAAGTTCGCTGATAACGGTATCTCCGGAGTATCGCACAAATCGCAGCTGTCAGTGTCAATGAGTGAGTAATGATGTTATTGTCAAAAATAACCTAACAACGTCAAAAATTGTTATTCGTTGCTACAGATAGGTGCAAGGGGTTTGGACACTACAGTTTCACGACTGAATAGTAAAAAATGCTTTTAGAGCAGATAAGTACACACACAAGTTTTTATAACACCACTAGCTGTCCCCCTGTGGTTTCACCCGCGTTCCCGAGGGATGTAACATTTTCCCGGCAGGTAAATTATCATATGTGTTATTCCAAGGCATTTCCTATATATGTGCCAAGTTTTATCCGAATCCGTTTGATAGTTTTTGCGTGAAAGAGTAACAATTATAGCTATTTATACTAGCTGTACCCCGCGGTTTCACCCGCGTTCCCGAGTGATGTAACATTTTCCCAGCACAAAAAGTATCCTATGTTACTTCTAATACCTCCAAGAATATGCGTACAAAGTTTTATGATGATCGAAAAGTAGTTTTCGCGTGAAAGCGTAACAAACAAACTTACATACACATTTATAATATTAGTGATTAAGATTATAATCAGCAATAAGCCCGCCTAAATTGTTTAAACTTTTAATGTTTGTGTTCTTTTATTTTCATTTTATGTGGTGGGAATACTGAAGAGTTTTTGTATTGTATTGTATACCAGTAGTAAGATACATTACCTGTGTCGTACAAAGGCGTATATTGGGGGGCGTGATCGAATTGTAGAAATGTCGTCTAGAAAAAGTCCTACATTCTATTCCCCGGTCAGGCAAGGTAATAATTATAGACCAAAATATGTGAGGAGATTATGTTGACTTATGTTAGAGAATAGAGACACGTTGTTGTCTCACGCCATATGTTGGACGTGTACATGGCGCGAGACATAATTGTGTCTCCTGATAATAACAATGATAAATATTTAAACTATAGATGCGGTATCCGTGTTCAGAAAAGTGAAGAGTTACTTCCTGTTGAGTTTCCTTGTTTGGGACATAACAGAGAAGGAGATCCAGCGGAATTAGTGCCTAGATATTCGTTTTTTTGTATAATGTTATCGTTACTTTGCTTAGAAATGCCCTGAAGCACAGGGTTTTCTAATGTGGGCGGGAATCGACGACGTTGGTTACCATATCACAATGTCATATTGGGATATAAAATATCTTCTGACTACTTCTTCAGGGACAATAAGCGTGAACATATGTTAATGTAAAAATAATAAATATCCTGAGACATTTCTTACTCACGGCCATCTGAACCCAAATTAAGTAGAACTTGTGCTATGGAAACCAGATAACTGATATATCTACTACTTTTTAGTTTTCTAAATACATACTTATAATAGATATTTACATTCAGACGCAGAACAAACAGACATATTCATGCACAAAAATGTGGGAAGGTGGGAATCGAACCCGCGACCTGCGATTTGGCAGTCGCTAAACACCAAGCCTGTCAAATTTTGTGATTTATTGCGATATAAATGAAAAACGTCAAATTACGTCAGAAAATAAATAAATAAATAAATATCCTGGGACATTCTTTACACACGGCTATCTGGTCCTAAACTAAGCGGAGCTTGTACTATGGGTACCAGATAGCTGATATACTACATATACTACTTTTTTTTTTACTTATATAAATATTTACACCCAGACACAGAACAAACAGACATGTTCATGCACACAAATGTTTGTCCTGGGTGGGAATCGAACCCGCGACCTTCGGTTTGGCAGTCAGAGCGCTAACCACCAAGCCAACTGGCCTGTCAAAACTAATTCTGAAGCACAAAAAATCTAATTAGTCGAACCCACAAAAAATATGACGGCGTGGATCAAGAAGACGCACTTTCAATACCACGGTAGCAGATTAAATTTGAAACGGTTAAAAGTAACCTCTGAGGTCACCTGACAAAAAAACTATTTTCAATTTGGTTAAAGCAGGAAGTTAGTTTATATCAAGTTTCTTATAATTACTACTTATTTACACGCAACTTTAAATACGGTACTTCCTCTGGTTATAAACAGTCCTTTTACTAATACAAACTTCGTCAGCGAGTCGCTTCACGGAAGCCTCGGAGAGCTTACCTCTCAAGTGATTATTAGTATTAGCGTAGTTAGCGAAGGAGACAGAGCACGGAGACCGCGACGAAACATCCTCGAGTTACTGTCATTTTCCTTACAGAATCGAGCCCCTGAACAACATGCAGAACATCAGCAAAATTTGAAAAAACTACATGATTTTTTTTTCAAATTATTTGCTAAAATGACGATTTAGATTCTATATTATGAAAGAGTCTTTCCTTTCGTTTCTCCTAAATCTGGTAGCTGGGCATTGTTTGTCATATTGTTATAGATCCAAAATATTTTAAATAGAATTACACTTCCCTTCGGCAATAAGCCCCACAATACAGACAATTCAGGAATTTGTGTTTCAGAGCTCTAGACTTGAGACTTTTGCCTACTTTTTGAAGCAGTATGGGTGTTTGCCTCAGATGGCTCTCACACCCTTACGCGGACAAGTCCGGCGAGCGCTAGGAGCTCTCAGCTGATGATTATTTTATTTTCATCAGATAGCATAGAAGATAAACAAACTAACGGACAGACGGGCCAGATGGCTTGTTGGTTAGAGACTGGCTGCTACGCCACAGGTCGTGGTTCGATACCCACCCAAGAGAAACATTTGTGTGCATCAACATGTCTTTTAGGTCAGTGTTAGAAAGAAGCAGAAGTTTAGTTTGAAGTGTAAAATTTGAGTGTTTTTGTGTACTGTATTGCGAAATAAAATAAAAATCTAAATCTAGTTTAGAATCTGATGGCCGTGTGCAAAGAATGTCACAGGATATTTATTTCTTCATTTAAATATTATTAATTTGTTATGCAAAATATTGCTTAATTATTAATTAATCATCTTCTACAAATTATAACAGGTATATAAAATATATCCATATAGATTCTTTATTTTGCAACTTTGTTTGGTTTGTATTTTACTCATTGTAAGTTTTTAATTCAGCCGCCATATAAAGCTATGATAGTTGTGTAAGAAAAATTTAATTGTTATTATACAATGCCACAGTCGGGTAAAGCCACAGTACACCTACATTGCCGTCCATCAATACAGGTTTAACCAATGATATATAAACTGTAGATGCATTATACGCGCCCGGAAATGGCACCATTAAATGATGGTAATTGACTTAATTCGATTGTACGCGTAAGAGTGTATTGTCTGCGTAAGGGTGTAAGAGCCATCAGGGGCTAACAACTTCTAACTTTAAAAAAAACTACTGTCGTGACAGTACGCGCGGCGCATACAGCACTCAACCTTAACGCAGCTAAAGATGTATGAACATGATTATCTTCCTCTAACAACAGGTAAGCTGCAAGCATTAATTTTCTTTCTCCTTCTTAGCACTTATAAGTAGCTATCTAGTATTTAAGCTGGGGCTCGATTCTGTAAGGAAAATGATACTAACTCGAGGATGTTTCGTCGCGACCTCTGTGCTCTGTCTCGCTGTTTCACTAACTACGCTAATACTACTAAACACGTGAGAGATAAGCTCTCCGAAGCCTCTGAAGCGGCTCGGCGACGAAGTTTTTATTAGCTGAATAAAGGGGCTGTTTGTGAGAGCCATGATGTTCGTGGATGCCGTGTCTATATAAAAATACCTCATTGGGCTTAACAGTGTATGAAATTTACGCAATGCACCATATAGAAGGTGGCAGGATAACAATGTGTGAGTTTCGTAATCCGCCCACTCTGTGGCTTCGAGGCTCATGTCTGTAACTTGCGATAATATTGACTTATCAGGGTCTTAGCGAAAGCAGTGGTCTAGGATTTTTTGCGGGAAATGTGAGAATGAAGATAACCTGGGCGTAGCTACCACCGTATTTACCGTGTCAATTATACAGGACCGCCGGGCTACAGGGGCCCCGAATGTAAGCAAGAAGTTGTAAATCATTATCCATAATCACAAAAGAAGTAGCCACAATCCTTTAAATGGCCCCCCATCAAAATGTAATACAGGACCCGTCTAAGGCAAGTTATGCCACTGATCCTCGGTAGTTCCTCATTCACATACACACGGCCATCTAATCGCAAACTAAGCAGACCTACGTTGGAAACCAGATAACTGATTAATATATTTTTTTCCTAAATACATCGATTTTTACGCCCAGACACACAACAGACATGTTCATGCATACAAATGTTTGTCCTGGGCGGGAATCAACCTATCGACCTGCGGCGTGGCAGTAAGATTCGCTAACCACCAAGCCCAGGCGCGTCGAATAATGCCAAGTATGACAGACGGTTCACCCTATCATGAGTTTACCTAGTCAATGAAAGAGACAGAGCATTGAGGCCTCGCTAAAACACCATCGAGCTAGGCTCATTTACCGTACAGAATCACACCACAGATAATACTCCAGCTGTGGCTAGTATTTGCAAGTTTTTTTCATGTCAAGTATACCGACAAACAGGCAGACGGTTCATCTGATGGTAAGTGGTTACCCCCACTATGGGCATTTGCAACACCAGGGGTATTGCCGATGCGTTGTCGACCCTGACACGTGAAGTTGTTAAGTCTCATGTGCCTGTAATTTCGCCGGCACCCTTACCTTTCTAAACGAAATACTCACGTAGAATTGAAAGAGGGGTACCGATACAAGAAACGTGTTTTTTGGCGTGTTGTTCAGAACCCTTCGTTTTTTTATTTATTAGTGTCAGTAACCTTCACGGGGGATTGACGAACAGCTGACTCTATAGTGATTCATTCTGATCGGATAAATAGTATAGGAAAGCATAAGGTACAAACATTCATACATTCAAACATATTTTTTGTATATAGTATTAGTATATAGATAGAAGATTACAAACGACGTCATCGCAAAGTTGTAATTTTCAGCATGTCGAGTCAACGAATCTTGTCACGCACGACAATCTACAACGCATTTAAAGTCTTATTAACCACTTGATATAAAGAACAATTTGCTTCATAGACTATACCATGCTTTAATCTTCATTTACACTGTTTCCAGGCCTTCAGCTCATACCAACTTCGTCGGGTCGCGGTGCAACGGACCTATCACGTGATAGCGTAGTTATCGAAAGAGACGGAGCATGTATGCCGTGACGAAACATCCTCGAACTGTCATTTTATCATACAAAATTACACCTCAGTTCCGTCTTTTTATTAAAGCCAAGGTAACAAAGTCCATGGCTCTGCCATTGACAAACTATTATCTCTAATAGAACCGAATATTTGCGAATAAAACCACGAACCTTACCGAACTAGGTCATTGCCATTGTCCAATCATTCTAGACTTGCTAAAATACACTCTAACATTACAGAAATAAAGCCTACATGTTATTGACTGTCGTAAAGAAATAATAAATCAATTAATTAATGCGTTAATGTAATAAAGTTATTGAATGTAATGTATAGCACGTGGGATGTTAGGGTGGACCTCAACTTTCAAAACTAAGAGATAAACTGGGACAAAAAATACTTACTTTTGCATAAATTTTTATTAACCGATATTGTTTGTATTTTTTAGAGTAGTAGAGCTCTTAGTGCAGAGTTTGTCCGGGGAAGTACTACCACCTTACCCATTTCTGCCGTGAAGCAGTAGTGCACTTGTTATACTGTGTTTCGGTTAGAAAGGTAAGGGGGCCCGTGAAATTACAGGCACATGAGACTTAACAACTTCACGTCTTAGGTCCGACAACGCATTGGCGATGCCCCTAGTGTTGCAAATGTCCATAGGCGGCGGTGACCAATGACCATCAGGTGGACCGTGTGCTTGTTTGTCGGCCCAGGAGGTATAAAAAAAATGGTTGTACTTATATTCGATTTAATATTTGGTATTGAACTTCAATTTATACTTTTTTATAAAAAGAGTGAAATTTCTGTGAGTAGGTATGTATTTATGCGGAGAGTAATCACAGAACCAGGCAAGCGCGGAGCCACCGTTGTAGACACGATGGCCATGCCCACAACCCTAATAGTCCTGTGACGTCACACTTCTGCGGTCTATTGAGGTCGATAGGCTAATGATATTATATCCAATGCCTTTATTAAGTAAATTAAAAACCTTTGTAGAAATGTACTATGTCGATCATTAGCGAGTTTATACTCCGTGTTAATACTTGGCCTATTTTCGGATGGCTGTGACTACAACCTTTTTTGTGGGCTGGATCCGCGCCTGGAACCATGACACATATTTGAAAAATTCCCTCACCATTTGAAAGGTACATTATTATGGATGGACATAAGCTATTTTATAATCGCGGGTACATTAGATCCACGGAATGCGGGTGAAAACACGGCGCGGAAAATTACTTCTAGATTTTGATGTCAGATTTATTTTCCATCCGAAAGCATCAAATAAAGATCATCGCACCTCTATTTGAACCCACTATCTCGATAATGATTTGTCTTAGTTAAAAATTTAAAAGTCCATTTGAAATTTGTTATTAAATTATATATAACTAGCTGTCCCCCGCGGTTTCACCTGCGTTCCCGAATGACGTTACATATTCTGTTCTGCAGTTCTGGTGTGAAGTAACTAACATCCGTACAACCTTTCGCATTTATTATAATAGTTGGTCACTCTACGTATTGAAATGTCATATATCACTCCTAAAAATGGTACTTGTCCATTAGTCAATGAAAAATTAGTCATAAACATATCACACATAAAGTAGATAATACAATACCTACCTACAGACAGTACGTCTAGAGCTCTAGTGACTAGTCATAGGGCTTTACGTGTCTTTATAATAGGATACAAAAAAGAATCGGGCACTTCCTACTAAAATTATTAATGTAGAAATGTTTGAGGATGTACGGATATTTGCTACTATTGCACGTAAAAACTGCTCGACGGATATGTATGAAACTTGGCTCATAGATAGAGGATCCCCTGGATGTTAATATAGGATAGTTTTTTTCCGATGAAAATGTTACATCCCTTGGGAACGCGGGCTAAACCGCAGGGGACGGCTAGCGACTATTTTAAAAATACTGTCACATCAGCCCATCTGCTCTCATGTGATGCGCTTACCAATGAACAGCATTTATTTTTTACTGCGGTTTCATCCGCGTTCCCGAGGGATTTCACATATTCCCTGGATAAAAGCATATGTGCTATTCCAGACTATAATCTACCTCTGTGCCAAATTTCATATTAATCCGTTCAGCCGTTCTGGTATTCCGCTCAATCAGAGCAACTATCATTGAATTGCACAAATATCCATACATCCAAACTTACGCATTTATAATAATTGTAAGATTTATTAAGTCTTATGTTGTGTTGTTTATAATTTGTAATAATTAAGAATAAATAAATAGAAACAAAAATATATATATTTTTTTGTTAATTTTAACTCTTCTGTTTTCCAGATGTGTTGTCAAGTTTTTTTCTTTTCTTGTCAACCCCAGCCCCCTTATTCAGCTAATACAAACTTCGTCGGCGAGCCGCTTCACGGAGGCCTCGGAGAGCTTATCTCTCACGTGATTAGTGTATTAGCGTAGCTAGCGAAAGAGAGAGAGCACGGAGGCCGCGACGAAACACCCTCGAGTTACTATCATTTTCCTTACAGAATCGAGCCCCTGATTATGATCTACATTAGACCATAGAAACCTCCCAACACAGAATGGCGTGGGCAAAACTGCTTAGTGAATGAATACACTATTTTTATACTCTTTTGAATGGTACAATTAAACAATATCTATTATAAATACAGTGTCCTTTGTCCACGTGGGTGTACCAAAAACAATGTGGATTGAATGAACCTCTTATTGCGAAGAGCTAAGGTTTAATATTCCACAGCAAATTACTAACTAGTAACCAGTGATAAAAACAGATCAACGTACGAATATTATAATTGTGACAAATGCTAATTATTATATTCACTGCCGTTTTTATTTGACAATATAAAAAATGTTTACGGATAGAAAGCAATGAACAACGATTCTTTTTTTGCAATTGCTGTTATTTAATTGTGAGTAGGTGTTGATGATTCTAACTGAATGACATAATGTGTTGACAAAAATGCTAATGGAACATATGAAGCGATCAATCAAATCCAATGCGGTATAATTCCTATACTTAACTTCTTTATGACTGTCATTAAATATTATTCAACTGGAGATTTATGGATAAGCGAATATTCATTCATTAATTGTAAACCTAGGTATACTCGAGACTAGGGTTCAAATTAGAACTCACTTGAAAATGTTTTAGTGAGATTTGTGCGAGCAAAAGTGATGAACCGATTTGGGCAATAAAAACTATTTATAATTTTACGAAAGCTACAAAATTCATAGTCTTTAAATTTCGAATCAATTTTTTTTATTTAAAATGGAGTACCTGTCATAATGTATTGCCTATCTAGGTTTGGCAAAGGTTTGCCTGATTTGACATAAGAAAATAGTACATGCAATATAATGGCCAGCGTTCTCTAATAAATAGGTTATAACAACTAGGTATGCTGTTTATTGTTAAGTCTATCAGTTGTGATCGGTTGGACAGATTGAAGAAAATAGAGTTCTTTATCAAATCGAAAATCACGTGATAAGTTTAATGGAACGAAACATTTGAAAAATTGCCAGGAATTTTTAAAATATGACAAAAAATTTAAGTGTTATTGAACGGCATTTTATATGACCTCACTATTCGAAGACGCACTGTCAACGCATGCCGGTAATAGCTAGTTATAAATAAAATTATATCTCTATTTAGATAATTAAATTGTGTCAACAGGATGCATAAATACCTATAAGCTATAGGTATATAACAATAAGTAAATATTTATAATTGCTGGCAAGAAATATATTATCAGAAAGGTGTGAAGCGTGCGTCGGCGGGACATTCGGGTCAGACCAGCTCGTGGCGTGGGCTTCGTTCCAGTCTGTGACTGTATTATGAATTTGAATGCCACAGTGTGGTATTTTAACTCGATATTGTTTTTATAACGTTTTTAATTCGTTCATATACGATAAAAGTGTCACCACCTCCTTTTGCGATTCAACATAACCTAAAATTTGCTCATCTGTCAAACGTCACTGTTTTTAAATATTCTGACGTCATTGGATACCGTAACAATTCTACTCAGTCTGAAATGGAAATAAGAGCTGTAGGTAAAGCCTTAGGCTTGTATTCCCCTTGGGTGGGACTCTGTTAACGTCAAAAGTAATATAGTCCACTACAAGACCATCCAATTTCTTCCTATCTGCCAGCTTAATCAGGCTTAAACTTCGTGGTCTTTAGTGTTTAGTTAACGCGTTCACGCGTTGTCAACCTTTTTTTTAATGTTGACAAAAGTAGAAATTTACTTCGATTTTATTGTTAAAGTTGTCGAGATCTAAAGGCCCGTTTAGCCATCTACAAAGTCATAGAAAATTTATGTTTATTGCGTCTTAGTTGACGTTCCATTATTGATTCAATGGTTAATTGTAATATGATGATGATGAACCTCATCACAAAGACTTAGGGTTCATTTTTCTACGTTCTTAGCTGTCAAAACATGCATATTTCATCTCAACAATACAATCATCACAACTTTATGGCAATATTTCAAACTTGCACAGTTCTTAAGGTAAATTATCATTAAATGCAATGCGAAGCAAAGCAAATCTTCTATTAAGTGATTTACCGCATTTAAGTTTTATTCAGATATCAGAATGATTTCAAAAATTATCTGTCTACGATATCGCTTATAAACTACCAGAATAACGCCTCTAGAATATTTAAGTACCCATAACAGCCAGTTTGAAGTCTGTGATTGCTGACAATCGGCATGAGTCAACTGTTCGTGTCCTTGGGTCTTAGTTAAGGGTATTTAAACCTTATTTACCATAGTCAGTTAGCTGCACTGCGCACAGTTTCCCTAATGTTTAATCTTCAGCTAAACGATATTGAGCCGTTTTGGTTGAAACCAAACAAGTATTTTGTCTATGGTTTTGCAGCTCCAAAATTACTAAACTGAATTTAAAAATATTAATTTGTTTTAAAAGCTGATATTTACAAGCTGTTAGTTGAAAAATCTCCCCCAAAGTTTGTAATGAATGCTTAAATACACATTTAGGTGAATTGTTAACCTTATTTATAAATCTCGAATCTTCGTTCTTGTAGATACTTCTTGAACCACCTTCCACTTGAACTTCCTACTTGAACGTTACGATTTGATCAAAATAATAATTATTAATTTGAGAATCGTACTGGCATCCTCGAGTCCGAAAGGCATCATCAGATCCTATGATTGGACATAAGAGTTAGGCATAAAAAAAAAAACAAATTTGTTAACTCACCCATATTTATAATTTCCATTGTCCTTCTTATAATCCAAAATTCAGACACTTTACACAGCATATAAAGCAGTTTGGTCACTTCTAAATATCACAGTTAACTTTGGTTTAATTACGTTTAAGTCTCACTTCACATTAAAAAAAACAATCCTGATAAAAAAAAGCAATTCGATAATTCCAAGTCCAGTGCCACTGTAGGCCAAAAGCCTCGGTCTCCAATCCACAATTTTTCGTATTTTTTTTCAATAATTCAAATTTAGAGTTATAGTTTATGGAAACTAAATGTAAATAGACTTGAGTAGGTAGAACTTCGAAGCGAAATCGTCTCGCTATCGTTACATCGCGCAGCCAGTGCACAAGTCGGGTTTAACTGCAGTGTTTTCTATTTGCAGGGTGACCATGACTCCGGGACCTTATAACATAGATTATGTTAATTAAAAACGATTCGTATTTAATTTTGTTTTGATATTTGTGACGATAAACGAGGATTACGTGGAGTTGGTTACGTTAGCGCCAACTAATTTTCGGCCTTACCACTTTTTGATTGTTAAGTTTGTTTATACTATTATAAAAGTGAAAAGAGAGCGCACGATGATTAGAAGAGCTAAGATAGCTATGCTTTTAAAAGAATAAAACATATTAGACAGGTACCGAAGATCTAGGGCAGGAACTTACATTAAAAATAATAAATCGCTGACATGTCTCTGATAGTAAATAAACATCCTGAGACATTCTTTACACACGGCCCTCTGATCCCAAACTAAGCAGAGCTCGTACTATGGAAACCAGATAACTAACCAGATATACTACAAATACTACCTTTTCCTTCTTAATACATACTTTATATATTTACTCTTAAATACAGAACAAACAGACATGTGGCCCATAAATGTTTGTCCTAACTGGGAATCGAACCCACGAACTCTAACCACCAAGCCATAGTAGCTTCAGTAACTTTAAATTTGACCTTCATAAGTCCCTTCCGAGGGCCTAAACTGAATAAATGGTTTTGAATTATGAATGTTTTTTTTAAATTTTCGGCAACATGAAGACTAACGGCGAAAATATATAATAAATATGCAATCCCTTGATGAACCTTTTGACAGTAATTTTAATGCACGTAATGTCAAAATTCTACTTCAATCTTGCGATTTTAGATCGGGATCGTATATTAATTTTCGCCGTTAGAGTACAGTATAAAATCACAATCCATAATAAATAAATTCAGAAACTCCTAATTCCTCTTCCACAATATCCATCAGATCATACTCACTCTACACAATAATGAGCATCGCCAAAAGAAATCGAGTAACTGAGGTTATATAGTACAAAAACAAAAAGCTTTTGCGCTGAGCGACGTTGACTTTCGCAAGATCTCTATCGTCAGGCAGTGCGTTTTATTGCCGACATCAACACCGTGAAGTTACCGCAAGAACAACTGTGTTTAAACTATATTATAATATCCTAAATCTAAATATATATACTAATATTATAAAGAGGAAAGATTCGTATGTAAGTATGTTTGTTACTTTTTCACGCAAAAACTACGTGACAGATTGGGAAGAAACTTGGCATATAGATAGAGCATATCCTGGAATAACATATAGAACTACTAATATTATAGATGCGAAAGTTTGTATGTATGGATGCACTTCCTCACGACATGATCTTCGGTTCTACGCATTATGTGACCGTACCATCTCATCCGCAGGAGTCGCTCAGTTTGACCTTTGTTTTACCCATAGCTTAGTGCATCATTTAAATCCTCTTTTAGACCCTGACTAGGTTTAAATATCTAGAAAAAAAAGTAGTGTAGGTAGTATATCAGTTATCTGATTTCCATAGTACGAGCTCTGCTTAGTTTGGGATCAGATGGCCGCGTGTAAAGAATGTCGTGTTTATTAAAATTAAGGACTCTAATATTATAAAGAGGTAAAGTTAGTAAGGGACTCAACCGTTTTAAAAAATCATTCGCTTATAGAAAGTTACACTATTCCCAAGTGATATAGGCTATGTTGTCTTGTTGAAACGGGACTGATTTTTATGATTCTTAAATGGCCAATGTGGTTTCTTATACAGTGTAAACTCTTTATAACGAAACTCAAGGGACTGAGCATTTTTTGTCGTTATAGAGAGTTATCGTTATATGGAGTGAACAAAAAAATACAAAACAAAGTGAACAAACCAACCAACTTGGGCTCACTTCAACGTTATAGGGAGTTTATCGTTATAAAGGATAACGTTATAAAGAGTTTACACTGTATTAGTGAATCTTTACTTAATATTTATCCATATTTACCCAAAAATTGGAACACCAGAAAACATGATAATACCGAGAACAGTTGGTTGACAATGATATTTATGTCATATAATGTATTCCTTCAAAAATCTGGTATCCTAGTATCCCCATTTCGAAAGAAAGTTGGCAGCTTGATACATAGTGATCGGTAATGTGGTCGATCCACCTCGAGGGTGTACTTAAGCTAAGTATAGTATATTTAGTATAGAAAGTAACGTATCTAACCGATATTTATTTTACTACTAGCATCTGCCCCGTGGTTCTATCTGCGTACCGAGTTATGTTTCTCGTTTATAGTCGTAACTCGTAAGTGTAAATTGCAAAAATATTTTTTACTAAGCTGCGTTTCGAAAGAAAGGAAAGGGGGCCGGTCGAATTACAGGCACATGAGACTTAACAACTTCACGTCTCAGCGACGACAACGCATTGAGTATGCCACCGGACCACTTACCAACTGGTGGACCGTCTGCCGATTCAAAATTCAAAATTATTCAGGTTAGGCCCTCGGAAGGCACTTATGAAGGTCAAATTTAAATTACTGAAGCTACTACCGTTTCGGAAGTCAACGTTCAACTGAGAAGAACCGACAAGAAACTCAGCAAGGTTACATTCTTATTTATTTTGATTAAATATTTTTTTTTATAAACTTTATCTATTGTGACTTTTTGGCTATTTTATAATATCAATTTCATACATGTATTTTTATATTTAACAATTACAAAATACTTAATATAGGTAACATTCAAAAAGAAAAAAAAACAAATAACAAGACTACAAAATAGAAAATAACAATAAAAAATTAGAGGTGCACTATGCAGAGAGTAGCTATTTTCATACATTTTTAACTTCAATATAATGAACTACCTTGTAATACGATTGTCAGCGTAAGGGTATAAGAGCCGTCAGAGGCTATAACCCTCGACCCTTCCAAAATAAAAAGGCCATCTGCCTTTTTGTATAATATTGCATGTATTACAACAATAATAGCAAAAAAATAAACACCTCTATAAAAGGCCATCGAAACGTGCCAGTAATTTTGTATTAGTAAGATAGACTAGGAAGTCGGCATTTGCATCAGCTTTCTCCGAGTTCAGCACAAGATTTCCTCAGGACAAAAACCCCATAGACTCAATTGCATCGCAAAAACACCAATGATTTTTTAATCGGAATATCGCAACTAATTTACCATGGCATGGTGAAATAGTGACGTGCCAGTCTTTTTCTACGTTCCGGAGCTTAGATTGGATACGCTTTTTGTCTATGGCGAAAACTTCCATGCCATTAATTGATTGGATTTTTTTTGGTCATTAACAATTGAACAATGATGTTGGTTTGTTTTAAAGCAGTCCGACAATTTTCCAGCATACAATTAACTAGTGAAGGGAAAATTAAGGACGTAATCTCAATTCCCGGACAAATTCCCGGGATTACAAAAACTACACCTACGTATGTATTCTGCTGCACTTGAAAGCCACGTTTTCACTAGACTTTGCTATCTTTCGACAAATACAACATCACTTTAATTCCATCCAATCACAATATCCCAGTTTTTCTCAGTTGGCAACTTCAGTAACTTTGACCTACTTACATTCTAACTAAGCTGAATAAATAGTTTCGAATTTTAATATTTTCCAGTTGAACTAAAGCATCAAGTAGCGCACTTAATATCATGCATAGTTCGTGAATAATACACCTTCTAATGTAATAACTACACTATAACAGAACTAACAAAATTCGTCCAACCAGCGACTATAATTTTATTTAAAGATGCTGTATAAGAGTCAAAACGGCGCTGCAAACATTCTTGTTTGATTTAAGTCTTTTGTGTGGAATAATCAGCCCGTATAGGGTTTCATTTGCGTCATGGGTTCTGGACCGTGAACTGGCATGACGGATGCATTGTCGTGCTGTTTACCTGGGCTGGGTTATAGAAGTGCGCATTACGAGTGCTCGCTCTAATTATGATATGAAAAAATCACATTCAAATCGGTCCACTTGCTTGAGAGCTACGGTTTCATGGGCAGACACCCATACGCTTCTTAAAACACCCGTCTTATTTGCATGGGGGGTTCAAAATAGGATTTATTTTAGAACGCACCGTGACTATGTAGTTAATAAGTGATTTTGGTGTTGGCAACTTTGACAAACGGTGAATATTAAAGTTATTTTTGACAGTTGCTATGGATATGGTGTTGTATAATATTTTTGAATTAAGAAGGTTCGCTGTGACCGAAATTTAAATACAGATATACGAATGGACAAAATTGAAAGGTGCTGATTCTTCCTACTACTTGTAATGTAGAAGTAACTGTTCCAAAAGCTATATTACACCTAGGTTTAGCACAGAGGACTTTCAATAAAAAAAGAGAAAAAATTATAAATTGGGATGGAATAACTAAGCATGAAGAACAACAGTGATGCTGCAACATGATATCAAGGTTTAGAAACCTTTTTCAAAGAGCCAGTGCCTCTATATCCAGATGGCTAAATTCGCTGTATCCGACAGTAAATTTTAATTAATAACAGTTTTTATAGATTAATTAAAACCAAAGAGCATATGAGGATTATCCTTCGATAGAAAATAGACCTTAATCACTCATATGACATATTGCGTCAAGGTGAACCATCTATCTCCTTAGGGACAGCTCTCAAAAACGCCAGGTTTTTACATTACTCGTTCTAATTTCGAAGTAGGAACTAATGCGATTCGTTAATGAAGTTAAATGTAAGCCATTTCAAGTTATAAATATTCTCTGAAAAATTAATCATGGCAACTTATTATCAAATGACGTACCAACATATATTTGGGGATGGCAAAAACTATGGTATCTGCCTACTTATTAACTGCCAGTAACAAATTGCCTAATTCATACTGTAAGAACAGACAAAAAACCGGTAGAGCTAGTTAGATCACACGAGGAATGCTTGTCCGCAGATCTCTTTTTAAATAACAATGTTTATTTATACTTATCCGGTTGAATAATTCATAAATATTATAGTTTTCCCCTAACTAATAATTACTGTGAAACACTAAAAGCAGTACAAGGTCCACGAATCAATAACAAACTTAACCCTAATCTATTTTTAGTATCGAATCCTCGTAAACATCGATATAAACAATGTAAAAATACAAGAAACCCCGCACTGAAGTCCGAGACGTAAACAACTCCTTATTGCATTATCATGCGCCAATGCGGTGCAGTGGCACTACCACAATCGATAACCGAACGCTCACTGCTGACCACACGAACGATTCCCGCGTTTTTTCATATCAACATCGCACTTTTATAACACACTACGCTTTATTTTTAACATCACTACTTTTTAACTGACCGATTTATTGCTATTTTCACTTTTTACCATTAAAATAACACATTTGAGTTAATAGTTTTGTGTAAAGAGCCAGATGCGGCACTTACTACTGACATCGCATAACTGACAACGACCGGCTGGCTGAGTAGAGGGAGCACGGCAGGACGCTAGTGCGCGCGCCCAAACTATAACCTAGCCGAGTTAAAATAGTAGGGTGAACGGGAGCCGTTGCTTGACGACGCGCGGTTACGAAAATAGGACGGATTGGTAGCCATTCATGCTAGGGGACGATGCATCTCTACCGATAGCTTCCGCATTCAACGGCCAGTGCGTAAAAAGTTTACCTGGGGCTTTGAAAACGGTGCTCTTACGACATTCTCTTATTGTAACGTCCCGGCTGTCTGCGCAAATGTATAGATTTGCAGTAACATTGCATCTCAGTCTTTTAGGTACCTACTCACTTTATCTGTACGCTTACTGCCACTGCAATAATCAATAAAATGAACTTGTTATATATTCGTATATATATAATATTCATCAGTCGCTGCAGCGCTCGCTTTTCATGTGCGCGGAAGTGCGAAAGACAGTCAAATCGGGTAAAACATAATATTTGATTTAGCCTTGCATCATTTTATTGATGTCAAACACTTTCAGTAATTTTCGTAGTTGCAAAATTTATTTCTTACATATTTTGGTTGTGTGAACTATAATTTATTGTTATTGGTAATTAAACATATGACTAAATATGTGGCCGTTTTAAGACGTTATGTCCCACAGATAACATTATCCGGTAAGTACCTATAATGTAATGTAACAAATTCCCGGAAGTATTATCGCATCACTATTTTTTTTACTGACATATGTATACGCAATATGGGTATCCATCAGCCAAAAATAATTTTAATTACTTACTGACAGACTTTTGACGTGGGTTAATTATAGTTAATAATACCGAGCTAATAATTTAATGACGTGAGGCAGGCATCAAGGAGACCTTTCTTTTCTACTCTCAGTATTTTGTAATCTAGTTTCTAGTAGGTACCTAAGTAACTGAGTACTTAACAAACCAAGGCGTCCATTACTGCCTAGCCATCGAGTACTTACTTACTATAATCGTGTCTGAATGTCTAACATCCGATTCGCACGGTCGTACCTACTTCCGACCGTTAGACGAACAATAAAATTAAATTCCGGATGATGAATACCTACCTATGTAGGAGATTTCCTATTCGATAACCGTTTCAATCGAATAGCGTTTAACGGATGTCTATTGCCGTCCAAAATGACCTTCGATTAACAATGACGTGCTCTTTTAACTATGTATCTCGAATCACACCGCTAATTGAATAAGTTGTTTTCCAATATTACAACAATGAATTTTATCCCTTATGTTTTGATGACAAAAGGACGTATTTTGCTAGTTGTCCGATTAAAAAAAACTCACGTGTTAATATTATGTCCAGTACGAGACTAACGCAAATTTGGCATTTTTTGTAAAATATAGTGTAGAAATTTTAAAATTAATAAAATACTAGAAAATGTCGCGTCACGTTATGACCACTTTGACGTTTTAGAATGTCATACAAAAAGTAACCCTTATCCTACATATTCATTTATTTATTCGTTTATCTACATAATCATACAATTTGAATCAATAGTTCTTATTTCAAATGGCGATAAAAGTAACGGCCAGCATATATATAGTTTTATATTTCTACTTACTATATTGAATCAGGAGGTCTTCTCAAAATGGATTATCCTTGATGCCTGTCCAAATTACCCGAGTCATGCAAAATTGCCAGTCTTTTGGCAGAAACCTGTGCCAAAAGCAATACACTTTTTGTTAAGATTCCGCACCAAAACGGTATAAGATGTAACCCGTAAGACATCGTTGTCAGCATATTTGTGTTCACGACATTGCGTTGTGTAAACTAAATCACTATTTCTGTTTGTATTGAATATTGTGGGCTTGCTTTTTTTACACTACGCAATAGATTTTGATGGGATTTTTACAATAAATATGACAATAATTCCAAAAAGCTTTAGGTCTGTGTATAATGAATTTGTATAACTTCGTTAGTACTTTAAAATTATATTTTTTAAAAACAGACTTATAAAGACATAGTTAGACATATTATAAAGACATAGACCCGAGACAAAACATGCTAAGCATGTTCAGATAAATATTTGACCTAGGTTGGAATCGAACCCAAGACCCGTGGCGTGTTGAGGTACCTAACCAATACACCAACAGGCAATCGTGCTTTGAATGATAATTTTAATTATTTTTTATTTAATTAGCTATTAGACTTTAGTATGTTTTGATAGTCCATAGTTAAGGGGATCCAAACAAATTATTTAATCAAATTAGATTTTTAAACTCAATATAATTAAATATTAAATGAAGGGGAATCTGATAAGGAAAATGCATTATTATATTTAATACAAACTTTATTTAAATCAAAAAATAAAATCTACAATGATCCTTTTCACTTTTCAATTGTGTATAGTAATAAATTTGTTTTAGCTTCTCTTCTCGTATCTTTAGCATATCTTTCAGTATCCACCACAGTTCAACATAGAACATCCAACAAGGCATCTTTTACCCTCCAAGTTACAAAATCTTACGTTATTTTTATGTAAATTTAACTTTCCATCACTTACCGGTAACACAAGTGTAAATTTTTACCTTTAACTTACGCGTTTACGTTTCCATTTTAAGTTTATTCAACCGTGACATAAACTAAAACGCAAACTTTACTAAGTAAAGTTACACTCAACAACATAACCTGGAGAATGAAACAAAAATTTTATAATATTCGCAATTTGCACCACAATCGGGTAAGTGACGGATTATTAAATTTTCCAAAAAAATCACGTTTACACAATAACCTTAACAAATTATATTAAATCCTCTTTTACAGCTAAATTACAATGCATAAATTTTTATTCTCAATAAAAAATACAATCTATCATAATATATCAAAGAACACTTTACCTATGTATTTGTTGTTAAGTCGGTAACGAATGAGGCACATTTTTATTACAAATATTATTTTGTTTCACCTATAGGTATAATTATGTACACAAATCTTGGACTTGTTTTTAACTTATAAATACACGGTTACGTAAGAATCTTCAGTCAATTCTTAGGTACTCTGTTTATTTCGCAGTTTTATTTTAAAGTTCATCTTTTTATATAAAATTAATTACAGAATCAACAATGTCGTTATACACAAAACCGATTTTTGGCTTTATTTTAAATAAATCAATGGTCTCGTAATCACATTATTTTGATAGTTATACATAATTTGTAGTGGAGGAATAGCAACTTACATAATGGTATGGATTATGGGAGATCAACACATCGAAATTGAAAAAAAAAAAAGACTTAATAAACGGATTTTTATGTTCTAATAACGGTAATATATTTACGCTAAAAGATATGTTCGGCTGTAAACAGTACTTTAACCACACAAACATTTCTATATAAAATCTTTAATTCCTTAATGTCCAGAACAATGTAACAATATTCTCATGAAGTTCTAAAATCAATAAAGCTCAATTAGGAAGTTCAACAAACAATTCTTTTCCCAAAAGAATAACCTCTCCGATGTCTAACAACTACGGTCGCGTAGAAAAAATATTATTTTTAGCACAATTCATAAAGGAAAATTTTGGTGATAACCTGTACAAAAATGTCTCTGTACATTTATTTATTAATATTATTTTTAGCACTCTTAATTAACATTATTTTCCGAGAAAGCACTCTTGGTATAGTTTAATTAATTTTTACATTAAAAATAATAAAGATATAGTATTCACTACGTTAACAAGATATCAAAATTCCAGTCGTCTAAATCCTCGCGGGATACAATCCTGCGGTCGACCGCGAGTCGCTACGTAGCCTCCGACGCGACGCCACTACGATGAAAATCAGATTTCCACATCCGTCTAATTAAATGCAACGCGATAGAAGTCTATAAATATACAGAAAATAAATATCTACTAGGGCTAATTCAAACCTCCTGGTCCACGGGTTAAACTTACATGTTAAATATTCAATTTACTCGTTTGTACTATAGTTTAACGTCGAGGGCGCCGAGGCACAGCCGCCCGCGGCGCCCGGCGGCCGGGAACTAGAACATCAACAGCGGAAACTCCAACGTATACGACGTAGTCATCTTTGGAATCGGCCTCGGCGGGCGACCAGCAGCGGCAGCGGCAGCGCGAGTCGCTACTTGGCGAGTCGGCGGCGCAGGCGGTTGCGCAGGGCCAGCGCCGGAGCCCACGGGCCCGAGGCGCGCTTGCCCAGGGCTCGCGCGCACCGCTCCGGGGCCAGCTTGGGCGCCTTGCTGGCCCCCCCGCCGGCCTCCTCGGCGGCGGAGTAGCGCGCTCGCTTGGTGGGCGCCTGCGGGGGCGCGGCGTCGTTCCGCGAGCGCAGCGCCCGCGGCCGCTGGTCCGGGGGCTCGGCGCCGGCGCACGCGGCCGGCTCGGGCGGCTCGCCGGTGGTGGAGTGCACCTCGGGCTCGTCGGGCGCGTTATCGGCGCGGCGCGGGCGCGGGCGGGGCGGCGGCGCGGGCGGCGCGGCGCGGGCGCGGGCGCGCGGGCTCGCGGCGCCGAGGTTCTCCTTCGAGCGGTCCGCGCGCCGGGCCGCGCCCTGTCGCCGCGCCGCCGGGGCCCGCCGCGCCGGTCCCGGGGCGCGCGCTAAGTTTCCCGCGCGGGTGCCGCCCGCCACCGCGCCGCCGCACGCGCCCCGCAGCTCGCGCGCGTACGCTCCGATGCTGCGGGTTATCTTCTGCGCGAGCGGCGTCGCGGGGGATCCCTGCGACCTGGTGGCGCGGCCGGGCCGCCGGGCCTCCTCCTCGGGCGCGGCGGGCTCGTCTCCGCCGCCGGCGCGTCGCTGTTGCGCCGGCGGACGGGGCGGCGGGGCGGGGGCCGGGGCCGCGGCCGGAGCTGGCGCGGGGGCGCGGCGCGTGAGGATGACGACGCGGTCGAGGGCGGGCGGCGGCGGCGGGGCGCGCGCGGCCTGCCTCGTGTTGTGGCGGTGCGGCGGGTCGGGCTCGTGGTGCGAGCGCAACACCCGGTCGTTGCCGGCGACGGCTCGCTGGCCCTCGGCGCGCGGTCGTCGACCGCGCGACTTCGGCGGCCCCTCGGTGGGCGAGCTGGAGGATACCTCGTTGATCTGGATCCCGCCGTCGTCGTCCTCGGTCGCGAGCGAGTCGTCGGGATCGGGCGCGAGAGGGTCGGCCGGCGGCTCGGCGGGGTCGCCCGTCGCGGCCGCGTCGGTGTCGCGATCGGCGGGCGGCTCGGGCACGACGGTGGCGGGCTCCGGCGGCGCCTCGCGCGGCTCCGACGGCGGCCGACCCGCGATC
Organism: Habrosyne pyritoides; assembly: GCA_907165245.1. NCBI lineage: Eukaryota > Metazoa > Arthropoda > Insecta > Lepidoptera > Drepanidae > Habrosyne > Habrosyne pyritoides. The sequence goes on from OU015606.1 coordinate 2,969,714, forward strand.
TCCTCGGGCACGGCCGACAGGGTGTTCACGACGCGGGTCCTGTTCAGCAGTCTCGCCATGAAGTACGACTCGGCCGGGTTTCCGTAGTTGGTGATGGCGTCGGCGTCGGTGTCGTCGTCGGCGGTTTCCCGGGCGCTGTCGTCGAGCGGTGCGGTGGACAGCCGAGCGTCGAGGGTGGCGCACGGCGGCAGCGGGCCGGAGTCCGGCACGGGTATCGGGCGATCGACGTCCGAGTACCGAGTCATGATGGTGAGGCCGTTCTGGGGCACGGCACGCTCGGGCTCCGCGGGGGCCTCGGGCCTGGGTTGCAGCTCAGGTTGGGGTTGGGGCTGGGGCTCGGGCGGCGGGACGGCCTGCGGGCGCTGCGCGGTGCGGGACCGCAGGACGGTGGCGCGTGGGGGCCCCGGGGGATCCAGCATTAGGGTCACTACTGAAGTATTGTCGGCTCGCATTCGAGTGTTTGACCATCTGAGAATAAAACAGACAGTATAATTTAACGATATTGGCATATAAAGTAGTTATAGACAATTGTAAAGAATGGGAAACAAGCCTTAAAAATTTGTTTATTTAATGAAACAAAACTATTTCGAAGAAAAACAGACAATTGGGTCACGGGTCTGACTCGCGCACCGAGGGCTCCGTATACTCAAGTTCATAAACTGTGAATCCACAAAAAATAAATCGGATTGAGACAATATATTTGTCTTTGGAACCCCATGTTTCCATACATCGACATAGTCAGCAGGAAGTCTCCTTCGCTTTGATTCCCTAGCGAGCGTCAAAAAAAGCGCATAAACGGCCTTATCTTTAGATTGACTTAGTGGTTTGATTTTTTCACTGCTTTTAAGGGGTAGCAGACCTGAGTATATGATATTAGTTTCAGTTTGATACCTCCACGCGTTCCTACGATAAAAGGTCTTGACAGACTGACAACAAAATGATCCAATAAGGGTTCCATTTTGGGTAAAGGTAAGGAACTCTAAAAAGCGCAACCATATAATCAATGGAGGCTTTGAAAGTGACAGACATGTGATTAAAGAAAGAAAACGTACAAATTTTATTTCAAATCATTGATTACAGATGTAAATAAATGTAGTTCTTACCGCTCTAAAGCATGGTCTACTAGACTTTTGGACGGGTTAAGCCAATCTCTCGGCTGGTTTGCATTGCCCCCTACTAGTGCAGCCTCATTGTGCCTCTCTGTGGCTTGCACTAAGCTCACTGCACCCTCAGGTGATATCATATTCCAAAGCCCGTCAGTTCCGAAAATCAAACACCTGGAAATATCACAAATTTTTAGAGAAACTTTATATAACTTTTACAATGTGTATGTAATTTCTTATTTACTTAAGTATCTCGTTATTAACTTTTGTTATTGTTTGGTAAATCTGTTAAAAACCTTTCTTAACCAATTTAAAAACAAGAGGGGGTTCTCAATGTACTGTTACTGTAATGAAATCTAAACCATTTTTTTTTTGTAATGATAAACATCTATACTAATATTATGAAGAGGAAAGATTTGTATGTAAGTATGTTTGTTACTCTTTCACGCAAAAACTACTAAATGGATATGGATGAAACTTGGCACATAGATAGAGCATATCCTGGAATAACATATAGGCTACTTTTTATCCTGGGAAAATGTGATATCCCTCGGGAACGCGGGTAATACCGCGGGGGACGCTAGTAATTTATATAAGAAGAGGTTCCCATACAGCTATTCCATAGAAAATATCAAATTCAACCTTAATGTATGGAATCCCAGGGGGACCTTTTTGCTGTCTTTGAAATTGTAACTAATTACTACAGTCAAAGTTACATCACTATTTTATACTTTTTAATGGACATCTATTTTAAGAATATTTTTGGTAACAAGTTTATAGTACTGGTAGCTGTCTCCCGCGGTTACACCCGCGTTCCCAAGGGATGTAACATTTTCCCAGCACAAAAAGTATCCTCTGTTACTTCTTTTACCTCCGAGAATACGTGTACCAAGTTTCATGATGATTGGTTTAGGAATTTTCGAGTGAAAGCGTAAGAAACAAACTTACATTCATATTTTTAATATTAGAAGGGATTTATTTAAAAAAAAACAGGTACAATAATAGTAATTTCACACATAATGAAATGAAATGAAATATTTATTCAAATAGGCCTTCACAGGCACTTATGAATGGTCAGACTCTAACACCGATTCGGAAGGTTGCTTTTACTGAGAAGAGCCGGCAATAAACTCAGCAATTACTCTTTTCAAAATAAGATTTTGAATCTTGATTTACATAAAGATGTGTCCTGCTGGAGCGAGCGCTACACCCAAGCATTGTAGTCATTAAAATAATCCTTTGTGTTGTATAAAGCCTTTTGTAACAAAAAACAGTCTTAATTCTTTCCTTAAATTTTTGTAAGGGCAAATTTAATTAAGTATTATGTCAGAATATTATTATTTGATTTCTATACCGCCCCTATGGATCGACCTCTTGACATCATTTCTGAATATTACTTACAAATGTTAAATGAATTGATGAATTCTGAAGCCCAATTTACAGTTGTTAGTGACCTACCTAAACTTTGTTGGATCAATAGTCAATACACCAACATCAGGGTCCGGACTGACAATAAACTCATCATTTTGAGGATTATAACTCCAAAGGTCACCTAATGACCTTGCCACAGCCAAAAATGGTATCTCATCCATTGGTGTGTTCTTTTTAATTGGTCCCTTATGTCCAAGACGTGGTCTGTTCCATACAACTCGCGGTACACCAGCTTTGGAGACTACTTTGCCACCACATTTTTGTATGCGCTCTATTTCTGCTGTTGATTCTGGTTTGTGATCTGAGGTCAGAGGTTTTGCTGCCCATTCCTCGCAACCTGTTAACAATAAATAAATAAAATTTAATCACAATTTTTAATATCTTAAATCTAATTTTCACAAACCTGTGTAGCTGTCTATAAAATGAGCCAATGTATAAAGCTGTTCATCATGCAATCCATGACATATGTATGACAGATGTTCACTGGCATATTTTCAATATAAATGAACATTATTTATGTTATTTGCATGAATACTGTCCCTTTTCTAAAGCTATTCAATAAACAAAGATGGAGATTTTTAAGTCATAATATCATAATTAATCTCTGAACTCTCAGTGCAGTCTTGTTAAGACTTGAAATATTAAAATGCAACCATTCTTCTTGTCATAATCCATATATCATATATTCATTCCACAATAATTTCACAGATTGGGGTTAGATTGTTTGCAAACTTCCTAAAACTCCGCAAATTGTTTGTAAGTTTATTACAGATATTAATTTGATTTTTTTCAGTGAATTTATATATTTTGTGAAATCACTACATAGTATAAAACAAAGTCGCTTTCTCTGTCCCTATATCAGGGATAGATATCATATATACATACATACCCTATGTATGCTTATATCTTAAAAACTACGCAACAGATTTTGATGCGGTTTTTTTTAATAGATAGAGTGATTGAAGAGGAAAGTTTATATGTATTAGTATCTACATTGCACCTGAGCGAAGCCGGGACGGGTCGCTAGTAATAAATATTCTTAAACTCAATCAAATTCAAGTGGTGATTAGTTACAATAATTATACTTGGTGCAATAAAAGGTTTTAATACAATTGTAGGGTATACATAATAGCACCTTGGAATTGATTTAGGATAACAATATATCTATTTAAAAACTATATGTTGTTGGTAAGCACATAACATTATAATAGCGGACTTATTCTTTTTAGTATTTCCATTCGGAATAAAAAGGGCAGAAAATAGCTAGTTAAAAAATACTAACCATCTTTCTGGTAACCAAGCACAATAGCAGAGTCTCCAACATGTCCAATATATATTTTTCCCCGACGTATGAATGCTACGCTTGCTGTAGTGCCAGCAGTGCTTGGTAATCCTGTTACTGTTTTTGGCCATTTTTCTGTAATATACCAAATATTGTGTAAATTGTTTGTGGGATTCATTATTCCTAGTTTTAGTAAAATACTATAAAATGGACATCTTTACTGTATTAATTTTAATGTATATCTCATTAACAGGAATTATTTTTCAGGGAAACAAGTAATTATAACTCATAATTGGAGATTTGTCCATAGATTTTAGACATATGAAGGACATAAGTAAGACAATCTCGGTTCTCAAAGTTAGTTTGCTGTTTCACAAACTTTCTGAAAGCAAAAAAAGAAACTAATTTACAAAACAAATGGAAATTTACACCTATTGTCTACAAATTTCAGAAATTTTAAATACAATCCTGCATAATTAGTCATTGTAAGTAAAACAGAAGTACCCTTTGAGAATGTGAGGTTTCAAAACCAGTGTTAAATAATGACCTTATAAGATTTTTGTAAGAGGAAACTTGAGCCAATATAAAAAAAAAACAAACTGGTATAACTGCTTTCACTTGGCTCAGTGAGTGGGTTTCCCAAAATTGTGCAAAGGTACATTTCAACAATCACTATCTGCAAGCATAATCTAACAATGCACAAACACCAACAATCAACCATTTGAAAAACTTTTGTAGCCTCAATGTCAAACTGGTATAGAAAAAATTATGAGTAGCTTTAACAAGGTCAAGCCAAACATTTCAATACAATCACTTGGGAATCTCCTTGGATGTTAGCGATCCGCCAACGCTAGCTAACGAGCGATACACTAAACTCGACACCGTTACAAACTTGAAACTTGATGTTTACCTAACTCTTTCCACATGTTCAAGTGGGTCAACATGTAACCATTTCTGATGGCTTTGAGGACATCCTCATCGTTGTCCGACCAGAACTGCCTCTGCTTCACTATGGAGTCCATGAGATGCTCCTTGGCGAAGGCCGCTGCTTCGCTCCCGCCGTGACCATCGTATATCCCGAAGAAAGCATACTCCAAATCTCTCTCGTCCTCAGTTTGTTGATAAGCAACGGAAAACAAGTCTTCCATATACTTTCTCCCGCCTTGGCTACAGTGGCCAGTCACACGTAAATTAACACCGATTGACGCAGGCATTTTTTAAATCTATCACTACTAACATAAAATAACAAAAAATTATGATTTCATCGTAACACAAACGTTTCCTTCCAATACATTTTGCATTTGCAATTACGCGAGTCGCGACTGACGACGGATCACGTGGACATATTGATCACTACGCGTGCCCAATGCCTGCCATTTTATGCCTTACGGAAAGCTCCCTAAGCTAGAAAGAGATAATTATAGAATAGTCGTAGTGTTGTGAAAAGAAACAGACGCCATCATTCTTTCCGCCATTTTCATAAGTAGTCAAATTAAAAACTTTGTTAATTATCTGATGTACTGACAAAAACTAAAAGTTCTACTAGAAAAAAAGAAATTACTTTTTATTTTTTAAATGATCTACATTGTTAACACAAATTATTCAATTTATGATTATATGAAACTAAGTTTAGCTAGAGGGCATAATATGAAGGCTATTATTACGTTCAGAAATCTATTTCCTGGTGTTTTAAAAACTGATATATAATAAGTACTATTTTAAAAGTGTTATTAAATAAACTTTTACTACGAATATATTTTATACATTTTTAATCGACATTTTTGCATACTGGGGTTTGTTATCGCTTAAGGGTGTTACACACTAGTATTTCGCAAGTTTTGTCAGTGCTTACAAACTTTAGTATGTGCCTGTGTGTAACGGCCCTTAATTTACGTAATTTTAACTTTAAATTTTAAACAACATCATTATCCGAGCATAAACTGTAACTATACTGGAATAGATTAGACCTAGTAAAAGTATTTGATTGACTGTCATACTAATAAAACAAATCAGAAAAGACATGGGCTGATTGTAGTTTTGATTCGATTTCTTGACTACCACAACACAGGTTGTAGGTTTGATTCCTGCTAGGGAAGCCTTTGTTTATGAATTGTAATGATAGCATCAAGTTATAATTCAAGAAAAAAGTGGTTGCAGGTAAATCAAACAGTGTAACAAAAATATTATATATATAAAATAAAGGAAAACCAGTAAAAGCAACTAAATAATATTTTATTCTACAATATGAAAATAATAACAAAATTAATCGCTAACTTCCCATGGTTTTTCAGGCCTAAACTGATCCCATGGATTTGGTTTCTTGTAAACTTCTGGCTCCTGCAATTTAATTCCACCAGTAACAACCTCATTTAGGAATTTCTGAATTTTCCCACCTTCAACAGGTTGTAGGTCACAGTATAATTCAGATATACCACATTCAAGGCATCTTTGGGCAAAGATTCGCCCCAAATTGATGAAGGCACATGTGTCTTTGATGCTGTAAAGTTGTTTGCGTAATGCCCATTCTGAAGTTTTCGCTTCAATTACAGGTCCATTGATGTAGTGAACAACTTGGGCAGTGACTGTACGATTGCTGGAAGTTAGAACTAACCTGAAAGATAAAACATTGCAATCAAGAATCACCACAATCCAATATTTTGTTGTTATAAGCTATCTGACATGTATCATGAATAGCTAAGGAACATAATAACAGTATTAAATTGAGGTTTTGCACATTTATTACTATTTATAAATTAAGCTTAATTTATGCCTGCTTTCTAAAGCTTTCAAGTATCGCCCTCAGGCAGTTAGCGCGAATAGAACCACTAGAATAATTCATAAAAAAGATGAGTATAGACATTTTAAGGATTAATATTAAAAAAGGTTATACACAAAAGTGTTACTCATGGGTTGATTACGAACTTGTGCCAGAATTTCCTGCCTGGTTTTTCTAAATGGTATCCATCAGGTTTCCTAGCAATTCGGAGCCTTTCCAGGTTTCTAGGATTTCTGTTTATGAATTCAGCGGGTGCAGAGGAACTTAATCTAGCGAGCTGCGGGAACACTAGTCTGTTCCTTAGAGAATTCATCTTGTTTTATTGCATTCCACAACGAGGAAAAATAATGAAAGTAGAACTTATGAATTATAATCCTTTTTATTTTTCTAACCTCCTTACTCACTCACCTACCCACATCTCAATCAATACCATAGAGAATACTATAAATACAGAGAATCAATACCTACATCAAAGTTCAAACTAGTGTTGCTTGAAGTTCGATTACCCATCTATTGTCCAACGATAGTATCGAGAAAACCAAAACCTTTAATTAATGATATTAATATTATAGTATCTGTAAGAGAGTATACGGAAACTTATTACAAATATGTACTTTTTTTCGTATCAACAGTAACTACAGCAAAAAAGTTATATTATGTTATGACCATCATATCAGTTAGTTAAAGTCAGCTTTAGTATTGTATAGGTACTAATATTGAATTATCTATAGCCGAATTTTTGGATACACTAGATGGAACTACATTCAATGACAATTTCATAACACTTTACTCTAAGTAGAGAATATTTTAAATATGAAATGAAAAGTACTCGTATTTTTTTAATAGGATTTTGACGAGAATAATAAGAATATGTCATGGCAGGAATGGTAGGTAGGGAAAACTAGTCATCCTTCTTCTGTTTTTTATTTTTTTCATGGCAGCCAGTTACTCTTGACTATTTCTGCCCTGCAAGGTGCATATCCTAAATTATATACATGAGTTTTAGTCGATTGCTTTTTATCATCTATTTATCGATCTTTCAGAATAGAAGTGGTTAAATGATGCCGAAGCACAACACTAAAAAAAATGACGTATGTTATTAATTCGCACACCCACACGTTGAGTTTTGATAAGAAAATTATTAGTTTGTATTCATTCTAAGCACGTTTGTTACCATATTTATCGTCTCCGGTTATGTAGCGGTCCTTGCGGTGTGTTTAACCGACATTTCTCCGTTCCCAATGTGATGTGAAGACGGAACAACGGGTGTACAAGCGTGAATGTGTGGAACAGTTATATGTTTTGTAATTAATTCTCACGCCCACTCTTGTGGTCGACGGCGGAGGTTTCCTGGGTGTGCGTGATGGTACAAGCTAGAAGGTAGAACAGGAAGTGTGTAAGATGTCATTGCAGAAGAGCGTCAAAAGTGTAGGTGGTGATCGCAGTGAGCAGGCGGACACGACGTCGATATGTTCTTCGGTGACCACACAGCCGGACAGGCACGGCTTCTTTGGCGGCGCTCAGTATAGTCCAGAACCGTGAGTAAAGTTTCCTTATTGTTTATTATGTCGATAAAAACATAAAGATAAATGCCAGATTGCCCTTGTTTACGTCAATGGAAAACAGCGGAAATGCTATCTAAATGTGTTGGTGTAATTGTATTGCAACACTGTTTTTAGGTATTATTTTACAATGTAAAAACATGGTTGATGTATTGCGAGTCATCATGCTAGAACTACATATTTTACTCATATGTTCTAATGTATTTACTAAAATATTGTTTTAGTGTAAAAAAAATCGATTTCGACTAGATTTATATTACAATAAATATAGTGTTGGATACCTAATATTTATTTCACAGAAACTATTTACTGTAGAATCAGTTACCTTGTTGAAAAAGGAAAGTGTTGACTGAATAATTACAACTGGACCATTTATAATTTTGATGATAATTTTTCCTTTTGAACAAGTCAACATTAATTATGATACTATTGAATTGTATAATATACCTTACATGTACCAAATAAAGTATATATTTATATCTATGTCTATCTTCATCCAACCTAGATATCCTAGAGCAAAATATATAGTGAAACATAATCAAATAAACTCACATTAACATTTATAACTTCAGGAGAATGAATACAGTGACTAATAATAATAAAATGTCAGTCAGTAAATACCCAATAAGCGTTGGAATTGTTAATCATAACTATATCAAATCAATGTAACTATGTGAGTCACAGTTATGAAATTAATAAGAATTATTTAGTGTCATATACTTGAAACTGCCAATATTTCAGCCATCCCTCTAGCTAGATAATAATCCCTACTAATATTATAAATGTGAATGTAAGTTTGTTTGTAACACTTTCACGCAACCACTACTTAACCCAGTGGTGGGCAAACTTATTTACTGGGGGGCCACAAAGTTTAAGAAATTCTAGAGGAGGGCCAGAAATATAGAAAAAATGCATTTTCTGTTAAAGCTTTCAATCATAATATTATGAAAACATTACAGTAATGTTGCTAATTACCTTTTACTATTAGTATTTCACAGCCATTAGTACTATCCATGTCGATGGACCCTCAGCATGCCGGATTAAATACTTTCGTGGGCCATACTTTCCCCATCACTGACTTAACCAAACATCATGAAACTTTGTACACATATTCTTGGAGGTATTAGAAGTAACATAGGATACTTTTTATCCCAGAAAAATATTACATCCCTAGGGAATGCAGCTGAAACCATGGGATAGCTAGTCTCTTATAATGTTAATATTAATTACTGTTATGTCTATTGTAGGGATAATATAACCCTTAGCCGCCACACCACATCTAGGCCACATAGCGGCTATACATGAAAAAACCTGATTGCACAAGACATGTGCTTAAAGACTTCTAACCAAATTTTTCATGTAGGTATATTGATGAGTTCCCCAAAATTTCTAATAATTTTCATTGGTCAATTTTAGATGGCACTCTATTATCTGGTCATATATGTGAAAAGTCGAAAAAAATACATTATTCCGCCATTTTTGAATATTAGGATCTAAACTATTAGGGTTGTATGCACACCATATACCAGTACCTAAAAAAAATAACAGTATCCACAGATCATCAAAAAGTGTTTGCAAAATTACTGAAAATAAACTAACCAATCATAAAATTTTCTTTTTTTGTCTTTTATTAGCTTCTAAATACATATTTTTACATAGAAAAGTGAAAAACATATTATTTATATGGTAATTAAACACATTTATATTTGACCCAATTTTATTCATCTGCTCACGTTCTGCACTAAGTGTGTAAAATAAAATTTTAAAGGAAAAGAAACTATCTAAATAGCATATATTGTTAATCTATGTGCATGGATAGCTTTATGCATATATGTGTCAATAGCTTAATGTAAGAAAATATGGCGTAAATGCTTTTTACTGAGGAAATAACAATAAACAGCTGAATAAATATAAAATAATGCAAAAAGAATAAAATATTCATAAACAAGGTTAAACCAAAATGTGAACTTATGCTTTTATTTTTTTTTAAACTAGCTGTCCCCTGCAGTTTCACCCACGTTTATCGATATCATATATAGCATATAACCATTTACAAAAAAATCCACATCGATTGGTAGCACTCCCATCCCAAAATGTTCAATAGTTTTGAGGTGATGGTGAAGGAACCCCATTTTCCTTATAATTAACCAAACAAATGACCTTCATAAAGACAGATAATTTTTATCATCACCATAATACATTGCATATTTGTGTATTGACAAAATATTTTATATAAATTCACCTTTGTTATATTAAAAGAAAATTCTGTGGAGCATTAGCTTCATTTTGTACTGACTGATGTATCCGCTCTTTGCGGAAAGAATAATAAGGCCTATGAAGTCGAAGATGCACATTTTAGAAACCTTACTTGGATATATTCAATCAGAGGCCTAAGCACACCTATCATAAGCGTAGAGGTAGGATAAGAGTAACAAACATCCATTCATTGAATATCCACACATCCTCACACTTTTTCACATTTGTAATATCAGTAGTTAAGTAGGTAAGACAGGAAAATAAGTTGAACCTAATATTTTTCGAGTAGTAGAGCTCTTAGTGCAGAGTTCGTCCGAGGAAGTACTACCACCTTACCCATTTCTGCCGTGAAGCAGTAGTGCACTTGTGTTACTGTGTTTCGGTTAGAAAGGTAAGGGGGCCGGTGAAATTACAGGCACATGAGATTTAACAACTTCACGTCTCAGGGTCGAAATTGGCGATGCCCCTAGTGTTGCAAATGTCCATAGGCGGCGGTGACCACTTACCATCAGGTGGACCGTTCGCTTGTTTGTCGGCCCATGTGGTACAAAAAAAAAAAAATTGTACATGGCAACTTACGTTATAAATAAACATATTTCAGTGCACTAATATTGAGTACGTAAGTCTATGAACCACTAACTCCCAAGCTAAGAATGAACTTGTGTTATGGGAGTAAGGATCTTCACAAAATCATAAAGTTCCAACAATAGTGCATAGGTAATAGAGTACAGAATGCCAGTGACAAGAGAAATTAATATGGAAAAAAAAAGAAAAAACAATAAATATTAGCTACAAAGATTTGTCAATGAACAAACTATTAGAAGAAGATTATATTATAATCAAAATCATTATGTATTTTTTATACTAAGGCATTCACATCTTCAGGCCCATTATCCGTGAAGCGTAGTAGGCTTACAGAAAGATATTTTTCGTCCCAACATGAGATATGTCCTTGATATAAGCCTTGTCTTTCGCCCTCGTTGCCTATCTCGGGCTGCTGATGATCATACCTGTATACAATGACTGGAATGTCAACTGTACCTTGCCCGACCTGAGGATCGAACCCTTGACCACCGCTCCCTAAGCCGAGCTGTCTACCGCTCGACCACAGACGATTGAAATAGAACCAAATTTACGTGCCCGATTAAAAAAAATACAATTACTAGAGCAGAACGTTTTCTGTGGCTTCTTTATTCTTTATTATTATTAAGAGAGAAAGTTTGTTTGTTTGAGAATTCTAATAAGAATACGGTTTATGTTAATACTAAAGAAAGTACCTTAATGTTATACTGTTAGTATTCTGAATACTAACGCGTCAAAGAGGTGTAAAGGCTTTGGAAAATGTGTGCATGTTTTAATCGCTTGTTAATCTTTTGTTTTAAATTTTCCCATATTGCATGGCGTACTCTAGTCAAGTGCCGAGGGTGTCCGATAACCGATTTTATCTAAGGAATTTTAGAATAGTAGAGCTCTTAGTGCAGAGCTCGTCCGGGGAAGTACTACCACCTTTCTCATCTCCGCCGTGAAGCAGTGGAGCACTTGTATTACTGTGTTTCGGTTAGAAAGGTCAGGGGTCGGTGAAATTACAGGCACAGGAGACTTAACAACTTAACGTCTCTAGGTTGACAACTACGACGACTCTATGTCAATAGGCGGCGGTGAGGACTTACCATCAGGTGGACCGTCTGCTTGTGTGTCGGCCAAGGTGGTATAAAAAAAGGATGGTTCACGTAGGTCGTGGACGGCCATAGATAATAGACAACTCATGCGACAGATCTGCTGGTCGGCTCCCACTTTGTAAGTATCTAATATAACCAATGATATATAAACAAACTAAAGATGCATTGTCCGCACTAAGAATGGCAATATAAAATGCTGGTAATTGACTTAAATTCATTTAGTCTCGCACCAACGACCACTGTCGCGTCGATACGCGACGTAACATCTCTGTAACAATAGGTACACCGTAAAGTTTCATTTATTTTCTTTTTTTTATTTATTAGGGTTGCCAACTGATGATATACTCGTATATATAAAAAAAAACAAAAATACAAAAATTCAAATAAACAGAGCATGCTTGGTGCACATATATTTCCTATGTATTAAATATGACAAAAATAAAAAAAATATTAAATTACAAATAAATTCTTCATCACCTTCCGTGACGCGTTCAGCTAGCGTCAGCTATCGAGTATTTACGCTGTTTTTGAGAGCCGTGATGTTAGTGAATGACGTGTCTATATTGTAATACGTCATTTAATTCAACAGTCTTCTGTCATATCTTAGTCATAGAGGCCCCATTATCCTCAAGCGCTCAGGGCCTCCAATAGGTAGACGGCCCAGCTAATTGACATGCTACCAAATGTGTCCTGATTGAACCCTGTACAGTTCTCCTGTTAAGGTCAGCGCACACAATCGGAAATAGTAAATGCTAATTTTATGATGTTCTTCATAATAGTGTGTTCACGACACAGTCGATGTAAAAACGGGCAGGCCAAGTTTGTGGGAACTCGGAAGCTTCTGACCGATGAGTTCAATGGCATTGGCAAGGGCTTACTTTGGGTCTTATGCGTCTTGAAGAGAGGTCGTTAGTCTTTCTTGCGGCTCGAGACGTCACTTCCTGATTCGGATTTTTCCCCACCACTTCGGGATTCTTGGAGATCATGGGGGTAATACAGAGCTGCTCGAATCACTTTCTATATTGTTATTTTGAATTATCGGATTTGTTTAACATTTGATTTGAGGTAGATGAAAGGTATAGGACTGTGGTTAAAAAATACTGTGAATACCACATCTTCATTATCAATTCAAACGAGTAGGTCTGGAATAAAGGAATTAGTTTGTACCTAATACTTATATTATTACGGCACACTTTATACTTGATGCATTTTTTATTTTTATATACCTTGCGTATAGCCGAGGAATTCGACAGGCCAGTTGGCTTGGTGGTTAACGCTCTGACTGCCAAACCGAAGGTCGCGGGTTCGATTCCCACCCAGGACAAACATTTGTGTGCATGAACATGTCTGTTTGTTCTGTGTCTGGCTGTAAATATCTATATAAGTATGTATTTAGAAAAAAAAAAAAAAAGTAGTATATCAGTTATCTGGTTTCCATAGTACAAGCTCTGCTTAGTTTGGGACCAGATGGCCGTGTGTAAAAGAATGTGCCAGGATATTTATTTATTTATTTATTTACTTATTTATAATTTCTCCAGAAGAGGTTTTGAATTGGTCGAATATTTTCCATGCCTGTCCTGAAAATGTCTTACGGTACGATATTATAGCCGTTTTGAATTTTAACATTGTTATTGGAAAAGTAACCGTAATATCTTTTTGTTACGGTTTATTGTATCATTATAATTAACCATTGAACCTCATGGTCTGAAACGATTTTGATATGGTCTATATGCATTTATTAAATTACTAGCTGTCCCCCGCGGTTTCACCCGCGTTTAACGTTATCATATATAGCCCATATCCATCTAAGAAAAATTCCGCGTCGAATGGTAGCAGTCCCATCCCGATATGTTCAGTAGTTTTGAGGTGATGGTGCGTCAAAGGGACCCTATTTTCCTTATATACTCGTATAAATAGATAGACAGATAGATTAATTCATGTATACTTATTAATAGAAGCATTTGTTCAGAAAAGACATGAAGTGTAATTCCTTGACTTGAGCTGACGTAATCCTGCTGAAATAATATGATGAAAATTCCATTGAAATTGTCATTAAAATTACAAATTTCCTCACAGTGCCACTGTTTTCCTTTTCGACATAGAATTTATTTATAAGTCAATCATTACATTGAAGTAAAAAAGGAAATAGTGTAGTTAGTGTTTCTCAATTTCCCACATATTGTTTGTAGATAATTAACCATCGGTTTGATTGTTTTGATGTTTTTATACAATTCGATTCGAATGGGAATGTTGTTATTGTTTCACCCCAGGCCTCGTTCATCAAATAGGGGAAACGCACCTGACTCTTTTTGCTTTAGTATTTATTTCCTTCTATCAAAACGAACAAAATGCGACATTGTTTTTATAGCTTTTGTAGTTTAGTAAAGTTTTAGGATATCTGATGTGTTTTCATCAGGAATTTGTCTTCGAGTTCGAATAGAGACCGGTAAGAGGTTTTGGATATGATTTCCAGATCCGTAATGTAAATGTTTCGGTTTTGATTACCCGAAGACTGGGTTTGGTAATGAGCTTGAGAGACAGCGACAGTGGTCTCCACACGTCATGTTGGGGCTTAAATATCTTTGATAGAATGTGGGTCTAATTATTGAGGCCTCTGCCTATCTCTTCAGGAATAATCAGCGTTAAAATACATTTTGTTACAAATTGATGCATCGCCAAAAAGAAATCACGTCACCCTCATTTCCCCACCTTCAATGACTGGGCTCACTTTTCCTCATTTTTGCTGATTAATCACATCGTAATGTTATATATTAGAGTTCAAAATGCAATAAAAACATTTGAGCAACGCCATCAATCATCATAAACATTAATATCGAGCAAACGGCTCCATTAACGCTGAAATTCGTGACTTGCGTTTAAACATAGAAATTCCTTGCACAATGATGAATTAGATGGTTTTCTAATTGTGACACTTCGACAATTTGGAGAGCGGAGAGGGCTCTCGACTGAGGGTATGTTGAGCGACTGTGCTGAGAGTCCCTCCGGGTCGTCTCTGGACGTTGCTGAGATCGTGGGACTCACGAGATGAACGATTTGGGGATCGGTTTGAGAGGCGATTCGGGCCGCGTAAGTGCGGGCGATGAGACTGAGTAGAACATCGCATTGGTCCTCACCGGCGAACATGATCTGATCCCAAACTAACCAGAGCTTGTGTTATAGTAACAATATAAGATATAGATAAGTACCTTTTAAATACATACTTATATAGACACACTTAGACAGAACAAATAAGCATGTTCATGCACATAAATGTATAATTATTTAAAAAAAATTAAGTAAAATAACAATGTAATGGCACTGATTTCAGATCAAAATTGTTCAGGTTAAAATTGAACCATACTGTGTTGAAAGTGCCTGTACGTATAACTGCGTCAAAAGCTACTCTCTATCAACATCACCAACCTTGCCCCAATCTCCTGCTTGATCCAGGTTGTAAAACGCAGATAAGGTATAAATAAAATGATACAAGACCTAGATTTTATGCCGTCGTAAGGGCAGCTAGGTATTAACTTTATAAAGGTTTACAGAATTAGATCCTGTATATTGTTATTAGTTTTAAAACCTGAAAATTGTTTTCTCGTTTTAGAATTTGGTACCATTACCTCGTTGATAGAGGTATGCACAGTTCGGTTCTTCTCGGTTCTTTTCGGGCGGCTGCCCTCAGCTCCTGACCCACCGTCGCATCGCTCGCACGGGCGTATTACCCATACTTCGTTTTTTTTTCTTTTTACATTTTCTACGGACTCTTAGTTCGTAGGTACTCTTTGAAGATTCTAAGATAAGTTATTATTTACACACATACTACGTTTGAATCATTTTGATTTTTTTTCAATTTGCTCGGTTTGTAGGGCCTTAGCACAGTAGCAGTTACACCATGTAAATGAAAACCTTCTTCAAAAATGTTATTGAATATATTATTTTTTTTAATCTGTCTCTACACCTGAGAATATTGAATCCAAACTCCTTCTTGTAATATTAGTCCGGAGTTCAGGTATTTCCCATACAATATCAGAAAGACATGCATAATTACTAGATCGAATTTAAAGATAAATAGATAAAATGACCTCAGACGTTCATATTTAATATTCATTATCAAACAAACTGTTTCAGCTGAATAAATATTAATAAGACATGACTAAGATAAGAACTTATAACGTACATTGAACACTGCATTAATTGCCAGAAACCAGGTTGTTAAAGTGTTCATTGAAATGATAGAGAAATAGGTATGGAAAGTATTACGCGGACAGATTAAATTCAATACATAGACACGAATGACGGGCAAGTTGGTTTGGTTGTTAGAGACCCTGACTGCCAAGCCGCAGGTCGTGGACTCGATTCCCACCCAGGAAAAACATTTGTGTGCATGAACGTGCCTGTTTGGTCTGTGTCTGGGTGTAAATATCTATTTGACAATCATTTTTATACTTTTTTCCATTTTGATTTATATAGTACAAGCTCTGGTTAGTTTGGGATCAGTTGGCCGTGAGTAAAAAATGTCCCAGGATATTTTACTTACTTATTTTTTTTACGATTAATTTTGATAAAAGCATGTCATACAGATCCAAATTTCAAAACATTACATAGCTGTTGTTTTTTTTTATAATACATGGGCCGAAAAACAAGCAGACGGTCCATCTGATGGTAAGTGGTTACCGCTGCCAAAAGACATTTGCTACATCAGAGCATCGCTAATGCATTGTCGACCCTGAGACGTGAAGTTATCAAGTCTCATGTGCCTGTAATTTCACCAGCCCTCTTACCTTTCTAACCGAAACACAATAATACAAGTGCACTACTGCTTCACGGCGCAAATGGGTAACACGCAGGTGGTAGTACTTCCCCGGACGAACTGAACTAAGCGTTCTACACTCATGGTATATGGAGTAATTTTCTCTACTTTTTATCCCCCGATAATGTTACAACCCATCAGAAACCCGTGAATAAATTAAAATAGTTGACGCAGGCGTGACCTTGTGGAAATACAATGTAAGATTATACAAAAACAAATAGCTAATTCAGCTGGATCTCCTTCACTGTCTAGTCCCAATCAAGGAAACTCAAAGGGACTCGACAGAGTATAAGATCCAGCTGAATTAGGTATTTGTTTTTGTATATGTGTTATAGTAAAACTGTATGCACCTCGAGTCTCCATTACTTTGTTTCATCTCTGAATTCTTAATTTATTAGGTCAAATATTATTAGAGCATGTCCAAAATACCTTAATGGCCACCACAAACCTTGTCAGAAATATTTGCGGTCAAAAGTATTTCTCTAACATAACTTTTTGGTTACAAAGTTATTTGTTTTGCTTCAATTGCTACTAATTAAATAAGCAGTTTGATCGAGTTTTTTTTTTACCTAATTAGGCAGTATTGTGCATTTAGTGCACACCTATTACATGATTGTTCTTACGGTCGAATATCATGCGGTTCGTGATACTTATGTATAAGGATAATTCGGTTCAAAAAGTTTTAAAACACGCATCGAAATTCAATCTTAACTGTATAAATAAACTATGGTTATATGGTAAAAATAGTGCGAAATTGAATTCTAAAACTACAGCACCTGCATTTTTAATTGTTTCGTTGATAGAAAGCTAAACTATTCCCTCGTGACGTAGGTTATGGTAATAATCCAGCGATATATTTTTGATCCCTCGAGAAACCTGGTGGGATCGCGTCACGTATACCTTTTTTTTTCATACCACATGGGCCGACCAACAAGCGGACGGTCCACCTGATGGTAAGTGGTCGTTGTTAAGTCTCATGTGCCTGTAATTTCACTGGCTCCCTTACCTTTCTAACCGAAACACAGTAATACAATTGCACTAATTGCGGAAATGGGTAAGGTGGTAGTACTTCCCCGGACGAACTCTGCACTAAGAGCTCTACTACCTCTAGTAATACCACTAATATTATAAATGCTAATGTTTGTATCTGTGGATGTTTGTTACTCTATCACGCAAAAACTACCTGGCAGATTTGGATGAAACTTGGCACATAGATTAAGCATATCCTGGAATAACATATAGGCTACTTTTTATCCCGGAAAAATGTGACATCCCTGGGGAGCGCGGGTAAAACCGCTGCGACAGCTCGTAATATTATAAGGTGAGAGTGCGGTGAGAGGTTACTAGCTATCTCCGCGGCTTCACCCGCGCTTCTAAGAGATATAACCATACATAAAAACCTTCCTTTTGAATCATTCTGTCTATTGATAAGACCGCATCAAAATCCGTTTCGTAGTTTAAAAGATCTAAGCGAACTAACGTAAGGATGTTACAATCCAGCACTACATGAGATCCCTCGGGAACACGAGTGAAACCGCGAGTCGGTAACATGTCTCTAAGTTGTATAAAAGTATAGTCGCCATTCCTATCTGTTTATCCGCACATAACTTTTAAACTACGCATTAGATCTTGATGGGGCTTTGCCATAATTTTGAGATTTTTTCCGGAAGTTGTACATGTTTAATACATTAATATTCTATTCAGGGAAAGTTCGCTAATCACTACATAGTATAAAACAAGGTAGCTTTCTCTGTCCCTATATCCCTATGTATGCTTAAATCTTTAAAACTACGCAACAGATTTTGATGCGGTTTTTTTTAATAGATAGAGTGATTGAAGAGAAAGGTTTTTATGTATAATACATGTGACATCCCACGGGAACGCGGGTAAAACCGCGGGGGACAGCTAGTATGTAATAAATCGTATAGCGCAACAGGGCCTGTACCCATCTAGGTGATGTCATTTGGGGGGCAGTCGCCTCTATGTGACATCACTCACTAACCGAGGGAGTTTATTTCGGGATCAATAACTAAAGTTACGATGTCCATTACTTTTTTTTAATTTTGGACTTGCTGTTTCCCGCGGTTTCACCCGCGTTCCCGAGGGATACAAGCTAAAAGATACCATTTGATGAAAGGTATTTTTCAACCCCCTTTTATCATTTTAGGGGTTGAATATTAATAGAAACGCTGAATCTCGTGTGTGATTGAATAGTTTAAAGAATATAAATGCCAAATTTGAAGTTGATCAGACTAAGAAAACTTATAAAAAAATCTTTTTTTAGTGTTCCCCTGCGTTATAAAATGCAAAAGTGTCTAACCCTTATAGTTTAGGCCTTGCGTTGATATGTCAGTGAGCTTCTCATTTTTGTGTTGTCATGAGTGGGAATCGAAGCTACGACCTGCGTGGCAGGGTATCTAACCAACAAGCCTACTGGCCCTACTGGTAACTACAATATAGTGATTATGTCATATCTTTTATGTAAATAAAGTAAATCACACCCAATCAAGCCTAACACGATAAGAAATAAAACAGGTTTTATTGCGTACAGTCATGCGTACAATGACGAAAATAACCAGCAGTTTATTGTCAATTGAAGTATAACTGGGTCTCGATTCTATAAGGATGTTTCGTCGTAGTCTCTATGCTCTGTCTCTTTCGCTAACTACGCAATCACATGAGAGGTAAGCTCTCCGAGGTGTCGTTGCGCTGTGATTCGACGAAGTTTGTGTTAGCTGAATAGGGGGGCCTGGTTACTATTGTAGCGATTACATGCACCGGTTACCGAGTTAGAATGTAGCCACACACGTGTTCAGATGGCCATGAGACGAGATTTCGACAGTAATTGGCGTTAATTTCATGACTGAGGATGTGATGTAGTTTTTAATTAATAAAGTTAATATTTTACATTGTAATTTTTCTGGTTGGGTAAATTTTTGAGTATTTTGTAGTCCAGTTTCTGGTTTATATCTTATAGTATTACTAGCGGTCCCCCGCGGCTTCGCCTGCGTTTATCGATATCATATATAGCCTACAATGTAGGTAAAGTTCTGCGTCGAATGGTAGCAGTCCCATACCGATATGTTCATTAGATTTGGAATGATGGTGCGTAAAAGAAACCTATTTTCCTTATATATAAAGAATAAAGTGAAAGTTTGTTCGTGTTACCACTCAGTTACGAAATGGTTAATCTGATTTGAATTGAATATAACACACAGATCATTCCTATATGTTATAATAGAATACTTTATACGGAGAAATGTAAGATCCTTACTGATAGATTGCTTTATTGTGTAGCTATATTGTCATCCCTAAATAGTACAATACAGAAATACAATTTATTTCTGTGATAATAAATTTATTTAGTACTTTTAAACAAAGCAATTGATTTTTGTGCGGTTTTAATCATAATTTTAAAGATTGCTTGGGTCTAGCGCTCGCTCCTTAAAAGTGAGGAAAAGAGTCATTGCCGAGTTCATTACCGGCTCTTCTCAGTAAAGGCAACCTTCCGAACCGTCGTTAGAATCTGACCACTAATAAGCGCCTGTAAAGGCCTATTTGAATATACGAGTATATATTTCATTTCGTTGGAATGGCTCAAGTAACCTAGATTCCTTCGCTCATGTAGATTCCTCAACGTACGTAAGAACAATTTACTAACGCACAAATTAATTAAAGGTCTAAATATATCAACACCACATTCCAAGACCTTTTAACGACTGACATAAATATTAGACCAGGGGACTTCCCATCAACTCATTTTGCGATCCCTTTCAAAAAAATGAAATGTTTTCGTATCAAGAGACGTCATAATATATGGAAGAAATGATAGACATACGTATGGAAAGCAACTCAGTTCAGAATCGCAATTAGATATCGTGATAGGGTGAAAGTATGTGGATGTTTTCTTATTATTATTAGTCCTCTTAGTCTATGAGTTATCTAAATTCTTAACGTAACTTGGACGTGGACACTGACGGTGCATCTGGTTCACCAATTTAAAGTCGCTCAGCGAGCTATAGAGAGAGCTATACTCGAAGTCTCTCTGAAGGATCGTGTTCGAAAGGAAGTCATCCGTCAGAGAACCAAAGTTATCGACATAGCTCAAAGGGTTAGCAAGCTGAAGTGGCAGTGGGCTGGTCATATCTGCCGTAGAACCGATAACCGTTAGGGTAGACGTGTTCTAGAGTGGAGATCACGGCTCGGTAAACGTAGTGTAGGGCGCCCAGCTAGATGGAGCGATGATATACGCAAGCTGGCTGGCAGCGTTTGGAAACAAAGAGCTGAAGATCGAGCTCAGTGGCGTGCCATAGGTGAGGCCTATGTCCAGCAGTGGACGGAGATAGGGTGATGATAATGATGATGACTCGTGAATGTAACTTGAGGTATGATGACATTCAAAAATGTCTTCCCAGGGCCTACCTACATTAAATAAATGGATATTAAGATTATTATGCTTTTGGCTATGAAGAAAATTTACGGATTCCTTCCTTCTCATAACATGAGTAATTTTTTTACTATTTTAGTAATAATGTGACTGAAGGTGACAAAGCCTTGAGGGTAGTAGGAAGGCGGTACTACAAAGCTATGGTTCCTCAAACTCATAGGATTTAAATCCACGACTTGTCACGACATCTCTCATCATCCCCTGCTACAGACAGTCCAAAACTGTGTTCTTGATAATGTAGACGCATCATGTCATAGAGTTTAGTTTAAAACGGATGCTCAAGAAAGTACTACATGGAACAGAAATAAACTAAAGGTAAAGACCTTTACGATGTGACACACATGGTAATGTAGGCGTAAGAATTTAATTAGCACCATTCGTCAGACGAGTTAGCCGGCTATAATGAACTAATTTACCTACGCCAATGAACAGGGGTTTCATTATATCACCATTTGAATGTTCTGATTATAGAAATAAGGTGCTATATTGAAGATTCCCAAATATTTCCTTCAGTTTTATAAAAGTCGCTAATCGCCGCGTTTTGACAGCTAAGAATGTCATTGAAATTTTAACTTTATTGCTTAAGTTGATCTGGATGATGTAGATGTAAGTATTACAAAACAATAGGGTTGAAAATTACTTCAGTTATGCGTCAGGGAGGGGGCAATTACCTATCTTTGGTTTTCATTGTACAAGCTCTGATAAGTTGTGACCGTGTGATGAAATGTCGCAGGATATCTGGTTTTCTGGTAGCGAGTAACGTGGTTAAATCTTTTATTTCTTTATTACTTCGTGGATAATTTGACAAATGAGTTTTTGATTGTCTTGATTGATGCACGGTTTTGAACTGTTAGTGTTTTGTGAATATTTTCTCAACATCCGATCAATGTAACGACCATGCAATCAAGCCGTACAATCCTATTAATATTATTATTTTATACCATATGGGCCGAGCAACAAGCAGACGCTCCATCTGATGGTCAGTAATGACCGCCGTTGACATTTGCAATACCAGGGGGATTGCCAATGCGTTGTCGCCTTCACCGGCCCTCTTACCTTTCTAACCGAAAAACAGTAATACAAGTGCACTACTGTGTCACGGTGGACAAAGGTAAGACCTTAATTATGAGGATAATTGTATGGTTGATTTTCGCTCTTTACGAAAAAAATATTTATTTGGATTTGGATGAAAATTAGCAGATATATAGTTTATAACCCATATTTGAATACCGGGAGAATGTTACATTCCCCAGGAATCCGGATGTACATATTAATAATATCTGTAGAGCTCAATGACATCATAGTTTTCAAGTGTTTAATGTATAAAATAAATATGTAGATTGTATAATAAATCAACACACTTTTTGACGTCAATATTGTAACTGTGCCGATAGTCTGTGACTCAGACGGATATGGACTCCCCTTCCATTAATCCAGAAAGATATTAGGGCTGTCAAAAATAAAAAAGATTTGTGAGGTAAAAAAAAGTTTTCTTTTTTATCGCCTGCCAGTTGTTGTCTGTGTAGAGGTGTAAAAGCTTCTATTTCATTAAAAAAAGGTTGTATGTGGAATCGAATCGATTGACGAATCGATTAGTTCCTCTTCAGAATCGAATGACTTAAATTTTGGTAATTTCTATTCGAAATGATGCAGATTATCGGAAGACGTACTCAGGGAAACTACTGCGACAACCCACAGCTTTAGCATATTTTATACAGTAAAATTATTCGTGGCTATAAAAGATGAGGAATGGCAACCGAGTGAGTTTGACTAACGGTGCATAAGTACTCTCCAAGGGCCAAAAACTAATAAATAACTAAATATTATATGGAAACGGATTACTCGAATTGAAAGAAGTATTCACCATTTTCATGTTTTTTACAGCACTTCTGCAACAATTTGCTTATGCTTGTTTTTTTATTTATTGCTTACCAGTTATGAGCAATGTTTTATGAAACCAGCGGGTTATTTACCATCTTGTCACCCCTACATTCATCTCAGTAGCAAAAGTGTTTCAAAAATATTAATATACTAGCGACTCGCCCCGGCTTTACCCGAATTGGATAATGATATTGTATCATACACATAAACCTTCCGGAATAAATTCTCTAAAAGATGATGAGAACTGAATTAAAATCTATTGCGATGTTTAAAAGAAATGTGCTCACAAACAGATAGACAGAAATAGTAACCTTGTTTTATACAATAAAAAGATTTATTTATTTATTTGCAAACTCCTTAAAACTAACATTACAGGTGGGTACCTAATGCGATGAAAGGGCCTTAAAGTTATCTTATAATTACAATTTGAATGAGTAACAAACAATTGTTGTTATTACTGTAATTTTTTCTTTCTTTTTGTATGATACTCATACTTATATTTGCCGTTTGCTTCAAACTAGTGTTAATGTAAGATATTGGTAAAAATTCCATGTTAGTACGTGGATAGCTGTTATTGGTCTCATAATTATAAGTTCAAACCATGTAATTTTTTTATAGTTTAAGACTGTTGCTGTCCCAAATAAAGAAAAATAAAATAAAATAAAAAACAAAACTGCGTAATCTACATACATACATCACACAAAAATACAGTTTGCATTATACACAAACACGTAACAATACAGATAATATAACATATAAACTAAATAATCTATATTATAACATAAAAAGTATAATAGAAATTTTGTGAATTCACTCAAATGACATGTAAATACAGCGTATGCTATCTCTACCTGTTGTTAAATACGTATATTGGGGGGGATTATCATATTCGTAGAGCACGAACGGAACACGCGATCAATTTGATGCGTTTTAACGTTTCCGCCCACTGCACATGATATGCCCGGGTTAGGGAGCATCCATATATTACGTGAGGTGACTTCGGCGATTCGACCGCCCCTCCACCCTTGGTGAGATGTCGTGAGATTTTGCTAGAACCTGGGAGGTTCCACGTGATAGGTGAGGATCGGCTCAACGCTTCAAAAAATTAATAGTCGCCCCTTAACCATGATGGTGCCTCTAAATAATAAATGCCACCCATTATTTTAAACTTTTCTAACATCCTAAAATATTTTTTTCTTCCGTAACGCAATTATGTTTATAACTAAATTTTCAATAATGATAATAGGCGAATTTCGACCAGTGGGCGAACACTAGTATAAGATCTGTGCCCCTAGTACGAACGTCTATCGCAAGCGTAGCGCCATCGTATCGAATGCGCCAAAAAGCTAGTTTGTATGTAAAGTTGCACACCGCGCACACCGTGACGTTGCGCGATGTACAAATTTCCATTAGGTTGGTTTTTGGCACACTCGATATGATGACGCTGTACTTACAATAGAAATTCGTGCTTAAGTCTCTGTTTCTAAAATAAGTAGAGATTGTAGGTACCTCGAGTTAAGAATAATTCTAATTTCGAGTTCTAATAGATCCGTTTTGACAGATAAGAGTGTTATTGAAAAATGTACCCTATGGTGTTGTGACAAGGTTCATTAGCATCATCATGGAATTAACCATTGAACCAAAAGATTTGCCTTATCTCAAAGCTATAAAGGTGAATTTCCTATGACATTCTTTGCTGACGAACAGGCAATTAGATCTCTATGAGTTTAGTTTAGTCGTATCCATATATCACTACAATAATAAACTTATCGATATCGCAGTCCACAGTATCGCGATAGCAAATCTAGGTCGTCTAACCTTTTATTGCCATATTTTTATATAAAACATGACATTATCTATCATGCCACACCACGTAATGTTTCCATCTCGCTCTTTCTTACAGCATGCTGTGGGCGGAAAAGAGATGCACATTTATATATCACCTTTCAACCCAAACTGATTTGCTTTACCTGTCAAACGTCATTTGTTTTTCATTCTGATGTATTTTGAATGAAAAATAATACTGTATTCAAGATATGTGATTAACACTGATTGAATATTTAAGAATATATTATATGATTTTTGACTACACTGATGATCTAACCTTAAAGAGTAGATCTTTTGATACTAATTATCGTTTTGACATTTAATAAAAAGTTGCTGATTTGAGTATTGGCTGACGTCTGTTCAAACTATTCCTTTGGTTTAGATCCGCGAAAGGCATTTCAGAAGTACAAAATTACTAAAGCTACCGGTTTAATAGTCAGCCTTCAGCTGAGAAGGACCGGGAAGAAACTAAGTAAGATATGATAAGAAAAATGATGATTGATAATCTAATATCTTCTCTTCAATTATTGAATTGGTATCTCAGAAACAGTTCTAACGATTTGGATGAAAATTTGTATTTAAATAAAGTTTTGCTTTTTGAGGTTAACTTTATTGGTGTATTTTCTGAAAACACGCAATTTTATACCAAAACCGACCAGTTACTAATAATCTAAGCAGGGATATGATCGCATAAGAGTTGATGGTAAGGCCACAAGGCCTCAGGTGCTAAAGAATGTCGCCAATAGCTCAATTCTTATAAACTATATTTACATCATCACTACATAGTATAAAACAAAGTCGCTTTCTCTGTCCCTATATCCCTATGTATGCGTAAATCTTTAAAACTACGTAACGGATTTTGATGCGGTTTTTTTTATAGATATAGTGATTAAAGAGGAAGGTTTTTATGTAATACATGTGACATCCAACGGGAACGCGGGTAAAACCGCGGGGGCCAGCTAGTATTATATACAATGTATACAATTTCGCCCCTTCGCGTATTATGGAGACTTTATACACATTATAAACTTAATTAAATGAATTACTCTGGAAATAAGCATTGAATCAGTTTATTAATTGCAAGTAACCTTGCCGCGAGGTCAGTAAACTGACGCCCATTTGACCTCTAATTAAATATGGTAAAACTGCAACAATTGTTTAATATTCTGGTCTGATTAGAGATGCGATGAGAAACCTGTAGAGATTTCAATTTAGGCGTTTCATTTGTTTGAGAATTAATACTATTAATATTCTAAATGCGATAGTTTTTGAGGATGGATGTATACCCAAAGTTACTGAACGGATTTTAATTAATCTTGCCAGATAAATAGTTTACAACATAGATTAACTCGGCGCATAGGTAGAGCAAGCCTTGGATTAACATATAGGCTACTTTTATCCCTGGAAAATGTAACATACATCGGAAAAGCGAAAATAATGAAAATTTTCTTTTTCAGAATACAAAAGTTTAAATATACTACAATATTTTTATTTTACTTCCTTTCAATTACCTTTATTCGTTACTATCCAAAAAAATTGTGCGCTACACTCAACTTTGAACTCTATTTTAAATAACAAATGATATATTGTTACAGAAAACGGACTGTATCGCCGAGCACGATACTAAAACGCGAACAGAAATGGCTGCGCATGCTCAACAACTGGGAGGCGTTTATGAGCAAAAACTACAAGAAGGTGCGCGAGAGATGTCGGAAAGGTAAGACACCACATATCAGCAAAGAGAACTTTGGAGAGAGAAGAGAAAATTGATTGTAGAGAAGCGAGATTGAGAAGAATAGAGTAACACGCTAACTATGTGTTACAGTACTTTCGCTTTTTTAAAGCTATGGCGGGTTATGCTTTGGAATTGAAGTGATCCTATTGGGAACTTGCCGCATAGCTACCTTTGCTGTTGGAAACGCAGCCTTATCAATATAATTTTAAGATTAAAAATTGTGATCAATTGCATCTCCTATCTGGTAAATCACTACATAGTATAAAACAAATTCGCTTTCTCTGTCCCTATATCCCTATGTATGCTTAAATCTTTAAAACTACGCAACTGATTTTGATAAAAATGTATGGAAATAGCTGCTCTCTGCACAGTGCACCTCTAATTTTCTTGTTTAAGTTGTAAGTAATTATTGTCATTTTCTATTTTGTAGTCTTGTTATTTCTTTTTTTTGTTTTTTTTTTTTTTTTTTTTTTTTTTGTTTTTTTTTTTTTTTTGTTTTTGAATGTTAGCTTTATTAAGTATTTTGTAATTGTTAAATATAAAAATATGTAAAATTTATGTTATAAAATAGCCAAAAAGTCAGAATAGATAAAAAAGAATTTAATAAAATTAAAAAGAATGTAACCTTGCTGAGTTTCTTGCCGGTTCTTCTCAGTTGAAGGCTGACTTCCGAACCGGTACTAGCTTCAGTAACTTTAAATTTGACCTTCATAAGTGCCTTCTGAGGGCCTAAACTGAATAAATGGTTTTGAATTTTGAATTTTGAATTTTGATGCAGTTTTTTTTAATAGATAGAGTGATTGAAGAGGAAGGTTTTTATGTATAATACATGTGACATCCCACGGGAACGCGGGTAAAACTAGTTAGTAAACTATATTTGATAGGAGCAATGAATTTGACTGGTCTGTTGGTGGTTATGTACCCTGAGTGCTAAGATACAGGTGGATTTGATTCCCACCTAAACCAAATATTTTGTACTTGAACAGCAAATATGGTGTACATTAAAGTGTTAAGGTGTTTATTAAAAGTTAATTAATGACTTATCTGGTTAGTTTTGTACAAGCTCTGCTCAGTGGGATCTGATGGTTTTGTTTAAGCTGTTCCCTTCAAGGGTTGCAATACCTTTTTTACTTAAGAAACCTTAATTTTGCAATCGGATGAATAGTATAGTAACGGGTTCCTTTAACGCGCCATCATCTCAAAACTATTGAGCATATCGGGGTGGGACTGCTACAATTCGACGTGGAATTTGAACGGCGCGGGTGAAACCGCGGGGACAGCTAGTTTTTATATATAAAAAGATATGGCTTAACAAAACAATGGTTTTATAAAATAATCCATCCTCCACAGGCATACCAGCATCCGTACGACCCAAGGCCTGGTTATACCTCTGCGGTGGGCAGCTTCTTATGGAAAAGCACCCTAACGAATACGAGGAGCTGCTGCAAGCACCTGGGGATCCCAAGTGCATGGAGGACATCAGGAAAGACCTTCACAGGCAGTTCCCTTACCATGAGATGTTTATCAGAGAAGAGGGACTGGGGTACGTTGAACTTGGTTTTTTAATTTTCAAAGACTGTTTCTCTGTAAAAGTGTTTGGTTCAAGTCGGATAGTACTGGATATAACCAAGGGGTAAAATATATTTTAAAAGTATGTGGTTTCTTTTTTGTGCAATATGGTTATGTTATAATTTACTGATTTATATTAGAGAATACCGTTTATTTAGGTTAATTACATATAAAGTAATAATACGATGTTTATTAAATGTAAATGTTCATACATTTTATTGGTAAAACTCTTATAAATAGCAAATAATATTAAAGGTATCTTATCCCTATCCCTACTTCCCTACTAATATTATAAATGTGAATCTAAGTTTGTTTGTTACGCTTTCACGCGAAAACTACTTAACCGATCATCATGAAACTTTGTACACATATTCTTGGAGGTATTAGAAGTAACATAGGATACTTTTTGTGCCGGGTAAATGTTACATATCTCAGGAACGCGGGTGAAACTGCGGGGGACAGCTAGTAAGTTATAATTTTGTGTGTAAACGGATTCCTTGGATTAATGGGTTTAAAAAGTAATTTATTTTTATTTTTTATTTATTTGACCGCTCTAAAAATATATTTTTTTAATTACACGAAGGTCTCGTGTTCACCGAGGCTTCGAGGGCTTATTTTTCATGGGCGGATTTCTACTTTTTTTGGAACAATATTTTACATTAATAATTTCCAAACATGTTGTTAGGTATTATGAGTAATTATTCGTAATGTCTAACTAAGGAAGTTATTTGTTTCTACATTGCGTCCACCACAAATACGTCATAGCAATGGAATAAACGTCACGATAAAAAATAACCTTTTTAAAATTATTACAAAGGACATCCTTTTCGATCTATTTGCTCTGACTGCAAAGCCACAGGTCGTGGGTTCGATTCCCACCCAGGACATCAGGTTTGTGTGCATGAACAATGAACATGTCTGTCAGTTCTATATATTATAAATAAGAAAGTTTGTGACGGTGGATGGATTTTTGTTATTCTTTCACGTTATTATTTTTTCCCGAGATAAAATAATATCCCTCGAGAACGCAGATAAAACCGCGGGGAACTGCTAGTATATGTATAAATATTTAATAAATATTATTTTATATACATTCATACATTTATATACATAATTATTATTATAAATATTAGTATATCTAGATTTGTTTAGTTTGAGATCAGATGGCCATGTGGAAAGAAAATAAAAATATCGTAATTCTTTCAAATATCTGAATATTTATGGATGTTAATCCAAACTATTTATTTCATCATTAGCTTTGCCCCGCTTTCCCAAAAGACGTTACATTATTCCAGGATAAAAAGTCATTCTATGTTTTAATCTAGATTATAAACTGTCTATGTGGAAAATTTCATCCAAATATGATCAGCAGCATGAAAGATGTAACGAACATCCATACAGCCATCCTCACAAACTATCGCATTTGTAATATTGGATTATGTATTATAATATTGAATGTATTACTAAAGGAAATAAGAATGAGTATTAATTACCGTATGATGTATTTTAGTCATTTTTCTCGGAATTATTAGTTTTATATATGTAGACTCATACGAGACGGCACAAACTAGCATGTACATGGTTACAAATGTTTGTCCTACGTGGGAATCGAACTTACGACCTGCAGCTTTAGGGTATCTAATCACCACGCCATTTTATCTCCTGTAAAATGTGTGCGATATTACCATTTTTGTAAATTTTTTAATATTTTTTTTTAAATTTTTGTTTTTTATAAGTTTTTTTAAGTTATATAAAGATATTATTATCAGTTAATTATTCAGTTGGTGGATACTGGATTTATCAAATGCATTAAGTATATAAGTATGGCGTTAGTTGTCGTAGAGATCTATATATTTGGTGAGCAAACATTTATGTGAACATGTCTGTTGGTCCTGTGTCTGGGTGTTAATAGCAGACATCAGGTATCTGGTTTCCATTTTACAAGCTCCTCTTCGTTTGGTATCAGATGGCAGTGTGTAAAGAATGTCCTTGGATATGTTTTATTATTATTTCTGACAATATTTCTCATCTCCCCAGGCAACAAGAGCTGTTCTCAGTGTTGAAAGCTTACTCGGTGCTGAACCCTAAGGTGGGGTACTTCCAGGCGCAGGCGCCGGTCGCCGCCTTCCTGCTGATGCATATGCCGTCAGTGCAGGCCTTCTGGTGCCTCGTCAGCATCAGCGACAAGTACCTGAGCGGGTACTACAACCCTGGGTTGGAGGTAAACGATTACTAGCGAGCCGGTACTCGATCCTTAGATGTAAAACATGGCTGTATGGATGGGGCGAGGTATAAGACTCCTCCATTTAAAAGGGAAGATCTTTCGCCGCTATGTGATCAACGGTTGATGTTGGATGCTTCTATATACGAGTATATCAAATCCTGAGAGAATCTTGATAGTGCGATGTAGGATTTTTCTACTCGTTCATGTTGCTACATCACTGTAATGCGGCGAAGGATTTGTAAGTGTGTTCATAGATGTCGCCACAGCAGTAAATCAAAAATCAGTTATCTGATTTCCATAGTACAAGCTCTGCTTCGTTTGGGATCAGATGGCAGTGTGTAAAGAACGTCCCAGCTAGGCGATAGTGTACTGCTCTCGGAATCGATGTTGAGGCGTATTTGCTACTAGATCTACGCACAGAGAAAGATAGCAATAGTAGGGCCATCGATGACACAATATTGACATTGTTGTAAACATGAAGCTCGCGGCAGGTGCTGCAGCGCGACGGCGACATCCTGCACGCGCTGCTGCGGCGCACGGCGCCCGCGGTGCAGCGGCACCTGGCGCGCCACCGCGTGGAGCCCGTGCTGTACGCCACCGAGTGGTTCCTGTGCGCGCTCACGCGCACGCTGCCCTGGGACAGCCTGCTGCGCGTGTGGGACTGCTTCCTGTGCGAGGGGGTCAAGGTACCACAACTTAGCATCTCTACCAACTTATGTAATTAGTACCATTCATTGGGTTCAATTTACATCATTAGGAATTCTTGGGTTCAATTTACGTAATTAATATCAGTGCTTGGGTTCAATAAGCGAGCTTGATTAGTTGGAGTGGTTGGGTTCAATTTGCATAATTAATAGAAGTGATGTGGTTCAATAAGTTTCCATAATTAGTAGAAGCGTTTAGGTACAATTTAGATAATTAATTGGAATGCTTGGGTTAAATTTACATAATTAGTAAGAGTGCTTGGGTTCAATTTACATAATTAATCGGAACGTTTGGGTTCAATAAGCTTACATAATTAGTAGGAATTCTTGCATTCTTGTGGAAGCATTTAATATTACCTGAGTAACTTCTCGGAGTATTAATGGTCAGCTAATTTCAGCAAAAGCAGAGATTAAGTTATAAAATGTGGTAATATAATATGGTACAAACGTAAAAGTACAAGGTAAAAGTACAGTATTCATACTACAATAATTATAGATAGTAAAAACAGCGTATGTATTTCACAGGTCCTTTTCAAAGCATCCCTGGTCATCCTAGCAGGCGCACTAGGCCAGAGTAAGGTACGAAAACGTGCGTGTGGCCTCTGCGAGACCCTCGAAGTACTGAGACACCCACCAGACGCCATCCTGGGGGAAGAGTACCTCGTGTACCATATGCACCGTCTCGCTCTAACCGAGGAGGATTTCGAGTTCGAGCACCAACGGCAGACTGCTAGGCGGCGGGCTATGCCTAATAGAAGGTCTGTTTGATGGATATTCATTGACTTTTATAGTGTTTGTGATTAGAAAATCGAATGTTATTGAAATTTTGTACTAAAGTGAAATAGGATTTTCACAGATTTGTTCACTGTATTGTCTTGTCAGTAAGTCGCATTATTGCCTGCTCTGATTTTTATACTGATAGTGCGAGGTTTAGAATAAAGGAATGAATGTGACGTCATATATAACCGTCTCACTAACATCGTACTTCTCTTTCTTTCGCTTATTACTTTAAGTACAAGTTTTGTAGAAATCTGTTTCGAAAAAGTATGATAAAATTGTTATCAAATATAATTCTTTTCGAATATGGCAACCCTACGGCAAGTGTAAGTGACATAATGTTATAGTTAAATATAAAGTGTATGAATGTGAAATAATCTATTTAGATGGAAATAATAATATAAGCAATAACGGCAACTGCAGTACAAAAGTTTATTGGTCTACAAAAGAAATGGTTTATTTAATAATTGTTTTCTCTTTTTTATATTATTTTTACAATTTTGTTATAAATATCACAACCGTTTAATACATTCCGTTTTTTAGCCCAAATTCAAAACCATTTATTAAAACAAATCGTTTTATATTTACCAGAATGTTCACATACGAGTAATCCCACACCGCAACAAAAATCATGTTATATATTATAAGTATCAAATTGGTAAAACATAACTTTTCACAAATATTTCCTATTAATCAATCTGTTTGAACGAAAATGCGTTTTATTGTGCACTACATAAAGTTTATCGTGTGTCAGGAATTAAATTATAATTAAGTTCCAAATATAACAAATTGTCAGTAAAGTAGTATTCCGAACACAGAAGTTTCTTCTTTATCCCATCTAAATTAGTCGTTATATTCGTCAAATTGTTGTCTTGTGTCGCGAAAGGAATCGCTCTCACGATAAGGCGTCGTTCTAATTGACGTTGATCGTGATCGTACGATGCGTTTTCGTCGCACGACGAGAATAAACACACATTTATTTAGAGTGTCCTTATTGAAGCTTAAAAGTCATCGCACGACCGCAGAAAATGTTTAATAACGCTCGTGCGATGGGTTTTTTTGTGGTCATCTATTTTCAATATCACTTGTAATTTCCAAGGTAATATCCTGGTACATTCATTTACACACGGCCATCTGGTCCCAAACTAAGCAGAGCTTGTACTATGGAAACCAGATAACTGATATTCTACATATACTAAGTTTTTTAGACACAGAAAAAGACATGTTCATGCACACAAATGTTTGTCCTGGGTGGGAATCGAACCCGCGACCTTCGGTTTGGCAGTCAGAGTCGTTAACCACCAAACCAACTGGCCTGTCGAATAATGCCCTCGTGCAATTAAGACATAGTCCATCGCACGATGAAAACGCATCGTTTTATCGTACGATCGTTAGCCAATTAATGACGCCTAACAGTGATCTTCTGTCTCTTTCTAACTAAAGCCCCCTTTAACTGTTTCAGTGGTAGCTGATTCAGCGACAGCTCTTATAAGCGATATTCCAAGAATAACGCCCGGGATCTGTTCAACACTCTGTGAATGCGTGAGTGTTACAAACGAACTGCCAACTAGCTAAAAACTACCTTAAGTGCTTTGTGATAAGAACCTGAACGCTTCAGTGGCCAAAATTTTTAAATAAAACGCGACCAATACGAGAACGACTGACGATTGTAGGAAATATAGTGTTTTAATGACATATTTCTAAATGGGCTTTGCAATCAATGTTTTAATATTCATGAATAAATATTGTTTGAATAATTTCAATGATACATGTTTCTATAAACATGGGAATATCAACCAACAAAAATTTAATCATTAAGATATTTTTTTTATTTTTTTTTTGTTATGAAAAGTGATAAATATTGTAAATGCCCTAATAAGTTATGGTATAGAATGAGTGGTAAACTTGTGAGTGCCACATGTTAGTGTGTCTATTGGCATAAACATTTACCCGTAGATGTTGTGTGAAATGGCTGACATTAGCCAGAAATTTTCTGTATATTAACACTTTTTTGCCAAAGTACAGTTTATAAATGAAACATTATATTATAGATTTAAATATTTTTACAGTCTGTTATCTTTGATTGACCTGTCAATTTGACAGTTAATAATATATAATCACCAACCGATTAAAGAATTGATTGAATATTGGCAAATGGTGTTGGATTGATGCAGCTTTCGTCGATAATCGAAAGTCGAGTCATTCCACTCGAACCAGAGGGTCTGTCTTCAATATGATTCGTATCAACGCTCGATTTCTTGTCATCGAAGTTGTGCAATTGTAATTTCAACGATTTTTGTCATTGACGCTTTATATGACGTCATTATTGCTTAGCGTTAAGTTTATAGTATTCCTTATTTAATGTTATCTACTTATGTTCTCGAATTAATGTCGCTTCTAGTAACCGTTTAGCCGAAAACGAAAAACAAAGCAAATATACGTATATATTTCATTTTATTAATTTAATTTCATAATATACACGAATATGGATATTTAAGTCACTTACTCGGTGGTCGAGTGTAATAAGGCTCGCCGGAGGTCCTGGATTCGATTCCCTTTTGACGTTTCTTTAATTAAATATAACCTGTAACACCGGACGGGTTGTCTAGTTGGAACTTAATATATTTTCGTTGGAATGTGGGTCTCATTATTGAGACCTCTGCCTACCTCTTCGGGGATAAAGGGCGTGAGGCTATGTTATCCTCAGTCACTTGCTCGATATTTTTTTTAATAATAAACAAATAAAATTGTAAAAAGTCAATTAGCATATAAAAATAATAACAATGTTTTTCAAAATTAATGATTATGCTATTAAATGTGAGAGATAGAAATATGGTGTCAGAATTTTGTCTTCGGTTTTACGGTTACAAGATATTATACGTACAGTATTGTATTTGCCTCGTGCCTCGGCAGCGGTGAAGGGGCCTTAAGACGGAGTGTATGCGAGTGTGCTAGCGTAGTCATGTTTTTTATATTATTCTCGTCAAGCATATCCTATTTAATTTATTATTTTGTTCTTTAAAAAAAAATGAAATGAAAATATGAAAAAAAAAATGTTTTTGTCAAACTTGCAGTTTAATGGCAGTGAAGGGAAATATTATATGTTCAATAAAAATAATAAACAGGTTTTCCATGGATGTTTTTGACTTGATGAATACAAGAGCAAGGAAAATATCAGCCGCATTTAAATAAACACTCTATATAAATAGTCTGTATGATGTATATTCCTTTGGTTACACTTTTCTACATTGAATTTTCATCCCAAAGAGTGTTCTTGATTTTTTTTTATTTCCCCCTGACTTAATTATGGAAACCAAATAACTGATATACTACCCTAATATCTATACCTTCCCTGCCATCAAGTCTGATACAAACAACTAGTATAAATAAGGAGACTGTATCTAAATATTGTGAATAGAAACGAAATACGTGCAAAAATATAACATAATACAATGTGATAAGGTCTGTAATTATATAAATTGCATATCTTGAAAAAAAAACTTGTAAATATATTAAATAAACATAATGTATTTTTAATTTATCTTCGCGAAAAGTACAATATGGGATCGTCACGTTTTTCAAAATAGTTCAAGTTATTTACGCCTCTATGTTCAATGCTAAAGGTGTTGAAATTCTATACACTATTTTGAAGTTAACATACGTGATCCAAAAACTTTATTTTCATGATTAAAGTTACCTTTTCTTATGGCTCAAGTATTTTATGTGACAGTCTAAATTAATACGCGTATAGACTGTCGCACTTAAAATATAAAACTTTTTAAGAAGGCTTTTCAAGAAGTGTTGATATTGTGTGTAGAAAGCATTAACTCAGAGGTATAGCATCATCTCGCTCTTCCGTATAAGTAACTTGACGTGAAAGAATTTTGTTACAAAACTTTTTATGAATTATTAATCTTATT
Source organism: Habrosyne pyritoides (assembly GCA_907165245.1). NCBI lineage: Eukaryota > Metazoa > Arthropoda > Insecta > Lepidoptera > Drepanidae > Habrosyne > Habrosyne pyritoides. The sequence goes on from OU015606.1 coordinate 3,005,700, forward strand.
TTACATTGACTGTGACGATAAAATCCCATAATATTGCCCGTAACAAAAATGAAACTGCAATAATTAATATAAATAATAAATTTAAAACCTAAACCTGCGATATGCAGTCACTAGAACCTATGCTTAAAAATCTTGTCAAATATAATAGCAATTTAATACAATCAGTATTCTACATACATTCCTGTTACATTAGTCTTCCTAAATCCCTTTATCACGTGTAAAAGACATTGTATGAAAGAGATCTGTATTTTTTAATAACTTTTACATGCAATAGATTTATTTATCACAAATAGTATTTTTTGACCGACTCATTAGATTAAAAAACCTGATTAATACATATAAAATGTCTATTGAATTCATGAAAATATATCTATGATGAATGCACAAATAATAAAATTCCTATATCTTTCTTAGAATTGTGTAAAGTCTCATAAAAATTGCAAATTAATATTTGATTAGTTATGTATGCTAAAACTCAAATGCTTTCATATATATGAATATTGGTTTAGCTTTTAATTTTTTAACTTACAACCTACATTTAATACAATAATATTTTTTTATTCAGACATTTTACTAAAATAGTAACATTTGTTTCTTAATTTTATTGTCTGTTACCACTAAAATGCTATCGTGGTCTTCCAGACCCTCATAATATATCGAATTTAGGCTATGATTTAGTTGTTAAGATCACGCGTATGCGTCTAAATTGGTGCATAATGTGTTTTTTTAATTCTAATTATCATTATCTGTAATACAATTATTTATAATCTATTTCTGAAAATCTATTAATTTTAGGTTTTCAGACATAGTTGCTAAATGTATTATTTAGTTTTATTCTATATAGTGAACGTGCTCGAAACTTTCAAGTATTATACTACAATCGCTTTTATTGATACAGAATGTAATAAAAAGTAAAGAATCAATATTTTCTTTGTATTCACTGCCCTATGAATAAGTTCGAAGTTACTTATAAGTTTCGAGTTTCCAAGATGGACGTCTTCTATCGATACACAAGAGCTCTCGATAATTATCTGACTGACTTAATGTTATCTTGACAGTTGACATTTAATACCAGACTCTATCGATAGCGGGTTAAAATGATCTAACAATGTTTTTGGGGTGTCGTGTGTGCGTGATAATTATTAATATTTTGTTTCCTTTTGTATGAAATTTTAATTCATCGTTATTTGTGTATATCATACTTTTTTTTAGTAATATTATTTTGTTGTTATATTTTACTGCTATGTAAGGGATAAAAGGTTAACTGCACATCTGTGGATTGTATGCACTCCTGAAAAGTGCTGAAGTAAGTATTTTTTTTGTAAATGGCAGCTGATGCGTGTATACATTCAGTCGCATTATTATATGTACAAAAACCTTAGTTGTAATTTTCCAATTGTTATCGACAATGATGCGTAATATTTTAGAAAATTATGACAAGTGTTAAAATTTACTTCATGCATGATTCAGGTTGTCACAAGCCTATATATTGTAATTTGTCAACTTTATGTTCCATAATTCCATCACATTCCAATAAAGTTCACTGTTTAAATCTGTTATAAATAAAATTAAAGTATAAATGTGATTACTTGAATATCATGAGTATTTTTGTACAGTGGCTGAGAATTTTCATATTGCTGCAATATTCGTGTTGTAAATAAATATTAAATATATACATTGGAGTTTTATTTTATCGAGATTTTCGATCGGTTTTGAAATTTTGTAGATAACGTTCGAAGGTCAAAAGAGCAATATTCTTTGGAACACCTTACTTGTTGACCTAATTATTATCTAAGCGTTCACAGGTAGGTACAGTATAGTTTGAATGATAAAGTTGACTCATAGCATGATGAGTACAATCAGAATTTTTTATTTTGCTTTGATTATTTAAAAATTACTTGCGCACTATTTTGGTAATAGTCATAGTTACAAGTTTGAAAGAGTTGAATCAAGAGGTAGATTTTCCTTAAAAGGATGTATTTGTTTCTGTTTCGTGCTAGGATAGCATAAGTTTAAAAGAGGAGGTAGGTAAAACAAACCAAAAAAAGTTATAGGATAAATTTGAAGGAGTCAAGGTTACAGAGTGAAGATACATGGTTAAAATGATGAACAATGAAAATATTAAGTCAATTTATATTGAAGTACTAAGGTCGCACCCATAGGTTATTGGGGAAGCATAGGTACTGTCCGTACTGGAAATGGTTTTCATTAATATGGAATATTCTAAGAAATCGGATTCAAATTAAATGAGTGATGCAAGCCTTTTTTATCTATCAGGTTATTCGTACTTCTGAGCTCCTGGTATCCGAAGTAAATTTATATTCAATAATAAAAAAAATGATTTATAGATATTTAATATACACCGCATCCAAGCTCATCTTCAGCTACGCAAAAAGAATACTAGAAAACACAAAATGAAACAATAAATGGTTGTATAAATTATATTTAAATACAAAATTGTATTATTTACCATTCTTAGGTATAAACTATATGCGATACAACCTATTATACAATTATAATTAGGCAGAAGACATTATTAAAATTTTCTTAGAATAGTCTAGAAGACGACGTTCATTTTTCACACTAATTTGAGCACCAAAATTCTGTTAGCTTTAAAATTCCAACCCGTTCATAATCGTTTACTGTATCTAATATAACTTTAAAAATTGTAGTTTGTAAAATTATTTTTTAACAAGAAAAACTTTTCCTACTTTGAATAATATTTTTGTTTCCAGTTGTCATAAAACTCAAACATACTTTGTTAACATATTTATCGACCACCTGCCGTAATTTTCAAAATAGTGACATTATTAACGTGACCATCTAACTAAATAGTAATTTGGTTTAATTATGAGCTAAATTTGTTAACTATTTATTGGAAGTCAAACATTTCAAAAAACTGTAAACATAGTCGTTTATTTATGAATTATTTCATTGAACTAGGCGACTAGGGTTCACAATAAAGTTGGAAGTACCTTTATATATATATAAAAAGTAATTGCCCCGTACACTGAGGTATTTCTATGCGATATTAATATAACAGGCTTGTATCTCCATAAATAAATTGCACATAATATGCATTAGTATCTAGGACATATGCGGTAATGTGTGATGACATTTTATCTAGTCGGTTAGAGGGCATGTATTCATTACGATATTTTGGCGATTTCATACCCCGCTGTCCGATTGTGTTATGCTCTTGAAGTAGAAATCGTGGGTGATTTGCTGATATATTGACGGCCCTTCTATTGTTCTCTCTCTCTGCGCGTAGCTGTGAGAATAAGATAGCAATCACCCAACGGTCAATGTAGTAGCAAATCCACCTCTACTTCGATTCCGAGAGCATTAACGCAATCGCCTAGCCGCCCTTGGTGAGATGTCGAGATTTTAACCGCAATTAATATTTTTGTATATGATTTACCCATATTTTAGCAGACATTTATCACGAAATTGTAATTTATTGCGGATAAAAAAATTACTTGAAACCCCTAAACACCTCAGGTAATTAATAAACGCCTCCTTAGTTGACAATTTCACATCGTTTTAATTTGTGACAGGCTACATCACAAAACAATTTGTGTTACATTGGGCAACAATAATTATGGTTACAGCAACCTGCATCTTGCAAAAATATATTTTTCGTATTGTTTAATACAAAAGAAACAACATGCGTTTTGGTTTCGTTCGATGCGGCCTATTATTTGTGAATAAGAGTATATCAGGGTTTGTATAAACACATCAGGGTAACACTGCATTTTGAAATAACTTTAATTTTAAAGACTAACACGCTTCACTACAATTTAAAACACAATAGACTTGCCCAATTCTCTTGTCTATGCATATTAATATTGTAACAAAGTTATAAATAACCAAACATTCCGTTAAACATATATTTACTATCAGGTATTGCTGGAGTTTCATCAAAGGACATTAGTAACAATTGTCTTAAAAACTAGGTATTGTTCTAAGCTGGGTACACGTTTAATATTTAAAAATATTTATTGTATGCATACTAAATCGTTGCAAGAGACATTACGGAAGAATCATGGAAGAATTGTTGAATAAAAAGTGGCAGTCATTGATGCATTATTATTTATAATTAAACATTCTGTTAAAACTAACACTTTCCAGCCCATATAATTCAATTGTACCATACGTGTCGCATTTACTATTTACAAGATATGTTTTTAATAAACCTTTTTGGTACTTTCAGTATGTCTGTCCAAAGTTGTGAAATAGTCAAATTAGTGTTATGGAAATTGCATTTGAGTTTCAGTACTCGTGACTTTGTCTAACCACATCGGATCGACATCAGTGCCTTTACCATGAGTTTTTAACGTACGTACTCGCTAGCGACGGCGTAAAACATTTCTATGGCAAATGTGTAAAGCGCCACTAGCGGTCATCTAAAGAGCTAAAATCGATAGTACGAGTCGATAGGTAAAAGACCTATCGAAATGGGAAAGGCGAAAAAACGTTATCTTTTGCTATAGAAATTCGGTACCATGTGTAACAAATTTGACAGTTGCTATCGAGAAATACTATATCGATAGTAGTTCACTCGCTAGTGACTAAAGTAAGTTTCGATAGCAACTCATGGTAGAGGTACAGATTTGAATAGTCACAATACACTCGCCTGTATTTCTTCAAAAGACAGGGTAATTCTCATAAGACTGAACACTGCCTCGTTAACAAGCCGCCACAACAAAAAAAAAAAAAACGATTTAAAATTAAAAGGCTGTGAAATATTGACTAGAATTAAACCGAGGATCGCCTGCTTATAAGCTTTAAGGTGAGCCCAGATAACGAACGTAACATAATATAAAACTTTAGTTTCGTACATTATTTAAAATTGCTATATAATATTGCTACATAAGACAAGTATGTTCATTTTATTAATTTTATATTGCTTTATATACTTCACCTTTAGGTTGGACGGTAAAAAGCTACACAACCCGTGAGGCACATGACTTTTATTTTTAATCAGCAATTTATTATCTATATGATATTAACTGTTAAGGCACCAGCATTCCCCACCTTAAAGGCATTCTTGCAACTACGCGTGCCTACTGCGTTGGGAAATAGTTATTCTGTTCTCATTTTCCAGAGTTTTGTTTGGCATTTCAAGGGATTAATTGACTCTTCTGGTCTCTTGCAGCCCATAAATATAATACTCCAGAAAATAAGACCATAAATTTCATCTCCCGGGTCTAAAATAACACGTATGTATTTTATAATTTTTTGTTTGGACAAGACGCATTGAAAGTATCAAAAACGTACACCCAGGTTCATAACGAAGGCCACGTCACTGCACCAGACTCTTTAAATACTTAGATTTCTTTTTTAATATATTTTTAACATCGTTTATCATATCCTCTAAGCCGTTCCTTAATTTATTTTCCACTGGGCATTGGTAATTGTCCATGTTTAGTTTTTCTAGCTCCTCTTCTAGAGTACTATCGAAAGTGTACTTTGGCCAGTTTTCGAAAAGTTCTTCTAAGGATGCGATGCAGTTTTGAACCGTTTCGTTCAGTTTGTTGAGGTGTTCGACAGTTTTCAGTTCGTCCGGTGATTGGTTGGTCCTCTTCTTGTACTTCTTCGTGTTCGTCGTTGCGACATGTTCGTTGCAAACGCCAAGAAGGAAAGTGATGATACCTATGAACTGGAAAGGAATGAATAACAAATTAGAAATTCATAGATGCTAATTATCTTTGAAAAGTTAAAGTAAGCTTTTTTGTAGTTGTTTTCTCAGGATGAACAGTTGACCCGTGGTCCCCAGGCATGATCATCTAGCCTGGAGGAAGATCTTCCCTTTAAAATTGAGAAGTATCACACCTGGCTGTACACTAACCTCTAAATAATTAGCGACAGTCTCAAGGGTCTCCCTCGTGTGCCAGCCCGCGGCGCCGCCCGCCGCGGCGGCCAGCAGCAGGCGGCGCGAGCGCTCCAGCAGCGCGGCCAGCCCCGCGCCGCGCCGCTGCGCCCGCGCGTCGCCCTCGCCCGCCGCCACCGCGCCCACCAGCTGCAGCGTCGACGTGTACAGCTCCCGGTACGGGACCGGGGAGGACACGAAGGCTGGAACGACAATATTATGTTTATACATTCTCAGTTAAAGACTAGCTGGTAACTTCACTTAAGTCTAAACTGAATAAATAGTTTTGAATTTTTTTTATTGAAAAAAGAAGAAATTATTCGTTTTCAATTTAAAAGAAAGTCGAATATGTTTGTTACCTACATACATGTCGGTCGCCATTTTGTTGGCAAAATGGCGAGTGTTCGTTGAAAGGGAGCAAATTAAGGTGGAGCTACTGTAGCAAGTGGAAGAATTTTAAATTGGGCGCCACAAATTATTAGAGTAGGATACTAAATTAATAAAAAAGGAAAGAAACATTTCCGTTTTGTTATTGCGCATTTTTTTAAATTATTATAATATATAGACAAACATGAGTATGGAATAAAATTATACAGTGTTTTTAAGTACCCCAATTAATTGTAAATTGTAAATAGCAAATAGAAAATAGTATTAAAGAATTACCGGAAACCAACTCAGCACACTTCACTCTCTTATAACTGCTTATGCTGCTAAGTTCATATCATTTCCACTTGCTACACTAGCGCTATTTCGGTAAGAATTCGAAACTAATATACTGTTTACAAGTGGACACTTTTTCGACTAATCCCCCAAATAAGATGGTCCTCCTTTACTTCTACACTCCATGGCATCTATATAAATTAATAGGTTACTACTATGGGGGATTAGTCGAAAAAGTGTCCACTTGTATACATAATAAGCAGTTATAAACAGAGTGAAGTGTGCTGGGTTGGTTTCCGGTAATTCTTTAACACTATTTTCTATTTGTATATACTGTATAATTTTATTTCATACTCATGTTGGTCTATATATTATAATCCTTTTTTATTAATTTTCTATCCTACTCTTATAATTTGTGGCGCTCTATTTAAAATTCTTCCACTTGCTACAGTAGCGCCACCTTAATTTGTTCCCTTTCAACGGACACTTTTTAGTACACAGAGATGGTCCTCCTTTACTTCTCTCCTCTACTCCATAGTTACTATGTATGTGTCAATGCAATCGTATGTTATTTGATGATGTACAATTATGACGCCACACCACAACTTGCTATTTCATACAAAACTCCATACATTCGCTCGTTTTGACATTTCGCACCTTTAGAATTGAAGTGGCATAACTCAAAATTTTAAGAAAATGACTTTTGTACATGGAATTACTTATAAACATCTATTCTATCAGTTTATTATAAATAAATAGATTATTTTAAGCCAGAAAAGGACAAACGTGCTATTTCCGTCTCTTTAAAATCACGCGGTTACCGCGCATCCCTCTGTATTAAAGGATCTCATTCAAAGTTGCGTCAACAGTGCTAAACGCTGGACGTAGTGCGGTTGCTCCGTAAAGGGCGGAAACTGTAATCTGCAGTTTTAATACTAAACGCAAGGTAAGTTATTTCTTCGATACATATTTTTGTAATGACTCATTTTGGTTTTGGGCGTTTCAATACTAAATGATTATAATATTGTGGTGTCGTATTAGTACTGCCGTCATTTTATTACCAAATATTGCTTAAATGATCGAGCCTTATTTTATATTATTGCTTTACTTTACTACCAATTTTGTGACTACGGCGACGTATAGGTAAATATGTTTATTCTTTACTGAATGATATGAGACTTAGTGAGCTTTATTTTGAGTTGAGTCTTTTTATTTTTATTTCAGTTAAAGTTTGAGATCAATAATGAAAAGAAGTGCAGATCTTATTTTGCATCTATTAAACCGGAATGAAATATTATGCATGAACAGGGTGAAGAGATGAGAACAGCAAGTGCAGAAGGTTATACTAGCGCTTAAAATGGATCCAAAGAGCGTGGTAAGGAAAACTATTAGAAAATACCCTTGGATAAGGCGACGGATGGAAGTCCTAGATTGAATTGAAATTTTACCGCAAGTGGAAACTGAACAACGGATTCTAAAGGAGATTAACAATACGTCGATAATCAGCAGTAAGAAAAGCGTTAATCCAATTATCAAAGAACAAACATCACAAAACATGAGAGATCGATCCAGTAGTACATCATCATCCAGTTCTGTTGTTTGTTTGTATTATTATTATTATTTTTTGTTTTATTAGTTATTCATAATATTATATTATTGTTCAATAATTCTTCACTTTTGCGATAACACACAGGTATTATTAGTGAGACTGAATAGATTTTATGTAATAAAGCTAAGTTGGTTTTTTAAAAAAAAGAGTTATTGCTGAGTTTAATGTCGGCTCTTCTCAGTAAAAAACAACCTTCCGAACCGGTATTAGAATCAGACTATTCATAAGTGCTTGGAAAGACCTATTTGAATAAAAATATTTTCATTTCATTTCATTTCTTCTATGTCATCATCTTCAAGTTCCAGCACAACGTCGTCGTCATCAAAGTCTTTTACATAACCGAAGCAAAGCTGAGACGAAATGAAAATAAATAGCTCACCTTCTATCATGTCAGGTACTCAAATCGATTACACGAATATAATTTGTGCCGAGCCCTCAAATAGCAAAATACGGTTAGATAAAGACATAAACTACCGTCAATCACCTGTGCATTCTTTGCAATCAGAAGTCGATCTGAGTGACGCTGATCCGACTTACAACGATTCATCGCTACGACGCTCTTTCAGTTCATCAACCAACACGTCTGACAGGGATGGGGCACATGATGGTGACGATGCAATTGTTTCCTCAGAATAAAAAATCTAGGAAGCGCCTGCGCAATCCGTCTCAATGGAAACAAAATATTGTTAAATCTCTTCGAAATACCGGAAAAGCCTACCAATCACTTTCTAAATCTAACAAAGTAATTGTGTTTGTAGACTTCGTTGTTCCGATAACATAACCCCTGAGCGAAATATACGACTATTATTGGCAGCTAAGTAATTTTGACTTGAAGCGATCATTTATCAAGGCATGCACGATGGAGGTGAAACCAAAATATCAGTACAAAAATGCTGCCCATCCTCGTAAACCAAACACAGCCATTTATTTTACAGCTGATTGCCAAAGAATTCGCGTTTATAAAACCTTTTTTTATCAATACACTAGATACTCGTATTACAGAGAGACAGATAAGAACTGTGAAACTGAAAACTAATGGCCTTGTGGAAGATCTTAGAGGGCGTTCTAGAAGCCGAGCCCCGATTAACCCAAATCTTGTACATGATATTAAGGACCATATTAATAGTCTACCGCGCATAGAATCACATTAACTAAGATTTTCTACTTCAAGAGATTATATGGATGGCAGCAAGAGTATAAAAGAGATATGTAGGGACTTTAATAATAATCAAAACAAATCTCACGCCCATACTGGGTTTTTTACTTAATATTTACAACTGAAATTAATATAAGCTTTTTTTAAGGCCAAAAAATATTTATGAGACTAATGATATATATAATATGAGACAAGATATAAATATATGAATATGTATTATTAACGAAACTAAATGTGCTGTTTATGATCTCGAAGCTGCAATGACCTGTCGTAAAGGCGATGATTCATCTTTATATTATAGGTCAAGACTTAATTGTTATAATTTTACAATAGTTGAACTAGCTTCTAAATCAAAACATAATAAAAAAAGAAAAACGTTAGTGAACTAGGTGCATATGAAGAAGTATATTGCTATTTTTGGAAAAGAAGACATGGTAATAAAGGGGCTATTGAAATAGGTTTCTGCGTTTTTGATTACTTAAAGTCCCATCAGTGAAAATAATGCAGACAAAACTTTAAATCTAATATTTTATTCAGAAATTGTAATGGTCAAAACAAAAATATATTGCCAGTTTATAGCAGTTTAGGCCACTGCATAAGACAGTGGCCCATTTTGACAACATTCAATCAATAACGCATAAATATCTAATTAAGGGACATACACAGAAAGAGGGAGACAATGCACATAGTTTAATTGAAAAGAAATAAAGAGAAACCTAAGATCTGGTCCTATTGACAAACCGCAACAATATATGCCTTTACTAAGAGGTGCTAGAAAAACTGGCACCCCAATTAGAGTTAAAGAGTTAAGGTTACAATTTTTTATAGACTTAAATGTGTTGCAGAACGAATGGGGGTATAACTTTATTTAGGATGTTGATAAAAATGCAGTGGGTTTGAGGGACTTAGATAGCAAGATAAAAGTGTTAAAATTAGTTAAAGACGAGCTATTTTTATTTTACTATAAAAATACATATGCTGAAAAAGACTTTAAGAAATAAAATGAAAAAAGCGTGTGAAATTACAATAACGAATGCTTATAGTCCAAAATGGTGCTTGCAGAAAATAAAAAAAAGATCTAAATTATCTTATAAGAACTAAAGCAATCCCTAGTATCTACGCCTGGTTCTATGACTCGCGTTTATAATTATTTTTAAATTAACTTAATGATCTATTTTGATCTCATTTTAGTGTTGAATCAAGATATGTTATTTTTGCTGTTTATTTAAAAAAAAGTGAATGGTTGATTATGTTAATTAGTTGAGTTTGATAAAAGTTTTTTTATTTCGTAAATTCTTTCTTAGACATTTTTATAAATATTTTTTGGCCAGTTATTAAATATAACAAAATGACTTTTACTTTATTATTTTTCTACTCTATTGATAAGAAGTATTTCATTGTTTTATATTATTTTATCAAAGGTTTACATAGTATTTGGAGATTATTTCAAACCATTGATTTTTATAAACTTACCTTAATTGAATACCAGGTGGTAATGTTATGTTGGTAGCAGTACCAGTAGATTAGTGTTTAATGATGATTAGTGAGGGAAAATTTCAAAATACACGATTTTGAAACCAAAGTCTGTTTTTCACTTTCCTTTAATTTAACTAGTCTACAATAATTAAACTAGCATATTGTAAAATCTGTCACCATGTTCAAATATAACATTAGAAATTAATCGCCTCTTTTTTAAATAGGCACAATTTGTTTATGTATCGTTAAGTAAAAAATTGACTCAAAGTCAAATATGCCAATAATATTAAATTGATTTCGGAAAATAAGTGTAAATTTTTTTTTAATGACTAATTAACAAATGTTCTAATTAGTTATACGTAAAGGTTTAGTGTCCAATCATTAAAACAATTCCTACCCTACGGTTAATAACAAAAAAAATAAAAATAAACGCTTAACCTAGAGCAATAAAATTGAAAATCTACAAAACGGCTAATTCTTCTATTACATTTTTGGTGTTTACCAAAAAACAAGAATTTTGGATTAAGCCACTTCAATTCTAAAGGTGCGATTTCATTTCCTTTACTTCTACACTTCATAGTTACTATGTATGTATCAATAAAACCAACTGTCTCATTCTCTCGAAGGCTTAATCCTAAAGGTGTTTAAACTTGCCTGTTCATAGTGTCGCTGTTTTCGTTTCAACGAGTCTCAAATCACAACCTTAATAAAGAAGATTTTACTTCAAAATTATTATACGTTTTAAAACAATAAAAAAATTAAACTCACCAATAATCCTAGAAGGGAACGGCGCTGATATACTAATCTTCTCCTTCTCGCAATATTTCTCTTTACACTTCTCCATTGCACTACTGAACGCTTCCACACATACGTTTAACTCTTCAAATTGGGCTCTCTTCTCATCCGCCGGCCTGTTGTCGGCGACTTCTATGCATAAAGCGATGGCGGATACCAGCGCGTCCTTCAGTCGGAGGTAGGACATGTCCTGGTCGAAGGTCCGGGTTTTGAGGTCCGGATCCTGATATTGCGGCGGCTCCCAGTTGACTATTACGTTGAGATCTCGGTTGTCACTGTAAAATAAATAAAAATAAATACCCGGGGACATTTTTTACACAAAGTTACACGTTCCCAAGTTAAGCACTGTACTCCTTGTGCTGGCAACAGATAATGCGAGCTCCACGCGTACAGCTCCACCAGGTTCTCGACCGTGCGGTACGTTAGTATACAAGGCTGTTACAAAACTACCAGGAAAGCCGAGGTTAAATGGGGTTTTATAACGAGTCCATTCACAATATTTAAAAACCGTAGGAACGCTGTATAACATACGCCAAAAAAAAAAAAAAACTGAATGAAAAATAGAAAAACTATTAAAGTAGATAATTATTGGGTAAAACTGGTACGTAGGCCCTTCTGTTAAATAATCAGGTTCGCTGACATGACAGCTTACTAGGGTTGTCGGGTTTGATAATGAATTATATTTAGGCGGGGTGTTTAGTAGCGCGAGTATAGTGGTGCAGCACTGACGTGGGCGCGCGCGGCAGCGGCGCGGGCGGCGGCGCGGGCGCGGGCGCGGGCGGGCCGGCCAGCAGCGCCAGCAGCGCGCGCTCGCGCCCGCCCAGCGCGCACCACGCGCACGCCTCCAGGCGCGCGCTCCACGCGTACAGCTCCACCAGCTTCTCGAACGTGCCGTACTTGTACGCGTACGTCAGGTGCTCCACGCTCTGTGCACGAATATATGCGTGTGAACATTACATTATACATGACACTATTGTATCTATTTATGTCAAAAATATTTTAGATAATATAATCAACTATGTAAATAAACTTTGTCATCTGAGAGGGTAGTCTTAGCCGGGAGGAGCTAATCAATAATAAAAAATAAATAACTAACTAAGAGGAGTACTAAGGAATCCATATAAATCTGATATACCAACATGCAAACTTTATTTATTTTTCTAAGCACATTTTTTAACTATTTACACCCAGGCACAGAACAAACAGACGTTATTGCATACAAAATTATTGTCCTGAGTGGAAATCAAACCCACAAGCAGCGGCGTAGCAGTCGGGATCTCCAAAAGATCCAGGAATTATAAGATTAGATGAGAACCGTTGTGACTTACGAATACCGAGCTTTTATAAATTTAGAACAAAAATTAAGAATTATAAATTTGAAATCTGGTAACATTATGAAAGCAAATTCAAAATATCACGATTAACAGCAGCCTTTGTGTAGACTGTGGAAGTGCTGAAGTGTTAGATGTACACTCACGTCCTTAGCATGATGCGTGTGAAAGGCCCTGGTGTCAGCCAGCAGCTGCAGCGCCCTACTGAAAGCGCATGCAGGTGCTGTTCGCGCCGCGTGGAGCCAGCCCAGCGACACCAGCTGTATGTGCTTTACTTCTAGACGCTGGTAAATGCTGTCTGCTGCTAGGGCGTTACCTGGTAGAAGATGAGATTAAGTATTTATCAATCTATATATTATATAAGCAAAATAGGGTTCCTTTGACGCATCATCCCCTCAAAACTATTGAACACTTTCTATGTACCAGAATGGTCTGTAATTTGAACCAACTACCAGACGATGTGGTATCTGCTACTTCAATTAACTCATTTAAAAACAAATCATACAATTGGACAAGGACTAAATATCGAAATGAAATATTTATTCAAATAGGCCTTCACAGGCACTTATGAATGGTCAGACTCTAACACCGGTTCGGAAGGTTGCTTTTACTGAGAAGAGCCGGCAATAAACTCAGCAATTACTCTTTTCAAAATAAGATTTTGTACATAAAGATGTGTCCTGCTGGAGCGAGCGCTACACCCAAGCATTGTCGTCATTAAAATAATACTTTGTGTTGTAGAAAGCCTTTTGTACTAAAACAGTCTTAATTCTTTCTTAAAATTTTGTAAAGTAGTAATTATCAATAATATAATAAAAAAGTGAATTATCAAAAATAACTGCTAAAGTGCTGACTGATGTGTCTAGTGGGGGACAGCTAGTATGCCATAAATAAGTCAATATCTTAAAAATATTGTTAAAATTTGATATTACTTATTACAAAACTTACCCAACAGATGATAGAACTTGATTAGCAGCAGCTTAGCGTGGAAGTTAGCCGGTGAGTGATGGAGAACCAGTTCTAGTAGGCATAATGCTTCTACCACAGGTGCTGAACTCTGTTGTTGCACCGCTAGAAATAATAATAAATTAAATACAAATGTCATAGAAAAATAAATCTTATTAATTTTCAATTAAGGTTAAATATATTAATACAATTGTTAATGATATATGATGCCGATGAACCTTTTCGCAAAGTCATAGGGTTCATTTTCCTATAACAAGCTTTGCATCAAGCGGTCCTATAAGACTTTAGATTAGAGTAGACAATTAATACAGGTAATTTTGTTGTAGCACAATTGGGATGTGTCCTGTATTAAAGATAAATGATCAAACACTAACCAGTGTATTGAACATCCAAAAATATACGAATACATTAAATATGATCAAAATGTGATTTTTCAGTAGCGATCTAATCATAAAGAGTATGTTATTTGATGCTGTACAATTATGACGTCACAACTTGCTATTTCATACTCCATACATTCGATCGTTTTGACATTTGATAAAGAATTGCTGATTTGACATGTCAGGACACATCCCTATTATTTAAACAATTTTCGCAACAAAATGAAGCCAAAATCGACAAACAAGTTATCATATCAAGGTCATTGAACTAGTATAATATGTAAAATAATGAATATTTTATGAATCTACTGAATATCATTGTTTCCACCGTACACCTCTGCTTAGTTTAATGCCAATGTAAAGCTAATGTCCTAAGAGTTTTATTTTAATCCATAATTTACGGCCGCTTCCTCACTTAGGTCTGGTGTGAGTCAGGGTAGCAATTTAGGGCCCTTGCTGTTAATTCTGACGATCAATGACCTCCCGAAGGTAGTAGGTAAGTCAATATCTTTATTATTTGCAGATGACCTAAAACTAGTTTTGGAAATAAAGCACAGCGCAGATCATAGCATACTACAACAGGATATCGATAGGATCTTAGCGTGGAGCCAAGACAATAAGCTGTACTTCAATGTGGCCAAGTGCTCCGTACTATCGTTTAGCCGAGCACAAGCCCCGAGCCAGTATCAATATGTCATGGATGGGTTGCCGTTAAAGCGGGTCACGGAGGTAAGAGACCTGGGCGTGCGTTTCGAGCGCGACCTACAATTTCGGCAGCACATCACAGACATATGCAAAAAAGCGTACCGGAATTTGGGGATGGTTTTGCGCCAGGCTAACAATTTTACAAACATTAGGGCTTTGAAAGCACTGTACGAAGCACTCGTAAAGAGCCACTTGGAGTGCAATGCGGTCATTTGGTCTCCACACGAAGAAAAATACAAATTAATGTTAGAACGCATACAAAACAATTTTCTTAGGTTTTTTATATGAAGCAGTATGGCGTGTTTCCAGGGTACCCACTGCTATATCCTATTTAATTTGTTTTGGGAATGGTGGGATATTACAGACTCGAAGTAAGAAGGGAGGTAGCCCTTGCCACCTACATATTCAGACTAATGCACGGTAAAATTCACAATCCGGATATCTTAGAGGCGGTTCAGTTATGCGTTCCGGATGAGAACGTGGGGCGTCGCCGACGGCCGCCGCTGCTGGCGGTGCCTCATGGGCGCACTAACCTGCTGCAGCGCGCACCGCTAAATTTGTTGTATTTGATTGTAGAGGAAAACAATGTAATATTGGGAATAGTATAGATTAGATATAAGATACATAATAAGATCAATTACTCTGTCGCATTAGGCTTGCCTGTAAAGATAGACGTAAGTTTCATGGTTAATAAATAAATAAATGAACTTATACATGATAGATGCATATTAATATCTTTTTTAATTTGTTTTCAATTACTAATCTTTTCTATAATCTAGTAGACAGTGCTGGAAATAAAACTACACAATAATTGCCAATACTCATATTCACTAAGACTTTAATCTTGCCTAAAGGCCCTAATATAACTTTTTTTAAACAAACCTGCATTAAAATAATGATGAGCGGCTAACAGTCCATAACCGTCGGCGGAACAGAACTCCGTCGGTGTAGCGGTGACCAACCCCATTTGTAGACAGCGCAGGTAGTGCCTGCGGAGGGTGGTCGCCAGGGCTAGGTCCCCGGCCGCGGGCATAGGGGGCGCCGCCAATCGCCATGCGGATATACAAGATATATGGCGTTGGATGTCGTCCATCTTGAATAAAGTTGATCATTAATTGTGATATATGATATGGAACTTGTCCGTTAAAAACAAACTCACTTAACATGACGGTATTCCATATATATTTTTTTTTCTATGACAGTCACTCCAGCTGATGGTAAGTGTTCACCGCTACTTATGGATGCACCAGGGGGATTGCTAATGCATTGACGATCCGTAATTTCACTGGTCCCCTTACCTTTCTAAACGAAAAACACAGTAGTACAAGTGCACTACTGCTTCACAGCACAAATGGGTATGGTGGTAGTACTTCCCTGGACAAACTCAGCAAGAGCTCTACTACTTCAAAACATTTAAGAATCATATATTTATAATTCATTAGTATAAGGAGAACTTTGTTTAAGAATTTTAATTAAGATTTAATGTCTCCTCAAAGCTTTCTTTGCTGATGAATCAGTATATGATTCATTTTCATTCTTACAAAAGACATATATGTTTACTCACCGTTTCTGGCTCACTGTCCTCATCAAATCCCAAGCACATCAAAAATTCTCTGCACTTCTCTTCTCTTTCTTTTTGAGATATCATGCCCATATATGCCCTCAAATCAGGTACAGCACATGGTTTATTCGCAAACACCCTTAAATACTGTATACATAATGCCATGCTACTTCCTAGCAATGCAGTTGGATCCCCATCAAAAGATAACCGTTTCCACAGTTCCAATCTAGCTAAAAAGGGTCCTCTCAAAGTTCTGCCAGATGTCATACTTTCAACCAATAGACATATGAATTCGTGACATTTCTCAGGCGTATCATCTACTGTATTGTCCCCATCAGACCCTGCCTTCATCAATTCAAACACAGAGTCAAGGTAAGGCAGGTAATAATCCCAGCGATCCTGATTATCAAAAAGCAACTCTTTGCATAGTAAATTAAGTCTTTTCCAATAGCCTAGTTTCTTTAAATATGGTATACATGCTTGAGCACAGGATCCTGGGACCAATTGAGCATACAATGGACTTTCAATGAACTTTAAGATGTCTTCAGATTTATCTTGAAGTTGTAAAATCATAATGTAAAGACGGGCTTCTTGTTCAGCTTCCATTTTGTTTTCTGTGATGAAATTATCCACCATTCTTTGGGCTAGTGACAGGAGGATGTTCTTTTTCGTGCAATCATCTGTGGTTTTGGCCTATTGCAGATAAGTACTCATAAATAAAATTATATTCACAAATTTATTGGTTAAAAATAAAGTGCAAATGGGTTCAAAGTGCACTTTAATATAAAGATGATATTACTAGTTTGTAATATTTGTTTATTTGAATTGAAATTATATATAAGTATTTCTTTGTAAAAATTCTTCTAAAAGACTACTTATAGATTTACTTCACTTGTTTTATACAAAATGTCATCAAAAACATTTTGTTAATTTAAGCATGACATGATTTTAAAACTGTGAAAACTTTTTACCTGCAAAACAATACTCATAACTGCCCAGAAGTAATATGGGTTCTTTGGAGCAAACTTGTACAATGCCATTGCAGCCCTCTGCTGAGACCGATAGTCTCCTACCCTCACGTAAGACATGAACAGGTGCGAGTGGAGCTCTTCTCTTGCTGGATCTGATTTCACAGCTGCTTCATAGAGAGCGCAAACTTTGTCGACTGAAACAAATAAGTTTTGTGACTTCTAAAATTCTGTTATTGATATAGCTGTTAGCCCAATACTTATAAGGGTTAATTATAAGATATTAATAAGATTGAAGAATGTATTATATTTTTGTACTGTATTTTTCAAGGTCTAATAATGTTATTATGTACTTATAGTCTCATGTATTTGAAATCTAACTACAATAGCTTTCCAAATAAATATACAAAATATTATTATAAATGCAGGTATAGTAAGAATTAATATAGGACCCACATGGTAAGCTGCTTTTATCCCCCGCGTAGTTAGGTAAGGCTTCCTTCCATGCAAAAGAGATGTTGATGATGATAACACCCAAGAGTTGGTACCAGGCAAACATCATTCAAAGGACTTACGTTGTTGAGATTCTCGGTAGGATATGGTCATCGCCTGTAGCGTAGTATCATCGCACGGCTTCTCTTCAGCCAGTGCAGCCAGTACGACGTGGGCTTCCGAACTCTTTCCTAACCTAAAAAGCGCTAGTGCCTTCAAAGCTCGAGCCGCTTGCAAAGTCGGGCTCTTTTTAAGCACTTTTTCCGCCTCCTGGAGCGCTTTTTTGTTATTCCCATTGTCCAACCAGTCTGGAAAATCCACAAATCATCATATTTTTACCGGAAATCCTTAACTCTCTTGAAGAGGTTGTTCGAAAAATAGTACAGGTAGTACGTAAAGATTTTACCGTAAATTGGCCGCAAGCGGCGCTCCACAATACTACCATCCATCTGTTGAGGCCGCACCGCCATTTTTCATTTAAAATGTCTTTTTTACGCAAAATAAACGCACTTTTATGTCTTTTTGGGATTTTTTCACAGCACGTTTGTTTTGCGATTTTGTCTATGGTTTGACTGCTTGACAGTAACGTATCAGAGCAGTGTTGCAAGCTATTAAAAGACTTTACGTTTAACCCATTAATTTCCAAGGGCAAAAATATAAGCATATGTATCGGTTTTATTGTTTATTACGTTTAAAGATACATCCAAAAGGGAAAAATATAGTCATAAAAATATTGAGTAATTAGTTTACATTCCACAAAATGTTGCGTCTATGTAACGTTGGGATTACTGGACTTCAATTTTATTAGCAAGTCTAACAACGCTAGAGTATTAGGGTGAGTGAAATATTTTGAAACAATCAGAACAGCGATGTTCTTGACATTTGTTACACATAAAAATTGTTTTACTTCTACACTGACGAAATCTTCTTCAACGTTTACTTCCGTGCTCTTCTATGACATGACCAATATTTTCAAAGGGAATATTAGAAGGTATCGTGTTTTTGAATGGTTTTCTCAGATTTGTATTTGAATTACCCAAAAAATGCGAATTATCTGCTAGTTGGGCTTCTTCGGTTTTCATCAAACTTAGAGCAACGTAAGATTTGAATTCTAATTAACTCAAAAATCGCTCATTCGCCATTGTAAATTTCCCTCGAGTTTACCAAAACACTGTCTATCAAATTGATAAACAGTGGCCACCACCACTTTGTCCCTCTACTCGGATCCTATAATTGACTATTCCATTATCATGGAGATCTACGCCTCCCATATTTTTGTTGTAATCCAACCTGGATTTTATCAATTTTCTCCATCATTGCTGTTTCGTCACTTGTAGGAAAATGTGTATACGTTGGATGTTCTTTTTTCACTCTGGAACACATATTGGTATCTTCGACAGTCTTGGCTTTTTTGAAGTTGAAGGACCAGGCTCACCTTGCGTATTTTCAGGCTCTGCGGGTAAATCGGTGTGGATTTCATACGTTCTAGTGATATCAGTGGGCACAATATTGTCGTAACCACCCAGCGCGTCATCATCTAAGTCTTCCTCGTCTGTAAGATTGTTAACCTTCGGGGAAATGTATACGGGATCGATTTGATTGGCATCTTCTGAATAATCTTCCTCTTCTAATATACTCATAATTTTGTGAGAAGATAATGCTTTTCGCCAAGCCATACGATGGGTTAACCACTCACTAACTAAAGATGAAACATAAATATTGGATTTGGTATTTTTCGATACCGATATAGGTATATTGTTCTTTGCGTGTCGATCGTTTTGGCTAAATTTGTTTAGACCAGAATTCTGCCAGACGTACTGTGTCGTCTGTAACATTATACAGGCCTTCTGGCGTGCAAGATGAGGGGCACACAGAGCACGTCATTAGATGTGCCATTGCCTAAGGGGAGGCGCCGCAAGTGCGGTTGCTTGTGCTGTAACCTCATCGGCACAGATTGTCCCTGCAACGGCCGACTTGAGTTCGCAGTCTGTTGAGGGACTTCCACGTCAGCCACGGGAGAAGCAACCTAGGATATTACTTAAAATTTTGTTAGCGACTTACGGCCCAAATAATTACTATATTGAATGTGTTAAAAGAAATGCATTAAAATTAAAACCAATATAAAAATCTCATAAATTTTATAGAACATAACGGCGGTGGCTAATTGGCTTGGGGGCTAAATACCCTGATTATCACGCCACAGGTCGTGGGTTTGATTCCCACCCGGGACAAATATTTTTGTGCATGAACATGTTTATTTTTTTTGTCTGGATATAAATATTTAGTATGTATTTAAAGAAGAATTTCAGTATCTAGTTGCCATATAGTTATAGCCATCATAGTTATAAGCGGTGCAAGCTCTGCTTAATTTGGGATCAGCTAACCGTGTGTGCAGAATGCCCCAGGATATTTATTAGCATATTGTTAAATTATGTATGTGTTTGTGTAAATTAAACAGCTTTGTAATTGAAATACACGATTATAATTATTATAATCACAAATTATCATCTTCACATCTTGGTTGTCCATAGAGTAAGGGTCCCATCCTAGTGCTGTGCTCATCACTTACTTAATTACAAAATAGTGATGTGACCTATTATGTCACACATATTATTTAATATGTTTTATTTTTTGGTACATTTAGGCCTTAAAATGTATGAAAAGCAACTCAATAAAAATCGACATAAATATAAGTATAGGGTATTTAGAGTAGGTATTATCAAATATCATTATCGCCAACATACTATTGTACAGTTTGGCGATTTTTGTTGCTCATGTAAACTGTATGATGTTTTATTGTATAAATGAATTTAACTCGTCGATTTTAACTAATACAATCTACCACTACCACTAACTATTTGATAGCCAGCACGACTTCTACTGTACTGGTCGATATGCTGGTAATACTGAGACATAGAACCCAGTATAGAATTGTTGTCTTTGCATAGAACCGTAACAAAGTAATAGGAAGACATTTTAGCAGTTAGTTAGTTAGTTCAGAATTCTGGTTAACGACTGATTCAAGAAGTGAAATTTAAAATGGTTGTCTCGATTTGTAATTAATATTCAAATTCAATCCTCTAATGCCGGGTTACTATATACGATCCCGATCTAAAATCGCAAGATTGAAGTAGAATTTTGACATTACGTGTATTAAAATTACTGTCTAAAGGTTCATCAATCCATGGATTTTCGATCGGGATCGTATATAGTAACCCGGCTTAAAAGACTTAAAAGAAGTTGTGTAAGTTATATAATATGTACAGTGTAAGTTGATAATTGATGAAATGATTGATAATCAGAAAAAAGCAAGAACATAATTATTTATAACATTTAATTAAATAACTTAAATATAATTTACAAAAGTCGAAATTAAGTCTAACTTAATTAATTGATTCACATTTGGACATTTTTGCATACACATTCAAAAAACACATTCTTGCACACGAGGTTTTTTACAATAATATCACTGTTAAATACAGCGCTTTAGGTAGTGTATAGCTTAATACTATATTTAGCCTCATTCGTTTTTTAGTAACCTAATTAATTATTTGGCTCTAAGGTCGACCGTTTCAAAACCTGAATCGGGAAGGGTCGCAATTTTCTGAGGCATTAGTTCAGGCGGATGTTCTCTAGAGAGAGATGCCCTTTTATGTCTCGGCGGAGGTACTGGAGCAGGAGGCGGGACTTTAGACTTCAGTAAACTCTTAATTTTCATTCCCCCTCTGTAATAGTATAAGTATACTCCTGCCAAAATTGCGACAGCAACGAGTAGCGCGACAATGGCGACCAGCACTCCGTACCATGCACTGCCAGTAGATTGTTCTGGTGTTGGCACTGTTGGCTTTCTGCCTGGAGGCACATACGAAGGTCTTGGTTTCCTGGTAGTAGTCGCAAAGCGTTCTCCGATAGATATATCAGCACATGCTCTAAATTCTTCCTGTGGGCCGCACCCAACGGCCTCCGTTCCATTCTCACACTTTCCCCAGTTATTTCCAGCAATATATCTCCATTGCATCACGCAATGGGAACACTCCAGATCGTCAGGTAACCTGTACTTCATTTCGTACACTTTGTTACCGTCTCGTGGGTAGAATTTGGTGCCATCTCTACCGTCTAATTTCAAGACGTTTTTGTCCAAACATTCCTGGGTCGTTGATTTCGGTTCTTCACACACTCTGAATTCAAAGAACCCGTTGTGGTTGGCTGTGAGTTCAACTTTGATGATGACAGCATCCTTTGGTGCATATTTGCGAACTATTACTCCTTTGCCAAATCTGCCGCCGAGTTCGTGTGCTCGTGGTTTCGGCGCGTCCCAAGCGTCGCCACAGACGCCGCACTTGCCGTTGTTTTTGTTCCATTGTCTGGAAAAACCACCGCAGTAGAGCTCGTGGTCATTGTAATTGTGCGGTGTGTCGAAGCCGAAGCGCCATGCGGAGGCGCGGGATGGTGGCTCAATGAGTCTGCCGTGACCGCTCGCGCCGCCCCATGAAACAGCCAGCACTACAAGCCAGCACCATAGAATCTGTAACAAGAGAAATTGTATTTAAATTCATACTTTTCAAACATACACAACATTGGCATGAACCTCATTGGTAAAAGCATCAGTTAGAATGGATTATTTGCAGAATTATCACGGACTGTTTAATTGTTGTTGTTGTTAGCGGTACAATTTATTCGGTTTCGGTCTATTTCGGTAAGCGATTATTTATTACATAAAATGACTTCAGATTCGTACCACTTCGATAATACTTAATAGTATAATGGTTTACTTTCTCTAACGAAGATAATAGCATAATCTGATGATTCGTTTCAGTTCATACTTCACGCCTACTACATAATAATGCGTGCTTAAACGCTTTCTGTGATATGATCATTGTTAATTGTATCTTTTATTGATATGACCAGCAGGGTCCATCTGACAGGTACCAGGAACATCTAACGGTCACGGAAAAAGCGATATAATTCTTTTAATTAATAATTCATTAGATCACCAAAATCGCACGATTAACGCATCATATTAGTATAATTTTATGCTGGCACACGGATTCTATGTTGCGAATCATCTTTACATTCAATGTCATGATCACGATTGGAGCAATGAAACGGCATAAATGCGGAAATAATTATGTGGGTGGATTGCAAATCATCTGTCAGCATTCGTTATGTATAAATTATCTGTGGTAAACATGACATTGTTAAGATGTCGTTAACCTTTGCGTCGTGCAGTTGGCTGCATGGTTATTGTTACTATAGGGTATGTAGTGTAGAAGTAAAGGAGGACCATCTTGTATGGGGGATTTGTCGAAAAAGTGACCACTTGTAAACAGCAAATTAGGTTTCGAATTCTCACCGAAATAGCGCTAGTGTAGCAAGTGGAAATGACATGAACAGAGTGAAGTGTGCTGGGTTGGTTTCCGGTAATTCTTTAAAACTATTTTTTGGGGTACTTAAAATCACTGTATAATTTTATTCCATACTCATGTTTGTCTTTATATTATAATAATTATAAAAAATGCGCAGTAACAAAATGGAAATGTTTCTTCCCTTTTTTATTAATTTTCTATCCTACTCTAATACATTGTGGCGATCTATTTAAAATAATAATTCTTCCAGTTACTACAGTAGCGTCAACTTAATTTGTTCCCTTTCAAGGGACTCCTTTACTTCTACACTCCATACTATAGGGGAAATGCTTGCAAAAGTTGTTACATAAGGTAAGATATGGCAAGACAAATGGAGAAGTTAGTTGTTCCATACTTTAGACTAACTAAAGTAAACAACTCATTTCTTGGTAATTGTGTTCGATTTTATAATAAGATACCGCTTTGAGTAACCAAAATGTCTGATCATAAATTTAAAAACTATATTAGGAAAGTTTTGAAAGAAAAAGCGTATTACAAGGTAGTTCATTATATTGAAGATAAAAATGTATGGAAATAGCTACTCTCTGCACAGTGCACCTCTAATTTTCTTGTTTTAGTTGTAAGTAATTATATAATATAAAGTCTTGTTATTTCTTTTTTGCTTTTTTTTTTGTTTTGAATGTTACCCTTATCAAGTATTTTGTAATTGTAAAACATAAAAATATGTTAAATTGATATGATAAAATAGCCAAAAAGTCAGAATAGATAAAAATTATTTAATAAAAATAAAAAAATAATGTAACCTTGCTGAGTTTCTTACCAGTTCTTCTCAGTTGTAGGCTGACTTCCGAACCGGTAGTAGCTTCAGTAACTTTAAATTTGACCTTCATAAGTGCCTTCCGAGGGCCTAAACTGAATAAATGGTTTTTAATTTTTTTGAATATGAAATATATATATATCGAATTAAGTAATCGGAAATTTTAAAATAAAGCATTATTTTGGCGGCAACTGCGTAATGCTGCGTCTTTTATTTTAATGGCAGGGTGAGAAAACATAGTGAATTGGGTAGTCAAAGGCTTCAAGGATGCGTCCGACCTGCGTATATTTTCATTCCGTAAGCTTTACGGAAGTTGCAAAAAGAACGCGCATTATTTCGCTTATGATTAATAAGTATAAATGACTTACTAGTAGACGCAGACTACTAAAAGGTGTTTTTGGTTAATAAAGTTAATTTTTTCAAAAAGTCTATTATGCCATAGTAATTTATAAATGGTTGTTATCAACAGATAGCTACTTCCCTTTTTATCTTGCGACTCTATCAAAACATCTACTTTATGTTATCAAATTTCTTGTGAACTAGACGCAATGATCACGTCCAGTAAGTAACGTCAATTTAAAACTTAATTTAGTCACGATCGATAGGTAGGTATGCATAACGCGTCACTCATAGCAACAGCCATGACCCAAAAAGGGTTTATTTATAGACACGAATAGTCTGCTTTTTCTCACATTGTACTGAATAGTGACGCAACAATGTTCACTTGAGAAAGTAAAACTGCAAGTCTTTTTTTATTACAATTGACTTCTTAAGACAGTTAATTAAGATATAAGCAGTAAGCGGATTAACTGTAATTCTTCATAGTTTATTAAGTACATCATTATAAAAATGAATGTTAGGTTATTATATCTGTTACTCAATCATGCTGTAACAAGAACAATGAAGTTTGTTTAATTTTGATCTAGTGGTATTCTAAATTCTGGATAAGGCATGTATAAAAATCTTTTCAACTTTATTTAACACGGTTAGGCAAAGTTGGAGGTTGGAAGCTATTCCAGATTCTAGTTATTTGTTACTTAAGTTGAAAATTAACACGAATGTTAATGGCATCAGGCGTCTCGTATCCGGAACGTCAGAACCCTAATTTTAAGTAGGTACATAATAATAAAATAATCAAATTTCAGTTTTGATCTAGTTTTAAATGTTTGGCATTCTTGTTAACTGAATTCAGATATTTGATGTCGGGAAAATATTTCTGACAGTTTATTTTTATACTCTGGTGCCACAAGGCTAACATTATTAAAGCCTCTAAAATTAAAAAGACGCACGTTTTTTTTTTCTATTATTTTGGACAATAGCTACATATGGGTACGTTTTGTTAACTACGAATAGTTGCAAATAGACATCCATCATTGTTTCGTTCATAAATACTTATACCACACTATCATAATTAATTTTATATCATCGTGGGAACTGTGGCTTCGAATCAGTATTGTTCGCTTGTTAGTTTTTTTCTTCAAAGTAGGTATATTAGTTTCTAAAGTGAACAGCTATTTCTTAGGCTTTTGTAATGGTGTCTGGAAAGATTTAAGACAACACTTTATACAATGATATTTATGATAAGTCAATTACAGATAATCAACGTAAAACGTAACGTTGACGATGGATTTACAATTTTTTTTATATTTATTTCAAATAAATAATAAAATCTATATTATCGTCTTCAATGGGGTTATTTAGGAGGAGTTTAGAGAGATTTTAATAAGGTGAGTAAAACGTTAGAGATACCCCTGGTGTTACTACGGTGACTGTGTACCATCAGGCGGGCCAAAAGTGCATAAATAAAATACGTTTTTCTATTCTAGATTTTATTTTACTTGATTTTTAATTCTTACCTAAATATCCCACTGCAAAAAAACTCACTTGAATAATCCGAGACAAAACGATCCTAGACAGAATATAACTCTTATAGAGACGAAATTAGAAATCTACAAATAATGTATTTCTGAACCAACCTAAGTTAAAGGATAAATGTAAATTCGACTCTATTGTTGACATTGATAACATTTATACGTACCCAGATACAAAATTTTATCTTATTAGATTGGAACACTATAAATATTAACATAAACAAATATATACATAGAAAAATACAAAAGCACTTAAAATTACATTAGTTACTATATTATGTACACTAATAAAACAAAACCGAAAATTTTGCTAAAATAAAAGGTCCTCTAAATGCTCCATGGTACCCAGATTACATTAGAAAGTGTTACAGTATTAAGTTTAACAAAGATATTTTAAGTTGTATACTTCCGTTAACTATCTTAGTAATCCTGACATAAAAAAAAACGTCCCACTTGAGTGATACAACCTTTTCATTCATCAGGGGTGTAGCTTGCCTTAGACGGGCCCTGTATTAAATTTTGATGGGGGCCCAAATAAAAGATTTAAAGGATTATGGCTACTTCCAGTGGCGTAGCTAGGTAACCAAAGGCCCGGGGGCAAAAAATTAAGTAATGCCCCAACTAAACTATTTAAAATCGTTTGTCCCCCAGCCGAAGCTTGGGGGCTGCGGGGCACTGCCCCATCTACCCCTCCGGTAACTACGCCACGGCTTGTAAGTCAGAGTCCGAGGCCCCCCCCCAGCTTGGGGGCTCAGGGGCACTGCCCCGTCAAGCCCTCCGGTAGCTACGCCACTGGCTACTTCTTTTGTGATTATGGATTATGATTTACGTTTTGCTAACGTTCGGGGCCCCTGTAGCCCGGGGTCCCCGTATAATTGATACGGTAGATACGGCGATACCTACGCCCCTGCTTTTCATACATATCTTTCTTATAGTACATGAAAGTAATATTAACTTAAATCTAGAGCTATTGCCCAATGCGTAACAAAGCGTTACATAAACCTACTTTATGAAATTGGTATTGCCAGTCCTAATGTCATTCATTGAAATGCTGTGTGCATCGGTCGCACAGGCAATGATGTCGTAGGCCACTGTGACTGTGACACAAACGAACATTGGGTATTATCATACTTTTTGCGGTAAGGAACAATGGATGACTAGTTTGATATTTTCCGGCGATCCGCCGTTAGATTTTTAATCTTTATAAAGATGTTTGTATTGTTAAATACTTTTTTTTATAGACCATCAAATAGGCTCGGTCCACCTGATGGAAAATGGTCACGGCCGCCTATAGACATTTGCAGAACAGGGGCATTGTCAATGCGTTGTCGACCCTTAGACGTGAAGTCGTCAAGTTGCTTGTGATGTGCCTCTAATTTCACCGGGCCCTTTACCTTTCTAACCGAAACACAATAGTACAATGCACTACTGCTCCACGGTGGAAATGGAAAAGCCTTCCTCGGACAAACCCTGCACTAAAGTTCTACTACTAAAAACTAAACGTAAACTTGGTTTGCAATTTGATTTAAGAACCGTGGATTTTTTTAAGTGTTATCATAGCAAGAGTATATTATTTTGCTTTGTCTTTCTGCTATTATTTTCTTTTGCAATGAAGATTCTCGCCTGTCAGCTGATTTAATCTATAAGCACTAATATTTTATGACAACTCAGCTTAGAATATCCAAATTTACAAAACACCTTTACACAGCTGACTGTATAAGGACCGGAACAAGGTCTCCCCACTCCTGCATCAGTAATTATATACCAAATACCGATCTAAACACAGGCCGACTGGCCTGACAGCAATATGATTACACAAGTTTAACGTAGAATCCCTTTCTATTAGCTACTCTATCATTTACCTGCAACTTCGTCCGTCCTATTAAAAACAAATAGGCATTTTGGTTTTATTTTATAGGTAGTTAATTAATTAAAGTACCTGATGTTGATCTAATTATTAATTAAGCTAGGTATTAAGAAATGTGAATACTTTTTGTGATTTTATATGAATAATAATATTCATGTAGGCAATTTGCATTCAAATTAATAACTGTGTGAAGATTATGATTTAGGTACATACACACATACAGGACATATTTGTGATTTACAGTTTTGATGATTCCTGATTAAAATTATAAGTCATTGAAGCTTCCTTTGAAGTAGATACTTGCATTGATAATTAAATCATAGAAACTATTTATGACCATAAACAAAACAAAATACTGTATGTAAGATTATACAAAAACAAATTTCTAATAATTAATTCCGCTGGCTCTCCTTCTCTGTCACGCCTAAGTCATTTAGATACCTACTTTACTGCATGTACTCACTACCATGGATGCGTCAGCCTGTATTTCGGGCTACTTGATTAAAAAAAAAATTGATACCATAAATACCAATGATTTCATGAGTCAGTTTGAATTTAAAATCATTAACATTCGAGTCACGAGTTGGTAATGCAACTAGAAGCGAAAGTACCTTTAAATAAGTTGAAGTTTTCAGTAACCGCTTGGGGCTTATTTAAATTGATATGTGCAACAATTGCGTGAATTTAGTTCATGTTGTAAGGAATTGCATTCATGACGATAGTATTTATGTAAGTAATACAATCCTTATGGCCAGACCATAGCCTCAGGTACCATCGATATTCTATTTAAGACGAGAATCGATTTTTATTTATTTAACCGACTTCAAAAAAGGAGGAGGTTATCATATCAATTCGTCTGTTTTAAAAAAAAATATATTATGTTTGTTACCTCATAACTTTTATGATTGAAAATCCATTCTGACAAGGTCGTGTATTTAAAGTTTTTTAAGGGACGAAGGTGTTAGCCTCTGATGGCTCTTACACCCTTACATTGACAATCGGTGTCTTTGTTTATATAAACCTATGATTGCAGCAAATAAAGATACATGCGAGGAGTATATACTCTAGTTTAATAATTTCCAATTGACTGTGTAGGAAAGGGTGTTATGGAGTTGTTTATTCATAGCCTTATGAAATGTTGTTTCATTCCAATCTACAATATCTTTCATCACAATGATGTTTATCATACAATTAGAATGTCACATTTTCGAGCCTTCTCTGTGTTAACTATTTGAGCCGATAGTAAAAATATTGGAAAACTTTGTAGGTAGGTACTAGTAATAAAAACCGATGTTTTACCGACTTTTTCCGATAAATTTCTCAATGATCAATTAATATGTTTGCCACTCTCTATCTAGTTTCGAATATGTAGCCCCATTGTTTATTTTTTGCACATGTTAACACTTTGCAAAGGCGCGTTACCACACGACAAAACAATTGGTGTTTGTTTAGCAACGGGTCAGTTGTCACGTGAGACGCATGCTGAGATTGACTCGGGCTACCAACATTGAGTCAACAAAATGCTATTAAATTGAATTATTTGCATTTAAGTTAGGCAACCGAGGTTAAATATTTGTAATTGTTTTTATTGTAGGCAACATTGAATACGTATAATGACATTTGTTTTTCAATGTTGGTATTTCGTTGGATAATTCTATTTTATAATGTAAAAGTTCCTATGTTAATCAAATAATAATTTAGCATGCAGCTAAAGACGATATATATAATTACAACACGTAGTGAATCGAAACTCGAGAGTCGTATCAAAGTTGTAGGTTAAATACTATACCTGACTATAAAACTTTCAAATAATATAAATAAATACATAGCTTTAGTGCAAGGAAATATACTTTTCTCAAATAAGTAAAAAGGTTGGCTGGTATAAAATTCTTTGGTAAATTTTCTAGTTGTAACACATTCTATTTGATATAAGGCGAAGCTATGTGTGACCCATATAAAAATTTAGGAAGTCCCACTTAAATAGATCGCAGAAATAAGGAAATTGGCAAGGTTACAGGGAAGTCAAGACATCATTCACACGACTGGCCTGCTGTTAACGTCCGAGTTCAAATAAAATTAGTATTCACACGACAAATGTCGCCTCCGTGTCGTGAATCGTAAAGGAAAGTGAAAACGCGCTCAAGATGCCATAACGGAACTTTCTGGCCATTGTCTCTCGAGCTATTAGCTATTGACCATGTCTGTCATATTGCCGTGAAATGCACTGTTTAACTTCAATGTTTGAGGAATTCAGTTCATTGTTTCGTTTACGAGATATGTTTGTGAAAAATTATTTATTTTACGTAAACTACGTGTTCTTGGTATTGTCCGGAGTGCTGATGTAAATGTCAAAGCGTGGAATAACACATGACTTAATATTTGAGACATGGTCCAATTTTTTTTTTGCCAATTTTGATGATCTAGATTTTTTCATATTTCATAAAGTAGGGCTGCCATCACCTCAATTACTAACGCCGGGGAAAACCATAATAAACCCCGGACATTTAGGTGAAATTGGGTTTTTTACCGGACACGCCTAAAAATATTTTAATACTTATAGTTTACATTTGAATTGGGTGCGGTTTACGATTACGATAAAAATGTTAACTGCTTATCTACAAATTAATTGGGATTCCCTTAACACCCCACCCGGACGCTCCCCGGACACCTTCTAAACTTGAAAAAATCCGGGGAAACCCGGAAGGATGGCAGCCCTATCATAAAGGCACATAGGGCACGAGTCACGACAATGCATTGGCGATGCCCCTAGTGTTGCAAATGTCCATAGGCGGCGGTGACCACTTACCACCAGGTGGCCCGTCTGCTTGTTTGTCGGCCCAAGTGGTATAAAAAAAAAACGATTATGTAGATATCAAAGAAAACACTGGGACTGCATAATTTATAGAACAGCCATTTAGCTGCAGAGGTTAGCAGAAGACTCTTTCTACTACATATTTCTGCCAGTTTAAGTAACCAAACTATTATAAACTAGCTGTCCCCCGCGGTTTCACCCGCGTTCCTGAGGGATTTACATTTTCCTTGGATAAAAAGTAGCCTATGTTACTCGGGGATAATGTAGTTTTTTTTTTTTTTTTTTTTTTTTATGCCACTTGGCCGACAAACAAGCAGACGGTCCACCTGATGGTAAGTGGTCACCACCGCCTATGGACATTTGCAACACTAGGAGCATCGCCAATGCGTTGTCGACCCTGAGACGTGAAGTTGTTAAGTCTCATGTGCCTGTAATTTCACCGGCCCCCTTACCTTTCTAACCGAAACACAGTAATACAATAGCACTACTGCTTCACGGTGGAAATGGGTAAGGTGGTAGTACTTCCCCGGACGAACTCTGCACTAAGAGCTCTACTACTCGAAAGGTGAAAGCTTTCCAAAGGTGAAAGAATTTTTGAAATCGGTCCAGTAGTTTCGGAGCCTATTCATTACAAACAAACAAATCTTTCCTCTTTATAATATTAGTATAGATATAGATAATTAAGTCATTAAACAAAACTTTCACTTTCAGAGTTTCATAAATTGTTTTCCAAAGGAGGTCCAAACGGCTTTCCAGGGTCACCTGCATAGTTTTAGACGGCACCGTAATTAGTAAATAATAGGTAGAGCAGAACAACAACAAAAGCAATGACAAGGATAACAAATTTGGGAAAAACAACTCGCTAGCTTTTAACTTTCAGTTATCGTAAAATAATATTCTTTATCGTTTGGAATTAAAAGTAGGTACCAATTTATGTATGCAGGTACTGTTAACATCTTCAGACACTGAGATAAATTATCAATTTCTAATCTTGGCGCATCGCAAGTTGCATAAATCTGTTTTAAATCCGTGTTGATTTACCACAACGGCTTACGCCATCTATTCTCACTCAACATAATTGTCTCCATTACTCAAATGACAATGTGATCGTGTCGACTTCACGAACGTTTGCTTTCTCCGAAAGTGGATTTTGCAACTTGTATGTAAAATTTACTGGGTTAATTTGTTTCCTATTCAGGTTGTTTGGATTTAGAAAACAAGGGCATTGACCTGATGTATATGAATGACAGATCTTATGATATTTCGTATCCTTCTTTTTTGTTTTAAACAGTAATAACGATACACGAAAATATCTTTCAAACTAAACAAGGGAAACATTAAAGTAATTAAAAATAAACAAATCTTGCATGCAGTTGTTGCATAATCGGAAAATCAATCCGATCTCCAAAAAGGTTTACACTTGGATAGATTAAAACCAAATACCTAAAGAAAGTTGTAATACCTAAACATAAACAAGTAAATAAACCTACAGCTCAAGTTTTCAAACTTTATAATGATATAGCTAAAAACTTAAAATCGCAAAACAAGTCACGAATCTAAAATAACTATGTATTCATCTGTATAATTTAAAAGTTAGCGTATTAAGATCGGTTCAGTTGATGTCAATGCTCTTTTGACGAATCATGCCCGCTCATATACCTAATATGACCCGTGCGTGTCGAAAGGATAATAAACTGTTATGTTTGTACAGCATCATTTACCAGACGAAATGTGTAAGTGAAAACTTAACAAACATGCGAACTTTCTCTGTTGGAAATATTAGTTATTATTATTTATATTACAGTTCATTTGCAACTTAATTGTAGTTAGTGCGTCATTATATATAAGCAATAAGATGGGAGCGAAAGTAGTCCCCTGAGTTACACCCTACCAGTTAAACTGGTAGAACAACTTGAAAATAAAACTAAATATTACGATGAATTCAACGGAGAAAGTTAAAATATAAAACAATGCTTCGGAAGATTTATTGCTTGTTTTCATTTTTACGATATTAAATGCTGTAACATATATTGAAAGTGTAATGTTAATCATTACATCGTACTACAAGATGTGGTATACTAAAAAGTATGGTCAAAATGTAAATTTGGCTATATGTTGGTAGTTACCTACTGGTACAAGTTATCAATATAATAAATAAGCAATTATTTAAGACTCGCTGTGCCCGCGACTTCGAAAGCGTGATACCGTTATTATTTTTATATATTTTTTATTTGTTTTTATTCGGCTTTGTCCCAAGCTACGTTCCCCGTAAAATTCGTCTAGTAGTTTCGTAAATAAGCGTATTCAGATAGGCAAACAAACACACGGACAAAGATTTCGAAAATGGTCTTATTGGAAAATAAAATAAAAGTTAACTCCCTACTTCAACTGCAATCAGTTCACACGACACAGACAACAAACAGTACACGACGCTTTTAAAAAATATAAGATATTTTACTGGGAATTATTGAAATAATTCAAGACCCTACAGATAGGGTAATATTACAGCTATATTCTAAATGTGGCTTCGACACGACTGGCAACGTTCAAAAAATGAAACGGCTATAAATAAAACCATTCGATTATCAACCATAGAACGTGATCGTGACCAAAATCAATAACTTTTTAACGGAATTAAATCGAAAGTTATGTTTTAGTCGAGTGAAAGCAATAATATTTTATGTTTCTTTTGTTACTAAATATATTTTACGGCTCATTGGTTGTATCATTAATTGATGTAGGTATTATATTAGTTGTATGTGTTATGATTTTAAGCTCTTTTTTTTTTAATCTGATACTCCATAGAAAGTTTAAAATATGAAAACAAATAATAACAGAGTATTATTAGAGACGTTTGTAAATTATTAATATCTCCACTTTGGTAGAGAAAACAGCTGTTTAGAATTTCTCCATCTTGTATTGGCGGCTAAATATGGTTGTTAAACGCGATGATTTGTGGTTGCAGAAAAAGGTATACGGTTGACAATATATTATTATTTATGGATATCGAGCGGTGTTATTGAACTGGTAACCTACTTTTGCAACGTACTGCGAAGGCTTATAATAAAGTTGACCGTAAGAAAAGTAAACGTGTTTCAATTTGATATAAAAAATATATATTTTTGCTTTTCATTTCCGAACTTTACTCATAGGTACATATCGTCTTGAAACAAAAGCCAGCACTCTTATTTAAGACTAAATAGATATATTTCTAATTAATTCGTTATTTAGGCGAACTGTCATCAATTTAAAAAAATTGCAGTTCAATATCTTAATTTACAGTTGAAAACTACAAATCGTTTATAGATTCCATCGATACCACAGTTTAGGTATACTTACAGGCATGGTAAACTTTCCCGGTATCAATAAATATTTAATTGTACAAGTACCTACAGCACAGAAATAAATATATATTAAAAGTCTTAGCCGTAATAAAAAAATATTCTCGATTTATTACGGTTTCATTCTAAAGTATATAACTATCGGAAGTAATTTTATTTTTCACTGAACGCAACCAACCATTTGTCACGAGCTGCAATACGAACGCATCGTTTATGCAATTTGGCGCCAGTTCCAAGCAAATTGTTATAATTTTTTTTTAGATTTAGGTAGAATTTAACTTTCATTCATGAGAGGTTAGGTAAGTACTCAATTCTTATTTTACGGAAATTATTATGTCATTAAAGCTGCGAGTAAATGATGCAGTGTAATTTCAGACGCTCAATTGTTACGGATGGTTATTTAACTGGCCTGCCTGGGAATGTTTTTCTGAGACTCAGTCGTATGAGATGGATATATGTAAATTATAGGAAACAACCTACCTATATAATTATAGAGTACCTATCTACTTTTAAAAGAGTGAAAGTTGTTACAACTTTTTTTTATCGTCATACTAGCATTTGTGTGGTAACTTACGTAGTATTTGCTTATGATAACATTTGTATTTATTAACTGTGGTCATATACCTATATATGATAGATAGATAGATGGCAAATGGTTACCTATGGACATTTACAACACCAGGGCAATGCGTTATCGACCCTGAGACGTGAAGTTGTTAAGTCTAATGTGCCTGTTATTTCACCGGACCCCTTACCTTTCTAACCGAAACACAGTAATACAAGTGCACTACTGCTGCACGAAGGAAACGGGTGAAGTGGTATCAAAATGTAAGTTAAGAGTGTTCTATGTCAAGTCTTACCAAATATTGAATGTAGCCAAGTAAACACCTTAAACAGTTATACAAATAGATTAGTAACATAAACTAACAGTCCCAACTGTATATCAACCTAAATACAAAAACACAAGATTTTTCGACAAACCACAATAGCTTAACAATCTGTTTACAGTTTCTGCGTCCTTATTTTCAAGCAAAATTTCAATGACAATTACCTACTTATGTTTAACTTTAAAAGAGAAACACTAGCCAAGGTAAAATTCGCACGGCTTACCAACCTCGCGGTTGATGGAGCTGACAAAGTTGCACATGCGCTTGTGCAATGCAATGGCGACTCTATAGCATTAGTAATTAGAGTGTATCGATTGCACAATCTTGTTAACGGTGCTATCAGTCACGGCATGAATCGGTCTAATGCAGTGTCGTGTCTGTGCTTCCTCGTCATTGCCCACTCTCACTCGGTGGAAATGAGGAAAGGCAAAGTTGACATGTCCAACAATAGTAGATATGGTACGTTTTTAATTACAGATTTCCTCTAAAAGTCTAAAGCATCAGTCCTGTTAGCAAAGTATTTAAAGTATGTTTTCTTTGATTGAACAGAAATAATAACGATATTAAGAAATGATTTCTCATTAGGTACAGTGTGAATATATGACCTTAAACGATTTTTGATTCTATTGTCGTTTTTCGAATCATTTAAGAATTTTGTGCGAAAAAAAAATTATCAAATTTTCCACCTGTTTTCCATTCATAAAACATAATTGAATCTGATATGCTGAAATGGACCGTTAAACAAAAGCTATAGTAAATATTAAGCAATGTTTTTGCATCAGTTTTTAGACCAGAAAGATTCAAATCTAGGTGCATTCATTCATAGACATTATTTTTTCCCACGAACATTTCAGACAATCCGATGTTACGACATTGATGAAAGCTTACTGTGAATTGGAATTTCGTCGGAAGTGTGGGATATTATCAGTGTTCCGCCTGTATTATGTAACTTTTAAATATAAATTTATTAGAAACCAGCTGTCCCCCGCGGTTTTACCCGCGTTCCCGTGGGATATCACATGTATTACACATAAAAACTTTCCTCTTCAATCACTCTATCTATTAAAAAAAACCGCATCAAAATCCGTTGCGTAGTTTTAAAGATTTAAGCATACATGATAATGTATTCTGGGGTGTCATTCTGTAAGGTAAAATTACAATAGCTCGGGGATGCTCTGTCTCATTTGCTAACTACGCAAACGCGTGAGATGTACGCTCTCGGAGGCCTTGCATCAGCTTGTCGACGAAGTTTGTAATAGCTCAATAAGGAGATTGAATTACAATATTTGAGCTACCTCGTGAAAGTTAAGAAACCAACTCATTTCTAGGGTGTCCTAAGACAAAACGGGTACTTCACACCCTGCACCATGTTGTTACAAAATAACTCCTAATAAGGGCGCCAACCCTTCAGACAAGCGGCCGGCCGTAAGAAAAGCTACCACATATTTTGTAATGTAATGCACCAACTGCAATGGACAGAAATTATACATGTTGCCACGCCAAATGATAGACAGGCATCGTCAAAGGAAGTTTCGTACAAGTACACTGCTTTTTCGTATTGGTCTTCAGCTAGAGGTTCTTAGGGTAATAGCCTGGATTGAGTCAATCTAAACGCATAGAAGATTTCTATCCAAAATGTCTTGACAAAGTACCTGGCTACCTAAAATATTTCATAACACCTTGCCTTAACAGTATATTAATTAAAACCTTGAAGCCTTGTACTTGGTCCGTCCTAAGCCAGAGGTACCTAAAGACATCTAACCATTTCCATTAACCATTGATGTATTATTGATTAACTTAATTGACAATAGACAAACGATGTTGTCGAATATAGGATGCAGCTCACGCAGTTCGGAAGTGACCAAGGAGTTGGTGACCTCAGCCACACGTCCGTCACATTGTGAGCCGACATAAATAGTTACACCATCGAGATCAGGAAAACTATTAAATTTATGCTAAAATCTTATCGAATTATTTTTGGATACTACTGTAGTTATTTTATAATGGTATGTGTATTTTTTATTTGGGATCTTTTAGATATTTTGCCCAGTGTCGTTTTCTTTATTGAAACCATCGACTAAAAAGGGACTGGATGATGGAATCAATGCAAAAATGAACATGTCTAGTAGGCCGATAAACAGACAGACGATCCACCTGATGGTAAGTAGTCCACTGGCTATGGACATTTGCAACATCAGGAGCAACCAGATGCGTTGTCGACGCTACGACGTGAAGTTGTTTAGTCTCACGTGCCGATAATATCACCGGTCCTTTCTAACCGAAACACAGTAATATGTACTAAAAGTGCACTACTGCTTCACGATCCTAGTAATGGTTTATGCTATAGAATTATTATTGTTTTGCTGGTTCCCAGCCACTACGTGGTAGGTTCCCATATCACTACATAGTATAAAACAAAGTCGCTTTCTTTGTCCCTGTATCCCTATGTCCCTATGCATGCTTAAATGTTTAAAACTACGCAACGGATTTTGATGCGGGTTTTTTTTAATAGATAGAGTGATTGAAGAGGAAGATTTTTATGTATAATACATGTGACATCCCACGGTAACGCGGGTAAAACCGCGGGGGACAGCTAGTTTATAGTATAGTATAGCATTTGTGATTCAAGCACGATAAACGGTCTACAGTTTCGGATAAAGTTCATGGCCGAAATCAATATTTGATACCGATATTGGGTGATTTGGACTATTGCAAAAAGTCATGGAATTGGTGGCAAAATTCCTGGATGGATGTCAAATATCAATCCAATAGCCAGTTCCGGACTATTAGTCCTAGAAAAAGCTAGCCCACTACCTCGCTTCCAAACTTGAATATCTAAATTTATACCATATACGTTTGACATAATGATCAATTCCCTAGTCTGCATTTGATCTGAAAGAGTCACTGACCCTCGAAAAAGACGATCAAACATAGCTAAACTATTTATGAGCAAAAACTTGATGAAATAGTAACAGACAACACAATAAGTTATGGCTGTGAATAATTTTTGCTAAGAGAGCCGTCACGATGATTTTGGCCTTCTAACTACTTAGTAGCATTTGAGACTGATACAAAAATAGGAAGTTTAACATAGTGAACGTCAGCATACTAGGTACTTATGTTTTTTGTGACTAAATCGTGACTATTACATTTGAATCTATATTTATTAGGTTCTGTTATCATGTCTCTGTGGGCTACGTCACAGAATAACTAAATAATAGTACTAACGCTATTATATCGTAGTAAATTGCTTTGTAAAGGGTCTATTTAGCAGAATCATTTGATTTAAATTGTTACTGTATTGCCAACAAAAAAAAATGTTTTGAAGATTGACTTTATTTAAGGGTGTGAAGAGATCTTTTGCAGAGTTGATAACGTGCGATTGGTGCCCTTTGAGTTGCGAGAGTCTATAGAGTATACTGCGTTGACTATTTAACAGGCGGGCTGTAACATTGTTGGTCATCTTAGTATAAAAAGTATCCAATACAATCGAACCTCCAATGTTCAAGAAGAACGAATTTCAGTTCGTTATCGACCAGTTTGTAGGAAAACAAGTTGTTACAAACACAATAGTTGATTTTCCTCTTTAAATTTCAGTTAGCACTCTGAAACGTTTAACTTAGTTATTTAACTCGTTATTCGCGCCATAAAAACGTTCAGTTACGGTCCAACACCTTGCGTTAACAATATTAGTCAATCTTTTGTAATCGGTTTAAGCTTAGGGCTATCAATAAAATTGTTATCTTTACTAAACGACATTTGGCCGAAAGAGCTACTGGATCAGTTTTGATAATTTTATTATTTAGCTTGCATTACTGTGTTTTTGTTTGTGAAATTACAGGCACATGAGACTTAACGTCTCAGGGTCGGTCGACAACGCATTGGCGATGCCCCTGGTGTTGCAAATGTCCATAGGCGGCGGCGACCACTTACCGGTGGACCGTCCACTTGTTTGCAAAAGTGGTATCAAAAAGAATTATACGAATTTAGTCCCAATTTTAAACCTTTGCTTACCACAACATAAATTACAGTTACGATATCCTATGTACACTAAATTGGTAAGCCGTCTTCCCCATAGATACGGTCCCACTGCCAACGGTCATTGGTCGAAATTACCACCGGTTCGGAACCGGCCTTCAACAGACTCAGCAAAGTAAAAAAAATTATAAAATATTTTTATGTACATTTTTCTAATTTGACATTTTGACTATTTTTCTATTTTTAAAATGTATTTCTTTTTATTTTTACATTAAAAAATACTCATTATAAAATGTTAAATTAAATAACAAGTTTTTTTTTTATAATTACAACCTAACCAAGTATGAGAAAGGTGCACTTGTGCAGAGCTGCTACGTCATGCCATCTCTATATTTAATATAATAATGAGCTTATAAACGCTTTCTTTCAAAACTTGTTTAAAATTGTTTTTAAATTTAAGATCAAACGTCTTGGTTACCGAAAGTGGTATTTTATTATAGAATCGTACACAATAACTAAGAAAGGACTTGTTACCTTTAGCTTGTCTAAAATATGGAACAACTAACTCCCTTAGTTTTGTACCCATTATTATTGACTCAAACATACCTACGTGTTCTACGTCAACCATTATATTTTCATAAAAGTATAGTGAAGGTAACGTCACTACAGTGAACCCGCGGTAATCCGACAAACGTTTTGCAGGGCAGTGTCGGACTATCGAATTTGTCGGACTATAGAGTACTGCTTAAGAGTCCCGAAATTTATTTATTTAAATTACAGATAAAAATGATTAGATACTATCTAAAGATTTGCCTAAATAATATTTGTGTACCTAAATTCAAATGGAAATATTGAATTAAACAGTGGTTATTTACCAGGAACATTTATTGCTTTTGTCAAAGAAACTTGAACACTCAAAGAACAACACTCAAATATCGAATAGATTACAAACACTTTGCATTTATACTGTGCCAGTATATACCCAAATGCATATGGCCTCCAACAAATTCAACAGTGGTAGGCATGTCGGATTACAGGGGGTGCCGGATTAGACAGGGGCCGTATTAGCGGGGGTGCACTGTATATTTATTTCCACAAATAAATCTTGTAATGAATCACCTGATTTATTAGTAACTATAGTTCTTTGGGATTTGACGTAAATAATTTGAATACTACGAAAAATAGGAAGCAACGGTAAATATAAATAAATTTTAACTGAAATTATCGACTAAAGCTACTTTACTATATTGCTAAGGAATCGAGTGATTGGCATCCCTATCAAAATCATAATGGCTGGTTATAAAACTATATCAAATTCACAATTCATTGCCCGCGAAGAATTTGCTTCCACTTGTTTTTCGTACATTTATTTAATTGCACGTTGCATCGTCTTGTTCTGTAATATTATTCCGGATGTACTATTTGTAAAGATAATATAAAAATCCTATGTTTACAGTAAGGAAGCATCATATCTACATACTATAAAATAAAGTTGCTTCCCGCCCCGTCTGTATGCTTAGATCTTTTAAACTACGCAACGAATTTTGATAAGGCTTTCATCAATAGACAGAATGATTTAACAGGAAAGTTTATGTGTTAAATTAAAAGTGATATTTGAAAGATATATGTATATTGATTTTTTAACTGTAGTTTTGCAACGTTACAATGACACGTTTTAACTTAAATCAGATCGTACCACCAGAAGCTTTTTGTAGAGAAAGTGATTTTTCTAACAAATATTAATTAGGAATAGTCTTAATGAAGTGAAAACGGAAAGTGTCGAATTTAATAAATGGCGGCCCTAGCCAAAATTACGTCTATCTACATTGTGAAGGACAAAGACAAGTAGACGAAGTTATCATAGATAAAAAATAAGTACAAACAAACATTCTATGATGAATAAACATAATAAGGCGCCAAATTTAAACTAGGTAACAATATGTATTAGTTTTTACATTGCACCGGTGCGAAGCCGGGGCGGGTCGCTAGTATACTATAAAGAGTAAAGTATATAAGTTTGGATGTAGGGAGCTATACTATTCCCGAGTGACATAGGCTATGTTATAATCCCTGGATAAATTAGATCTCTTAGGTACGCGAAAGAAACCGATGGAGGATAGCTAGTACCTATAACTTGTTTGCATTGTCGGTGAGGAAAAGTAATTTTTTTATGACTGGGTAAGTATAAATTCTTTAAAAAAAAAATTATTTTATT
This sequence comes from Habrosyne pyritoides, assembly GCA_907165245.1. Lineage (NCBI taxonomy): Eukaryota > Metazoa > Arthropoda > Insecta > Lepidoptera > Drepanidae > Habrosyne > Habrosyne pyritoides. The sequence continues at coordinate 3,046,825 of OU015606.1, forward strand.
AAAATTGTTTAATAATTGAACCTATCTACATGGAAAACTCTTTATTCAACGCATAATAATGGTTTATTAATAGCACGAACCCAATTGACCCGATTTCTATAGAATTCAAAGTTCATGCATGACACATAAGTATCAAATGCCTACAACTGCAGGCTGATAGTATGAGTCACAGGCGGAGACTCCTAGCGCCTTTATTTACCAATGAGCCGTAAGTTGAATAGTTAGAATTGAAAAAAAATCGCTTTTTTACGCCAGAGTTACGCTAGATTCAAGTTAGCCAACTGTCAAAAAGTAAATTTACGAAAAGAATATGACGTTTGAAAATAGAATAATTACAAATTAGAACAAGTGTCTCATTAGCACTTTTTTAAATTTAAAACGCGGGATACGGAAGCGATATATCGGGATATTCCCACTAACCACTGACAGGCCGACAGTCCTAACCGGACATGCAATTAATCACACTTTCTGATTGGCAATAATTAATTAATTTATGTAGTTTATTCTCACTTGTCATTTGTTACGTCTCGGATCGGAATATAGATAGCTATCTATGGATTAGCATAAGAAAGTTCGGAGACGGTGCAATGGGTTACTTTATAAGGCTTTACGGAAGATAAAAATGCTTAGTTGTTCCTAATTGCGCTATTTGGATCTTTTGGTATTATAAGTGAATCCCCTACGACTGATAGCTAAAACTATTAAAAAAAAAACAGTTGATCTGAATTTGTATTGAATATGTTACGGGAACTCCTTCGTTAATGTATGAATGACCGTATTATAAATAATAATAATATCATTAAGAAAACGGTACAAAAAGGTATGACACACTGACATTAATTCTGTGTTGTTTTTCCTTAGCTAAATTAATGAAGGTATTAATTAATCATTAATATAATTAACCTTAATACCTATATCTTTAAAATTAACCTGACCTAGAAATCATAGCGGAAATAGTTTTTTTTATAAAATAAAAAAAGCTCCAGTAACTTTAAATTTGACCTTCATAAGTGCTTTCCATGGGGCTAAACTGAAGAAATGGTTTTGAATTTTGTAAAAGAGACAATCAGACAATCAGAACGGTCAGACTAATCAAGTTCGAAAGTTCAACTGAGAAGTACATTTGAATCAAATAACAACAAACAAGAAAACATTTCAGAAAATCGATAATAATTTAAATTAAAGGTCCCCACCCCCCACCCCACAGAAGAAATGTTTTGTTTGTGCGTATTGTAATTTTATCTTTATAGCTTATCTAAAATTGTGCAGTTTAACTTCGTTAGTGAGTTAAAAGGAGTCATTTTTTTTAAACATTTACTCATAGCTCTTGAATGTAAACCAGTTCTCCACCCGCTAGGCAAAGGCACCGCATTCTTTATGCTGTCCTGGTACCATTACTGAGACATTTGAGCTTATTGTAGAAAAAAAATTATTAAAAACACACAAACAACTACAAAGCGATTTTTCTAACAAATATTAATTAGGAATAGTCCTAATGAAGTGAAAACTGAAAGTGTCGAATTTAATAAATGGCGGCCCTAGCCAAAATTACGTCTATCTATGGTATTTATTTTGGTTTAATTCGGTTTAAATGTAATTTATGATTTGGGGAGAGGAAATCATTTAATTATTTGAAACAGTAAAAATGATTTTAAGAAATGGAATCCACGTTTCTATTTATCTATATTTATCTGACATGATCAACCGAAGGGTTAACAAAACTCCAATTAGAGTGAACCGTGTGTTTGCAAAACCCACAATACTAGTTTCATCAAATTAAAGAAGGCTAGGTTAGATATTACCAATTAATTGAGGATGTATTCAATGCATGAAATTACTCTAAGTATTTTAGGCTAATAGAAGGTAACTCAAGTGTAATAGACTCGCACACGACCAGTATTATTAGAAAATGCATTAATAATCTATTTAAAATGATTATTGGACCTTAGAAACAAAGAGGTATGCATACATTTACTTCATATAAAATTTATGACAAATTGGTCAACAATAACTTTCCAATAAATCATAACATCAGTCAATTAATATTATTAAAACCATGCCAAAAGAAAAAAAAATCTTACATTCATTTTTCACTGCGTCAAATAAAGTATTCCACAGCCAGGTATATCATTAAAAAAATATAATCACAGTTCACAAACAACCCGTTGCTTTCTTCAATGGAATTTAGTGTTTAGGTACTAAATTAAAAAGTTTCACGGAACCGGTTTCGCGCGGTTAATTTTCGTCAGAGTGAAGCGGCACCTCGCGTGGCTCCGCTATAGGAGTGCAACGGCGACTGCCTGACACTACGTGTTTAAAAAAATAACTTTCTCAAACGGCCGCGACTCTACGTGCTTATTGGTCGGGCAACATATTTAGTATAAAACAAGACTTTACTTGCATAATTGTCTAGTGCGTACGCGTAGACCTATTAATAAAATATTAACCCAAATTCGAATAATTGCAGAGCTAATTTTCGTTTAACACAAAATAAAAGGCTGTGAGGTTTACAGCCTGTGTAAACACAAAAAACTGTAAAGTTTTTAGCTTGTAAACTTGCTTACGTAAATTTCTACTTTCCGTTTTGATGTTGAATGTCTAAAATGTTTATTGCTTTTAAAATGTGGTGCATTTAAATATCGACAAACCTCATCATAAAATAAAGTAATATAATTTTTTTATGAGATTCTTAGATGTCAAAACAAAAAAGGTTTTGAACTTAGTACATAAAATGAGTTATTTTTATCACGTGACATCTCTACCTTTCGTTACAAAAACTATGACACTTCTACAAATCGCAGGATCGCAACGACGCTTAAATTCAAATCTCTCACGAGATCACGACTCTCAAACCGTTAGGTACGAATAATCCCGTGGGAATTTCAAAATACCCGGTTGACGTGACATGACTTCAGTGGTGAATTTACCCAACTTTCCTAACACATACGTGTGCAGTACAATGAAGGTAGGTATGTGGGCTCTTTAGGTTTTACTTACCTCATTTACGTCGAACATTTCATTACTAAATGTAGCTTTTTTCCCAGAATTACTAATATGCACCATTCATGAAATGAGTCTTGAACATTTCCCTGTTGTATGTCACGCATTCCAATTTCCAACACCTTGAATTCACATGAACTGCGAAAAGGTGTAAGCTATTATGGGAACATCTCAATACCTTTAATTTTGTGTTTTATTAAAATCTTTGCTGCGTGGTAGCGGTGACGAATTCTACCACTACAATAAACTCTACCGGCTGGTCAACGATGCATTCTAAGGAGGGTAGGCGTCAGGGGCTGGCTGTTAAATATTGGCAAATTTACCCCACAGGTGACGCGCGGCTGCAGAACCCAGCCCCTTCAAGAAATGACGAGTAGTAGACGCTAAATGGAAAAAGCATACACATTGCACCGACCCCAACTAATTGGAAAAAGGGGAGAAAAAATACTATTTGACATTTTTAAACAACTACCAACTTATTAAATATAATCTTGTAGTTATTGTGGAACCTGAGTAATAAAATACACAACTAATAGACGATGTCTTTACTATCTAAGGGCGTGGCGTGACCTTTTACCGCCATAATACAAGGTAAGGCCCGTTCGTATATATGCGAAATTCACTACCGCTGTCGGTAAAGAAACACATACATACAGGCGCTTTAACGCCGTGTATTTGTAGATATATAGTTCCGCGGATTGAGCTAAGACATCGTATGGCCCAGGGGTATCTATTCGCTTATTTTGCGAAACAAAAATACATTACGATAGAGACCCCTTATTTTTTTTTAAATTATATAGTATAAAATATATAGTAAAAAATAACAAATTACACATACAATTTTCCTTGCCAAGCTATATATATACATATATATGTATATATATATATGTCTGCTTTAGGTTGACCAGTATGATTACCTTCCGCATTAGCTACTCATAGCGGGTGGGGATATCATATTATAATGAATAAATATTTACACTATTGAAAGAAAATGGTATTAAATTTTACAGTACATTATGAAGCCTATTTTTAAGATATAGTACCATTATTTGTATAGTGTGTTATCTCAATTCACTCAAGGTTTATAAAACAGAGAGCCCAGTGTTAGTTCCCTTGAATCCTTTTCAACGGACGTATTACTGCCATTGTTGTGTATGTATTCATTAGAAACGACAACATACACAGGAAGAATGCTGTTTGATATTCTTGATCTGGTGATTGAGAGGATGGTGTTTATAAATTCCATAATGACCGGTTTATTTGGCCTCAATTAAAATTTAAAGTAGTTATCATGTCGAGAATGTGTCATAGACTGTTCAAAAAATCTACGCATAATATTGATTTTTAAAATTTGAATTCTAATAGAAATAATTTTTTATCGTGTCCTGTCATTTAGAGAAGAATTAGAAGATGATGGTGAACAAAATAGATAACAGACATTTACAGTAACATAAGTTAAAATGTTTATATCGTAGTTGCAATGACTAGTAAAGTACACATTGTTATGTTAATTTAGCCATTTTGACTTGGCCTTTCCATTCACAGATAAGTTTTTCATGGGATAAGATTGATTTGGTGTACAAACTTAACTATGTTAAATATAACGTCGAAAAAATACAGTCGTAGCGGTAGGAATAATGTCGATGGCAGTTTTGTTATGTATTGTTTCATAGGCTTAGTCTGAAGGACAGTCAGCAGTACAGAGTTCAGGTGTAGGTAGGTTGTAGTTATTCGTTGATTTTCCTATTTTGCTGCGGGGAGTTACGCTGTTTGCTAAAATATAGGGTTTTACCTAGTTTGCCGAGGGATACTGTTTTTGATTTATTTGTGGTGTGCGCTTCGATAGCTTTAAAATTTCGTTATTTGAAAACAGTGTGGCTAGATACTTAATGAAATACAACTCACCAATGTTATCCAGGAACCGAACGTGTCCCGGGACGGAATTCTTATCACAAACGTTCACTGTCACTTAGACCATACGGAACAGCACAGTTGATAGTGTTTATTTGGATGGTTTATATTTTTATTGAATATTACAGTGGAGACGCGTACGCGCGGCTTCTTGAGTTTTGACTACAGCAGCGCCATGGGTTGATGTGGCGGCGCGCGTAAACAACGTTCGTTGCAGGTTCCGGAAGTTTAGGCGGGAGTTTTATATCTAGCCACAGATTAAATAAGAACCCAACATGTGGTATTTTCTCTACCTATATTTTTTAAACATTATTCTTTTATATTTTTTTGGCCTAAAGTTTGTATCATTATATTTATTACTAGCTGTCCCCCGTGGTTTCACCCGCGTTCCCGAGGGATGTAACATTTTCCCGACACAAAAGTATCCTATGTTACTTCTAATACTTCCAACAACAAACTTACATTCACATGTATAATATTAGTAGGGATTGTTATCCGAGTTACAAAGGGATCCCACTTTCTTGGTAGTAAAATAACCCATATGCAGTTATTAATAGGTACATGATAATGGTACAGTCAATAAGTGCCAAGTTTCATCCAAATCCGTTCTAAATATGCAATAAACATCCGAAAAACTTTCGGATTAAGTTGGCAGGACTCATTAATTAATTATGTGTGGCGGCGCTAGTCTCAGGCGGGAATTAACTAATTCATTTAATTTCCTTCGTAATTGAACAGGCGGCTTATAACATCGATTGAAATAACAGCGAATTTAAAAACATGTACAAATTTGCTGGACTGCTTTATTCGCATACTTATCTTCGTCCATTTATGGCCCCAAATGTTAGGCACTAGTCTCAGTAATGACTCACTGCCGAAGATTATAATGAGGTGCATTGTTCAGACAGTCATATAAAAACAAGGAAATCCAGGTCTCCCACATTTCTTGCTCAACTTTATACCTGACGACCAAATGTCTATAGTGAAAATGTATACGAAACTGGCTCAATGCTGACGGACATAATAATATTTGATTATTTATAATATTACGAACAGCTGATCGAATTTGTGAGAAATTTAGCACGAAAATTATGGATTAAAACACTTTTATTCCGGGGAATCTTAAATCCATCGAGAACGAGGACTTTTTGTGGGACAGGAAATTAAAAACAAGCTATTCCCGATTCAATCATTTATTAAGTAAAAGTAGTAACATCTAAATACATTTTTCATAAGCATTCAGAATAACAGTGGTTTCAGTAAAATCGAGATGGCGGCACAACGGTGGTAAATAATCATAAAGCGTTACTGAAAACCTGTTTCAGTTAATAAAGCATAATAATGAACGATATACAGATATAATGTCAATATTATTAGCTATTCTGCTTGCATTGAGGCAAAGATGGAAACTTAAGCAAATAAGGTAAATAGGGTCCAAATAACGATAGCAAAGTTCTGCATCGTTTAGAATATTAGCCGTTTTGGTCAGATAATGCCGACAAAAACGACCAAACCAACTCAGCAACGGTAAAAAAAAAAAAAGTTCGTCAATAAATCACATAAAATTCGGACCCTATAGCCATGATTTGAAGTAAAAATGAAAGGAAGTAAATAATATATTAGGAGGGTTTGATTAAATGCGCGAAATAAACAGATAAAGCCCTAATCCCTCTTAAAATAAAGTTTACATCAGCGCTGAATATAGAGTCGCTATTTAAAACTAAATACATGTAAATACAAATCAGGTATAACGCTTATTGCAAATAAGTAAACAAATACAATTTCTGAGGCGGCGAAGAATACTACCTCCACAAATACATCATCAGGGTGTCGTGAGAGCGTCTAAAAGTATACCGATGACAAAACCACGCAACACATTTAGGGCTCAGTATGAAAATTAGCATAACCAGAATTTAAACTAGGTGAAAATTTGGCAATGGCACGATACGAGCACGAATACTTGACAAAATACCGTTTTCAATGTAATATGCCTGTTGTCGGCACTTGCAGACAGTGGTGACCCAAAGGTGACTGAGTTAAAATTCATACTGAACCCATAATTATATGAAATTACAAAGTTGTATTGTGTCTTTATATGAAAGTGCTTGTGTATAATCGAATACACGTATTTATTGTATATTGAATAATATTTTTTTCCGTAAACGCTGTTTTTAACGTCTTGTGACCGGCTGCCATTCATCACCGTCTGGGTCCCGTGCTAAAAATGGGAAAATATATATTTTAATACATACATTATTACATCTAATATAAGTTATTATGATTTAGTTCGTAAATTTTTATATATTCCTATACCATACAAAAGTTACGGATCTGCTTAGAAATAATCTTTTTATAACTATACTAGCTGTCCCCCGCGGTTTTACCCGCGTTCCCGTGGGATGTCACATGTATTATACATAAAAACCTTGCTCTTCAATCACTCTATCTATTAAAAAAATTTCATCAAAAAAGCATACATAGGAATATAGGGACAGAGAAAGCTACTTTGTTTTATACTATGTGGTGATAGTTGTCTAATCTATACTATATATACTAATATTATAAAGAGGAAAGATTTGTATGTTTGTTATTCTTTCACGTAAAAACTACTAAACGGATATGGATGACTTGGCACATAGATAGAGCATATCCTGAAATAACATATAGGATACTTTTTATCCCGGGAAAATGTGATATCCCTCGGGAACGCGGGTAAAACCGCGGGGGACAGCTATTAATGATGAATTTGCAGTTTTGAAAACTATTACACAGTGGCAAGGTACTTCATGCGCTAAACATATTTCGATCTGTGTCCTACCACTGTACTTAGAGCCTATTCTTTGGCGCTCTTATCGCTATCGAGCAAATCATGACTTACCAGAGTGAGATTGTAGTAAAATTCAAGTCTTTCCATAATAATAGTCAAACGCGAAGGTTAGAAAATTGACAGCACACACTTTAATACAGGAAGTATCAATAGAACACAGAAACTGAATTTTCAATGACTGAGTCATTATAATAACAATTGTTAATGTGTTATGAATTTGTGTTAAAATTAGAGCACTTGACAATTGTTCTATTACAAACGTTTAATAATAGAGGTCTTGCTACATTCAAACTAAATCCTTGTCATATGAATATTATGATTATCTATTATTGATGGTTCAGAAATAGTGATGTCATATCTACGATATAAAAATCTTTTTACCATCAGTAGTACACTTACGTTTCTCGTCGCGTCGCGGTGGTGGAGGACGTTTCTCGCGATCGTCGCGTCGAGGGCCTTCACGGTCGTCGCGTCTGGGGCCTTCGCGGTCGTCACGTCTGGGACCGTCGCGGTCGTCGCGTTTGGGGGCCTCGCGATCGTCACGTCTTAAAACAAAACATGTTATACATTTTTGAAACTATCATAGATATTTATATTCTACACATATGTTAAAACAGACCAGTTAAATTCATTGTCACATGACATCTGGGAAGCTTATTTATTGTCTATTAAATTTTGTAATTTTCTCAATAGTTTGTTGTATACTCTTAACAATGCCTTTTCAATATTGTCCACAATGATAAAGGTCATCTTTTGGAATGACAGCCTTGAGATAAACTAGAGTTGTTTAATAGTTGTACTGTTTGCAAAACCATCAATGAATACAACAGCATTATCAGAAGTAATGCGATAAAATACTTAATGTTAAATTCACAAAATCCTGACGTATTTCATAGTCTTAATATACACATCATATATGCATGAAATTTACTCCAATATTATAAAGATGTAGTATTTCTAAAAACCTTTACTGAAACAAAGCTACACTTAACCCGAGTGACATAGGCTACATAATAACCCTGGGATACATCAGATCACTCAGTGTGAAAGGGGGGAATGGTAGCTTGTACTGTATATGTGATTTCGTTACGTGTAACAAACCTTTCGTCTCTCCTAGGTGGGTCTCTATCGTCTCTCCTCGGCGGGTATCTGTCGCGGTACCCGTCTCTTTCGCCACCGCGTTCACCTCGTTCCCCGCCACGGTCGCGTTCGCCGCCGCGCTCACGATCGCCGCGGGGCGCGTCACGGAAGCGATCTTCGCGTGGCGCGTCTTTGTTTGTACGCCATGTTGATGAACGTTCCTGTGAAACGAAGCAGTAGTAGTATTATGGTATGATCACATATATACTGATTTCAGCGAAAGTGCTCAATAATTGTTACAATATTTAGATTATCTTATTTTTGGCCCAATATAGCAACAAAAACGTAATGGGATTACGTTTTACTTTTATTATAACTTAATATTGCTGAAAATTGGCACATGCTTAGACTATGGTATATTAGAAAATAAATTGTAAGGTTTGATGATTTGATTTTGTTTCTTGTGTACTTACTGCAGATGCTGGAGGCGGATCGGCAGGTCCGCGTCGCCAGCTTCCACCCTCTGGACCACTGGAACGACCTCCGTAACTTGGACGAGGCCTGATTCAAACAATTATTATGAGATAAATTTTTTGAAAATAAACGGTTAACTTTGGGGAGGTTTGATTTTGTATTATGCGTTGTATCGGCCACTTGTGAGGTGGACTTGTACCACCCTTAAGGTGAACATCTGTGGGTAAACAACGAGCGCTTCTGACATCTGCACTATGCAGTTCAGTTCCCTTCTAGATTATATGTGTTCACCACCTTTGGCTATATCATTATTTACGATGGTGAGTTTGACCACAATAAAATAATATTAAGTCACACTTTCGAATTTATTAATACCTAAAACAATGTTCCTTTTTTACCTTTCGCGCTCCGGTTCAGCTCTACCGGCTCTCCAACCGCCCTCATCCCTTGGTCTGTCATCTTTCGGGCCACGATCATCTCTGGGCCCGCGTTCCTCCCTCGGCGGACCACGCTCCTCTCTTGGTGGACGATCTTCGCGTGGTCGTTCTTCGCGCGGTCTTTCTTCACGGGGTCTCTCTTCGCGGGGTCGTTCTTCGCGGGGTTTTTCTTCGCGGGGTCTATCTTCTCGGGGCCTTTCTTCGCGTGGACGCTCCTCACGAGGACGATCTTCGCGGGGTCTGTGGGATGAAATATAAATTGTAAAACTATTGTTGCTTTGAAAGTCTTTATTAGCCATCTCCCAATATTAAACAGGGCTTCTTTTACCTTGGTAAATTGTCTTAGGGCTGACTGGCATTGAGTCAGTTTGAGTCCCCAAACTGACTCAATGCCAGTCAACAATAATATAAAAAAATATGAACTATGAATCATATAAGCAAGGACCAAATCTGATGTCCAGGCAGATGATAATAATTACCTTTCTTCCTTAAGTGGTGGGCGTTCATCTCGAGGACGACGTTCAGGCTCGTCTCGTGGCGGTCCTCGGCCTGAAACAAACAATTAAAGCACTTTAATCTTCTGAACGGCAAAAGAAGTACATGCTGGCAAACGAAACGCTGGGAAGACGACCTCTAGAGAGTAGCCGGCCCAGAGTGGACCTGGAATAGAAGGACAGAGAAAGATTGAAGACTTTAGGAAAGGCCTATGTCGAAGGGCAAGCTGTTTCTTTAATCGTCATTGTAAATAATATTGAAATATTTAGTTTAGTTAGTAACATATTGTAAAGGCTTATTTTATTTTCTAAATGGCAAAATGTTTGATTATCTTAAACGACACGGCGAATTTATATCAACACGAAAATACGTGGAGCAATTGCAGGACAGCAGGCATCATATAAGGAGGTACAGGAAACCGCAAATAACAGAAGGTTGTGGTGGAAGCTACTCTGTCAAGACCTCGGCTCGTAAATATAGAAGAATCTTTGTAAATGCATAAACAATAAGATTACCCCTATAATTTTTATCCAGGTGAAGATTATTAATCTAACATTTGAAAGTCCTAATGTGACATGTGGCGAACATTGTTTGGCGCTACAGCGTTATCAACCCGGGCAGTAATAATTTTTAGAAAAGAAACGTTAATATTACATCACCTTGGAATCTGATATTCAACACTTGGCTCTCTAGTCTTAAGTCACACTTTATAATGGTCGGTTTGTTAGACTTCTTGTAGAATGTTATAATAATATCACTCACTAGTACGCCAGGGCTCTGAAGACTTCTTCTCAGGTTCCTTGGGGTCTCCCTTCCTCCAGGCGGAGGGGGCAGCATCTTCTCTGCGCCAACTGGACCCGGTGGTGGTGACGGACGCCTTCTGGTCCTCAAGCTTACGTTGTACTGCCGCATCCTTTGCACGCGCCTTGGCTTCAACGCGTGCCAGCATTTCTTGGTGGTCCCTGGCAAAAGACATTTTTTGGTTATTTAGATATAATTTGGAATATATGTTGCTCTTGCTTCACTCTTAACCGACGATAGATGGTGGTAATTTACTACATTTAATTTAGTTGGGCACCAACTAATGAGGCGATAGCACCCGCGGCGCATGCACCATTCTAAGTATAAGTAGCTCTAGTATTTACGCTGTTTTTGAGAGCTGTGTTGTTAGTTGATGATGTGTCTATATTATAATGCGTCATTGCAACTTAAGCAACCATTTTGCAGGGTCCCGTACTAATAGTAAGTTGCAATTTAAAAATTTTATATGTATTTCATATTACTGTGTTCGTTATTCTGTTACTGCATCATTGTATAATGGTTTATAGAGATCACATACCAGCGAACATTTTCAATATAGGGACAGACGCACAGCACAAAATAATATGGGTTTCTTTTTTGCCATTTGACTACCGTTTCATAAAGAGTATATCAACTATGCAAGTAGAAATAGTTACGTCAATACCTGTCTTCTTTCTCTTTCTTCTCCCGCAGCGCTGCCAGTTGTTTTTTCTCACGTTCCTCGCGTTCTTCGCGCTCCTTCCTCTCTTCTTCTTCCTTGATGCGCTTAGCTTCTTCAGCCGCACGTTCTTCCAGACGATGTTTTTCTGCTAGCCACTGTTGATTGAAAATGAGCCTTAGTACTAAGATCTCAAAGTTTTTACCACAAAATTATGACTAACATAAATATATACATAATAGTACATAACTGCCTGTGAAGGTCAATTTGTCAATAAAGTATATACTCGTATATATAAGTGTAACAGAATCTGAAGGATAACAGTAATGGTGACCAATTAGGCATTTGATAGGTACTGCAGAGTGTGAGTATGTCATAGTAAAAGTAATCAAAGATTATAGAAGTTATTATAATAAATGAATAGCATTGTACGATAAGATTTGAACGCATGTCAACACAGGGCTGACCTACGACGCAGTCCGTCTACTTCTCTACCTCTGAGGCCTACCATCTCAAACTATTAAGGAATTAGAAATGGGATTTAATTTCAGAGGCCTATTATGTTTTCTCATACAATTTTCCGATATTTTATCTTTATAGCTACCATAGACCATACAACCACCAAAAAAGTTTCTGAAGTTTGTTAAAAAATACTAGTTTATTTTGTAGCCCAAATGGTACATATTTAAACAAGATAGCATCAAACAACTTTTTTTGTATATATTTTATCAAAACCACACAATATCCGAAGTTTACAGTATCCTAGAAAAAGTGTCGTACCCTGACTTTTTGTCACAAAGGGTGACTTCGGCTCGGGCCCTATAAAATAAGTAGGGGTCGGTACCTCCTGCCTTCTCTTCTCGACCCTCTGCACGCGCCGCTCGGCGCGCCGCTTCTCGCGCTCGACGGCCAGCTTCTCCTGGAAGGCGGCGAGGCGCGCGTGGTGCGCGGCGCCGCGCGACGCCTGCAGGCGCTCCGTGAACTCGTCCTTGTGCACCGCCATGCGCGACAGCCGGGTCGCCGTCTCCACGTCGCGGCTGCGGGCCTCTGCGCACATAGGAACACCAATATGTTATGGAAAAACAATATTGTGGAGCTTATCGTACAAATTTGAGGGCGCTAATCATACTTCGAAGTTAAAACCATGAAAACGATTTCACTATTTCTGAAATTTTCTGTGTAAACTTGCATGGTTGGTCAAGTTTAAAGTCATCTAATCCTTACATGCCTCCAAAGCTAGTTTTAAAGGTTGTTTTTTTAGGTAAAGTAACACTAATTTACTGTTCTGGAAGTTATTACGTCAAGAGGATTAAAAAAATATAAAAGACTATAATATTTCACATGTACGATAAGATTTGAACGCATGTCAACATATGGCTGACCTACGACGCAGTCCGTCTATTTCTCTACCTCTGAGGCCTACCATCTCAAGCTATTTAAGAGTTAGAAATGGGATTTATTTTCAGAGGCCTATTATTTAATTTCAATGGGACTATTCATTTAAATGTGTTTATGTATAGCTGCTAAACTTAGGACAATGGGAATGGTCAGTGTATGACTCACCAATCAGTTGTTGAATGCGCTCCTTCTCTTGTTGTTCCCAGAAGGCCTTGTCCTGCACTTGCTTCTCTTCCAAGCTCTTCTGAAGCAAGGGAATCTCTTCCAAACGCTTGGCACGCTCGAAGTAGTCCACCTTGAGGTATTTCATTATAATTTAACAACAAGTTAAATGGAATTATTTGTAAAAATAAAGACTATGTAAATGAAATAGAAATAGTTAAAAATAATTATAAATTTAGTGTGAATGTATAGGCTCGTAGTCTTGCCTTTCAAGTGGAACTGTTGGAACACTCCATCCGGTGCTTAGTGACAGATTCACAACTTGAGGATGGCACCAACATGATTACTACAAAGTATTCCCATGCTAATTTGCAGTCCATTCCGTAATTAGTAGTAAGTAACAACTCTATGCCTTATTTTAAAACTGTAAGGTGCTGTGGATTTTGTAACTTTAATAAAAAAAAAATAATGACATACCTTCTTCTCCTGTGATTTCAGCCTGGCTTGAAGTTCGCGACGCTCCTTCATTAGTTCCTCAGCCTCGCGCTGGGCGATGGCTTCAGCGTCCATTTTCTTGAGCTCCTGTTTAAATGTTATTTCATACTTTAACAATGAGTTATCATTAATTTGATTTTACATTTTCCACAGGAAATAAACAAAATTGCGTAAGCATCACATATTTTGTGAAATTCGTGGTAGTCCAGTTAAAATGTATGTACAAACCCCCGCTGCCTTTACGGTAAAAATACCGTGAGGCAAAGGACTAATCTAGTAATTTCAACTTGAGACGCAAAAACGAAAGGATTTGGATTTTGTATGATATAAGATATATCCCTTAGAGCTGCGGAAGACAGCTAGTACTGTATAATTTTGTACGAAAACTTGGCGAGATGATGATGTTATCGACGTACCTTCTCATCAAGCTTCTGCAACATCTTCTGTCCGTGCGCAGTTTGCGAGATGTGCGCCATACGCTCTCGCAAGTGCCGCTCGCGCATGGCGGCCAGCTCCGACTCGTGGCGCTTCTTCTCGCGCTCCTCGCGCTCCGCCTCCTGCCGACGCGCCTCGGCCGCGGCTGCGATGCGGAACTGCTCCTCTTGGCGCCTGGTAATAATGTTTACTTTAATATTTAGCTACGAGGGGACAGTAATATAATTTTCTTGTTTTAATAAATAAGTACATGGATATTTATTTTTAAATTATCCAAGCAACAACATGTAGCAAACTAATCCTTATAACTGCCTGACCCAACTTAACTATAAGATGGTAATAAGGCACTGTAGTATTTTTACGCCAAATAGACAGACAGTCCACCTGATGGTAAGTTCTTACCTCCGCCTATAAACATTTGTAATATTGGGGGTGTTGCCAATGCAATGGTATTTTGTTTTGGGGAGCAGCAGCGGATATAGAATCAATATTTATTATACAAAAAAGAGCAATTCGTGCAATTTACAGTATGGGTCCCCGTGAATCATTAAGAGATTTATTTAGGGAAATAAATATAATGACATTACCTTCACTATATATTTATGAAAATATAATGTTTATACGTAGAAACATAGGAACGTTTGAGTCAAAATTAGATATTCATAGTATAAATACAAGACAAAGGGAGAAGTTAGTTGTTCCATACTTTAGACTAACTAAAGTTAACAAGTCATTTCTTGGTAATTGTGTTCGATTTTATAATAAGATACCGCTTTCAATAACCAAAATGTCTGATCATAAATTTAAAAATTATATTAGGAAAGTTTTGAAAGAAAAAGCGTATTACAAGGTAGTTCATTATATTGAAGATAAAAATGTATGGAAATAGCTGCTCTCTGCACAGTGCACCTCTAAATCTCTTGTTTAAGTTGTAAGTACCTAATTATTGTTATTTTCTATTTTGCAGTCTTGTCATATTTTTATTTGTTTTGTTTTTTTTTTTTTTTTCATGTTACCTATTATAAGTATTTTGTAATTGCTAAATATAAAATTATGTAAAATTGAAATTATAAAATAGCCAAAAAGTCAGAATAGATAAAAATTTATATAACAAATAAAAAAGAATGTAACCTTGCTGAGTTTCTTGCCGGTTCTTCTCAGTTGAAGGCTGACTTCCGAACCGGTTGTAGCTTCAGTAACTTTAAATTTGACCTTCATAAGTGCCCTCCGAAGGCCTAAACTGAATAAATGGTTTTGAATTTTGAATTTTTGAAAGTTGTCGACTCTTAAGACGATAAGGTATTTAATCTCATGTACCTGTAATTTCACTGGCCCCCTTACCTTTCTAACCGTAACACAGTAAGTGCACTACTGGTTCACGGTGGAAATGGGTAAGGTGGTAGTACTTCCCTGGACGAAATCTGGTCTAAGAAGTCTACTACTTAAAACTTTAAATTGTGTGTTTATGTATGATAAGATTTGAACGCATGCCAACACAGGCTGACCTACGACGCAGTCCATCAATTGTTCTTCCTCTGAGGCCTACCATCTCAAACTATGTGCAGAGTGAGAAATGGGATTTAATGTCAGAGGACCAATCATTAGCCCTGTTGCATCTAATGGCAGTAATCCCCATTTGATCAATTTAAAGTATGTGTCTTGATTATTAAAAGCCCTTCAAAGCCTTGAGTAACACACAATTATATGGATTTAGGATTTAATACACACTATTATAGTGCCATACTCTTAATATACATTGGTATACACACACTTACCCTTACACACACATTTATGTTATTATACAGGCTAGGCTTAGTTTGGACTCCAAATCTCCCACAAGTTGCGAATTTTTCCTAATCCTCTTGACAACTTCAGCTTAGGTATTATGTAATTAGTGTATAAATAAAGAGCGATTATAATGACCTGAGCTCCTCCTCCTCGCGCACGGTGTTGAGGCGCTCGATGTACTCCTTGCGCTCCTCGATGATCTTGTGGCGCTGCAGCACGCGGTGGTGCTCGGCGTGCTTGTTCTCGTGGTAGTGCTGCACCATGTGCGCGCGCGCGCGCTCGCGCTCCTGCCGCCGCCGCGCCGGGAACAGCGCGCCCACCGCGCGCGTCAGCACGGCCGCCGCCAGCACCAGCTGCTCGCGCACCTGCTCGGCCGGCGTGGCCTGCAGGATGGCGCCGCCGCACGCCTCGTCGGCCGTGGAGCACCACTCGCCGCCACCCGCCTCCACTCCGAAGTGGACGCATCTGAATAATACATTTTATGTTCATATATTTGCTAAAATTGCTTGCTTTACAGCTATAGTTTTCCATATCAATTAGCAGGAACTGACGAAATGAATTTGAAATTTAAAACATTTGCTTTTCAATCCATTTCTTCCATTCCTCATCCATTGATTAATCAATGCTTATTTAAAGGACAAGAGCATACAAAAAAGACTCACTTGTGGGCATGGTCGACGCGTATTTGCATATCATTATGACGCACGCAGTCGACGAGCAGACGCTCCAGGTGGAACAGGTCATCGGTGCCTGCCAACTCTAGGAGCCGCGAGAACTGCACGCACGCGTAGCACTGGGCCACCTGACGTATCAGACGTACCAGCGCCACGTCGCTTAGGGCCGTCGTGTACTGAGCGAGCGGGGAGTCTGAGAAAAATATACATGATTGAAGTAGCTGCCTGGAGATTTCCCGGTATCACCGGGATGAAAAGTACAAAACACAATGTTCAGTTGAAAAATTGCAAAATTAATGTAAATGTACCTTGTTTCAGTAATAAATATACACAAATAAACTTAAGTATTCCCAAAACATGAGAACATGGTATAATATTATATGTATAGATAGGGCTATTTAGACAATTCGATTATATTTAAGGTTTCGAAAAATAGGGTAATCGGATGGGGTACTTACTAGGTTCCTCTTGCAGTGCCTTGACGACGCTCTGCACATTGAGACAGATGGTTAGCGGGTCAAACTCCACCTCCAGCCAAGAGTATAGTTGCTGCAGCTGCGGCGACGCTAGCGCCACCACGTTCAGACGAACCACATCTGGACAAAAATAAATAATGTTACAAATTATTACTAGCTGTCCCCCACGGTTTCCCCGCGTTTAACAATATCATAAATAGCCTATAACCATCTACGAAAACATCCGCGTCAATTGGTAGCAGTCCCATCCTAATATGTTCAGTAGTTTTGAGGTGATGGTACTATTTTCTTTTTATATACAGACAATAAGTAATTATATCCTAGGACATTCTGCACAAACAAGGAAACAATTTTTTTGCATTTTCCTGTATTGAAGAGTAAGGTCCTCTTAGGTGTTTTAAGTTTGTGATGACATAAATTAACACAGACTGCGCATGTGTAGCACCGCCTGTCGCGTCAAGCCTTCTGCTATTATTTACCTCCGAGGCCACCTTCACATAACCGTAGGTAAGTTAGTAAAGGGATTAATGTCGGAGGATAGGTTATATGTTAAACATCTTGTACTAAGATCATACAGTTACAAAATATATTACTATAAAAGAATGGCAGATAAATAAACTGACAATAGCCTTTTGTTATTTATATTGTAAGGCAAGAAGCAACAAAGTAATAATAATTATTATCTTGTAACTTATTTGTAACAACAAGGGCATAAAATTAATAATAATAATTATTAAGGCATTTTAATTTATATGTTATTTTAAATTATTTTTAATAACATTCTACAGGCCAGGAGGCTAAACAAATATACAGTTACCTTTCAACAAGCTGGCCCTTGTTGGTGGTTGAGCCAAACCCAACAATACGGCTAATCTCTGTGCCTTCTCAACAGGACTTTTGTCCGTCTCTACGAAACGATCAAACTCCGGGTGTAAGGAGGGAAGTGGCACAGATAGTACTGCTACTAGCACTCGGCAGGCCATTCTGTGGGGGAAATTATATTTCAACATCTGACCACATAGAATACAATTACAAAGCTGGTGCCTATTGCAACACACTGTTTCAAGGCTTAGAGACAGATTTTCAAAAAATCTCCTTAGGTTTCGACAGCAAATGCTCCACCAACTTTTATGCCAAGTACATATATAGTTATTGCTATTTATAAACTGTACGATAAGATTTGAACGCATGTCAACACACGGCTGACCTACGACGCAGTCCGTCTACTTCTCTACCTCTGAGGCCTACCATCTCAAGCTATTTAAGAGTTAGAAATGGGATTTAATTTCAGAGGCCATATAAGATTGTCCAATATAAAATCAATTTATAATGTAGAACAGAGTTATCTGACACTTGTGGAATAGACAAAATTAATTTTGTATACTTACGTCACTAGTTGTAACTTTTACTGGCTACAGATATAGACACTTACTTCTGCAATTCCTCCTGAGTGATATTTTTCTTCATCTCCCTGGACAATTGGAACAGCTTCAGCAGTGCTGCCGCATGGAACAGGCAATGTCCAGCCTTCCAGAACACGAGAGCTAGCTTTCCATAGTAGTTAGCCATTGTTTTGGCCACTGGTGTCTTTTTGGACATGTTCATTAAGTTGTGGATGTCCTCAATTGCTTTGTAGGCTTCCTGTTATGAAATTGGGAGTTTTAAGATAGTACTGTGAGGTTATATTTACAATAGGGAATAAAAATATTGAATTAAAGGTAATGAATAAAATGTATGATAAGATTTGAACGCATGTCAACACATGGCTGACCTACGACGCAGTCCGTCGATATTCTCTACCTCTGAGGCCTACCATATCCAACTAATGAAGAGTTACATATGGGATTTAATTTCAGAGGCCTGTCCAATGTCTCCTATACACACTTGCCGGGACTGCCCAAGCTCCTGAATGCTGTTATATTATTATACTTATTTGTTCTTAAAAGATAATACAATAATAAACAGATACAGCACTAAAGGGTATATGGCAGAGCGCATACAGACGTAAGTATTTTGTTTGATTACAAGTGTCACTTACATAAATATGAAAACACAAACCTGCCATAGCTCCATCTGTATAGCACTGTCAAGCTGGAACAGTCTGGTCTCCAAGTTAAGTTGCTGTGTCTCAGGCTTTGAGATACTGACATTTCCAGTTTGAATCTGTTATTATAAAAAATAAATCATGACACTTAGTACCGTATGTTAATATGCGGTAGATGTAACAAATAAACTGTTATTAGGGCCTTTTTTCAGGTTTACCTTTTACTTAGGTCCAGTTTAATATATTCACTTGTTAAATGACCTTCGAAATTTGTTAAGAGATGACTTGAAGCTCTAATTCATCTTCTACTACTTGCCATAGACATAGCTAGTGTTTTCTTATAAATAAATGTATGATAAGATTTGAACGCATGCCAACACACGGCTGACCTACGACGCAGTCCGTCTACTACTCTACCTCTGAGGGCTACCATCTCAAACTATTAAGGAATTAGAAATGGGATTTTATCAGAGGCTCTTTTATAACATCAACACAAAAAATTATGTAATCACTTACCGTAGGCTTACGGATATCTTCAAGATGTTTCCTCAGTTTGTCACATAGTTTCCTGAACTCGGTCTTGCGCGAGTACTTGAGACAGAACTGGAAGGCCATGCGCGCGATGTCGTGGTACAAAGTCTCCACATGGGCATTGGTACGGAGCAGCTCCAAGCATTGGCAGTAGGATTCCCAGAGGAATTTCACCTATTGAAAATATTTTGAAATTAATAATAAAAAGTGCTAATATCACAGAATAAATTATAGTTCAATTAAAAACCATCTTGATGAAGTGATTCTAAATTATTCTAGGGAAAAAATTGTATGATAAGATTTGAACGCATGTCAACACAGGGCTGACCTACGACGCAGTCCGTCTACTAGTCTACCTCTGAGGCCTACCATCTCAAACTATTAAGGAATTAGAAATGGGATTTAATGTCAGAGGAATTTATATAGAGTATCTTTTAACAATCATAGATGTAAAAGTGCCGATGGCAGCCGTCGAGTCGAAAATGTCACCTGGGTATAGTGACATGCAGAAATCCTATAATTTCTACATATTTATTGTGTAGATTCTTATAATTTTTTTATTTAGGATATGATTAAATTAGTATGGAATTTAGTAAAGCTTTATTATCACAATATCTTATGATGCAGTACTAAAAAAATTAAAAATGATAGCTAAGAAAACAAATTAAGAACATATGTGTATAAAAGAGAATATTTGTGATACATAAAGGCAGTAAAATAATATTAAATAGAGCTTACCCATGGTGTAAGAATAGTTCTATCCGATCGATCTTGAGCGTCTTCCCCAGAGACAGCACTCAAGAGTATACTTTCAGGAGTGGCCAAGTTGTCCAAATCATCTGTGTCAATGACAGCTTGAGTGGATTGTGCTCTGGCTGCTTCAGTACGCTCCTCGGCCATACGTAAGTAGCCTCTGGGTGACATAATTTATTATTGGGTTATAAACCATTTGAATTGTTGGATGTACTTTGAACTTTTGAATTTTTGTAACTAACCTACATGATAGCTTGTTGTGCAATAATACCAAATAATTCTACAAGTAACTATAATTTATTTCATGTCATTTTTTATATAAAGTTGCAACATTGATTGCAAATATCACCTTTATTTTTAAATTTCTGTTTAAGTAACATATATCTAATTGTGTATGATAAGATTTGAATGCATGCCAACACAGGCTGACCTACAATGCAGTCCATCAATTGTTCTTCCTCTGAGGCCTACCATCTCAAACTATGTACAGAGTGAGAAATGGGATTTAATGTCAGAGGACCAATCATTAACCATGTTACACCAAATGGCAGAAATCCCCAATTGATCAATTTAAAGTATAAATTAATCCCTTCAACATTTGAGTATCAAACAAACCCATTTTTTTCATTTAGGATTTATTACACTAGTGGTCGCATGGTAGTCAAAATTCAACAGTAATGCTTTATTCTTAAAGTTATAACTTTATTGAGTTTTTTTTGCCAGAGTATAACCTCCTTAATCATTACATAGATCTTTTTTTTAATACTATTTACTGTTTGACATTGGCAGAATCAATTTATTGTATTTATAATGCAAAAATACATATTAATGTATGCTTTCAGTACTACTTCTCCTTTTAGACTATAACTATGCTAATTCTTATACTGCATGCGTGCCATATGCTATAGGGGTACAACATTTTCTCTTGGCATATAAATATATAGATATGATTGAAGTTACCTTATAACCTGTTCCAGAGACCCAACATTCACCGACTGAAACATGTTCCTGTACTGAAACAGGCCTTCCTTTGCAATATGAGATTTGCGCAGGTCGACACAAAGCTCCAGGTATTTGAACATGATCGGCTCCAGAACAGACTCGGACCAGTTGTATGCCCATTTCTTGTTGCGGAACACCTCTTGCAAGGTGTCGAGGGCACGTGCCGGTTTCTCCAAGTCCATAAACTCTGTGAGGTGGGGTTTTTATGATAAAATCAGGATTCATTGCATTGCTACACTGTGTATGTTATTGTTTTAACTAATTCTCTAGCTTCAAAATAAATAAATAACTATCTATATCTACATTTCATTTCTTTATCATGTAAAAGTAATTCAGTATCCTGGGACATTCTTCACAAATGGTAATCTGATCCCAAACAATGGAACTCATAACTGATATACTACATAAAAATAAACTAAATACATTAGTAGAGGTATAATAAACATATGTTTAGTTTTAGAATGTAATGGAAATGTTATTTACTTATTTAAATGTGTTGTAATAGACATTTAGCTTAAAAATAAGTGTAGTTCCAGATTATATAAAAATACGTCTTTTAGATTCAGTAGAGTATTCTTTGGAATTCCTCAGGTTCAGATTTGGGTAAGCATTGGAAACTCACTTGCAAGCACACTTTGCAAGCCACCCCGTTTCCGTGCAAGATTAGGGTCATTAATAGTTATTAGCTTAGAATAATTATATGATGATCTTAAAAAAATAATTTAATTTCAACTTATTCTGTAGATATGGGATTTGCCATATAGTGAGTCACCGGCTGCATTCTCATATTCTCTCACTATTGGTAGGGAATATAGAGTCAGTTTCAAGCCATATGGCTTTTTATTAATAAAGGCATCATTCATAATTTTTTTTGGTTATGATTAGTTTACGTAATCATATTTATAACTAATATTGATATATATCGCTTGATTAATTTAAGGGGACGACCGTGAGCTGGTTTCCAAGAAATCAGAAGGTTACTTCAAGGATAATTTCATTGGAAAGGCTATGCCATCCTGCGGAATGTGCAACGTGGTACGATAGGAAATTAGCCACTAACCATTGGCCCGTTTGAGGGCATTTTCCGGCCTTTGACCGTATCTCGCCATGTTTATTTTGCACTATTCACTTCATTAACACAAATTTGGGCCTCTAAAATAGTGTGGAAGAATAAACTTAATTATTTCTTCCCGTAACCGGCCTGTCACCAATGGGCGAAATCAAAATGGCTGACAATGAATGATTTAGTGTTGCCCGTAGACAGGCGTTCTCTGTCTACAGTGTGGCCATTGCCACTCATTTTATGACTGACTATCATGCTGCTACATACAACTTTAGAACATTAATAAAAATACTTAGTACTTCAAACGATTGATTGAATAAATTAAGCGATAAACCATGATTGCAAAGTATATCCAAACACCATGGGGCTGATATTTTTTATGTTTTATAATAATATGATGACAAAGTTTGTGCTACAGATTGGGATCTTTTATTTTATTTTATTAAAATAACATGAACGCAGATGTGACGAATAAATGCGTAGTAGCTAATAATAGTGGTTTTGTCTTACGGCGAAAATTAATATGCGATCCCGATCGAAAATCCATGGATTGATGAACCTTTTGACAGTAATGTCAAAATTCTACTTCAATCTTGCGATTTTAGATCGGAATCGTTTATTCATTTTGGCCGTTAGAATCTGAACCCTATAAAACCGAATGTCACAAAATACACCTTTCTATGACATTGCTATATCAAAAGGGGTTTCATACTTTAGAAGTTAATCGACACACGAGGTGATTATTTGGCTTTCTGGTTAGATATAATGTTAATAATAGTTTATTGAAAATGTAGAAAAAAACTCTGTAGCTCTTAAACTAAATTAATCTGTATCAAGATACCCTCACTATCACGTTTCAGATAGTGAGATCAATTTTTACCTTGAACAAAACGTGTCTGTTTATTCTGTTTTGCCGTGTTAATGCTTATTAACAAAGAGTTATTACATAAAAGTTACAACAGGAGAAGCACGTAAAAGAAATGCTTAGTTTGGGATCACTGGTGCCTGTATGCACTGTGTCTGTATTAAAGGTATGTATATGTAAAAAAGGCTATCATATATTAAACTAGATATATAGATGACTAAATTTAGATACTGGATGTAGGTAACTACCACCAAATAAGTAACTCTAGTTGTGTCTTCAGTGTCAATGTTTCGGTGTCCACCGTATGTTGGTATTTTTAAAGTATTTATTGTATTATTCTCACACAGTAAATAAAAACGAGGAAAGTAGACGTTAACCTAACATAGTAAAAACAAACTTCATTTTTAATTTTATTTAATTTGAAACAATAACAACTGATATTCTTAATTTATAATAGAATTGAAAACTGTAGAAAAACAATATCTTCAAGGCTTTTAACTTCAAAGAAGCAGGCGCGGGTATACGTACTAACCACATTCCAAAATACAATATATATTATTTAGGTATTAAGGTGACAAGCACTGTTTAGAAGAGAATCACGTTCAGAAACCTCTGCACGGGAATCTCCACGAGGACTGTGAGCGGTATTGCCAGAAGATATGTTATAACACTAGTCGCCAACCAATCGATGAACTGAAAATAAAGTAAATTTCGTTTTAATTGGGTTTATTGGGGATACTTAACATTGTTAAGGCTCCTATAGTCCCCAATGCCGGGTCAGGGTATATGATGGAATGGAAGGACCAAAAGTGCGAATTCGTGGACTTCAAATACGACAATGTTTGAGGTGGAGAACTCGTACCTAAGTATTGAATGAACTTAATTATCTGGAAGCCTATTTCATAATAGATTGATCGTTTGGCGCGCGAACAGTGAGGGACCACAGTCGTAGTGCCGTCAATGTATTGCTAAATTGACTGAAGATACGATTCCCAGAGCATCACACAATTCGAATCACTCGATTGTTGGTTGGAGCGTTTACCACAGAACCCCTTCCATATTATGATATATCAGTATATTATAGTTTTAGGGCAGATTTTGTGGACGTGGACATAGAAGTTATAATGGACCTAGTTGTCCCCCGCGTTCCTGAGGGATGTTACATTTTTCCCGGGTAAAACTATCTTATGTCATAATCCAGGTTATAACCTATTTATGTGCCAAGTTTAATCAAAATCTGTTTAGTAGTTTTTGCATGACATCATATGATACATCCATACATACATCGACCCTCACAAACACATTATATAATGACAGTCCATTTTAATTAGTAATGCTTTGACAACTTGGTGCAAACAAGTATACATCCTCGCTATCCTCTTTTGTAGCCTCTTGGGACACCTTAGAGATATCTGAGGTAACCGTCACCACTACTACCAAACATAAATTTTATCGGTCGATATAAATAGATACAATAAAAAAAAGTTTGCCATAGACAAAATATGCATGACCTCCATTACTAGCGACAAGATATGATGGCCTATTTGACTTTAAAGAATGTCACTGAAAAATCAGTTTTAATGTTCTTGAAATAAAGTGCATCTTTACATTCAATAGTTAATCGTGTGATGTTAAAAAGATAAATTTTATTCTAAAGCATTAAGGGTTATTTTTCCTATGACATTCTGAAACGTCTAAACTGCCATCTTAGCGTGTCACTAGTTTATTAAGTCTTTGTCTTGAGTTATATTAGATACTTACATTATCAAGATACGAGAAGCCGTATACATAAGGTCTGGCTGCAATGACCAGATTTACGAACCAGTGTAACAACATGACCGCTAGAGACATACGACCCATCGCGTGCCACCCAGTCCAACCGTAGAGTCTTCTGAGAGGACCTGAAAATGGAATCACATTGGGAAGGCCATTCAAGTTAACAGAATAGTCATAAATAAAAAAAAAAAGTTTAGTACATAGGTTTGGGCCGACAACAGGCAGACGATCCACCGGTAAGTGGTCATCGCCACTTTGGGACATTTGCAACACCTAGGGGAACGCCAAATGCGTTGTCATGCCTGAGACCTGAAGTTGTTAAGTCTTATGTGCCAATAATTTAGGTTTAATTTTAGTTACAGGTGTGTTGGTGATCGAAATGAGGAGGTGTTACTCTGGTGGATGCTTCTGCCCCTATGTATTTTCTTACGACACCTATGGGATTAGATTTGGGTCGGTCCTATTATATTCCGGACTACACTTAAATATTATAAATGTATTTGTCAGTAAGCCTGACCCTCAAGCTAATTGTCTCTCAGTGGGATCTCAGGAAGAGCTAAGTAACTGATTCTAGAGCAATCTCTAGGAGCTGGCCATATCTGTTGGAGAACTGGTGACCTGTTTGGCCGACGTGGGCCACATCATAGTTCACTTTCCGTTGTGAGTGTGGGTCGCCATTTCCCTAGATGGACCGAGGATATGTGGAACAAGCTAAAGACCGTACACACGCGGGAAGTGGAGGTCTTTGTCATAATGTTGACGTCTATTGGCTTATATTGTTTTTAGCAGTCTAAAACTAAGGAGGTTTAAAGCTTACCTCACCTAAGTACAAATCAAATTAACAAATCTATCTTCTTATTAATAATACTTTAACTGTTTTTGGTGTGACCAGTGTTCGATGGTCAATAAGTATCATATCCAAATTATCCATTTTCAAATTTTCAATCCAAACAGTTTGGTTGTTTAGCTCTCACCAAAACTAACTAACATACATATAGACAGGCATACAGACAAGCAGACTGACAAATTGTTTACTCACCTTCAATATTGATTAATCCAAAAAGCATAACTGCGTCTATTAATACATAGACACATCGGTCAATACCGACATACGCTGCAACGAAAAGAGGTGATGTTATGTCTCGTACATAAGTTCCCATGAACCCCCATATAATGGTCATGGGGAGGCCTAAATAGGTAAATAGCACCAACCACTGGAAAAAATGTACATCAGTTTTTATTACATCATAATTTCAACAAATACAATTTTGTTATTTTTGAGGTGAAATCTTCATTTTCTTGGGATGGGTATAAAATTTTAAACTCGCGTCAGGACACGTGACCTGATCAAAAATTCGTAAGACGAAAAATGCACAACGTTAATGTCCAAGTTTTCACTTTTGTCGGCACTCCCGGAGTGCAACCCGTTGTTTTTTTATACCACATGTACCGACAAACAAGCAGACGTTCCACCTGATAGTAAGTGGTCACCGCCGCCTATAGACATTTGCAACATTCAGGGCATCGCCAATGCGTTGTCGACCCTGAGACGTGAAGTTGTTAAATCTCATGTGCCTGTCATTTCAACGGCTTCCTTACCTTTCTAACCGAAACACAGTAATGCAAGTGCACTACTGCTTCACGGCGGAAATGGGTAAGGTGGTTATACTATGCTTAGTTAGTACAAACTCACTTTGTGATCAGCTCCGTTAAATTTCTTCTTTTGCAGTTCATAGTGTAAATGTGCCATAGTCAAGCCAATGAAACATGATGGTAGAGTTGCCCACGTTGAGTTGTAGAAATGTGAGAATGATGTACTGCCTTTGAAGAAATTTAGTACATTCCTGTTACAAAATAAAAATTTAAATATCAAATTATAATAATAGAAGCGATTTGTGGTTTAGTATCTACCTTTGTTCAGTTCGTAGGGTTACCGATGGGGAAGGTACAATTGGCAACCGATTATATTATTTATTAACTGACTTCAAAAAAAAAGGAGATGGTGCGCATACTCCTTGCTGAGTTGGAGGACCGATTTGTGGCAATTATGTACCTCCTTTCTTTTTCTAAACTTTTTTGGTGTGTTATTTTTCCTTTTGTCACAAATAAATTTGTTTCTTTCTTTATTTGTAGTATAGCTAAATTTGAGTGTGTAACAATCAGCAAATTCATAACAGGCCAGTTGGCTTGGTGATTAGAGACCCTGACTGCCACGCCGCAGGCCGTGTGTTCGATTCCCATCCAGGTCAAACATTTGTGTTTGTTCTGTCTGGATGTAAATACTTTTATGAGTATGTGTTTAAAGAAGTATAAAGCATATCAGTAACCTGGTTTCCATAGTACAAGCTCCACTTACTTTGGAATCAGATGACCGTGTGTAATAAATGTCTAGGACACGATATTTATTTCTTTTTTATATGTATAACTTTCCTTGGTATTTAGACTTCAAGGTTATAGTTATTAAACCCGTTGTAACTTTTTAATGTATGTTTGTAATGTATACAAAAGATAGTTCGAGCACACGTTGCTCATTTCAACAGATTATTGCTATAAATCCTTCAATATATGTGTGTATTTAATAATCATAAAATAAAACATTATATTATAAATAATTAAATCACAAATATTTACAAATAAAACACTAATAGTAACGGTAAAAAGAAAATATTCTCATGTGAAATTGTTATGACCATATATGAGGTGGCATACAACCACGGCTATCCTCTGAACATCACTATGAACAGGTATTAAATACTTTAAAATATATTATGTGTGAGTTTTTTATTTAATAGACAATAAATATTGGATAGTTTGTATATAACAATTTCACATGAGAATATTTTCTTGTTTATATGTAGTATATCAGTTACCTGGTAGCCATACTACAAGCAGTACACTCTGCTTAACTTGGGATCAGGTAACCATGTGTTAAGAATGTCTTGGGATATTTATATTTATTTATATCACTTACTCAGGTGTCGTAAGGTAAATCATCGACTTGTATTCAAATATGTAAGATATGCATGCATTAAACAACGATGACACGAGGATCATAGCTGGGTAGACAGTGAGAGCACGACTTCGCAGCCACCCAGATAGCGTTAGGAAGCAAGTCAGAATGTATAGATGCATGTCGACTGCTACGAACCTGTAAGACATTTATTCATTACTAGCTGTCCCCCGCAGTGGCGTAGCTAGGTAAACCAAAGGCCCGGGGGCAAAAAAATTGTAGGGCCCCAACTAAACTATTTAAAATCGTTTGTCCCCCAGCCGAAGCTTGGGGCACTGCCCCGTCTAGCCCTCCGGTAGCTACGCCACTGGTTCTCCGCGGTTTTACCCGCGTTTATCGATCTATACTAATATTATAAAGAAGAAAGATTTGTATGTAAGTATGTTTGTTACTCTTTCACACAAAAACTACTTAACGGATATGGATGAAACTTGGCATATAGATAGAGCATATCCTGGAATAACATATAGGCTACTTTTTATCCCGGGAAAATGTGATATACCTCGGGAACGCGGGTAAAACCGCGAGGGACAGTTATTTATTATATAGCATATAACCGTCTAACAAAGATTCCGCGTCGAATGATAGAAGTCCCATCCCGATATGTTCAGTAGTTTGAGGTGATGGTGCGTCAAAGGAACCCTATTTTCCTAATATAGAAGATAAGATATACAAAGAATATATATTACATATAACTTGGGTGAAGCAATAATTCTTGAATATATTTTTGCTACATTTAGCGCCAAACAGATAGACGGTCCACCTGATGGTAAGTGGTCACCACCACCTTTAGAGAATCGCAATACCAGGGGCATCGCCAATGCGTTGTCGACCCTGAGACGCGAAGTTGTTAAGTTTCGTGTGTCCGTAATTTATATCTTCTAATCTACTATTTATATCTTTTGTGGATTTCATTTAATTCATGAAAATTGTTTTTTAATTCGCACACTCAGTACGATAAGGGCTTAACTCAAAATTTTGCGAAATAGAGTTACGATCATAGAGAGACTTAACAAAGTACGCTCTATCCGATGAATAGTAAAACATAGTCAATTTAATGATAGAATAAGCATTTCGATACTTCAGCCGCTTTAACACCGGGACCCACCCTCCCCGCTCAGAGCAAAAGTGACCCAATCAGAGATGTGCCAAATGTGTTTTTTTAAGTTAAGCCCATATCGTTCTGAGGGTGCATTCGTAAATTGTTCTGCTAGATTAAAGAAACAATCTTACCAGGTAGGTGCAATGCAACTGTCATTAATATCAACAATGTTGTTGACATAAAATACATGGGACCAAAATTTATTTTCACAAACTTTGCTCTCTTTACCAATGAGAGGGGATATGAGAGGACCCTCGCGTGCGTAAGGCCACCATGTTGCTGCATATCCAATCAGAAACAGGCATATGGGAGTCATTCTGGAAAGAAATCATAATATTACAACAAAAATCTAATCAAATAATGCGGAAGAAAGTAGCATCTTTTAAGCTGAGATTGCTGGGAAGTTCTAACAAGTTGCTGAAAGCTCTGGCTGGCAGATTTGATAATGTTCTGCAGAACCATTGGGTGTCAACCCTGATAAACCATGCCCAGTAGTTTTTATATATTAATTGATAATTTTTTGTGTGTTTTTTTAATGTATTTATTTCATAACTTTTACATGTGTAGGAAGTTTCCAATAATGGAACCTTGTTGCATTAATTAAATAATTTTAATTTTGATTTAATCTTTAAGCTGCAGTAATAGTATTAAGATACTATCTTCAAAGATGGATGGTGGTGGGGAATTTTTTTACCACCTTGAAAACCAAGTTGAAAATCTGTCGCCAAACAACTTTCGGTGTATGACAGATGGGCTGTCCTTCTAGGCTTTATTTGGCTACATCATTATTTACCATGGTGTGATTGTGGTAAAACACAATCCTATAAGTACACGGTAAAGGATCATCGCATAAATGTGTGCAATTGAAGTGAAACCTTCAGAACAATGTTTATCACATTCTTTCGCAGGCTAAATCCTATATGTTTATCACTTTTTGGAGTCGCTTTTTCGTTTCATCAACTTCCAAATCACAACGATGAAAATGAGACGTATTGATAACTCTGTTCGATGTCTGTTTGTTTGTAATTATCCTTAAAAATATCAAAAGGACCATGGCAGTATATTTTAATCAAATTCAAATATTCTCGCAGGCCAAATCCTATTTATGTATATGTTTGTATATTTTTATTGTCGCTTTTTCTTTTTATCTTGTTTTAAATCAAAGCGGAGCTAAAGAAGTAAGTATTTACTTAAAAAATAAAATACACACCTGATGATTCTCTTGGCGATACAGAAAGGCAGCATGTGAAGGCTTAGCGGTTGCTTTTCAGATGATATGAGCAGGTTGTAAGTCGTCAAAAAAACAGATATGGTCTCAAACACGTGTACTAAGGATGTGCCGTTAGACAACAAGGAACCGTAAGGGCCTCCTGATTCCTGTAAGAATATATTTGGTGTGTACAAAAGTGGCATTTTTCATATTTAAGAATTTTAGTTTACATTGAACTTACTCTTTCAATACGGTCGGGATTAGTCATGTAATATCTAGACAGTTGTATGTTGGAGTGAGCGTACATTATAGTCAGCATTGCAAAAATTCTGTAAAAATGAAGGTAATTACGATTTTAGATCAAAGTGGCCGACAAACTAAGATGGTTCGACTAATGCTAAGTGGTTACCGCCGCCTATAGACATTTGCAACACCAGGGCCATCGCCAAAGCTTTGTCGACACTAAGATGTGAAGGCGAAGCCAAATAATACCATAGATTGATAAAAAAAATTGTGGCAATGATTTTGAATGGCGTGACGATTATGAAGAAGGCCATAGCATACATCATTAATAACACATAAAATAATACATAATATATTAAATTTAAACCATAAACTAGGATATGCTTCCATAACTTGTTTAGAAGAATATGTAACATACTATTGTTAGTGACTTACCTGAACCCTTGAAAAGGTGCTAATGCCAATAGTCTGGGGTCACCGCCCACATAAACAGCTGTGAGCCGACGCCAATTTGCAGGAATCGACCAGCAGGTTAGCATTTTGTTTTCTGAAATTTGTATGAAGTAGTTAGTACCTATAGAGTAAGTATAAAGAAGATAAAACAAGCTTCATATTAAAATTATTTCTTAACTCACTGTGAGGATTATCAACGGTCATGATATCATACATAGTTCCAACAAAGTTTAAGAACAATAGTAAATATATAGCATTAATAAAGATGGTTTGTGGTGCGCTTGGGATGTCATTTGTTATGGTGTCTTGGTGCGTGCGGCAGTAGTGCAGCGTGTGCAGCGTGGTGCGCAGCGCGCGCTCGCGGCCCCATTGCGCCGCGCACCGCTCGAAGCGCAGGGAAGCGTTGCGCTCCGCGGATGGGCAGCGCGTGCTCATGCAGTACCCGCGGTGGATCAGCGTGCGATTGTATTTGTATGGTGACTCTGAATATTCCTGTAAAACACCATAAGAACTGGCTCTCAATTGGTTACACCGGTAGGTGGTTAAGTACTACAAGAGCTCTATGGTTTTATACACATGTTTGCGTTTACAAAAAGCTCGACTTCATAAGGCCGTCACCCACGCCCAGTGCAGGAGGGGCATTGAGGGCTCCTTTACAGGAAAACATTATTGTTGAACAATTTTAAAAATCATCCTAAGGACATAACTATCTATTTCCAAAAATTGTTTCACTTTGTAAAATGAGTTGTGTTAAAGATAAGACATAGAATATACTCTAGTAAGCCGAGTTTTTCTAAATACACAGTGATATTGGCGCCCCCAAACAATGATCTAAAAAGGTGCATAGTATAAGCACATTATATTATTTAGATAGAAGTAGGAAGAAATTTTTTTACAAGTCCGATTATGTTTTCTTTCCCATATCCCTGTTTTTATTTCATATTTTTCATGTTATTTTTTCCAGAAAGAAAACATTATTGAAATTTAACTACCAGTTGCATGGATAACTAATCCATTAATTAAAATCTAAAAAATAAAGGAAAACAGGGTTCCTTTCACGGACCATCATCTCAAAACTACTGAACATATCAGGATGGGATTGCTACCATTCGACGCGGAATTTTTCCTAGAAGGCTATAATATGATATCGATAAATGCGGGCGAAACCGCGGGGGATAGCTATCTATTTATAATGAAATCCTTTGACGCACCATCACTTCAAAACTACTGAACATATTGGGATGGAACTGGTACTTATAATATATGAATATGTTATAGAAATCTGCCGGCAGTTACCTTTATCAGTTCATACTGCGGATGTGGAAGTGTTTCAGGTGTAATGTGGAATACGCCGAGACAGTAAAGGCCATTGCTCTGTGACAGACATGTATCGTAGTCATCGAGATGAAATAGAGTTGGCAGTTGTGAGATCTCATCGCCTGCAAATAAATATTGACTTTGAGTGAAATCCGACATGGTATAGCTGATGTTGTCGTTATCAGTAGTAGTAATTTGGGTGTCTTCAAGACTAGAGTGAATAGGCTCTTAACAAACTAGTGGGCCTCAACACCAAAGATTGCATCACGGCTTACCATCAGGTGGGATCGCAGTCAAGCACTATTTTATATTATTAAAAAAAAAGACTATGTCTGGGGCTCGATTCTGTAAGGAAAATGACACTAACTCGAGGATGTTTCGTCGCGGCCTCCATGCTCTGTCTCTTTCGCTAACTACGCTTTTACTACTAATCACGTGAAAGGTAAGCTCTCTGAGGCCTCCATGAAGCGGCTCGCCGATGAAGTTTGGAATAGCTAAATAAGGGGGCAACTAGAGCTCTTTAGTTTTTCCCGAGGGATCAATGGTTTCTAAATTTTCTTACAGGTCGTAATCTATTGGTGGTCGAGCGGTATACAGCTTGGCTAGGGACTGCAAATTGAATTCCAGTTCGGGTAAGGTATAATTAACGTTTATTTGTTAGAGATTAAAACCTGAAGCCCTGGCGATAATGAGCTGATGACAATACTCTCCAGATTTTGGTATTTTGGGACTTAAAATATCTTCGGTAAGTATCAGTATCGTTTGACTCTTTTGGGGGATAATGGGCGTGAAGAAATTCATCCTTATCACTACATAGTATAAAACAAATTCGCTTTCTCTGTCCCTATATCCCTATGTATGCTTAAATCTTTAAAACTAGGCAACGGATTTTAATACGGTTTTTTTAATAGATGAAGTGATTGAAGAGAAAGGTTTTTATGTATAATACATGTAACATTCCACGGGAACGCGGGGTAAAACCGCGGGGGACAGCTAGTATAGTATAAAGCAAAGTCGCTTCCGCCGTTTGTACGCTTAGATCTTTTAAACTACGCAACGGATTTTGATGCGGCTTTCATCAATAGACAGAATGATTCAAGAAGAGGGTATATACCCTTGTATGTATGCTTATATACCTTCGGAACGCGGGTGAAATCGCGGAGGAAACCTAGCTAGTAACATATTTTGTTTAATACATTTGTGACCATTAGATACGTTGTGTTCAAATTTCAAACAACCATACAAACATTCTCATTTCTCATAATAGGGATGTGTCCTGACATGTCAAATCAGCAATTCTTTATGAAATGTCAAAACGATCGAATGTATGGAGTTCTCTATGAAATAGCAACTTGTGACGTCATAATTGTACAGCATCAAATATCATACTCTTTATGACTAGATCGGTACTGAAAAATCACATTAATGATTTAATTTTGATCATATTTAATGTTTTCGTATATTTTTGGATTTTCAACACACTGGTTAGTGTGTGATCATTTATCTTTAATACAGGACACATCCCAATTATTATGGTTCTACTATTACCAGGTACTAGGATTTATATAGATACCCCTATATGGTCTTTATCTCGAAAGATCAGGGGCCTAGCTACCGCCGTATCTACTCAATTATACGGGGCCTCCGGGCTACAGGGGCCCCGAACGTAAGCAAAAAATTGTAAATCCATAATCACAAAAGAAGTAGCCATAATCCTTTAAATCTTTTATTTGGGCCCCCTTTCACAATGGAATACAGGGCCTGTTTAAGGCAAGCTCCTCGAAGAAAGATCCACCTGTGCAAGTACCTACCCTTTTTTTTAAACTGAAATGCTTTGCGCATACCACCGCGCCAGGGGAGACGAGGTAGTTATGTGGGACTCCCTCTCTCAAACTCCCTTTCTCCTAATGAGAAGGTTTACCCACTAAAACTGTTTTTTTCCGTCAGTGTCAGTATCCGCCGGGACGAGGACTCACTCTTTCGAGCACTCGTCTACATCCCGGCGGTGAAGTGCAAGTACCTACCTAGTCGTTTTCTTGGGAACCCACCAAAATTATAGGTTATTCAAGACACAGCCGAACCCATATCCATCAAACAAACAGTCAACACAAATCTCAAACTCCTAAACTTGTCTTTTTCATACCGTATCTATGTAAATTTCTATAGAACCTTGAAAATGAACAATATTAACAATGGCTGTTGAAAAAATAAATTTACGATGTTAAATATTTTGACCTACGATTTGTAACCCTAATATTCAAAGTGTTTTCGGCATTTCGTTAGATATTGTACGTTGGTACAATGACGTATATTATAGATACGTCATTCACCAATAAACATAATATCCTGGGACATTCTTTTACACACGGCCATCCGATCCCAAACTAAGCAGAGCTTGTACTATGGAAACCAAATAACTGATATACTACATATAGTATTTTTTTCTAAATACATACTTATATACATATTTACACCCAGACACAGAACAAACAGACATGTTCATGCACACAAATGTTTGTACCGGGTGGGAATCGAACCTGCGACCTTCGATTTGGCAGTCAGAGTCGGTAACCACCAAGCCAACTGGCCTGTAATGTTGGCTGCTTTTTGAGTAAGACCACACGTTAACCAAAGAAATTGTATTGCAATTTAGTTTGAAATTATGGCAAACACTTTACAAGCCCCATTTCAATTTTTTTAAGTGAAATCTTCTTTAGCGGCGTTCAGCACTTTTCTTGGGATGAGTTAAAATGTTAAACTCGCGTCAGGACACGCGACCTGATCGAAAATTCGTAAGATGGTAAAAATGCACAATGTTAATGTTGTATGTTACTTCTTATTACTTATGCCTCCAAGAATATGCGTACAAAGTTTCATGATGATCGGTTATGTAGTTGTCGCGTGAAAGCGTAACAAACAAACCTACATTCACATTTATAATATTATTACCCGCGTTGCCGTGGGATGTCACATGTATTATGCATAAAAATCTTCCTCTTCAATCACTCTATATATTAACACTAATCATACCAACACTTACTAGGTAGCTATTTCTACCATAGCGGGTCAAATGTGACTTTATGTTTCCTGCTTGAATGTATGA
Source organism: Habrosyne pyritoides (assembly GCA_907165245.1). Classification (NCBI taxonomy): domain Eukaryota; kingdom Metazoa; phylum Arthropoda; class Insecta; order Lepidoptera; family Drepanidae; genus Habrosyne; species Habrosyne pyritoides. The sequence goes on from OU015606.1 coordinate 3,082,408, forward strand.
AATATGGTTGTTAGGAAGGGGTTATAGTATAACTGTATATTAATTAGTAAGAAAAAGTCATGAAGTAAAATGTGCAAAAGCAATAAGATGATACGTGCATTTTCAATGCAAATTTTAAAATGGGTCATTTGACCCGGTTATGGTATGTTTAGTGTTAAAAAAACGCATCAAAATCCGTTGCGTAGTTTTAAAGATTTAAGGATACATAGGGATATAGGGACAAAGAAAGCCACTTTGTTTTATACTATGTAGTGATGTTAGTAGGGATAGGCATTACGGTGGTACGGAATCCTTCGTTTGCGAGTCCGATTCGCACCTGACCCCTTCTTACTACCTATTACCTATGTAGGTAAATGTATGTACATTCAAAGCAATAGGGTCGAAAGTTTTAAATCCAAATGACGTTGCTCCTAGTAGCGTTAGTGCATAATGCGATGTCTATTACCATTATAAAGACCACATTGACATGCTAAAATATTATATAATACGTTTAGTAGCTTCTAAGGTTTGCTATATGATATTCAACCTTATGGGTCAAAAATAAAGATAATAAGTTTAAATATGCTATATTGTTGAAGCTTCTTCTATCTATACTATCTATACTAATATTATAAAGAGGAAAGATTTGTATGTTAGTGTGTTTGTTACTCTTTCACAAAAAACTACTAAACGGATATGGATGAAACACATAGATAGAGAATATCCTGGAATAACAAAGAGGCTACTTTTTATACCGGGAAAATGTGATATCCCTCGGGAACGCGGGTAAAACCGCGGGGGACAGCTAGTCTATCAATAATTTTCGAAAGAAATTGGGGGTGTTTGTAGGTCGATAAACAGATAGATAGTCCACCTGATGGTAAGTCACCATTTATGATTTATGTCCCGCTGTTTATGGACATTTGCAACACCAGGGAAATTCATGAAATCCACATGACCTTTCTAAACGATACACGGTAATACAAGTCTAGTTCTTGGAAGGAAAACATTAAATATCCGAAAGGCACTACAAAATACCTTTGAAGAGTTTGTTGTTTCCCGTCCAGCTGATATTTCCAAGAGTGGCATTTTTAAATTGCCACTGCGATGGCACCGATAGGGTGAATACTTTCATTAATAGATTTAAAAATATATATATTTCTTGTCTCTTTCTTACCTAATTATTTTATACTGATATAATGGAAATTTCTGTATTACAGGTATTTAAATAAAACTACTTTCAATTAAAGTACACAATTTTAAATCAAAAATATATACTATAATTTATAATTTAAATTAATTTTAAATTTAATTGATAATAATTAAAATTAAATAATTTATTTTATAAAAATCTTCCTTCTACGATAAAGGTAGGTATAATAGGTAGATATAGAAGGAGGATTTTTATAAAATAAATTGGTTTATCAAAAGCATTATTAATTATAATTTATATCATCATACCATCAATAAATTAAGTAAATAATAAAAATCTGATATTAATTCTGATAAAAACACCTTTAAATTTTATAATAATTTAATTAATCAAATTATGTTGTTAATACCTAACTAAATGTATGTTTATAAAAGTAATAATTTGGATAAAAAACAACGGAGTAAGTAAAAATTCCCAAATAAATACTTTTTCTTAGAAATACCTGTGAATTCCCGCGCTGATATACCACTGGCTAAAAATAAAAGAAAAATTGCCAACCACATGTTTAAACACTATGATCTAAGATTAACTAATAACAATTGTTCTAAGACTGAAACAATACTCATAATATTATATAATAAATGAATAATAAGTATCTATGCGCACAAATTAGATATCCATACATTCCTATTGTAAAGATCATATGAGTAAACCTGTGGTCCATGCGAGTGGAATAACATTTCCGTAAGAAAGTGAAAGCAATATACAATATTCCATCGAATCAACAGTTTTATTCACTTACAGATAAGATATTTAATTTTATTCGAATAAAGATGCTGGCTTGTACTTATAGTGGATAAATCAACACATCCCCACTAATATTATAAATGTGAATGTAAGTTTGTTTTTTACGCTTTCACGCGAAAACTTCCTAACCGATCATCATGAAACTTCGTACACATATTCTTGGAGGTATTAGAAGTAACATAGGATTTTGTGCCGGGAAAATGTTACATCCATCGGGAACGCGAGTGAAACCGCGGGGGGCAGCTAGTACTTAATAAAAAAGTTTGAGTTCTTAAGTAAAGATTGTAGACTGAGATTGTATTTTTTAATGCTGGCATGTGTTCTTTGTTTAAAAATATGTTATTAAAACAAAACATTCGCAAAATTTCTCTTGTTTTTTCAAATAACAATGGAGTTCCTTTTGACACTATTGAGGATCAGAAGTTTAGCGAGCATGAATAATTAACTTTGATACCGTTCGAGTAAAATAGCGCATAGATTTTCTGTCTCTCAATTCTGCGTCGTAACCACGTTGGTTAAGTGGAGAGAGCTGAAGGAAAGGTAAGGACGAATAACTTGGCCTACCTCGTAATAGCCATCTAACTGTTCATACTGTTGTTTATAAATTAATAAATAGTTTTTGATAATATTATAAGCAACATTTTAGTATCTAATTTTACTTACCTGTACCATGTGTTAACCTTATATTATAGCTATTGAAGAGCGGGGTCTTCTGACACAAGTATTGCTGTACTTAAAAGAAGGTCACAACCTTAATTTTAAATTGTAAACCTTGGATACAGAAATAAACATTTTTTTTTTAAATATTATTTATAAATAAATATCCCGGGACATTCTTTGACACACTGCCGTCTGATCTCAAACTAAGCAGAGCTTACTATGGAAACCTGATAGATAACAGATATACTACTATTTTATAGATAAAAATATTTACATCAAGACATAGAACAAACAGGCATATTCATGCACACATGTTTGTCTTGGGTAGGAATCGAACCCATGACCTGCAGCTTTGCATTCCGGGTCTCTAAAATCCAAGCCAGCTGGCCCGTCAAATAGCGAGAAATCCGCAACGTCATTCAAATCAGGGTTTCGATTCTGTAAGGAAAATGACACCAGGTCACCGATGTTTCGTCGCGGCCTCTATGCTCGGTGTCTATCGCTAACTACACAATCACGTGAGAGGTAAGCTCTTGGAGGCCTCGTTACGCCGGCTCGCGCGATGAAGTTGCTATTAGCTAAATAAGGGGGCAGATCATAGTTGCTAGCTGCCATCGGACGTAAAATTACTCAAACTAATTGGAATTACTAACCTACCTTCGTTTTTATTACGAGCAATGACGTTCCGGAGAGCACCACTGAACACACCAAAGGTGACAACGCATCGGGCGAGGCAGTATCAAAGTGGAGTAGATTAGGACTGGAACTGTTCAGCAGGGCGACAACTTAGCTACTAGGTACTACAACTAAAATTAAACATCGCGCATATTTATTTGTATTAATTTATATAAATGTTAAGTTGGATGTTACTAAAATAAAGGACATTGTTAATTATTACAGGAGTTCTAGTAATATACTAAATACCTAATTTAAAGACTTTATTAAAATGTTTGATTATTTAAAATAACAAATGGAATATTAATGAGTACCAAACAATGATATTTATCTATGCAAATAAAAAAGTGTCGAGAACATTAAGTCAACACTAAAATATAAAGCCTTTTTCGTCATAAGACGTTCCTTTATGACAAGAAGGCCGACAACAGCCGCCGCCCATCTCCCCCGAAAGATAAGGGAGCCGGTGATATTACAGGCACATGAGACAACTTTATGTCGTAGGGTCTACAACGCATTGGCGATGCTCTGGTGTTGCAAATGTTCATTAGCGGTGGTGACCACTTACCACTATAAGGTGGACGTGCTTGTTTGCCGGCTCACGTGGTATAATTTTCTTTTTTTATTTGAGGGAATCGATATTTGTTGCGTTTAGTCTATTGTAGTGATGTGGCCCCTATAATAAAAAAGCCAAATTAATTAATATTAACTTGCTGAGCTTCTTGCCGGTTCTTCACAATTGAAGGCTGACTTCCAAACCGGAGGGAACTTCAGTAACTTTGACCTTCATAAGTGGGTACTTATGAAGGTCACAGGTTTCAAAGCCCAAATTGAATAAATTCTGACAATTCTTTATCAACGAATTAAATTTAAAAAAATCATTCAAAATTCAAAACCATTTTTTCAGTTTAAGTCCGCGGAGGGCATTTATGAAGGTCAAATTTAATGTTACTGAAGCAACCACCGGTTCAGAAGTCAGCTTTCAACTGAAACTCGGTAAGGTTAATGCATGACTAACCTTTTTTCGAAGTCACGCTTAAATATAGACACACGTTTTAAAATGTGCATTGAATTGATCAAATTAGTTAATTGTACTAGTTTGTGGAGGATAGATATTTGTGTATACATTTTACACAACTAGCTTACGCCTTGGTTTCACCCGCGTTCCCGAAGGATTTAATATGTTCTTTGATTATAACATAACTTCAGGATAAACTAGCTTTCTAATAGTGAAAGTATGATTAAAATCGGTCCAGTAGATTTGAGTTTCTTCATTACAAAAGAAATATGTAAAAATACAAATATTATATTCTCTGTTATAATATTAGTGTAGATGTGGATTTGTGCACGACAAAGGAAAAAATCTGCATAAATGTTTCTTTATTTGTGTATTCTTCATAAAATAATTGACGTGTGGAAAAATTTGAAGAAAATAACCTAGTCCTTTGACGCACCATCACCTCAAACCTACTGAACATATACGGAATTTTTCGTAGAGGCAATATGTATATGATATCGATAAACGCGAGTGAAACCGCGGGGGACAGCTTATATAAATATAATTAACATATCATGTAAATATGTATCAAGCAATGTAAAATATTTATTGCTTCAGTTTTTTTCGGTACATATTAATATTCATATGAAATATATTTATAAAAAGTAGGTATTGATCGAATGTAATATTATTATCGATCAGATTACTTGCAAAAACATGACGATACCTAACTTACTGCCAAAGGATTATTTGTGAAGAATTTTACTGTTTACTATCTGTTCCCCCCGGATTCACTCAAGGGATGTTACAATTTCTTATGATAAAAAGCCTGTAATAACTTTTTATAACATCAGCTATCTGCCAGTGAAAGTCCAATCAAAATCGCCCTATTCATTTCGGAGAACGTTGTCTACCCCGAAACGTGAAGTTGTACATTCTCATGTACCTACTGTAATTTCACTGGCACCCTTACCTTTCTAACCGAAACACAGTAATACAAGTGCACTACTGCTTCACGGCAGAAATGGGTAAGGTGGTAGTACTTCCCCGGACGAACTCTGCACTAAGAGCTCTACTACTATTGTTTTTAATACAAATTCTGGATATCAAATAAATCGTTACCGATGAACCGAATACGGTATTAAATGAATATTCATAAATGTGTTTTGTACTTAACTTTTGACCCTTTATTATTGTTAATGAGTTGACTTATTTTTATTCTTTTTAGTTCATTTAAATAGGTAAAAACCAAAACGATACTAACTTGAGGCTGTTTTGTCACGGCTCTGCTCTGTCACTTTCGCTAACTACACAATCACGTGAGAGGTAAGATCTCCGAGCCCTCCGTGCACGGGCTTGCACGAAGTTGCAACGGGCTCGATAATAGCCCTGAAACGGCAAAACCCAGTTCATATCATTGTTTTTCATGACTGACGAAGGAACACTTGTTTTGCAAACAAAGCAGTCAATTGCTTAGCAGAAGTTACCTTTAATTCGACAAATTTCTGGCAATACAACTTACTAGTCAATAAGTAAGTCAGTCAGTAAGGGGCCAGTTGATTAGAAATCCCGGATCGCCACGCCATGATTAGGGGGCGAACTATATGGTAGTGCAGCGGTTCCCAACCTTTTTTGGACCGGGGACCACTTTGATTCCTTAGTTTTTGGCGGGGACCATAAAGTTTGAGAAAACCAAAAAATAATAAAAAAACTAAAAATAAACTTTTACTGAGTATTCGCTAAACTCAAATTGAAAAAACTGTATTTTTATTTTTAGAAAAATTTATTTAATTTGCATTAACAAATGAATAATTTAAGAACGAAATAAATTTCAGATTTTGCGGGTACCATATTTTAGCTCTTGAGAACCACTGGTGATCCACGGACCCATTTGGCAACATCTGTGTTAGAGGCAACAAATGTACGAAAAACTAAAGTGAAAAATTACGTAAGGTTCAGTTACGAATAATTATTGAAATATAATGAATAGTAATTGACTGAATTTAACTTACAAAGTAGTTATTACTATTATAAATTCAGAATATATTTGTATTTATTTACGAGAAATTACTGAAGACATAATTTTAATAGTCACGATAACTCAGCTGTTAAAAGACCGATATGAAAGTATTCTATTTATTATTGTTTACTACAGTTGCTGTAAGTGGGCGAAAGTTAACCGGTAAGATGCCTTTGTTTATTTACATTATAATCTACATCTACACCAGGGGCGTAGCTACCGCCGTACCGTATCAACTATACAGGGGCCCCGCACGTGAGCAAAAAGTTGTAAAACATTATTACATCTTTTATTTGGGCCCCCCATCAAAATTTTATACAGGGTCCGTCTAAGGCAGTCTACGCCACTGATCTACACAATATATAATATATTATATATCCCTACTAATATTATAAATGTGAATGTAAGTTTGTTACGCTTTCACGCAAAAACTACTTTCCGATCATCATGAAACTTTGTACACATATTCTTGGAGGTGTTAGAACTAACATAGGATATTTTTTGTGCCGGGAAATGTTACATCCCTCGGGAACGCGGGGGACAGCCAGTATTATCTATTATATGTATATATATAAATATAATTATAAATTGTATTTTTGTGTGTAACGAATAAACTTAGAAACTACTGGAACGATTACAAAAATTCTTTCACCGTTGGGAAGCTACACAAAATTCTGTTTATGGTTAATAAAAATAAATTGTTAGTTTTAACAATGAAACTGACTTAAGTTTTAGAAGTAGCATCTACCATACCTATTTCTGCCTTATAGCAATAGCGCACTTACATTACTGTGTTTCGGTTTAAAATGTAAGTGAGTCGGTGAAATTCACATGTCGGCTCATGAGAATTACTTCATATATCAGGGTCGACAACGCTTTGGAGATGCCCTTGGTATTGAAAATGTCCATAGGCAGCTGTGGCCTCTTACTATCAGCTTGTCGACTGACTTGACATGCAGTGGCGTAGCTACCGGAGGGCTATACGGGGCAGAACTCCGGGGCCCTCAAGCTCGGCTGGGGGACAAAATATTTTAAATAGTTTAGTTGGGGCCCTACTTATTTTTTTGCCCCGGGGCCTGGGGTTACCTAGCTACGCGACTGTTGACATACAAAAGTATTCAATGCTAAATCAATAACTTATTATTCTTGTAGATGAAGAATATTTCAGCCTTCCCAAATTAAATTATTTGGATGACTATGAGAAATGTCTCTCGCAGAAGAATGGACTCTACTGTATGGGTATTTTTCACCTCACACCAGAAGCGCAGCCACATGCCATGTACGATTTATTAAAGGTATATTCACAATAATAATGAATAGTTTGAGTATACGCTTACTTATTGTGATTATAATATTTTTTTATTTGGTTTAATACAGGAGTATTCCAAAGTTACGACAAAATTCAATCGCACGCTGATCCACCGCGGGTACTGCGTGAGCGCGCGCTGCCCGTCCGCGGAGCGCAACGCTTCCCTGCGCTTCGAGCGGTGCGCGGCGCAGTGGGGCCGCGAGCGAGCGCTGCGCACCACGCTGCACACGCTGCACTACTGTCGCACGCACCAAGACACGCAGATTGTCCATCGTCCCGATATATGGCAACGCTCCTTTTATTACACAATTTATATAATTTTGACATTAAATACAATAGGCACATTATATGATATTACAGCTGGTAGCTCAAATAGTAAGTTTTAACCGAACCTGACAGAAAAATTATGGTTACTGAATATGGTAACGAATATTTCAATAATATATTCATTGGTTTAGGTCCCAATTTCTTAAGATTTTGGTCGGTTCGATCCAATTGGAAGCGGCTTACGGCTATTCATGAGCACAGTGATCCTCGAATAAGTGCTCTTTCACCTATTCATGGAAGCAGGCGAGTGGTTTCATTAAACGATCACTATTAATTTCAAATTAGAATTAAGTAATTATTGACTTTTATTTTCAGAATATTAACACTTATACTTATTCCCTTTATGCACTACGCCGGTGTATCATTCACTACTTTTCTGTACAATCCACACAATCTAGAAGAGGTTAGTGTTTTCAAAATGTTTCATTTGTGACCGTCCTATTTTATATTGTAATTGTATTTACGTAAAATTGATTTTCATTTGATTTATTCGTAGTTGATCGAGCGGCCGTATGCTGTTATAAGCATGAGTTCGACGTCTGCAAATCAGGCATTGATTGCCTTGTCCTCATTCTTATCTTGTTTCTATTTATTGCTCTTCTCCGAAAAAAAACCTCTGAGCTTCAAAATATTGCCAATAAGTATTTTGGAGAGAATATTCAGGTTGGTTTTCGTAATAACTTTTAAACAAGAACAGTTATTAATCTAGGACTATAGATACGCCTCTATGATTCAAATATTGACATATTTAGCAATATTTAGACAAATAAAAGAATATTCCAAAAGGACACTGTATTTAATGTAATAAAATAACTATGTATGAAAATGATGTAATTGTAATTTTTAATAATATATTATTTAAAAAGATCGAAAAACTATCAAACAGATTTAGACGAAACTTGGCACATAGAAAGATCATGCCCTGGAATACATTTAGAGTACTTTTTATCCCGGTAAAATGTAGCATTCCAAACAGCCTCTTTGCTAGGAAGAATCCGTAGGAGTGGCAACAGTATTCTAAATATGATCGCAAATAAGGTGGATTGTCCTCTGATGTGGAAACTCACACAGAGGACGAAAACAAATATTGTCTTCGTATTATATATAGTTTTTATTTACCGCTCAAACTAACATAGTTTAAGATTGTACTAACAATATTGGGTTTCTGTGTTGCCTGAATAAATTATTTTTATTATTAGGGATCTCGGTTTAAATAATTTATTTACTGTTATTTCAGAATCGCCCCTGTTTACTACTTGACATTATTCTACGCAGTCACATGGTGGCCATTAGCTAATGACGGTCCACTGTGGCCAATATATGTGACCAGTCAGAATGAGACATGCCGACGCAAGTTCTTGTATCAAATATTATTTATCAACAACTTGGTGGGGACCAATGAACACTGCATTTTGCCAACTTGGTATGACATTTTTCTTAAATTTATTTATGGTACCTACTTGTGTTTTTATGTCACATAGACCGATAAACAGACATATGGTCCAACTGGTGGTAAGTGGTCACCACCACCTATACAAATTCGCATCACCAGCGGCATCGCCAATACTATGTAGATCCTGAAACGTGAAGTTGTTAAGTACCATATACCAGAGATATGTGTGGTTGCGTTGACTAATACTACCACTTTAACTCATATCTAGGGTTTCGTAAGGGCTTTTTGGACGCCCTGGTGACAAACCCTATAAATCATTTGCACAGAAGGTTGCGTCAGGGAGGCTGGTAAAATGATCCGCCACCTGCACTAACAGTCCCGGGCGCCTCGGCAAAGGGGCGGGGCAGTCAGTGTGACAGCCCCGCCCGGAGAAGGGCTCACCCCGAAAGGGCGAGTGTTGCCAACGGGGCTGGCGGTCGTAGGACTCATCTGGTCCCGCAGCCCCGTGAACGGCGGAGAAGGAACTCGTGGGGTTTTAGTGGATAGGCTACCCGGCCTTTTGCCACAGGGGAAGTGGTCGGGGCGGGAGTCCCACATAACCACATAACGCAAGCAGCCAGTAGGGATATTGTGCACCGATATGATTGGGAAAAGGAAATACAGGTGATGATGTGGGTGCTAAACCATAGCACAAAGATCTGGCTCGTAGTTAATTAAGGAACTATTAATATTATCAAACATTTCCAGGTTTTTGGCAGCAAATATGCACATGTTTATTGCAGCAGTGGTCCTGACAATATGGATTGTCCGCCAGCGCCGTCATGTTCTTCCTATTCTGGTTTCATTATACCTTGCGATGACCATCCTTATTGGTGTAGTGTCCTACTATAAGAATTGGAAAGGTGTTTTGCACGAGTTCTCTGCAGAGTAAGAACTTCAAAGTGGTTTATGGGAATTTTATGTAACCAATGCCTAACCTTAGTTTAATTAATTAATTAAATATTTTCAGGAATATTCGTACTGTATTCATCAATCAAAATTTATTTTCAATGCAATATACGGGTTCTTGGCCTGCCCTTTCTTCTTGTTTATTGGGCGTTATATTTGCTTATCTGCAATATAGAAACACTATACATGGCTTTAATGCAGCTAGGTTTAAGGTAAGTTGGCTAGTTGAAATATTGAAAACCATTTTTAAAGCTATAAAAGAAATGGTGTTACTTTATTTTTCTGTGCCGAGTTCGATGCTCAGTTTTTGGATGCTTAAATCCGGTAATCGAAAATATCTACAGTGAATATAAAGTTACAAAGGCGGTTTAATGGTATTGTAATAATTAAGTATACGGTCTACGATTATACAAAAATCAAATACAGTCGAACCTCTATAAGTCGAACATCAAGGGAGACGCCAAAAATTTCGAGTTATAGAGTTTTCAACTTATGGAGGATTTCGACTTAGGCGGATTTTGATTCGACATAAAGAGTTTGAGGTTTATTCTTATAAATTTTGAGTTAGAGAGGTAAAATAAATAAAAATTCAACTTGCTAAGGTGACAAACATATTTTTATTTATTATAAATCAACATTATTTCAAATCATTTTAAAATAAAAAATATGGCATTAAAAAAGTCAGTAATTTTTTTTTGCTTTAGATAATTTGGTTGTTCTCTATCTATAGCATTGTCTAATCTATAAAGAGCAGAAAATTCTTCTTCTACAGAGTTACTGGTCTGCTCTATAAAATTACGTAAGGTATTCAATGCGGTTCGCGCCTCTTTGATGGAAACCCATGGAGCGCATGTACTATTCACGTCTTCTATGTCATCTAAATCATTAGTATCGGTTTTCTGAGCTACTTTTTGTTCGAACAATAGAGGTAATAAATTCCAAATGATCAAGTTGTAAAGGTTGTAAAATAAAACGTTGCTATGTTCGAGATACAGAGGTCAAATTTAACTTTTCGAGTTATAGAGTGAAAATATGTACCAAAATGGCTTGGAGGGACTCGGTGATTATTTCGACTAACAGAGGGTCAAGATTTCAAGCAATGGAGGTTTTGGTGTTTGAAGGGAAGGGAACAAAACATTTTTTCGAGATTTGGAGGTTTTTGACTTATCGAGGTTCGACTTAACGAGGTTCTACTGTATCTAGTAACTAATTCCGCTGGATCTCCTTCTCTGACAAGTCCCAAACAAGAAAACTCAACAGTTAATTTTCAGGAGATATAATCTTCCCCAAGGTCACGCCTGAGTTAATTAGTTATCTTAGTATATGGTCTATTTAATTCATTAAGCTATTATGAGGCAAATCTTCTTCCGAGCTTAAAGAGCTGCACAATGATCCACTAGTGGCCACCGGTGGCTCAGCTGAGCAACTGCTGCTTCTAATCACATCCATACAAATAGAGAGGCGCTCCTCAATATCAAAAATGAAAGGATCTTATGTGAATCTATAATGCTCATATGCTCTAATACAGCGTATGCGCTCAGGGGTTCGATTCTGTAAGGAAAATAACACTAACTCGAGGATGTTTCGTCGCGGCCTCTATGCTCTGTCTCTGTCGCTTACTACACTAATACTACTAATCACGTGAGAGGTAAGCCCTCCGAGGCCTCCGTGAAGCGGCTCGTCGAAGAAGTTTGTATTAGCTGAATAAGGGGGCTGTATGGCAGTTATGATACAATGATAAGTATCTACTACGTGCTACGGCTAACTTCATGGTTATTTTTACAGTGGCTGGCGGTATTTCAATACATATCAATCCCGTTGCTGTTAATGTGGTTATATATGGGCAATTATATAAAAGAATATACATCACCCATATTCATAGCTCTCTACGTTACAATTGAACGACCTATATGTTCCATTATTTTTGGCTTGAAGTTTTATGCGGTAATTAATATTGATGGTAAGTATTTTTGTAAGCTTATTATTTGAATTTTGAACGTATGATAGTTCGTTTAAGCCTTGCCAACTGAATTAGAACGACTTCCTCTGACCACATAAGAGTTTTTTTTTTTTATACCACATTGGCCGACAAACAAGTGGACGGTCCACCTGATGGTAAGGGATCACCGCCGCCTATAGACATTTGCCACACATGGGGCATCGCCAATGCGTTGTCGACCCTGAGACCTGAAGTTGTTAAGTCTCATGTGCCTGTAATTTCTCCGGCCCCCTTACCTTTCTAACCGAAACACAGTAATACAAGTGCTACTGCTTCACGGCAGAAATGGGTAAGGTGGTAGTACTTCCCTGGACGAACTGTGCACTAAGAGCTCTACTACTCGAAAAAAAAATGTAAAATTTTTTTTTTAAGTTGGTTCAACTGAACCAACTCCACTTGGAACTGGAACTTCAATGACAATGTATTTTTATGCTAAGCATGATATGAATCGACCACCAGGATTGGATGCAGACGAATCAACTCCTCAACGATCAAGAGCATAGATAAGATACTCCGCAAGGATATTTAATTTTGATTGCCCTTTTTAAATTGCACCATTACCGGCTTCTGCAACCAAGGTTGGCTCCGGGCGAGAGAACCCCGTAACGATTAACAGAACAGACATAAAATGCTTATTTCCGAATTATTCTTTACTATTTATTTATGTTTGACAGGCCAGTTGACTTGGTGGTTAGCGACTCTGACTGACAAGCTTAAGGTCGCGGGTTCGATTCCCACCCAGGACAAACATTTGTGTACATGAACATGTCTGTTTGTTCTGTGTCTGGGTATAAACATCTATATAAGTATGTATATCAGTTATCTGGTTTCCATAGTATAAGCTCTGGTTAGTTTGGGACCAGATGGCCGTGTGTAAAGAATGTCCCGGGATATTTATTTATTATTTATTTCATTATCTAAGTAAAAGTGGAACTGACATGATGTGTAAGGTGAAGAACTAATGTTACTAAAAGGTATTTTGGCGTTTCACGCTTTAGAATTTTAAGAAGTAGTAGAACTCTTGATGTACAGATCGTCCGGGAAAATACTGCCATCATACCCATTTCCCATGTGACTTACGGAGCCGAGACATGGACACTGACGGTGCAACTGGTTCACTTACTCAAAGTCGCTCAGCGAGCTATGGAGAGAGCTATGCTCGGAGTCTCTCTGAAGGATCGAATTCGAAATGATGTCATCCGTCAGAGAACCAAAGTTATCGACATAGCTCAAAGGATTAGCAAGCTGAAGTGGCAGTGGGCTGGTCACATCTGCCGTAGAACCGATAACCGTTAGGGTAGACGTGTTCTAGAGTGGAGACCACGGCTCGGTAAACGTAGTGTAGGGCGCCCTCCAGCTAGATGGAGCGATGATATACGCAAGCTGACTGGCAGCGGTTGGAAACAATGAGCTGAAGATCGAGCTCAGTGGCGTGCCATAGGTGAGGCCTATGTCCAGCAGTACGGAGATAGGCTGATGATGATGATAACCCATTTCGGCCATGAAGCAGTAGTGCACTTGTATTACTGTATTTTGATTAGAATAGTAAGTGGGCCAGTGAAATTGTAAATGAGATTTAACTCACTTCTTATCCTGAGAGTGTCAAGAATGTGGACCGTCTGTGAGACCTCTTAACATTTTCTATATTTTTAGGCCCTCTTCGAAGTTTCTGGGGCTGGAGAGGCTTTCAACCACTGGCGCGTTTAAATTTATCAACTATGCTAATGAGCTGGATACTGAATATATCTTATATTGCTGGTAAAATGCAACCGTTATCAATATCGCTAAGTGATATAGTAAGTACTTCCATTCAAATTTCGGTTCCGGGTTGTTACTGGAGCATTTTTTTTTATACAACATAGGCCGACAAACAAGCGGACGGTCCTCCTGATGGTAAGTGGTCACCGCCGTCTATGGACATTTGCAACACCAGGGGCATCGCCAATGCGCCTGTAATGTCACCGCCCCCCTGACCTTTCTAACCGAACGCAGCATTTCAAGAAGCATCACGGCAGAAATGGGTAAGGTGGTAGTTCTTCCCCGGACGAGCTCTGCACTAAGAGCTCTACTACTTACATATCTTCTTTACGCACATTTTCACGATAAAGAAAACTATTGTATTTTTTTACAGATGATAGAGTCCAGTGGTATAATATTGATGTCTTTTTTACTGGCGGTGCCACTTACAGTCCTCGTGGAGATGCCAATAGGACGGTTCCTATCCGATCTGTTAGCGAAGAGCATAGTGCCTTTGAAAAGCGAGTAAAAAATATATGTTGTGTTGATAACTATGTTTTTTATTGATAAACTTCTACATATTGCGACATTACAGATATCTTGAAAGTCTATTGGTGGTGGTGCCCATTTAGGACATGCAGTCTTCTCATTATTAAAAAAAATAATGATATAGGTAAAAAAAACAACTAAAAGAACACTTTAATAGAAAACCAAACTAAAAAGTAGAAAATAATTTTCAATTAATTTTAATTAATTAAATTATAATATTTTATTGTTAAAAAGCGTGGGGCGCTTGATATCAATTTTTATAAATATTTTATTGCCAGATATTGGTAAAAGCAACCCTAAATGTTTTTAAAATTGCCCCTCGCTTTCTTACATACTTTTTTTGTTAATTACTGTATTCTTATTTTAAATTTATTCAAAATTATTTTCTACTTTTTAGTTTAGTTTTCTATTAAAGCCTGTTTGTTTAGTTTTTTAAACTATAATTTATTTCAAGTTGTTTAGTCGGCGTAATCGATAAAGCGGTTTTTTTTTAGTTTTTGTAATTGAGAAAAATCCTGGTAAGGGTGATGGGATAAACTACTTATACAAATGTCATTTGTTACGTTAGCACAATCGATTCGGCGTATTTTAAAAAGTTTTCAAATCGCTTATGCTGAAGATCCTGATAAGGACAATGGGACAAACTATACAAATTATTGCATTGTCATTGGTCCTTGATAAGTTTCAAATCAATCTGTCGTTTTTTTTAAATTAAAATTATTTTGTTCAGACAACAAAGGATCCATTTCTTAAAACTACCAAGACAAGTAAGAGTTATAAAAAAATAAAATTTAATACATACACAAAATTATCAGTTTATAAAAAAAAATTGCTGGGCATGGGGGTTTATTAAGGTTGACACCCAATGCTTCTGCAGAACACTGTCACATCTGCCAGCCAGATGAAAGGTGAAAATCACGTTCAAAGATTCCGTTAAAAGCGTGTTAAAAAGAAACTGTATGTAAGTATTTTTTTATGATTTAGAAGGTCTTCCGCGGTCAATGTATAGCCCATCACATAAATGTGCTTCGGTGGCATTTTCAGTAACTACTTATAAATTAAGAATCAAAACACCATCAGATCAAGTTTGTCAATCAATTTGTCAGCGGTAGGTACTGTAACTCATGTAAGTACTGTCAAGTGAGCTCTTTACGATGTAAACACATTTAAAACTGACTATAGTTGATTCAGCATGTTCAACAGAATAATCTATGTGTATATTAAATAATAATAGGTGTTTTAGACGATTAGACCGTATCTACATTAACGAATAATATATTGTATTTTATAGAAGTGATTTCACAAGCGTTCTTGTTGGTTAGGTTTGATTATAAATGAGAGAATATTTAATACAAACGTATGAATAAAACAAATATGCTGACGGTTTGATTGACTAGTTTATTTAACGGCTAAATTACATTATTAATTAACAATCAAACATTTACGTAAGAATGGAAAATGTATAGATTGCTAACTATATTCACGTATGGTCAGAATATACAAAAGTAACGGCATCTTTCTGGTATTTTCGCATATACTCGGTGTCATCCGTGGATTGAGAAGAAAAAAAAAACGGGTTGCACTCCAAGAGTGCCGGCAGAAGTGAAAACTTGAACATTGACGTTGTGCATTTTTACCGTCTTACGAATTTTCGATCAGGTGACGTGTCCTGACGCGAGTTTTTACAACATTTTATACCCATCCCAAGAAAAGTGCACAATGCCGCTAAAGTAGTTTTCACTTCAAAAATGCACACATAGGTATATTGAACCTCATCGCTTCTTCAGTTGTCTTATCATCAGTTCACCAAGGAACCTCCTCATCGGTATCTCCACGAGGATTGTCAGCAGACCAGAAATTATATACGTGAAAATTAACACTCCTATGATGTACATCACCTGGGACAGAAAAGATTATCAAAAGGAATCATCAAATATTCTATATATTATAAATATTAATATAATATAGATAATATTCATATGTTTTGTCAACTTTGATAATGCCCAGGGTGCCTATAAAGACCGATCCAGTAGACAAGAAATATTATTTTTATCATGTACAACAGTGTAGCTTACAAAATGGAAATTGATTTTTTCATTATTATCATTACCTATTTTCGGCATGTGTTTCTCTAGGCGACTTTTTAAATTTTTTGTGTCAGGAATCTTTGCAGACTATAGAATAAATAGTAAACGAAGGCATAGAGTACGAACATACAAACATTATTTTCTATAACTTTAATAAGCCTTGACACTAAACTACAATGTTGCATACATTATAGTAGTTTATAAGTGTTCTTTTCTTTTTTAAGCATTAATTGTGGCAGTATTTCAAATAATGCGCAGATACTTACCGCGTTATGATAATTTACAACAATTAATGTTGGATTCGACGAGAAAATTGTTATAATTACTATCCAGTTCACCAGCATGGCTGACAGAGACAGGCGGCTCAAAGCTTGAAAACCTTTCCAAGCGAAAAATCGACTTGTTGATCCTGTCATGAAATAAAAATGATTTGACTAGTATTTTGTACTCGTACCAACCATTAGGATTTTTTCTTTTGGCAAGGGCGATGATGTTATCCTCTGATGGGTCTTACACCGACATGTCTAACTATGACTAGCTCGGCAAACAACATCAATATGTAGGCAGTGCCGGATTAACCACGTAGCAAGAGAAGCAATTGCTACGGGCCCCGCGCAAAAGGCGGCCCCGCGCAAAAAGGGCCCCGCGTGTCTAAGGCCACCAACCACCAATTGTTTTTTTTACCTCAATATACTTAAGAACCCATAGCAGATCAAAGGCCCTCGACAAAATTTGCTACAGGCCCCGCGCTTGCTTAATCCGGCACTGTATGTAGGTATGATTTAATAGGTACCTAAAATTAAAATCAATAAATTAAACCTACTAGCAATCTCTCCGCGGTTTCACTCGTATTCAATTTAATGAAATGCAAGAAAGCAACGATACTAGTGGTAACTTTGGCCGTGATTATTACATTAGGACGTTGCAAGAATTCAAAATTTCAAAACCATTTATTCAGTTTAGGCCCTCGGAAGGCACTTATGAAGGTCAAGTTTAAAGTTACTAAAGCTACTACCTATAAATTCCGGTATATATATTGGGAAATGAATAGATATAAGGAACATACCATTAATATTGCATGCTCCATAAAACAATACAGCCAAATTGATGCAGAACATTGGTCGTTCGACGGACAGTATCAGGGTGGATGCCAAATTTGAAGTATATTCTTTCAGGTAGTAGCCCAATAGTACCCACGTGCACAGGAGCGGTAGTGACATGTTGTAACAACGCTCCAACCACTGTGGAACCGGAATTCTTAAGGTTATTAAATGTTTTAAATATAATATTTGCCATTTGAGCCATTTGGGGAGAGACATTAGGCCCGTGGGGGTCAGGAGCTCATCGCGTCTTTCGTGATATTTCAAAGCGCCTGGTCGACGCCTCCCGCGACTAGAGGGCTGTCGAATACCTCGGCCAGAGGATTAGCATTGCGATACAGCGTGGCAATGCCACCAGCAATTTAGATCAGCTTATTTTACTGTAAACAGCTGATCTAACTTTTTATTGTATATATTTTTATGTCATTTTAAATATTAATTAGGCTTCTGTAGGTAGTTTTATATGAAATTAAGTATATATTATGTTTGTAAAATATTATTATCTACCATAGATAAGAATTGAAATATAAATTTATACGATTTCATTTCTAAGTAATTGAATTTAAAATTAATATGTGTTTTTAAATATAATTATAATTTGAAGGATGATTACGACTTCTTTGTTTTTCTGGTACCGTTCTAAAATGGTCAGAATGGCCCCATATGACCAGCCTTCGGTTTCCATCCGTATATCACGTTTGTTTCCCAGCACTCAGAAATGTTTGAAATTTTACGTAAATTAATTTAGGGGCTACATGGAAACATTACTCACTTTGTGCTCAGAAAGTTTGAAGCCGTGTTGAACATTTTCAAATTGCATATAACCCATGATAACACCCAGGAAGCAAGCTGGAATAGCAGCCCAGGAGCTCATGTAACCAGCAGAAAACGATGGCTCGTTTCGAAAAAGGTTTCGCGAACTTCTGTAAGAATTTGCATAAATTCATCATCATCATTTCAAACTATTGACAGCCAGCATCAACGGGGGATTCATGGTGATGAAACTCTTGACAACAAATGTTATGTCTACGACTGGTAAATTAAGCCTATGAGGCCAAATTCAAGGGTTTAACTGTTAGACCAGGGTCGATAATTTTTGAAACCAAAAAAAATTACAGTAGGATGAAACCCATTAGAAAAGGAGGGGAATATGATAAAAATTAAAGGAAAAATAAATTACGGTCGATCCGAGTTCGGGAAGTGGGTGGGGGTGAGTTTTTAAGGGTAAAAAATGGTTTATCTTCATTTCCGGCAAAACTACAAGTCCTATGAAAAAAAGTTAAATGGCAAAGTTGTAGGTAAGAAAAAGATCTATAACTTTTGTATTTACAATTTTTTCACATAACCTCAAAATTTAGGTGAAAAATTCAAGTAACCAAGTTTTTGGTTTTTTATTTATATCGTTTCCAAAATTTTAATTTTTTCTACGAAATTTGGTGAAAACTTACCTGAGTATGTCCCAAATACACTGTAATTAATTTGATTCAAAATATTAATTTTTTCGCCTTATTTTAACTTTATATATAAAAAGCACCCTAATTTTCAATCGAAAATTCTGACGTCAAAATATCAGCTTTTTCCAAAAAGTCTGTGGTCTTTTTGTTCATTAAAATATCTACTTTCTGATGGTGTAAAAAAAATATACATTACTATAGGAAATGTTCTCAAAAAATGCAAAAAATTGAAACTCAAATTCGACATTTTTTTTTAATCATTATGTACAATTTGAGGTATTTATTAAAATTTATTTACCTGAGTGACCTTCGGTAAATTTTAGCCCTTTTCATGAAATCTTACTAGTTTTTTGAGTAATTAAAGTGTAAATTTTAATAAATACCTCAAAATTGTATATAAGATTAAAAAAAAATTTTGAATTTGAGTTTCAATTTTTTGCATTTTTTGAAAACATTTCCTATAGTAATGTATATATTTTTTTAAACCATCAGAAAGAAGATATTTCAACGAACAGAAAGCCCACAGACTTTTTGGAAAAAGCTGATATTTTGACGTCAGAATTTTCGATTGAAAATAAGGGTGCTTTTTTGATATTAAGTTAAAATAAGGCGAAAAAATAAATATTTTAAATCAAATAAATTACATTGTATTTGGGACATAAAAAGGTAAGTTTTCACCAAATTTCGTAGAAAAAATAAAATTTTTGAAAAAGATATAAATAAAAAACCAAAAACTTTGTTATTTGAAATTTTCACCTAAATTTTGAGGTTTTGTGAAAAAATTGCAAATACAAAAGTTGTAGATCTTTTTATTACCTACAACTTTGCTATTTAACTTTTTTCCATAGGACGTGTAGTTTTGCCGGAAATCAAGATAAACCATTTTTTACCCTTACCCCCACCCACTTACCGAACTCGGATCGGCCGTAATTTATTTTTCCTTTCATTTTTATCATATTCCACTCCTTTTCTAATGGGTTTCATCCTACTATATTTTTTTTTAATTTTTTACCATTTTTGAAGGCTTTGGCCCTGGTCTATGTAGCCAGTGACGTGGCTCAACTACCCACATGTCAAGTAGACTGACAAACAGCCAGACAGTTCCCCTGATGGTAAGTGGTAACCGCCGCTTATAGACAATTGGAACACTAGTGGCATCGATAAAGTTGTCGACCCTGAGACGTGGAGTTGTTAAGTCTCATGTGCCTTTTTTTTCTATTTATTTGTTTCTTTTTACATTTTCTACGAACTTTGAGTAGTAGAGCTCTTAGTGCAGAGTTCGTCCAGGGAAGTACTACCACCTTACCCATTTCCGCCGTGAAGCAGTAGTGCAATTGAATTACTGTGTTTCGGTTAGAAAGGTAAGGGGGCCGGTGAAATTACAGGCACATGAGACTTAACAACTTCACGTCTCAGGGTACAGGGGTCGACAACGCATTGGCGATGCCCCTAGAGTTGCAAATGTCCATAGGCGGCGGTGACTACTTACCATCAGGTGGACCGTCCGCTTGTTTGTCGGCCCACGTGGAATAAAAAAAAAAAACACTTTGAAGATTCTACGATAAATTATTTTAAGATTAATTATATTGTGTTTTTATAAATTAACATCTTTCCGCGCGTGCTCAGTTCGTTGTTTTGAACTGAGGCTTGTGGTTCCTTAATATATAGCGTTACATTGAATTTTTCTATTGCTAAATACAAGGATTATACATAAATAACTTAAGATTTACTTAAAAGTACAGCCTCATGTGGCTGTAATTACACCGGTCCCCTTATCTTTCTAACCTAAACACATTAATACATATGCTCTACTGTTTCGCAGCGGTAATAGGTAAGTTGGTAGCACTTGTATTTATCTAGAGCTCTACTATATCATTGCTTCATGATCAGATCAGCTCGATGTCATCATACTATTGTATTGTACTACGTAGCACGAAAGATGCAACGTCGAGCGTGTCATTTACCTAACAGACCTCTGAAAGTAATATCTACCTTACGGTACTACGACTAATATAATTCCCAATAGGGAACTGTTCTGTATTCATGATAAATGATCAAACACTAACCAGTGTATTGAACATTAAAAAATATACGAAAACATGGAATATAATGAAAATTAAATCGTTAATGTGATTTTTAAGTACCGATCTAATCACAAAGACTATGTTATTTGATGCTGTACAATTATGACGTCACAACTTAGTATTTCATACAAAACTCCATACATTGGATCGTTTTGACATTCCATAAAGAGTTGCTAATTTTGCCATGTCATGACAAATCCCTATGGTGTTTTAAAACGCTTGAGAGTTTCCTTGAATCAACAAGTTTCTAGCTAGTCCAGACTAAGACTGGACCACTTTGAGAAATTCTGAATATATCGAATAAGATACTGTGATAATCTTACTCGACTGAGAACATATGAAGAAATGGTTTCCATTTGTTGACGTATGTGAAAACGCTGATGACAATAGACGAGACCAAATACATCGCAGTAAGGACTGGTAGTGCTCGCTTCCGTAGCTTCACGACCATCAGCGTGAGGATGACGGCCAAGATGCCTAAGTGCATGTCCGCGGCTAAAAACCTGAAATAGACTCGAAATTGAATATTAATGTGAATAAATGTAGCTATTTATTTTAGCTGAATAATGTCAGTTTCTATTACCATGTTGGAGGTAAACAATGGTCGTTTATATCCACAATGTTGTTCACGTAGAAGAAATGCCACCAGAACTTTCGATGGCATATCTCGCTTTGAGTCTTTATTAAAACGGGCCACAAAGGGCCGTCATCATATGATGGGAACCACGTTGCCATATAGCCGATCAATACTAAGGACACTGGAGACACTCTAAAAGCAACATTTAAATAAATACCATGTGTAAAGAAAGGCCTTGTGAAAAACTAGCAAATAATAAAAATAAACAATAAATAAATATCCTGGGACATTCTTTACACACGGCCATCTGATCCCAAACTAAGCAGAGCTTGTACTATGGAAACCAGATAACTGATATACTACATATACTACTTATTATTTTGTAAATACATACTTATATAGATATTTACACCAAGACACAGAACAAACAGACATGTTCATGCACACAAATGTTTGTCCTGGGTGGGAATCGAACCCGCGACCTTCGGATTGGCAATCAGAAGCCTGTCAAAAGCATTATAAGCATTATGTAAAACAATTCAGTACTTAATGTAAAAATTATTATCTACATGTTACGATTAAACTAATTTAACCTCGTTTAAATGCTAATTGATCGGTTTAATTACCTCGAAGCTCGTTTAATTATGTACATTGGTAAAATATTCACGCCAAAGGAGTACTTTTGTGACAGCAGTAGAATGTTGTAACTTGTCAGAAAAGTTGACAAGACCAACAGCGCTTGCATGCCCGCTGAGGCATTGGTCAAAAACAACACAATCCGATTGCTTCGTATCTAAAAAGGTAATCACTTTCATCGGTTATTGGATGCCAGAGAACACCAAACATCATAACTATGCTAACTACTGGTAATCAGTGCCGGATTAACCTCGAAGCAAGAGTAGCAATTGCTACGGTCCCCGCGTGTCTAAGGCCGCCAACCACAGATTGGTTTTTTTAGTACTTTATACTTAAGAACCCACAGCAGACCAAAGGCCCTTCGATAGAATTAGCTCCGCGCTTGCTTAATCCGGCACTGCTGGTAATACTACCAATATTGAAAACGGGGAAGATTGTGGGGATCTATGCATGGACGTTTGTATGGACGTTTGTATGGATGTTTGTTACTCAATCATCCCATAAATTAATATTCTTGGCATTCTTTACACACGACCATCTGGTCCCAAACTAAGCAGAGCTTGCATGGAAACCAGATAGCTGGTATACTACATATACTACTTTTTTTTTCTAAATGCATACTTAAATAGATATTTACAGACACAGAACAAACAGATATGTCAGTAACACACAAATGTTTGTCCTGGGTGGAAATCGAACCCGCTTCGACTTGGCAATCAGAGTCGCTAACCACCAAACCAACTGGCCTATCAAAGGAATAGCTGAACTGATTTGTACACGTTTTTCCCCGAGAAAATGCAAGATCTGTCGGGAAATGGGGTGACAACACGGTATGGAAACTAGTTCTATAGGTTAAAGCTCTCAAAATTAGATTCATATAGTAAGGAATTAGGCTTGAGCCCAAGTATAATTACTTGAAAGCCTCGGAAACTTGAAAATGACTTACCATTCTCTCGATGAAATGTGGATTTTGCACATACGATTGATAGTTAAAACCATATAAGGTATGGCCACAGATAGTGACAATTAACGCGAACACCCTAAAAAAGAAATATACTACTTATATAAAGCGTTTTTTAACATATATAAACTACATGCAACAAGTGAAGGAAATGTAGGAAGCTGCATATAACAGATCGGAGTGGAGGAACCTACCCGATATGACCATAGCTCAAAAATATACAAGAAGATGTATAATATTGCACATTAGGTACCTAGCACCGTGTAAAGGTGTCAGAGCAGCTAGTTGAGGATCCCCATCTTCGTAGGTGTTAGTGAGTCGCTGCCAGCTGGATCGCACAGACCAGAACTTAAGTAAATTATTATCTAAAAAATATGAAATTGTCATTAGTAACTTAATAACTATTTACCCATATCGACGGCTGTTGATAATAATATGGTGTACTATTTTGAGCATTTGAGCAACATGAGCGTTTTTCTGATTGAACTCCTCAAACCAGCGGCGGCCTTACCCATTGCGAGGCTCCGGGCGGCAGGTCATTGCGAGGCCCTTTGTCCTTCATGAAAAGTATGTGATGCGAAAGTAAGTCTGGTTGTTTGGTTTTAGTATTTGTGATGTTTGACAAGAAATGCTAAAGTTAAACAAATAAATAAAATTTTAAATCCATTTTTTTTTAATTTGCTGGGGTTGCGCGAGGCCTCTGCAAGAGCGAGGCCCCGGGCGATTGCCCCGTTCGCCACCTCCTCTGCCTCAAACTGAATAAATCCTTGGTCAAAATCGTTAATAGATACATGATCACTCAGAAATAATGTTTTTTCATTTTTTAACTGTGTCTACACATTTCCAACAACTTTTTTATAGATTCACACAGAAAGATCTCACAATTGTAATTTGGGACAGGGCAACGTAAATAGGGGTAGCTAGTTTATTATAAAACGACTTTACCCTTACGTTTTTAAGGTAAATCCCTAATAGTGCTTTTATAAATATGTATATCCGTTTTCTTTAGCGTTCTTTCATTTCCGGTAAGAAGCATTTAATTTCAAACGTATAGGTATAATTTGCCAAGCCTCTCTTGATGAAGGTCCATCGCGAGTAACATTTAGATGCAAAAAATCATAGGATATTGGCTGAAATACATACTCGTTATTGAATGTATGAAAGTATAAAACTTACTCTGCAAATCATCCTTTGTGAGACAATCGTAAGCAGTTCCGATGATATTTAAAAACAGGATGAAATAGATGATGTATTTATAAAGGCGTTGCCACGTGTTCGGCGGCTTAACAAGATGTTTGTCTGCGTGGGTGCGGCAGTAGTGCAGCGTGTGCAGCGTGGTGCGCAGCGCTCGCTCGCGGCCCCACTGCGCCGCGCACCGCTCGAAGCGCAGGGAAGCGTTGCGCTCCGCGGATGGGCAGCGCGCGCTCACGCAGTACCCGCGGTGGATCAGCGTGCGATTGAAGGAACTTGGGCTTTCAGAGTACTCCTGTATTGTATAAATTATATGAATGGCAAATATAGGAAAACAAATAAAGGACGTCCAATAATTACGTGGCGTGGCGTTTAGGGAAGTGGGAGGGCCGGTTTCAAAAGAAGGCACCTAGTGGTTCATGGCGCTAAATTCCAGCCTACCCCCTGATCATACATTGATTTCAGCTGATAAGTGACGGTAGTGTCCAAAAGAGTAAATAACTTATAATTAATAAGCAACTCGCCCCCGGCGGTTGTAATTAAGAATAAAAAAAGGTGAAAAGTGTGAAGATCTTTGCAGCAGAATTTTCGCACAATACGAATAAAGTGAGGCGCGATTGAGCTAGGAACAGGTAAAGCATTTTTTCTGCTGCCTTTGATATCTTCTAAAGCACTCAATACAGTGATATATTTTAAAACAGATTTATAATATAAATTTAATCCCTAAGAATACTATCATAGTTATTTGGATAAGGATTAATACTGAATACGAATAAATAGCGTCGCAATTACCCATTTTTTTTATGACGGAACATTTTTAGAATGATTTATGAAATTATCGTTAAAATGACAATGACAAATTATGATGAAATAATGTTAATAATATACCTTCATTAAATTGTAGGCGTCGTCCGGTTCTGCCTGCGGTGTCAGATGGAAGTCACCGAGGCAATAAATACCTTCTCTGTTCGACAGACATCGCTCATAGTCGTCGAGGTGAAACAAGGCGGGCATACGATAATTATTTTCATCTGTTAAAATGATAATTTATTACAGATTTGTAAAAGAATATTAAGGTAGATACCCAAACGATTCTAACATACTGAAGACTACATTAAGATATATTTACCTGTAAATATTGTGGCCCTTGCACCAGCCGCACCAACTACGCTTACACCGAAAAGCAATAAATATAAGACGGACATCGCTATCAAAGGTACCGATTGGAGTAATAAGGAATTCAATATTAAACTGTTTTTTTAATTACTTTCAATACATATTGTATTATTTAAATTTATTTATTTAAAACTAATTAAATTATGGGTATTTACTTACAATTCCAGTATAAGGCTTACTTCCCATTGTGTTCGAATTTATGGACGAATTTTATTTCACAAGCAAATATTTATCGGATAGCTCTCATAATAGGATGAGATGCTCGCAAGATGTATTAGTATAAGCCATATATCATACTAGTGACCCGCCCAGTTACGCTTGGGGGCTATACTCTTTATTTATTAAAAAAAAGAAACGGTCAAAATACAAATGATGAGTTGAAATATATCTCAAATAAACCTGGAGATGTTTCCATCTCACGACACTACCTGTCGAATCGTCACTTTCGCTACCGAGTCGAAGGGCGCGTGCTTTCATCGCCTCATCCCATTCGCGCCGGAGTCCCGCACAGCTCGGTGTTGTCTCCCCTGGTATTCTCGTTCTTCACGAGTGACATGCCCAGGAGCAGAGACACACACTTGTCCCTGTTTACGAATGACACGGCAATCTACTCCTCAAGTAGAAGCGTTCCCCTAATTCTGAAACGTTTCCAATGCGCAGCCAACGCACTAGTCGATTGGTTCCGCAAATGGAGAATCGAAATCGTCTGAGGCAGGCTTCACTTCCTCATCAACTCTCGGTCTAAACTCGCCCTAAAAAGCAAGCTTAGACTGTATACCGCGTGTATACGGCCTATTATGACGTACGCGTGTGTAACTTTTGCACACGCCGCCCCCATCGAATCCACTCACTCCAAAAGTCCTCACTCTAGTCCTCCAAAATAAATTTATGCGCAGAGCCACGGGCGCCCCGTGGCACATGCGAAATCTCCAGCTCTACATGGATTTACGATTGCGGACCATCAGGCAATTTATCAAAGGGGCTTCTCGCCGCCATTTCGATTCTGCAATTAACGACAAAAATTCCCTTATAATAAAGGCCGCGTCCTACACTCCGTCCCGTATAGTCGCGTTCGCAGACCGAGGCACGCCCTCGCCGAGTCTGACGACGAATTCACCAAAGCCCAGACAGCTCCAGCCGAAGCTTCAGCTCGCGATAATACACAATCCACACACTCACAAGGCCATCAGGCTAGATACCGTCCTCGCCGGCGCGGCGGCGTGGACGTTAGCCCCGCTCCCCTAAATTCATTGCATTTTTTGTTTTTGCTTAGAAATAAAGAACCACTTATAATAAATCACATAAAGTAAAGCCTTTTGAGCCCCACAGGGGGCCCCCTCATTGTGCTTGTTGCTTAAAATCTAAATGTATTTTCGGTGGAGAGCCGTCTGCGCTCGCTGGAATTGTCCGCGTAAGGGTGTAAGAGCCATCAGGAAAAAAAATCTGGAGATGTCTTAAAATTTAAGTTGACAAAAAATTTCACAAACTTAAAACCTACATAATTTTTAAGGATTTTGGCGCTGTATGCTGTAATACAGGCTTCTTGCCTAGCTCAGCAACAGATGCTAAGCTTCTATAATTATATCCTAGTCTAAGATATCTTTGTCAAACACTACCATGTATGAACTTAGCTATGAGTAAATAATTTTTTTTTTTTTTTTTAAGTTTTTACAACAACGTAAAGCCATGATAACAAGACAAAATAAAAATGATGAAAATATTGAGAAGAAAATATTTTCATACTCGATCAAATATCAGCATACTGAAGAAGTCATCTGGTAAGGGAAACGCGTTAAAATCATATAGCGTAGTTGAAATGTACAAATCGCACGAAAAATAATGAAAAAGTAATAAAATTCAATCCTTTATTTTGTAGGCAGGTACAATGCAAATTGATGTTTATTTATAAAGTCACTGTGCCATATTACGAACATTAAATCTATGTACGTCTGATTCGAACTTCAATATTAATTACTATTCACATACTAATTTCATTTTGGCATACTGAAAATTTGTGAAGTATAAACAGCACTCGTTATTACCTACATAATTATACAACAACAACATTTTTTGTTTATATAAAAAAGAGAAAGTTTCTGTAACTACTTATGATTCTAAATAATAATGACAAAACATTTAAAATTAGAAATCAAAACATATTCAGTTCAAGTATGAAGATTTATCAGTGGGAGGTACTGTAACTCTTGGAAGTGCTGTCAAGTACTTTAATAAGTATTTTAATACACGCAATGTCAAAATTCTACTTCAATCTTGCGATTTTAGATCGGGATCGTATATAGTAACCCGGCATTAATCGACAGACTTTCGACTTTTCGATCGATAGAGATGTCAACAACGTCTTACCAAAGGAGAGCCAGGAGACTCATAGCACAGGGAAACCCAGTTTGGGCACCTGTCTCCCACAACTAATCGTTTTTTTAGGTGGGAGAAAATAAACCAATTTTTATTATTCGGAATGATCAACAGAATAATCTACATATATATTGAATAACTAGTAGTCCAAGATCCCAGAGCGATCAGACATAACATATTTTCACATAGACGAAACCGTAGGTCTCAGTAGCGTCTTATGTTCTTTCAATACCTGTGTGCTTGTGGAGCTCGCCTTGTGACACCTGGACAGGTACCAGGGAAGAAAGGAAAATAAAAATAAAGGCGATTTTTACAATAAAAATTATGGCGGTGGTAGTAAAAAACAATAATAAATCGACAAGAGCCTTGCCATCAATGTTTAGCAATTAAACACGCGAATGCAGCGGTGCAGTCTTGAACAAAACTCCATTAATTTTTAGTTTTAAAGCGTCTGACAAAAGTTTTGCTCCATGGAAAGTGTCAAAATATGTAGAATTATACTTTGCCTTCGTCCTCGAGATTAGCATACAGGTAAGACATGTAGGAACGCACAGCGATCGCCATTTCCGCACTTGATTGAGGGTAGGTACTCTCATTAACTTCCCTACTCCAATTTTTTTTGTGGTTATTCACACCTTACTAGATCGCTAGCTGCAATCCGTCCTTCATTCGCATTTCAGTGTTCTGCATTTCAGATTATTTATTTCAAATATTCTTTATTGTTTAAACAAGTTAAAACGTGTAAGTTTATTTCCAGAAGCGAGATATTCATTATGATGAATTATACAAAAAGAAAAATGTTTGAGAAATCGAACAAGAAAGTTCACCATCCTCGTCGACGTCCCTGGACTCACATGACTTCCGCCGATCGCAGTCATACTCGATAACGGTAGTTAATCTTACCAAAATTGAAGATCATATGATCTTTAAGAGTGGTTAAATGCGATATTGCACAAGGTGTGGGTAGCTTTTGGGTTTATCTCTTCACTATTAATGCTTAGCCTCACGGCAAGCAATATTATCGCATTTATTAGAAATTTGGTGCTGTGGGTAGCTTCTGAGGCCATCTCTTGACTACCGGCTTTCTATACAGAGTAGTAGAGATAGTTATGCGGGTAGATTAGCACATTTTTTGAATAATGGAGTTATCAGATGTGACCCAGACATCCTCTCATATATTCAAGGCTACAAAATTCCTTTCTCGAGGCATGTTTGTTCAAAATTATATACTTCTTAAGAATTACTAATTAAAGACGCCTATTTTTTTATCTGTTATTTTTTAAATATTTTATAATTTTTTAAATATATTATTATCTACCGTATATCTAAATGCCTGTTTTAACAGACAATGACTTTACTGACATCTCTTGGCTTTATCATAAATGCAGATTAATGTAATACAGTACCAATCAAACAGTGATTCTTGGATATATTATTTTATTATTATATATTGACTCAACAAATCTCCAAATCACCTTACCTTCACAAAAAGTTTATCGCATAAGGGAAAAAATTGAAAAGTTTTCTTCCATTAACAGATGCAAAATGAGAGATATTGCACGCTTAGTTGATATGCATGTCCAGCCATAAAATATGGTTGGCTGTACACAAAATTATTTGAATGTATCAAATATCTTAACTTACTATATGGTGCCGTTCATAAAATATGTCACACTAAAATCTGCTTTTTTTGACCCCCTCCTCCCCATTGTCACGCTGTGTCACACTTTTTGTGACCCCCCCCTATTTCGTCACAAAACCTAAGACCCCCCCCCCCCCCCCTGCTGAGTATGATAAATTCTAAATGATAGTACACAAATTCTGAAAATTAAAAATATTTATTTTGATATTATAATAAAATTTAAATAAATTAATAAATATCTTTCACACATGATATTCATAGAGGCCAGCTGGACTACACCAGCAAGGAATATAAAAAAAAAAACGGCGAACGTCACGTTGCCGTATACCCCCCGTCCCCCCTTGTCATATCTTGTCACACTCAGCCAGACCCCTCCCCTCCCCTTGTATGCGAACGTATTTTATGAACGGCCCCTATGATGACAACTACATATGATAAATAGTTACATGAAAACCCTTTTTAACGTATCTAGATTGGTGG
Source organism: Habrosyne pyritoides (assembly GCA_907165245.1). Classification (NCBI taxonomy): domain Eukaryota; kingdom Metazoa; phylum Arthropoda; class Insecta; order Lepidoptera; family Drepanidae; genus Habrosyne; species Habrosyne pyritoides. The sequence continues at coordinate 3,112,722 of OU015606.1, forward strand.
AAACAAGCAGTTTTATATTCAGCAAATAAAATAAAACAGCTGTGATCTGGAGATTTTTTCGGATGTCTCAACAACGGTATGGGGTGTCTGTAGTGTTCAGAGAGCCACCAGCCAATGGACCGCTCAAGAACGTACCCGGCATATACATTATTCAGATATTCCTGTAGTATTATTTGGCTTTTAAATCTTTGCAAGGTATCTATTTGATCGGCTCGATAATACGAACGCTATTGCTTACGTTGGTGGCCGCATGGGTGGCATGCAATACCCAGTCCTCACGGAAGTGACAAAGCTTTTGTGGTAATGATTTAATAGCCGAAATTGTACGTCTGAGTCTCATAAATGAGGTCCATAGACAACACAGAAGCGAAGCCGAATCTAGGATACACCCGTATAACATTAAATAAGAACTGTAATCCAGCGCTTTTCTAAGAATAGCGCCAAAAATATATATATATACGAGTATATCGGTTGCCCGACTATTGATCTATTTGCAAGCAGAATAAATAATGAAATGAAATGAAATGAAAATGAAATGAAATGAAAATATTTTTATTCAAATAGGCCTTTACAAGCACTTATGAATAGTCTGACTCTAATAGGAAGTGTCAATCTCTTGGCATCGTGAACCAGATGCCTATACAGTCAGCTGGACACAGTTTTATTTCTATGCATTTTCTCCGTTTTCTATTATTCTTAATACATTACGCAAAATAATAACAGACGGAGCAGAAGGTATAATCGTTGTACCATTGTGGCCAACTCAGCCCTGGTATCTTATTTTTAAGAGTTTGATATTATCAGAAACGTTAATTATGCGACCAGTGCCTTTACCATGAGTTTTTAACGTACGTACTCGCTAGTGACTGCGTAAAACATTTCTATAGCAAATGTGTACAGCGCCACTAGCGGTCACCGAAAGAACTAAAATCGGTAGTATGAGTCGATCGGGTTCGATGGTCGTTTACTCGCCGGTGACTAAAGTATAGATAGCAACTCTTGGTAGAGGTACAGAATAAAATGTAAATCAATGTTCGCATTCCAGCAGTCGCATGATGCACTCCCGGATTACCCTAGTTGCCGCAAAATTATCCAGTCAGCGTTCCCAAAAAGAGACTTCTCAGTCGGGTTTAGATGTGACGATAGCATCACTATCGTTAAGCTCAATCAAACCGTGTGATGTTTATTTTTAAAAATATGGTATGTTGCTATCACAACAATGTTGATTTATATAATGCTTCAACTGCAGAAATTATTAACTTTACCTTACCATGTTGTACAACGAAGGAGCACAATATGGAACTCGCAATACATGTCGTTCCGCTCTTGCTTTAGTTATTGGAGATCATGGTGGATCTAATAGCGATATTAAACGTTTTTTCAAGGGCATACTCCGGTTACGTCGTACTGTGTCTAAATATGAAAAGACGTGGGACCCGTCTATAGTATTAAACTTTCTGAAGAAATTTCATTCTTTATAAAAAAATTTACTTTAAATTTTATAACTAATTGACTCAGGATTAGTTATCTTAGAGCAGCGGGTACAGCTGAACAGGCAAAACTATACATCAAACTCAATAAGTTGAAATTTTATCTAAAAAACTAGCCACTTTCCTAGCTTTAGTCACCGCCCATAGGGTGCAAACTTTATCCAAAATCAATATCGATGATGTAGTCACTACTACATCTCAAATATCTATTAGGATACCAGACTTAAATAAAACATCAACGATTATTGTTGAAGTTTTATTCGCCACATATTTTATCTTTTAATAATCACAAACCGGAAATATGCCCCGGTAAAAACGTTACAATACTATCTATTGAAAACTTTCTATTCATTGGGGTAAAACGTCCACACGGTGCCGTTATCAGCCAGACGTTTAGTCGTTGGATCCGCAAAACGCTGCATGACAGCGGCGGCGTGCCGGCGGCGTTCGGCGCGCACAGCACGGGACACGCCGCCGTCACGCTTGCACCAACTCGGCGTCAGCCACGACGCCATTAGGAGAACGGCTGGCTGGAGCGATACCTCAAATAACTTTTTCAAGTTTTACAATAGACCCCTGAACGTGGTCAATTCAGGTTCATTTGCAAATGCAATACTTTATAATGATTTTTCAGAACCATAACAATGTTTTCGTCGATTTTCATGAATGTAATCGTGGATTGGTATCCATATATTGTAAATTGTAAATGAAAAATAAAATTTATGATTTATTCCTAATAGAAATATTTTATCTCTTCGTATGTGACATATTCCTGAAAACAATTTAACGATAATATTCTATCTCTTAAAGTTTACATGTCTCACCTATATGCTAATCTCGAGGACGAAGCCAAAGTATAATTTGTAATTAAACGAACTTACCTATAAGTGAAGTTCTATCTATTATACGAAGGCTTCGTCCGAAGAGATTAGCAACCCAACATACATAACCATCAATTAATGTTATCCTAGCCACATCGTGAAATATTTTACCTCTAAAGTAAATGAAGGACCGATTGCAGCTAGCGATCTAGTAAAATGTGAATAACCACAAAAAAAAAATTGGAGTAGGGAAGTTAATGAGAGTACCTACCCTCAATCAAGTGTGGAAATGGCGATCGCTTTCCTACATGTCTTACCTATATGCTAATCTCGAGGACGAAGCCAAAGTATAATTATGATAGAATTTCACTTACAGGTAAGTTCGTTTAATCACAAATAATAGTCTACAAAACATATATAAAAATCAGCCATACAAATTTAAGTTAACTAAACTAGTTGCTATCGAAACTTTAGTCACCAGCGAGTAAACTACTATCGATACAGTATTTCTCGATAGCAACCATCAAATTTGTGACTCATGGTACCGAATTTCTATAGCAAAGGCTAAAAAAATTTACTCGCTAGTGTCTATATTTCGATAGATTTTACCTATCGACTCGTACTATCGATTTTAGTTTATTACGTGACCGCTAGTGGCGCTGTACACATTTGCCATAGAAATGCCGTCGGCGTCGCTAGCGAGTACGTACGTTAAAAACTCAAGGTAAAGGCACAGGTGTCACAAGGCGAGCTCCACAAGCACGCAGGTATTCAAAGAGCACGAGACGCTACTGAGACCTAAGGTTTCATCAATGTGAAAATAAGTTATGTTCGATCGCTCTGGGTTCTTACTCTGTTGGTGTTATAGAAGATTAGACCTTATCTACATTTTGGAAAATTGTATTTTGACAAATGATTTGATAAGCATTATTATTGGTTAGTTTTGATAATGTATGAGCGTTTATTCATTACAAACGTATGAATAAAACAAATATGCTGACGTCTTTGACGGACTAGTTTATTTAACGGCTAAATTACATTATTAATTAACAATAAAACATTTACGTTAGAATGGATAATGTATAGGTTGCTGTATTGTGAATAACTTAACGTCTAGTCAGAGATTATACGAAAAATAACGGCCACTTTTTGATATTTTATACTCTATGTCGCCTGTTTATTGAATTAATAAAAAGTCTACATATATTGAACCTCATTTCTTCTTCAGTTGTCTTATCATCAGTTCACCAAAGAACCTCCTCATGGGTATCTCCACGAGGATTGTCAGCAGACCAGAAATTATATACGTGAAAATTAACACTCCTATGATGTATATCAGCTGGAACAGAAAAAGATTATTGAAATATTAAGGTCATAAAGAATCATCAAATATTCTATATATATTATAATACATATATTTATTATTTTGTTTATTAGGATTTCCAACTGTAAGTACACGGTAAGAAAGCTTAAGTTTAGTTGCAAAAAAATGTGCTAAGTGATCCGTCAATTACAGGAAATCACTGCATGCAAAAGAAGAAACAACTAAACTCTAAGATTTACAAAAATAGGTATTAACTTTTTATGCAATTCTATGACTAGAGGCCCACAGCCATCTTTTCTGCAGTCGTTCCATTCGTGCTGTGTACTTTATAGTGTTGGGACCAAACAACGCAACAGTATTCTAAATGCCTTCTAACTAGAGCAATACACAAACTCATTATTAATTTACTATCAAAATAAACACCGAGATCGCGGATATAATTTATCTCTTTCTCTTGGATTAGTAATCAAACTCTCCCCAGCTTTACATATTAGTACTAGCTGTCCCTCGCGGTTTCACTTGCATTCCCGAGGGATGTAACATTTTAACGGCACAAAAAGTATCAATGTAAATAAGTATAATACCTCCGAGAATATGTGTACAAAGTTTCATGATGATCGGTTAAGTAGTTTTCGCGTTAAAGCGTAACAAACAAACTTACATTCACATTTATAATATTATTAGTAGGGTTAATATATATTTATAAATGATACTAAAGAGGCTCTTGTTTTAAGTTTAAAAAAGTCTTTCTCATAAAAATTATAGCCCAATTATAAGTTTAGTACAATGTTCAATAAAAAGTTGATTTTATTAATTATTTATTGCGGCAAATTCCCATGGTCAAATTCGTATCTACCCTGTCCAATGTATTTACCCTGGCCTCCTTAAAAGTAACAAAAAATTTATAAATTATCTTCCCTTACGTGAAAGGGTACATAAACAGGACAAAAATCGATATATAAATGCTTAAAGAAAAATCTCTAACTTTTGTTCTTGGCCGTATCTTCAATGGACATGAAACCTCTTATCGTAGAACTACCCATATATAGATATCCTATAAGTATTTTTATTCTTCTTTTATGCATTTATTGTGGCAGTAGTACAAATAATGCTCAGTTACTTACCCCGTCAGTACAATTTATAACAATTAAATTCTGATGTGACGCGAAAATTGTTATAATTACTATCCAGTTCACCAGCATGGCTGACAGAGACAGGCGGCTCAAAGCTTGAAAACCTTTCCAAGCGAAAAATCGACTCGTTGATCCTGTCATGAAATAAAACTGATTTAACTAGATATTTTAGTCGCGTACTAACCATCATTTTTTTTTTGCCTTGGTAGGGACGGTGATGTGATCCTCATGATATCCTTACACGGACAAGTCCAACTATGACTTTACTACCGGCTATGGTGGCCATTTTGACGTTTCACATTATCATAGGAAAATAAACTGTATCGCTTTGTAATAAGGTTGATTTCCATTACCATACAATTAGCTGTTGGATCAATAGATGCACCTTATGTTTGAAGTAATAAAGGTTATTTTTCTTTGTCATTGTTAAACGTCAAAACAGCCATCATAGCGTGCCGCAAGTTTAGTTAGGCTAACAACATCTATATGTAGGTAGATTTGATTTTATAAAATTTAAATCAAAGCGTAACATAGTAAAGCTAGCAATCGCCCCGCGGTTTCACTCGTATTCAATCTTATGAAATATTTATAGTTGCATATAATTGTGGAAATTTAACTTAGGTAGGTTAGATGTGCATAGTTGTACATCGAAATATTATATTATAAAAGCAGGAAATTTGGAAAATGGAAAGAGAAAACAAAATAAGAGTAGTCGGGCGACTAAATCGGTCGGATGGATTTTACCCAGTATGTAGAATTTACGTATAAATAATTAACGTATGTCTTTTTGTTTGAAAACCATACCGGCACAAGTGGCTGAGCCAATTTCAATACGATTTTTTACGTCTGTGATACATTTTTGCGGAATACTTCTCATTAGAAAGCAAAGATAGTAGTCGTAAGGTGGCCTGATTATTACATTAAGACTTTGCCTATAAAATCCGGAAAATCAATGTTGTGAAATGAATAGGTAATAGTAACATACCATCAATATTGCATGCTCCATAAAACAATACAGCTAAACTGATGCAGAATACAGGTCGTTCAACGGACAGTATCAGGGCGGATGCCAAAGTTGAAGTATATTCTCTCAGGTAGTGGCCCAATAGTATCCACGTAAACAAGAAGGGCAATGCCATGTTGTAACAACGCTCCAACCGCTGTGGAAGCAGAATACTTTAGGTAATTAAATAAAAACTATTAAAATAAATAAATAAATATCCTGGGACATTCTTTACACACGGTCATCTGGTCCCATACTAAGGAGAGCTTGTACTATGGAAACCAGATAACTGATACACTAAATACTTTTTTTTCTAAATACATACTTATATACAGGACAAACAGACAAGTTCATGGACACAAATGTTTCCCCTGGGTGGGAATCGAACCATAGGTTTGGCAGTCAGAGTCGCTAAACACCAAGCCAACTGGCCTGTCAAAATATAATTACATAATTATAATTTGAAATATGTATGCGAATTCTTATTTGTTTACCCCGTACCGTTCTAAAATGGTAAGAATGAACCTTTACGATAAATCTTCGGTTTCCATCTGTCTGTATATCACGTCTGATTTCCCCACCACCCAGAAATGTTTAAAATTTTACGTAAATAGATTACCGGCCAAAATTTATATACGATCCCGATCTAAAATCGCAAGATTGAAGTAGAATTTTGACTGAATTTCAAAAGGTTCATCAATACATGGATTTTGATCGGGATTGCATATTAATTTTCCCCTACAATGCTTCCAGCATTATTTACTTTGTGTTCAGAAAGTTTAAAGCCGTGTTGAACATTTTCAAATTGCATTAGACCCATGATTACTCCCAGGATGCAAGCTGGAATGGCAGCCCAGGAGCTCATGTAACCATCAGTAAACGATGGCTCGTTTTGAAGAAAGATCCGCAAATTTCTGTAAGAATTTTCATAAACTCATTATTATTATTTCTAATTGTTGACAGCCAGCATCAACGCGACATTTAAGTGACTTCCATCATCTACGAGAACCTGTTTTTAACCGACTTCAAAAAATAATGAGGTTATCAATTCGTCTGTATTTTTTTTTAATGTTTGTTACCTCATAACTTTCGACTGGGCGAAGCTATTTTAATGTTTCTTTTTTTATTTGAAAGCTGGTGCTTCCCGTGTGGTCCCATTTTCTTTCAACTTATTAATCTCTACTTATTCTTAATACTCAATTGTAATTTGTCTTATCACGCAACACACCAATCATGCATTCTCATCGCGTTGCAAAACTTGCAAATGTCCATGGCGGCGGTGATCACTTACCACCAGGTGTTTTATATCTGAAGCTCTACTTTATCATTGCTCCATGATCCAAACAGCGTGCTGGCATCATACTATTGTATTATACCAACCGATAATATCCTCACATACTTCCCCCAACTTGCTGTACAATGCACCACGTTCTCCAACATTATTTTCATCGATATATTTTGTTTTTCCATACGACATGGGCCGACAAACAAGCAGACGATCCACCTGATGTTAAGTGGTCACCGCCGCTTATAGACATGTGCAACACTAGGGACATCGTCAATGCGTTGTCGACCCTGAGACGCGAAGTTCTTAAGTCTCACGAGGCCGTAATATCACCGGCCCCCTTACCTTTCCATTCTGGCATTCATTCTCCTTGCATCCATCACGCAAAATTTCAATCTGCCCCATTATTCAACTCATACAAACTTCACTTGTTGAGCTAGTGTCATTTACCTAACAGACCTCTGAAAGTAATATCTGACTTACGGGGCTAATGTAATTTCCAATTGGAATGGTATTTTAAAACGCTTGAGAGTTTCCTTGAATTGACAAGATTCTAGCTAGTCCAGACTTACACCCATATTCTAAGACGTTGCCTTGAAAATTCCTCGACTCCACTCAACCTCACTCAAAGATATTAGTATTCATAGTTACAAAAATCTCCTCCAATCGACTTGACATCTCTCACTCGAGGTGAGGAAACAACTGTCAACTTCAAGGTACGTCGGGACCAATCTTAAGGAAGTTTATTGTTTGTAAACAGTTACTGAAACTCGTTATTTTATTTCATTAATATTTATCTAAAATATAATGACGTAATTAATGAGATTTTACCCCGACTTCACTTCGTCTCAACCTCAGTCGGGGTTGCTCGAGTTTTACTCAAGTTATAATTTAGAATACCAATTTTGAGGATTCCTCGAGGAAATGCTTAAGGTATATTCAGTCGAGTTGGAGTCGAGTGACGTTTAAAAAAATGTTTTAGAACATGGGTGTTAGGCTGGAACACTTTGAGAAATTCTGACTATTCCGAATAAAATACTGCGTTAATCTTACTCGACTACGATCATATGAAGTAATGGTTTCCATTTGTTCACGTATGTTAAAATGCTGATGACGATCGACGAGACAAAATACATGGCAATGAGGACTGGTAGTGCTCGCTTCCGTAGCTTCACGACCATCAGCGTGAGGAAGACGGCCAAGATGCCTAAATGCATGTCCGCTGCTAAAAACCTGTAATGGACTTGAAATTAAATAAATCATTTCGCAATAAATTAATGAATTTTAGCTCATAGTTTTTATTACCATGTTGGAGGTAAACAATAGTCGTGACTATCCACAATATTGTTCACGTAGAAGAATTGCCACCAGAACTTTCGACGGCATATTTCGGTTTCAGGCGTAACTATAACGGGCCACAGCGGCCCGTCATTATACGATGCGTGCCACGTCGCCATATAGCCGATCAATACTAAGGCCACAGGAGATACCCTAAAAGTAACATTTTACAAATAAATATTATATAATAATAATAATAATAAATATCCTGGGACATTCTTTACACACGGCCACCTGTTTCCAAACTAAGCAGAGCTTGTACTATGGAAACAAGATAACTGATATACTACATATATTTACACCCAGACACAGAACAAACAGACATGTACATGCACACAAATGTTTGTCCTGGGTGGGAATCGAGCCCGCGACCTTGGGCTTGGCACTCAGGGTCACTAACCACGAAGCCAACTGGCCTGTTAATATCATAGTCAAATATGTGTAAAGAATGGCCTTTTCCCTCTCGTCTACCTACACCTTCAGGGTTCCGTCCCTCAAAAGGATAAAAAGAACTCTTATAGTCCGGAAGGCGTGAAGGAATCAAGTTATAATTTAAATCAAATACTTAGGTCTGCCATCCCTTAGATCTATGAAAAAACAAACGTTTAAGTTAACGATATCAAGATATACGTTTATTTTGATAATCTCAATTTCAATCAAAACCTTTTAGCTACTTCCCGTTGACCGTAACTGAAACTATCGGATATACGATATAAAATTTTCGGATATGGGCAGAGGCTAAACGTTCTGACAGGCTTCACGCCCGTTAATTTAGTTTTAACTGATACATGCGCAAAGTCTCTTAAAAACGCTGATTTATTAGTGTACCCATAACAACCATGTTTGTGTCCATATTAACTAAGTAGTTATTATTTAAAATAGAATGATTCCTATAAAACAATATTGAATAATATACAAGAAACTGTTTTTGGTTATTATAACTTTGTTTTTTGGTAGAGTTTTACTTCGAACGCAATTTTTTTTTGTAAATCTATCTCTATTGAGCACATCGCCGTTAGAAACGTCAACGCCAAAGTTGAGGGACGGGTTCTAGAATTGTGGAGCCATAGAAAATAGCGTTGAGTTTATTAATACATTGTATTTGATCACAATTTCATTTTGGCGTCTCGCTTGACAATATGAACGATGATAGTTAGCACATATAAAAAAAAGTGTTTGTTAAAACTAAATAGCATTTATAAATGAATTTTGAAAAATATAAAGCAATTCAGTGACGAAAAAATGATTACATATTTTAAAATAAACAAAAGTAACCTCGTTTAAATGCTAATTGATCGGTTTAATTACCTCGAAGCTCGTTTCATTATATATATTGGTAAAATATTCACGCCAAATGAGTACTTTTGTGACAGCAGTAGAATGTTGTAGCTTGTCAGAAAAGTTGACAAGACCAACAGCGCTTGCATGGCCGCTGAGCCGTTGGTCAGAAGTATCAATAGCTTACTGGTTCGGACCTAAAAAGGTAATCATTATTATTTAATTGTAATCGGTTATCGGGTTTCCTAATTATAATTTTGTCAAGCCAGAGAATAATCCCAAATGTCATAACTATGCACTACTGGTATAGTACCAATATAAAAAACGGGAATGTTTCTAAAGATTTATAAATGGATTTGTAACTCAATCACCCAATAGCAATAACGGAACGGATTTGTATGGCACAATTTTTAGATAGAACGCGTTTTTCCTAGTTAGAACTAGTTTTTACTATATGCCTTTGTAAATTTTTTGTAACGTTAACAAAGTCAATTCTAGGAAAAGCGCGTTCTATCTAAAACTGGTACATCGAGAATCGGATGCAAACTACACAGTTCTATAAGTTAAATTATGTCTCTCAAAACTTTATTCATGTAATTAAGTAATTCATGTAATTAAATTAAGTAGTAATTAAGGTCTGAAGATAACTTACCATTTTCTCGATGAACTGTGGATTTTGGACGTAAATTTGATAGATAAAACCATACATAGCATGTCCACCGATAGTGAGAATTAACGTGAACACCCTAAAAAAGATAATAATATAATAAATAAATAGTAGTGTTTTTTTACATAAATAAACTGCATGCAACATGTGAAGGCCAAAGTGAAGACGTGGCGTATAAGGGAATGCAAGAAGCTGCATATAGCAGATCGGAGTGAAGGAACCTACACCAGCATGACCATAGCTCTAAAAATCCAACTAAAAAATAAATTTGAATTAAGAAAAATAGTGTAAAGAAGAAAAAAAATATTTTATTGTTAAAAAAGAGCGTGGGGTGCATGGTGTCAATAGTTATAAATAACATATTGATAATATTTAAAAAAAGCACCCCACGCTTTAATTACAATAAAATATATTTTTTTCTTCTTTGCACTATTCTTAATTCAAATTTAATTTCTATTTTTTAGTTGGATTTTCTATAAAAGCGTGTTTTTTTGTTTTTAACCGACTTAAAAAAAGGAGGAGGATCTCAATTTGTCTGTATTTTTTTTTTATGTTTGTTACCTCATAACTTTCGACTGAGCGAAGCGATTTTAATGATTCTTTTTTTAATTTGAAAGCTGGTGCTTCCCGAATGGTCCAATTTGGTCCAGTTCTGACAGTGGCAACCATGAGAAAACCATATAAGTCTTAAATTAGCATTAAGTATGTGTGCGACAAATGAACGAGTAACTCATTATCATGCCAACCGATTTCGATTTATAAAAGAGTAGATTTTACAGATGGTCCCATGATCATTTCAACAAGACCTGATAATGGAATCGTGAGAAAATTGAGGAAAATCCTTAAATGTGTAGGCATACATAATACACCTTAAGTAATCACGTTTAGTAGGTCTACCCATATTCAGAAAAAAATGTTAGTGTACTTTAAATTCACTAAAAATCAAAAAATAAATAAAAAAATTTAACAAAAAAAAACAGACTTCACAAAAAGAAACTATTCCAAAACAAACTAATACGCACTAAAAAGAAAAAAAAAATTGCTTTATTAGACTACTTTAAAGTCAATTAAATTATAACGATGTTATAATAAAGTTACAAGTAGGCTTGTAACTACATACATAGTTAAAGGTGAGATGTGCTTGTGTCGCACGCGCGACTAGCAATAGTAATACGAGAATACTTTAATAATTAAACACATTTAACAGCTCCCCTCCCGCCGCGGCCCCGCTCTCGCCTCTCGCCTAGTAAAGTCGCTCGTGCGACACAAGCACACTCACCTATAACTATGTATGTAGTTACAAGACTACGTTGGATGAAACCGACTCCAAAAATAACAATAATTGTAACTCTATTATAATATCGTTATAATTTGATTGACTTTTAAGTAAAGCAATTATTTTTTTCTTTTTAGTGCGTATTAGTTTGTTTTGGAATAGTTTCTATTGTTTATTCTTAATTTTTTAGTTAAACCGCTATACCTGATCATCCTAGTAAGGATAACGGGTGAAACTATTTAGAATATTGAATTGTCATCGGTCCTTAACAAGTATGCCAAATTTCGAGTTAATCCGACATCTTGAAGGGGGTCAAAATCATGTTCAAAGATTCCGTTACATACTAACATACGTCTGAAGCTAATAAAAGCGTATTAAAAATATACAAGGTATGATATTCCACATTAGGTACCTAGCGCCGTGTAAAGGTGTTAGAGCAGCTAGTTGAGGATCTCCGTCATCGTAGATGTTAGTAAGTCGCTGCCAGCTGGATCGCACAGACCAGAACTTAAGTAAATTGTTATCTAAAAAATATTGAATTTTCTTTAGTAACTTAATAAGAATGTGTCCATATCGATGACTGATAATAATATGATGGTACACTGGACCGTGGGTTTCAGTAACAGTAAAAGAGCTTAATATAATATATAGGTACTTGTAGGTATATCAATTGTAACTTAATCTTAAAACCACACTTGTTCAAGGTCCATCACGAGAAACATTTAAATACAAAAAAATCACAGGATATTGGCTGAAATACCTACTCGATATTTAATGAAAGTATGACAGTACAAAACTTACTCTGCAAATCATCCTTTGTGAGACAATCATAAGCAGTTCCGATGATATTTAAAAACAGGATGAAATAGATGATGTATTTATAAAGGCGTTGCCACGTGTTCGGCGGCTTAACAAGATGTTTGTCTGCGTGGGTGCGGCAGTAGTGCAGCGTGTGCAGCGTGGTGCGCAGCGCGCGCTCGCGGCCCCACTGCGCTGCGCACCGCTCGAAGCGCAGGGAAGCGTTGCGCTCCGCGGATGGGCAGCGCGCGCTCACGCAGTACCCGCGGTGGATCAGCGTGCGATTGAAGGAACTTGGGCTTTCAGAGTACTCCTGTATTGTATAAATAATATTATGAATAGCACGAATGGGTGCTTATATTCAAAGGTTAATATGATTGTTTAGAATGAAAACATTAAAATAGAAGCATGATTCCTTGATCTCAATGACTTTATTGATTATTACACATAACACAGCTGGTGATAATTGGTGGTCGCAACCAATGTCGCAACAGTGTAATATAGGTAGCATCACGACATGGTGAAAAAACTAGCGGTAGACCGTGATGACGTTTTAGAATTCCATAGAAAAAAATAATACATACCTACTTTATCGGTCTTGAAATGAGGTGAATCTAGTAATCCAACCAATAGATAATTGTATGATGGTGCAGATATACCGTATTATAAGAGAACGTCCATTAATGACGTAAGATGTTTTGGGGATGGGGGAGGGCCGGTTGCAAAAGAAAGGCACCTAGTGGTTCATGGTGCTGATTTTCAGCCTACCCCCTGATTATACATTGATTTCAGCTGATAAGTGACGGTAGTGTCCAAAAGAGTAAATAACTTATAATTAACTAGCGACTCGTCGCGCCCTAGCGATTAGCACGGGTGTAGGGTAAGGTCGGGTAAAGTGAATACCCCAGGCAAAGCGAATACTCCTCACTACTCCCAAATTATTAGTTTCTCAATCAACACGCCACCTCTGTAATGTTCGGCCATCTTGGCTTAATACGCGGCAAACACTAAAGCGAACGAGCACGTCGCGTGCCGTCCACAGAGTGGAGATTTGTGTTTTCGTAAATAAAAGATTGATTTCATATGGTAAGTAAATAGTGATAATTTTTCCCGTATTAAGCGTTCTTCATTTTCAGGAATACTTTAATTCGGTAACATACCAAAGTAGATTTTTTAGTATATTTAACAGAGAGTCAGAATTATTAGTATTTGTATGAAATTTCTCAACCTCCAAATTTACCTCACGGGTACTTTACTCCAGTCGGGCAAAATGAATAGGGCAAAGTAAATATGAAATCCACTTTGCCCGCCATTTCTGATTATTGATTGATTGAGATCGTAAGATCTCATAATGTCTTTAATTCGTTCCAGATGGTGAAAAAATATACAAAAAAAAGTAAACAAGGATCGTGGGATGAAAATGTCACGCAAAAGGCAATTAATTTGTGCAAAGCTGGAGAATCAATAAAAGGCACAGCTAAAATGTATGGGTTGGCGTATGCAACCTTGTAAAGGCATGTAAGAACCGCCATCGCTGCTGCAAAACTTGCAAATACTTGCAAAATTGCCCTGTTTTCACTGAAGGTCAGGAAATAGAGTGAATGACATATCTCAGAGATATGGACTCGAATTACTGGATATGTAGAAACCCTTTGGAACTAAAACAGTCTTAATTCTTTCCTTAAATTTTTGTAAAGCCAAATTTAAAAAATATCAGCAGGTATAGATGCGTGCACTAAAAAAGTCCTAAAAATTAGCCATGAATGCTTTCAAGTCTTTGTGCTAAAGTGACAAGTTTATGGTTATTTCTAGTATTGATAGAGTATGCACTCTATCTTACTCTTTTTTTCACATATAGACTAATATGTTGATGTACAAATACTAAGATTGCATAAACATACCGCGATGCATCTGTGAGGATATCAATCTGTTTAAACTTTTCTCTGAGAGAAGCTCGAGAACTCAAATTATAAATAGCTCGAACTGCTTTTTTCTACAAAATAAAAATTGTTTCCATATCAGCAACTTTACCCCAAAGTAAAATGCATAATATAACACTATGACAGTAGCTAAAATAAACTAATCTAGCCGTATATACATCTGCAATCTGTTTGATTTTTCTACCTGCATATGTTGCTGAACTGAGTTGAGAGGCAAGACATGATTTTTGTGTGTATTGAAGTTTTGAGTCTAAAGTCCTAAGAAAACTGTTGACCTAACAAGGTTAAGAGCTTCGTTATCGAAAATTAAACTACAGCCTATCTATTTTACCATTGGATAATGGAAATTTAAAACATTTAGGTTTTCTAGCATTTATATCAAGATTATTAACGGTAAACCAATTTAATATCTGAGATAATCCACCGTTTACATCGTCATAATTGTACTTCAGTCTATCAACACTAAAATCTGTGAGGTATCGTCAGCAAACAGTACAACTCTACAGGTATTTTTGACATAAAAGGGAAGGTCAATGATGTATACTAGAAATAGAAAATGCCCTAGAATAGAACCCAGAGGCACACCCATATGCACAGGAGAACTAGATGATTTAACTCCATTAACACTTTCGGTTTTCCTCCTGTACGATTTGATCATCTCAAGTCCGGCACCCTTAACTCCATAAAAATCTAATTTCCGCGTAAGTATCTGATGGTCAACACAATCAAAAGCTTTAGATAAATCACAGAAGACTCCAATAACATTCTGTGTATATTTTCACAAGAGTATAAAATTTGTTTTAGAAGTGCTACCCCGGCATCAATGGTCGAATCACCTTTTGTAAAACCGTTCACTATGTAAAAGTTTATTTAAATTGAAGTGAGCGAGTAGTTGCTTTCAAATACTTTGCTTAGGGCTGGCAAGATAGACTTGACTTACTTAATGTCCTATGTCCCCTGGATGGGGCAGAGGGCGTCCACAGTACGTTGACATCCCGGACGGTCTTGGGCTTCGCGCTTTACTTTACAAGGTGGCAACACTTGGCAAGATAGAAACAGGGCATAAATGGTTGGATCACAAGGATGTCCGGCCTTAACAAAGGTATAACATTGCTATGTTTCATAAAAACCGGGAATTTATCAAAATTTAAGCATCGGTAAAAAATTTGAGCTAAATGGGGAGTAATATTATCAATTATACGTTGCAAATACGTGACAGATATACCCCATAAGTCGCCAGTGCGTTTAATTTTAAAACTTTAAAAAAATTGATTATGTCGTGAGGTGTAATATACCTAAACTTAAATAATTCTTTGCACTCTGATACATTTGTTTTTAGCAACAATTCAGCATCTGCTGGTGAAGAATCCAAGGAGCTGGTTGTAGCTATAGGTATAGCAAGTGCAATTTGATAATTTTAACAGATAAAGAATGTACGAGTATATTGTAAAACACAATTATAACCTATATTGAATGCCCAAGAATACTATCATATTTATTTGTAGAAGGATACTGAATAAGAAAAAAAGCGTCGCAAGTAACGCAATTTTTAATTACGGATCAGTTGGCTTGGTGGTTAGAGACCCTGACTGCCACGCCGCAGGTCGTGGGTTCTATTCCCACCAAGGACAAACATTTGTGTGCATGATCATGTTTGTTTGTTCTGTGTCTGGATGTAAATATCTATATAAGTATGTATTTAAAAAGTAGTATATGAAGTATATCAGTTATCTGGTTTTCATAGTACAAGCTCTGCTTAGTTTGGGTTCAGTTGGTAAGTATGTCCCAGGATATTTATTTACTTATTCAATTGAAAAACGATGGCATCTGTAAAAGTATAAAGACTGTGTCCCAGACACCAACGCCCTAATTTTCAATAATTATTTCAAAAAATATCGATAAAATGACGATTTTCTTCAAATAATGTTTATAATATACCTTCATTAAATTGTAGGTGTCGTCCGGTTCCGCCTGCGGTGTCAGATGGAAGTCACCGAGGCAATAAACACCATCTCTCTGCGACAGACATCGCTCATAGTCGTCGAGGTGAAACAAGACGGGCATACGATAATGATTTTCATCTGTAAATCGATACATTTATTACAAATAATTATAAGAATGTTACTGTAGGTACTCAAACGATTCTAAAATACTGAAGACTACATAAGGATATATTTACCTGTAAATATTTTGGCCCTTGCACCAGCCGCACCAACTACGTTTACACCGAAAATTAAAAGTAATAAATATAAGACGGACATCGCTATCAAAAGTACCGATAGGACTAATATGTCGTAAATTAAACTGCTTGTTTAATTACTTTAAATTCAATATGTACTTATTTATATATGAGTATTTACTTACAATTATATTATAATGCTTACTTCCCACTGTGTTCGAATTTATGGGCGAATTTTATTTCACAAGCGAATATATATCGGATTGCTCTCATGGTATGATACACTCGCAAAATTTTAAAGGGACCCGGCACCATGTTTATCCGCCATATATCATACTAGTGACCCGAAAAGATTTTAATCAATTGTTCATACGAAGATAAATGCGTACACATATCAGCCTATCAGCCGTGCTATTCATAAACCAAACTCGCCGAGTGATCGCTCAGGTGAACACGCGGATACAGCGGATCTCTCGTTTAATTGCGAAGTAGCGAGAGAGACAGGGAATAGTCACTGCGTGAATTCATTGTCGAGTTTGATTGTAGAATATTATGATGCAGAAGTGGAAGCGCATCAAAAATCTATATCGTAATTTAAAAGTACAAATCGCACAAAAAATTATGAAAAAGTAATAAAATTCAATTCTTTACTTTTTACTTATAATGCAAATTGATGTTTATTTATTCAAAGTCTCTTCCTGACACTTATGCCTATATCACGTACATCAATTATATAAACGTTTGATACGAACTTCAATATTAATTAGGTACTATTAACATATTTTTTACACACTGAATTTTTGTGAAATATAAACGACAGTCGTTCGTTCTCGTAATACTAATTTATTTATGTTATAGCAATGCTGTCGACCAAAATACAAGTTCCCTTAACTTCACAACAAGAAGTCATTTAACAGGCCTGTTGGTTTGGTGGTTAGAGACTCTGACTGCCAAGCCGAAGGTCGCGGGTTCGACCACCCAGGAGAAACATTTGTGTGCAACATGTCTGTTTGTTCTGTGTCTGGGTGTCAATATCTATATAAGTATGTATGTAGAAAAAAAAGTAGTATATGTAGTATATCAGTTATCTGGTTTCCATAGTACAAGCTCTGCTTAGTTTGGGGTCAGATGGCCGTGTGTAAAGAATGTCCCGGGATATTCATTATTATTTTTATTATTATTATTTATAAGTATCCACTAAAATGACAATCTCCAAATATGCTTGATGGGGCAGTGGTTCTACGTGGAATGACAAATGCATGGTAGTATGTAATGTAGGCATGCAGGGGTTTGCCCCCATGAAAGTCATAAGGTAAGGTGATGTTTCACACGAATATCGTGTCCCCAATGTTTTCCATCGTAGGACCTTTGGGATCATAAGGCGAGAATGTCCTCGTCTGATAAAAATATTAAAAAATAAAGTATTTTTTTACATAATAACCAGCCCATGTCAAAAATTTTATCCATATTACTAAAATATGAGTAAACAAAAAAACGATAAATAAAACAATTGGTGACATCTCTGACAGTCTAGTTTATTAAACTTTTAATTCTAAGTTTTATTAATTTACACAAGTATTTACTCAATACCTTATACGTTATGATATATCCAACGTATACGCATAGACCTGAGAGCTATCTTTCATAATTAAAAAGACATTAATTTTCTAATATGACAACTCTTAAAAATGTTATGCTCTGTCCTCGACTAAAAAAGTATCGCACACACATACACCTCATTGATTGACTTTTTCAGACTTTAAATTTCTCAGTATCAATTCACCAAATAATCTCCTCGTCGGTATCTCCACAAGGATTGACAGAATACCAGCAATCATAAACGTGATAATTAACACTACTACGGCGTAAATGACCTGGAACAGACAAAGATTATTTAAATATTGAAGGATACAGTCACGAACAATCATCAAATTTACTATAATTTATAAGGCCTAAGTACCTACCGCTTAAGGTAGTAATAAAATTAATTTAATTCTGCTACCACTTAAGTGAAACTTCTCATGGGTGGAGTTTGAAATTCTGATCTACAACCTTTTTGTGTGACGAAAAGTGATGGGAGTAAATACTGTTTATGCTATTCAAAAGTGATTGATGAATAATTAAAATATTTCCCGGTTATACAAAAAAATCACTTATATCGTGTGACTTTACGAAACACGCTGTTTTTTAAATTCAACTATTTTATGTTCATGCCCCACCTAGAGGTAAGAAGATAATGAATCAAGGGTCAGGGACTCGATCCTGTAAGGAAAATGACAATAACTCGAGAATGTTTCGTCGCGGCCTCCGTGCCCTGGCTTAATACGATAATACTACTAATCACGAGAGAGGCAAGCTCTCCGAGGCCTCCGTGAAGCGGCTCGCCGACGAAGTTTGTATTAGCTGAAAAAGGGGGCAGCCCTTGATTCGTCTATTACCCCGCGAGAGTTGCCTATTGTTGTATTCCTATATGGTGGATTATTTCCTGGACGGATAGTTCCCAGATTGATCACAAACACAGACCAGAAGATTAATAAAAGTGTAGTATAGCAACCTCTTACAAAGTGATCTTTACTATTGGGTTTCTAGAAAAAATCGAAATTCCATTTATTCAGCCCGCGGAGAGTACTTATGAAGGTCAAATTGAAAGAAAAAATGTTATATGTTATGAAGAACGAAGAACTTACCATGACACTATAATTTACTACAAGTAATGTCGAATTCGACGCGAAAATTGTATCGATAACAATACAGTTCACCAACATGGCCGGCAGAGACATTCGGCTAAGCACTTGAAAACCTTTCCAAGCAAAAAATCGACGTACTGATCCTGTCAAGAAATTATTTTTATTTTAATGTAAATTTCAACCTCGCAACAACTAGAAAAAAAAAACATCAGTATGATATATACAATATGTAACAAAAACCCTGTGGTTCCTATTAGGAACGTTATACATTACTTACAAGCACAACATTAATGCTATTAGAATTAAAAAATTATAAACATTGGCTAGTACAAAGGTCAAAATCAAATAACTATTAAAATCGACATATTCTAAAAAATGTTTTGAGTATCTGATTTTACAAATACATCTTTATTTCGCTAAATAGCCTACTAGTCCGGTCAAATTAGCTTCAAAAATAGGGGTAAGGTTACATTAATTCGCACCTAGCTAAAAATTGGCATGGATGTTGAGAACCCTATTACACATAATTTGTCAATTATCCACATCAATCCGACGTGTGGAAAAAAAATTATTCAAGGTCAAATGTTGCAAAAATCGGTTTTTTGAGTTTTCCAGCTAAACGGTAAGCTTTATCATAAAAATAGGTGAGACAAAAATTATTCATCATGCAATTATCTATAAAAATTGTTCATACACTTTTTTTCCTAAGAATCACCATTTCGGAGATATAGCGATGCAAAAAGTTGAAAAAGTTTTTTTTTTTTTTTTTTTATGCCATTTGGGCCGACAAACAAGCAGACGGTCCACCTGATGGTAAGTGGTCACCGCCGCCTATGGACATTTGCAACACTAGGAGCATCGCCAATGCGTTGTCGACCCTGAGACGTGAAGTTGTTAAGTCTCATGTGCCTGTAATTTCACCGGCCCCCTTACCTTTCTAACCGAAACACAGTAATACAATTGCACTACTGCTTCACGGCGGAAATTGGTAAGGTGGTAGTACTTCCCCGGACGAACTCTGCACTAAGAGCTCTACTACTCTTGAGTTGTATTCTTCATAATATTAGGTTGGGGAAAAAGTCTTTTCGAATTATAGTATGTATGAACTTGTTATAAAATCTCTTTGGCTATACTATTTGTATCTGGCTGATTTTGGTATCATTGAAAGTTTAAATTTTAAAGAACATAATTCCAAATTTAAATTAGGAAAATGTGTGATTTGCATTTGTTTTTCGTACCACCAAGATGAGTGAATCTAATGAAGAAATTCGATTCATTTTAAAATTTTACTACAAAAAAGGTAAAAATGCAACGCAAGCCGCGATATAAATTTGCGATGTTTATGGACCTAGTGCAGTGTCTGTGAGAGTAGCACAAATTTGGTTTAAGCCCGGTTAAGGTTTTCAATCCGGAAATTATGATGTCAAAAATGCACGTCGCTCTGGTCGCCCCATTACGGATAAAATGGATGCCATTTTTGAAAAAGTGGAGCAAGATCGGCATATCAGTAGTTACGACGTAGCTGAAGAACTGGGAATTGACCACAAAACAGTTTTGGCGCATTTGAAAAAAACTGGGTACACAAAAAAGCTAGATATTTGGGTACCTCACGAGCTCACTGAAAGAAACCTAATGAACCGTGTACTCATTTGTGATTATTTATTACGACGTCATGAAACCGAGTCATTTTTGAAGAAGCTGATAACTGGTGATAAAAAGTGGATCACGTACGACAAGAACATGCGAAAAAGGTCGTGGTCAAAGGCCGGTCAGGCTTCACAGACTGTGGCGAAACCCGGGTTAACTCGCAACAAGGTGATGCTGTGTGTGTGGTGGGATTGGAAGGGCATTATTCATTATGGGCTGTTACCACCAGGCAGGATCATCGATTCTGAACTCTACTGCGAACAACTGATGAGATTAAAGCAAGAAGTTGAGAGAAAGCGGCCGGAATTAATCAACAGAAGGGGTGTGGTTTTTCATCATGATAACGCTAGACCTCACACATCTTTAGCCACTCAGCAAAAATTAAGAGAGTTTGGCTGGGAGGTATTAATGCATCCGCCGTATAGTCCTGACTTTGCACCTTCAGATGCCGCTAAAACCTAGGCGCGTGCCTCGTATCCGTGCCACGTGCCTTCCTACCTCTTTACCCCACCACCCGCCGCCCTGCGAATCTTAAGCGAATTCCTTAGTCTCCCGCGCAACTTACTTTTGAACGGATGTTATTGTTGACCTAGTGAGTGACTTGTGTTTTGTTTACGTAAACGTAGAACATGTCGTATTCTGATGGTGAATATTTTAACATGTTGTGTCTTGGGACTGGAATTCGACTGCAATTATGCAGAAGCACTCAGACTCTACCAAACAATGAGTGGCGCCAACTATCTTCGTTTAATCGCAAGAACAGCAGAGTGATAAACTTGACAAATTAGTCCTCCATATCGTGCGACGTATGTGGTTCCAACACGACGGCGCGCCGCCACGCTTCTCCCGCCTTGTAAGAAGCTATTTAGATGCTGAATACGGAGAGAGATGGATTGGTCGCGGTGGACCCATCAATTGACCCGCAAGATTACCTGATCTGACGCCCTTCGATTGTTTTCCTCTGGGGCACTGTTAAGCAACAGGTGTTCAAAAAACCGTGATACGGAGGTCAAAATGAACAGCATTTCCGTGGCCGTCTAGTAGACATTATAATAAATTAATCCATTAAAATGCAAGTAGGTACTTAAGGTTTTGTGTGACAGACGCGGGGACTTTGTTTTGTTTATGTAAAAGTGTTAAATGTACTTTTAACAATTATCAATTGTGCATAAAAATACCGTGTAAACCAACATTTTCGAAGATTCATTCGTTAAAGTGATAAACAACAGCTGACAAAGTCGTGAACTTGTGTATAAAAATAGGTAGATAACCGGCGCGGTGTGGCGGCACTGACAAAGAGAGGCCACTCTCTTTGTCGGGTCGGGTAGAACTTCTAGCTATTATTTGTGATTTCGGGTCATCGCTTCATGCAGAGGTAAGATATCAGGATAACATTACAAATATTAATAATTAAATATTTATTTTAATTGTCTTTGTTTACAGTTTTTTATGAATGACTTGCTTCATCATGTATGTATACCGATTCTTAAAACGTAGGTAGAAGGAACCACAGGGTTTTTGTTACATATTGTACACTACTAGCTCCCTAGTTTTCAACTTTTGAAATGTTGTGCATTGTAATTTTTGACTCTTCCGACTAAAAAGCTTGCCAACCTCTGGTTTATGGTGAGAGATTATTTGTTTGGGCACTCGACGTTTGCCATTTGTCTCGATGCGCGGGCCGATCGATTCAGATGCGGTTTTTCTGAAGAACGAAGATAATGCCAGCTCCCGACGGATTGTCTTTGGTTACCTACTTACATCCTTTTAGACGCAGGTTTTGAAATTGTAAATAAATGTGTTTACTGGATATTTTCAAGCAATTAAAGACAGGCAAAGATGGATAGGCCACATAAGAAAATTGGAGGAGATACTTGGTCTAGAAAAGCTAGAGAAAGAAATGAGTGGAAAGAGCTGGAAGAGGCCTATGTGTGCGACACGCTGATCACTAAACCGGAAAACCCGATGTGTTAGATATCATTTTTTTAATACTATTAGATTATACTTGTGTTTAGTTCTTCAGCAAAAAGGCTTAATAATAATAACTTAGGTAAAATTTTGATTATCTCCTTAAGTGGAGGATTTAGAATAATATTATATATATATAAAAAAATAAAATTAATATAAGCTATGCAATGATACTTACCATCAATATTGCATGCTCCATAAAACCATACAGCTAAACTGATGCAGAATATAGGTCGTTCAACGGACAGTATCAGGGCGGATGCCAAAGTTGAAGTATATTCTCTCAGGTATTGGCCCAATAGTCCCCACGTGCACAGGAGGGGTATTAACATGTTGAAACAACGCTCCAACCACTGCGGAAGCAGAATACTTTAGGTAATTAAATAAAAACTATTAAGATAAATAAATAAATATCCTGGCCAGTGGCGTAGCGTGCCATGTCGGGCCCCGTATAAAAATTTTTTTGGCACTTAAATAAGGATGCTCTCATTCATAAAGTTTTTATTTTTAGGCTTTTAATGCGTAGACTGCGGTGACTGTCTGTAGGAATGTCACGGCTGACTTACTGAATATTTTTTCTTTTATTTTTCCTAAAATTATTTGCAGCTGCACAAAAACATATAATTACTTTGTGCTCAGAAAGTTTAAAGCCGTGTTGAACATTTTCAAATTGCATAACAGCCATGATTACTCCAAGGATGCAAGCTGGAACGGCGGCCCAGGAGTTCATGTAACCACCAGAAAACGATGGCTCGTCTTTAAGATGGTTGCGTAAATTTCTGTAAGAATTTGCAAATCGTCAACAATAATCGTATTTTTTTAAAGACTTATCGTTCATTCGTAATTCTAACCATTCTTGTCACTCAACACTCCTTATTAATATTAAGTTCCGAGTAGTAGAGCTCTTAGTGCAGAGTTCGTCCGGGGAAGTACCACCACCTTACCCATTTCTGCCGTGAAGCAGTAGTGAACTTGTATTACTGTGTTTCGGTTAGAAAGGTAAGGGGGCCGGTGAAATTACAGGCACATGAGACTTAACAACTTATAAGTACTTATAATTTAGACTTAAATCGTTTTGGGGTATTTTCAGAAGTTTTTGTGACCAAAAATGGCCGGCGCGTGTCTTGAAATATTGGAATTGGGACATTGATGTCGGCCATGAGAGTACAGCAAACGAGTACAGAAATCAGGAAGTGCTAAGTGGGGCCTACCCTTGTTACATGGAAGTGCTAAGTGGGGGCCTACCGTTATTATGTGGAAGTGCTAAATAGGGGCCTACCATTGTTACGTGAAAGTGCTAAGTGGGAGCTTACCGTTCTTACATGGAAGTGCTAAGTGGGAGCTTGCCGTTATTATGTGGAAGTGCTAAATAGGGGCCTACCGTTGTTACGTGAAAGTGCTAAATAGGCCTACCATTGTTACGGGGAAGTGTTATGTGGGGGCCTACCGTTGTTACGTGGAAGTGCTAAGTGGGGGCCTAACGTTGTTACGTGGAAGTGCTTAGTATGTAATTAGCTGTTGATTTTCCCAATAAATAAATTAATAATATACAGGCTTACCATCACCGTATTCTCCAACAATATTTCGATCGATATAATTCTAGCATTCATACTTCTTACCAATCACGCATTAGGTACAACGCATAGCTATATAAATCTTACTCCGTTGTGAACATATGAAGTAATGGTTTCCATTTCTTGAAGTATGTTAAAACGCCGATGATGATAGACGAGATCAAATAAATCGCAGTTAGGACTGGTAGTGCTCGCTTCCGTAGCTTCAGGACCATCAGCGTGAGGAAGACGGCTAGAATGCCTAAGTGCATATCCACTGCTAAAAACCTGCAATTCAAAATTCAAAAATTCAAAATTCGAAACTCTGCACTCAGTTATCGAAGAGCAAAAATACTCTTTCCGAGATGGGGGGATGACAAATTATTTATTTTAGTAGAATATGTCAGTCTTGTTACCATGTTGGAGGTAAACATATGTCGTTGCTATCCACAATGTTGTTCACGTAGAATAATTGCCACCAGAACTTTCGGCGGCATATCTCGCTTTCAGTCGTAACTATAACAGGCCACAGAGGACCGTCATTATATGATGGGCGCCACGTTACTATATAGCCGATCAATAATAAGCACACTGGAGAGATTCTGAAATAAACATTATACAAATAAATATGTATTATGGTGTCTATGAACACCATATATGCGTATGTTATACAGCGTTACTACGTTTCTTAAATATTGTGAATGTACTCGTTATAAGGCCTCATTTAATCTCCTTTCGGATTTACCGGTAGTTTTGTATATATATAATATATAGAAATTTCCAACATTAAGAGTTGTACCGCGGTCTCCAGGCACGATCACCTAGTTTAGCGGAAGCTCTTCCCTTTTAAAAGGAGGAGTCTCACATTCCGGTCTTCATTCGTATGAAGGAAGGCCTTTTCCCTATTGTGTAGGCACCTTCGCTTTTTAAATATATATACTATGGGAAAGCGTGTATTTGATCAAAATCTCCCCGTGGCGTCAATGGTAGATATTATGAACATACTTTTATGCTCCCAAACTCGCAATGAAACTATAACTTAATTTGAGAAATATATATAAAGCAAATGAGTGACGAAATATTCATTGCTTTTAAAATTTATAATTAAACTAAAATAACCTTGTCTAATTGAAAATTGATCGGTTAATTACCTCGAAATTCGCAGAATAATATATGATGGTAAAATATTTAGGCCAATGTTGTACTTTTGTGATAGGAGTAGAATGGTGTAGCTTGTCAGAAAAGTTGACAAGACCAATAGCGCTTGCATGATCGCCGTGACGTTGGCCAACATCAGCAATAACTTACTGCTTCGCAACTAAAAAGGTAATATTGATTATTCGTTAAAGATCGATTACTGGGTTATATAAATATAATTTTATAAAACAATTGAATAGGGATGTGTCCTCACATGTCAAATCAGCAATTCTTTATGAAATGTCAAAATCGAATATACGGAGTTTTGTATGAAATAGCAAGTTGTGACATCATAATTGTACAGCATCAAATAACATACTCTTTATGATTAGATCGGTACTGAAAAATCACATTAATGATTTAATTTTGATCATATGTAATGTTTTCGTATATTTTTGGATGTTCAATACACTGGTTAGTGTTTGATCATTTATCTTTTATACAGGACACATCCCAATAATCCTTGCACATAGATAGAGCATGCTCTTGGATTACACAGATTAATTATTATTGTGTCGAGAAGTAATTCTACCTAATAAGGGGTCGGTTTGTGTATTGATTAGATAGGAGCCCTTAACCCTTGATTATATTTTGGCAAAAGGCTTGTGTCCAAGTTATTAGGCCTCAGAAACATGAAGATGACTTACCAGTGCCTCAATGAACTGTGGGTTTTGCACGTAAGTTTGGTACGTGAAACCTATCCAAGTATGAGTAACGATAATGCATATCAGTGGGACCACCCTAAAAAAATAATCATTATCAGAGACTATAGAGACCCACGGGAGGAAATGTAAATTATAATAAATGTTTACGACAATT
Organism: Habrosyne pyritoides; assembly: GCA_907165245.1. Lineage (NCBI taxonomy): Eukaryota > Metazoa > Arthropoda > Insecta > Lepidoptera > Drepanidae > Habrosyne > Habrosyne pyritoides. Next base: position 3,139,125 of record OU015606.1, read on the forward strand.
TATAATTAAAGTAATTTTAATAAGTAATCATCGAGCTGAGCAAGCGCGGATAGAGGTTAATTCATAAATTGTTTAATAAATTTATATTAAGAATAGTGTAAATTAGAAAAAAACTATTTATTGTGTAAAAAACGTGGGGTGCACCATGCTCGTCAATAGTTATAAATATTTTATTGAAGATAATATCTTAAAAAGCACCCCACGCTTTTTTACAATAAAAATTTTTTTTTTTCAAATTAACACTACTCTTAATTATAATTCAGTAAAAGTTATTTAAAACTTTTCAGTAGGATTTTCATTTTTAGTTGTTTTCATTTTTTAGTTAAATCGCTAATCCTGATTGAGATCCTAGTAAGGATAAGGGGTCTAACTGTTTAAAATGTTGAATTGTCATCGGTCCTCGATATATCTACAAAGTTTGAATGAAATCTGACCGTTCTAAGTGGGTCAAAATTGCGCCCAAAGGAACAACGTCGGTTACAAACACACAAACATACAAATATAAAGTTACACTATTTTAACATTACCTAAGTCTATAAAGAGTACAGAGAAATGCAAAAAGATTTTTTTAAAATTAGCAGATTGACCTACTTACAATATGATGTTATAAAAACTATCAATGATGGAAGGAAGGAAGTAAAGAGAGGATGGCGAAGACCAAGAATAATCTGCACCGAACAAGTGAAAGCCAACGTAGACGACGGGGCGTATAAGGGGATGTATGAAGCTGCATATAACAGATCGGAGTGGAGGAACCTACACCGACTTGACCGTGGCTCTAAAATATACAAGAAGATAGGTATGATATTCCACATTAGGTACCTAGCGCCGTGTAAAGGTGTCAGAGCAGCTAGTTGAGGATCTCCGTCTTCGTAGATGTTAGTAAGTCGCTGCCAGCTGGATCGCACTGACCAGAACTTAAGTAAATTGTTTTCTAAAAAATATTAAACTATCATTAGTAACTTAATCATTATGTATTCATAATATCGATGACTGATATGATTTTTTTTATTCGACCTGGGTCAAAAATCTAGCGGACGGTCCATCTGATAGTAAGTGGTCACCGCCGCCTATGTACATTTGCAACACTAGGGGTATCGCCAATGCGTTGTCGACCCTGAGACGTGAAGTTGTTAACACGAATCATACCAACACTTACTAGGTACCAATTTCTACCATAGCGGGTCAAATGTGGCTTTATACTTCCTGCTTGTATGTATGAAATATGGTTGTTAGGAAGGGAAATAAATAGTAAAACTGTTTATTAATAAGTAAGAAAAAGTCATGAAGTCAAATGTGCAAAAGCAATATGATGATACGTGCATTTTCAATGCAAAGTTCAAAATGGGTCATTTGACCCGGTTATGGTATGTTTAGTGTTAAGTCTCACTTGCCTGTAATTTCACCGGCCCTCTTCTTACCTTTGTAAACGAAACCTAGTATAATACAGGTGCACTTTTGCTTCACGGCGGAAATGGGTATGGAGAGGGTACTTGCACTACTGTAAAATAGCTTAAAATATCCTGGGACATCCTGGGACATTGTTTTACATACGGCCATCTGGTCCCAAACTAAGCAGAGCTTGTACTATGGAAACCAGATAACTGATATTCTACATATAGTACTTTTTTTTCTAATTACATACTAATATAGATATTTACACCCAGACACTGAACAAACAGACATGTTCATGCACACAAATGCTTGTCCTGGGTGGTTATCGAACCCGCGACTTTAGGTTTGGCAGTCAGAGTCGCTAACCACCAAACCAACTGGCCTGTCAAGCTGTTAGCTTAAACTATCTATATAATTAAAAAAAAAATACAGTTCGTTGGTAGTGCCGGTATATCCGGGACAAAGCTTGGGAACCATTGTGTAAAATGTAGGACACAAAAAAAAAATGAGATCTCTTCCCTGGGGTTCAATTCTGTAAGGAAAATGACACTAACTCGAGTATATTTCGTCGCGGCCTCTATGCTCTGTCTGTGTCGCTTACTACGCTGATACTACTAATCACTTGAGAGGTAAGCTCTGCGAGGCCTCCGTGAAGCGGCTCGCCGACGAAGTTTGTATTAGCTGAATAAGGGACAGGTCACTTTAGTCCTAGCTCAAGAACGCTCGCCAAATTGTTCGTGTAAGGGTGCAAAACCCATCAGAGGCAAAACGCCTAATCTATAAAATCATTATCTTGACGGGCCAGTTGGCCTTGGTCGTGAGTTCTATTCCCAGCCATGACAAACTTTTGAATGCATGAATATCTCTGTTTCTGTGTGTGGGTGTAAAAAAAAAAAAGGAATGTATTTTTAAAGTAGTATATTATGTAGTATATCAGTTACCTGGTTGTCATACTACAAGCAGTACTTAATTTGGGATAAGCCCCATTTTTCAGCTTGAGAGCTTTTAGCTTTCTGAGTAGTATTGGAGTAGTTAGCGAAAGAGACAGAGCACGGAGGTCGCAACGAAACATCCTCAAGTTAGTGTCATTTTTCCTTACAGAATCGAGCCCAAAGTAAGCATGTGGGAAGAATGTCCTGGGATATTTATTTATTATTTATCTTGATGTGGCTGTTTAGAGGATATACGTGTACGTAACGAGTAATATTGTCTTTGAGCGTATTACCTATATGTAAATAATAACAAGCTTGACCCGCTGTTTCACCCGCGATTCCGAGGAATAAACATTTTTCCGGCAAAGTATCCTATGTTACTTCTTATACCTCCAAGAATATATGTACAAAGTTTCATGATAATCGGTTAAGTAGTTTCGCGTGTCTAAGTCGATCTGTATATATCCAGCACAGGTTTAGAAAGGCCTTGTCGGCGGGCAGACGCGCCACTAATATGAGCACTCGTACTTCTAAAATTGAAAGTATAGCATATTAACTGTAATACCTACTCGTTGTTAAATTAAAGTATGACAGTGCAAAACTTACTCTTCAAATCATCTGTTGTGAGAAAATCGTAAGCAGTTCCGATGATATTTAAAAACAGGATGAAATAGATGATGAGTTTATAAAGGCGTTGCCACGTGTTCGGCGGCTTAACAAGATGTTTGTCTGCGTGGGTGCGGCAGTAGTGCAGCGTGTGCAGCGTGGTGCGCAGCGCGCGCTCGCGGCCCCACTGCGCCGCGCACCGCTCGAAGCGCAGGGAAGCGTTGCGCTCCGCGGATGGGCAGCGCGCGCTCACGCAGTACCCGCGGTGGATCAGCGTGCGATTGAAGGAACTTGGGCTTTCAGAGTACTCCTGTATTGTACAAATTATATGATTAGGAAATATTGGATTTATGGGAGCGGACATTAATTAGGTTGTTATGGGGAAAAATTAAAACACTAAAATAGAAGTAAGATGAAGCCTTTCCTAAGGTGTTGGAAACGTAAACAGTTGGTGATAGGGTCGCAACAGTGTAATATAGTATCACGACTTGGTAAAAAAAACTAATGATTCGCTATGACAGCCACTTTGACGTAGAATAATTAAAATATTGCAAAACGTTCGCGTGCGTTTATCCCCCAGGAATGCGGGTGAAACTGCGGGGGACATCATTATTATCAAATAATGTTAAAACCTTCATTAAATTGTAGGTGTCGTCCGGTTCCGCCTGCGGTGTCAGATGGAAGTCACCGAGGCAATAAACACCATCTCTCTGCGACAGACATCGCTCATAGTCGTCGAGGTGAAACAAGACGGGCATACGATAATGATTTGCATCTGTAAATTGATACATTTATTACAAATAAGTATAAGAATGTTACTGTAGGTACTCAAACGAACCGAGGCGGAAAGGCGCAGAGCAGAACTGCGTGCACTCGCTGTCCAAGAATGGGCAGCCTAGTGCGTGGCTAAGGACCATCGAGGCCATCCGTCCAGTGTTCGAGGAGTGGCTTGAATGGAAGCATGGCAAGCTGACCTTCCGGTTGACGCAGATCCTCTCGGGACACGGTTGTTTCGGGAGGTATCTGTGTTGCATAGCCGAAAGGGAGCCGACCGCCGAGTGCCACCACTGTGACGGATGCCTAGAGGAAGAGGCCCAGCACACGCTGGAGGCATGCACTTGGACAAGCGAGCGACGCGAGCTCTGCGCCGTTGTGGGGAGTGACCTCTCGTTGCCGAGCGTGGTTAACGCTATCGTCGACAACGAGAGGTCCTGGGGTGCGTTCCACTCCTTTTGCGAGACAATCATGCTCGCAAAGGAGGCGGCGGAAAGGGTCAAGGAGGAAACAACCACCCTGGCCATCCGCCACCCAGCACAATCGGGCTCGGGTAGTAGTGCGTGTGATCCCGCACGCTACTTAAGGCGAAGCGGTGAGGACGAGAGCTCCGGTTCTCACTGCCACAGACGTCTTCGTCGTCGATGAAAACGCCAACGAGACGTGGTCTCCACCAGGCCGTCGCTGGTGGGTACGCGGACAAATGCCTCGGCGCCCCCATATACCCAGCCAGCAGTGACAGATAGGAACACTGTGGGGTTTTAGTCAGTTCGATTCTAACATACTGAAGACTACATTAAGATATATTTACCTGTAAATATTGTGGCCCTTGCACCAGCCGCACCAACTACGCTTACACCGAAAATTAAAAGCAATAAATATAAGACGGACATCGCTATCAAAGGTGCCGATAGGACTAATAAAGAATTCAAAGTTAAACTGCTTGTTGAATTGATTTAATTTAATGCGTTTTTACATAATTTTAAAATTAATTACAACTAGCTTATGTCTGCGGCTTTGCACTTCAGGATTTTGTATACACAGAGACTCCATCCCAGAAAGTTATTATAGTTTTGTTTTATGTTTAAGTGTGCGGTTTAGGGGCCGTTCAAGTATTACGTAGGGAAATCGATTCTGTAAGGAAAATGACACTAACTCGAGGGTGTTTCGTCGCTGTCTCCGTGCTCTGTCTCTTTCGCTAACTACGCTAATACTACTAATGACGTGAGAGATAAGCTCTCCGAGGCCTCCGTGAAGCGGCTCGCCGACGAAGTTTGTATTAGCTGAATATGGGGGCAGATTTAACTCAATTGTTTATTATATTTAACGGTCATACTATAATTTTAAGTAAAGACAGAAAAGCTTGCTGTAATTTCCTATATATTTAAACGTGAAACCTATGTTAAAAATTTGATCCTACAATGCTTGTAGCATACTTATCATCATAATATTGACCTTCGCCAAAATAGGACAATATAAATTAGATTTTTTTTTTCACCAAGATAAATAAATAATAAATATCCTGAGACATTCTTTACTCACGGCCATCTGGTCCCAAACTAAGCAGAGCTTGTACTATGGAAACCAGACAACTGATATACTACGTATACTACTTTTTTTTTCTAAATACATACTTATATAGATATTTACACCCAGACACAGAACAAACAGACATGTTCATACACACAAATGCTTGTCCTGGGTGGGAATCGAACCCACGACCTTCGGTTTGGCAGTCAGAGCGTTAACCACCAAGCCAACTGGCGGAAATAACTGGCTAAATACACGGAGAAAATAAAACACACTATTATTCGCAAAATAAAACACATATCGGTAGCAATATGAGTAAAAACCTCATTAAATCTATTACGTAGTTTAAAATAACTAAGTATAAAAAAACTTATGAATATCCATTCTTTATTTTATACAATGTAAATTGATATTGCTAGTATATTCAAAGTCACTGTCGATTTTTTTATGAATTCTATTCAATTCTGATTAATTCTGATACGGACATTAATATTAATTTATTTTTCAAATATTAGACTTTTTAAAGAAAAGAATTGATGGATTAATTTACACATTCGTTTGCAAATTTAAAATTTTAAGTATACCGGGTGTTACAAAACTACCCGTACAGCCGAAAGGAGGTTAAATGGGGCCTTATAACGAGTCCATTCACAATATTTAAGAACCGTAGTAACGCTATATAACATATGCCAAAAAAAAAGAAACTGATTTTTGAATGAAAAATAGAAAAACTATTAAAGTAGACAAAGATTTAGTAAAATAGGAACGTAGGCCTTTCTGTTAAATAATCTGGTTCCCTGACGTGACAGCTTACTAGGGTTGTTGGCTTTGATAATTAACTATATTTTTTGTTGATATTTTGACTGTATTTTTCTTGCCGCTATAACGAGGAATATACTAATAAACAGAATAAAATTTATATTCAAAGGGGGCTCCCTTACAACAGACATGATTATTTGCTGTTTTTATAGATGGTATTTGGCAGGTATTTAATTTTTAATAATTTTTAATTTTGATGACGGTCTCTCATAATTCATTAATTATAAGAGCCTACTCGGCATAAAAAAGAAATAGTACTGGAATCACTGCTGCTCGGAACTTGGCATGCACCTACTTCGCTCTGTGACTTTACCTGCGATCTGATTGTACCGCTACAACATGAAGAAAGGTAAAACAATAAAACAAACTCAATTACGAGTATATTGTCTAATATCTATTTAATAAATTATAATTACTAAAGTTCAAATACAACGTTTTAATTTTCATAAAAGATCCACTAATTTCATAACTTAACTACCTACGATTTAGCCTAATCTATCTATATACATATTATAAGCTAAATAGGGCTCCTTTGACGCACCATCACCTCAAAACTACTGAACATATCGGGATGGGTCTGCTACCATTCGACGCGGAGTTTTTCCTAGATGATTACAGGCTATATGTATATGATGTCGATAAACGCGGGTGAAACCGCGGGGGACAGCTATCTTCTTCATCCATCTATATGTAAATAAGGAAAATCGGGTTCCTATGACGCACCATCATCTCAAAACTGCTGAACATATCAGGATGGGACTGCTACCATTCGACGCGGAATTTTTTCTTAATGTTATATTATGTGTCCCATTCGACGCGGAATTTTTTCTTAATGTTATATTATGTATGTGATACCAATAAACGCGGGTGAGACCGCGGGGGACAGCTATCTTCTTCATCCATCTATATGTAAATAAGGAAAATAGGGTTCCTATGACGCACCATTATCTCAAAACTGCTGAACATATCAGGATGGGACTGCTACCATTCGACGCGGATTTTTTTCTTAATGTTATATTATGTATGTGATACCAATAAACGCGGGTGAGACCGCGGGGGACAGCTATCTTCTTCATCCATCTATATGTAAATAAGGAAAATCGGGTTCCTATGACGCACCATCATCTCAAAACTGCTGAACATATCAGGATGGGACTGCTACCATTCGACGCGGAATTTTTTCTTAATGTTATATTATGTGTCCCATTCGACGCGGAATTTTTTCTTAATGTTATATTATGTATGTGATACCAATAAACGCGGGTGAGACCGCGGGGGACAGCTATCTTCTTCATCCATCTATATGTAAATAAGGAAAATAGGGTTCCTATGACGCACCATTATCTCAAAACTGCTGAACATATCAGGATGGGACTGCTACCATTCGACGCGGATTTTTTTCTTAATGTTATATTATGTATGTGATACCAATAAACGCGGGTGAGACCGCGGGGGACAGCTATCTTCTTCATCCATCTATATGTAAATAAGGAAAATAGGGTTCCTATGACGCACCATTATCTCAAAACTGCTGAACATATCAGGATGGGACTGCTACCATTCAACGCGGAATTTTTTCTTAATGTTATATTATGTATGTGATACCAATAAACGCGGGTGAGACCGCGGGGGACAGCTATCTTCTTCATCCATCTATATGTAAATAAGGAAAATAGGGTTCCTATGACGCACCATTATCTCAAAACTGCTGAACATATCAGGATGGGACTGCTACCATTCGACGCGGAATTTTTTCTTAATGTTATATTATGTATGTGATACCAATAAACGCGGGTGAGACCGCGGGGGACAGCTATCTTCTTCATCCATCTATATGTAAATAAGGAAAATAGGGTTCCTATGACGCACCATTATCTCAAAACTGCTGAACATATCAGGATGGGACTGCTACCATTCGACGCGGAATTTTTTCTTAATGTTATATTATGTATGTGATACCAATAAACGCGGGTGAGACCGCGGGGGACAGCTATCTTCTTCATCCATCTATATGTAAATAAGGAAAATAGGGTTCCTATGACGCACCATTATCTCAAAACTGCTGAACATATCAGGATGGGACTGCTACCATTCGACGCGGAATTTTTTCTTAATGTTATATTATGTATGTGATACCAATAAACGCGGATGAGACCGCGGGGGACAACTATCTTCTTTATCCATCTGTATGTATATAAGGAAAATAGGGTTGAAGGACCATCATCTCAAAACTACTGAACATATCGAGATGGGACTGCTACCTTTCGACGCGGAATTTTTTCTTAATGTTATATTATGTATATGATATCGCTAAACGCGGGTGAAATCGCTGGGGACAGCTATATTTAATAATGATAAGACTAATTTATTTCTTCTTGATTCTTTGCACAGCTTCTCGCATCTTGATTCATAAATATTTCCCATCAATTCTCTCGTCATTCAGTATGAGAGATATCACGAGACCAGAGCGTCGAAGACTTTCTTCATTGGCATCTCTACGAGCAGCGTCACTGGTATTGCCATCAGGTACGTGAAGAAAGCCGTCCCTATACCATCTACAACCTGTAAAGAAAATTGTTATATATTAACTTACTTCAACCTGGGGTTTGATCCACTTTCACTTCTGCATTAAAATAGAGAATATCGGAGAATAGGAAAAATAGAGCATGTTCTATATGTGTGACAAAATTAAAAACCATTCATTCAGTTTAGGCCCGGGGAGAGCAGTTATGAAGGTCAAATTTATAGTTACTGAAACTACCTGACTAACAGACACTAATCCCCAGTTGGGAATGTTTAAATCATTTAGTAATAGAAAGAAAGAAAAGAAAGTAATATCATTAATTCCTTACAGCTTATCGATACACGAAAATACAATATACTCGTATGTTATATATTTGTTAGACATAACGGTAATCAAGTAATTAATATTTAAATATATAAGCAAAAAGAGGTTCCTTTGACGCACCATCACCTCAAAACTACTGAATATGTTATATCGGGATGGGACTGCTACCATTCGACGCGGATTTTTTCCTAGATTGATATGAGCTACCGGCTATACGAGTATATGTTATCGATAAACGTGGGTGAAACCGCGGAGGACAGCTTGTTCTTTGTATAAAATCCCATACAAAACCCCGCACACTTATTCACTCCTTTACGGTTTACTTGGTATTAGTAACCAATCTGTGGCGACATCTATGTACACGTCTACAATCCTTCACCGCCCGCACTACAGTGATGTGGCGACATCTATGAACGAGTAGAAACACGCGAGAATCCTACATCGCGATATCGAAATTCTCTCAGCACCTGACATATATACAAGCATCCAACGTCAACAGTTGGATCGCGGTCCCCAGACATGATCACCTAGCGACGCAAGATTTTCCCTTTTAAATGGATGAGTCTCATACCTCGCTCCTCCATAAAACGAATAAAAAGATGCTTTCGACTACCGATTTGTGTTACTTTGTTTGTTAATTTAATAGTGAAATCCCTTATTAATACACATACGGCTTGTACAGCTCTCCTTGACATTTGATTCATACCAAACGCGATGTATTTTAATGAAATTCTCCTGACAATAGCATGAATAAGCAATTACCATTTTTTTAAGGGTATATTTTTAACTTTAAATGTTGTTTCATTTAATTAGAATTAATTCTAGTAAGTAGAAGAGTTCTTAGTGAAGAGTTTGCCTTGGGTAGTACTACCTTACCTAGTTACACCGTGGAGCAGTAGCGTATTTTTATTACTGTGTTTCGGTTCGAAAGGTAAGGAGGCCGGTGAAATTACAGGCACATGAGACTGATCTTCACGTCTCACGGTTGACAACGCATTGGCAATGCCTCTGGTTGCAAATGTCCATAGGTGGACCGCGTGCTTGTCGGCTCATGTGGTATAAAAAAAGGAAATTTGCATACTACCTTTAGCCACATCATCACATACCAAGGAGAATTGTGATCGAACACAACACCATATCTTTACATTAGAAAATCACTTACAATATTTAACAATGAGGTAGTAACAGGTTGTTGTGCGGTCGCAACAATGCTCATGTTTATACACCAGTGCAGCATCATGACTGCCAAGGACATTTTGCCCAAGGCGTGCCAGACTGGCCACGCGAAGTAATTCATGAGCATACCTGTGGATTAAACAAATTTATTAACCATAGCCGTCCCCCGCTGTTCCCCCCGCGTTTCCGAGGGTTATCTATAAGATATGATCTGTTGAGAAATATTTTGCAACCCCATTTTATCATTTAAGAGGTTGAATGTTAAAAAACGATGAAATACGTGTTTAGTTAAATCTTTTAAAGTATATAAATGCCAAGTTTGATGTTGATCACAGATAACTTTACAACCCCTTTTCCACCCCCATCGGGGGAATTTTCAAAAATCCTTTCATAGTCGACACCTACGTCACTTAAGAAATATTTGTGCAAAATTTCATAGTTCTAGACCCAGCGGCTTCAGCTGGGGGTTGATCGATCCGTCAGTCAGTTTCTACTTTTATATTTACACTAGCTGATCCGACAGACGTTGTCCTGTCTTAAATGAATATTGAATTCGTAAATCATTTAGAAAAATAAAATACCAAGAACATAGTGTTTATTATTCTTGACAATTAAACTTGTAATATTAGGTATGATGGCGCTCTGAACTAACCGTGATGAACAAACACTTCTTAAAAAACTCACTGTACATTACAATACAAATTTCCGATGATAAATTAATTCTTTTATCAATATAATTCCGACTCATTCCGATAAATTTCAGCGCGCATTCAGTCAATCTTGCAACTGTCAAACGACTGACAGTTCCGTCAAACGCCATATGGTTTTACATAAAAAAAGTTTTTTTTTTTTTGCGTTTATATTGTCAAAAGCGCTAAGGTTGCATTAGAAAAGTTAATATGGTCATTAACATTTCCTTGATTTTCAAATTTTCCGCACATCTTTCACATTTTTTTCTTTCATAAGAACCTTCTCCTGACAATAACAAACACAACAAAAAAAGAATTAGCGAAATCGGTCCAGCCGTCCATGCGTGATGTCGTGACCAAGTGAAATAGGGATTAATTTTTATATATATAGATATACATATAGATAATATTTATCAAATAGCATGAGTTGGGTGACACATGCGTGTTTTATAATATTCCCCATGGTTTATGTTTATTTTGACATAATAAGGGGTTACCGTAACAGGGAGTATCTTAAAGTAATCAAGCGCTATTTCACAAGATATGGGTAAAAAACCTTCAACTGTCCCGACTCATCTAATTTGAAAATGATTATAGTGGTGGTGAGGAATACCACACATCTTGGGTGTCGTAAGAGGCGACAAAAGAGTGTACCTATAACCACGTGCACCTTACACCTGGTGGTCAGTAAAAACATTCCCAAAGTGGGTTTGGGTTAGGCCGTAAAAAATCTGCCAAATTCCTTGCAATACGCAGTGCACTAAATGGTCCGAAATCAGATTAATTGCGCCGACTCAAAAATAAATGATTGAAAAATATACTATCCCCACTTATATTATAAATGTGAATGTTACTTCGTTTGTTACGCTTTCACACGAAAACTACTTAGCCGATCATCATGAAACTTTGTACACATATTCTTGGAGGTACTTGAAGTAACATGGGATAGTTTTTTTGCCGGGAAAATGTTACATCCCTCGGGAAAGCGGGTGAAACCGCGAGGGACAGCTATATGAAATAACATATTTTAACGGTATTTTGTAATTTACCTATTTATAAAGGGCTATTCGTAACCTAAACTACAACCCGTAGGACGTCTACGTAAGTGCTACGACGAGCCTACGAGCCTATGGAGTCTACGAGCACCATTAGACCCTTTTCGTAGGGCCTCTCTGAACTTTTTTGATAAAGCTTAATCCTACAAATATTATAAATGCGAAAGTTTGTATGTATGGATGTTTGTTACCCTTTACGCAAAAACTACCAAACGGATTTATATGAAACTTGACACATAGATAGTATATAACCTGAATTAACACGTACAATTTTTATCCCGGCAAAATTTTACGTCCCACTGAAAAAATAAATGGACATCCCGCTGATATGGGAAATCAATTCATTTATTATTTAGGCCGCCAAAAATTTGATTTGCGTAAAAGTTTGTCCTTCTCATTTAATATTACATATGTGTCATTGTTTTTTAAAAGGTAAGTTATATTATTATGGTATTATATCTATATAAAATAAATTATTTACTGTCATAGGCTTTTCAAGACCTTTGAAAAAATAGCAAATAGCGCTAGTCATTATTCGAATAACAAAGTAGAAACAGTTCTTGATTAAAATAAAATAGAAAATAAATATAAATATACAAACATCTGATTCCAAACTAAGTGTACCTTGTACTATGGAAATTAGATATAATATTATTAACTTTTTTTAGACACCCTATAATAGAATAAACAGGCATATTCATGCACAAAAAAAGTTTGTCTGGGATTACAATCCACGAGCTGAGGCCTGGTAGTTAGGGTCTCACCACCAAGCCAACTGGCCCGAAAAATAATGAAGGGAAATACTCACTGCTGATCAGGTTGAGTAGGACAAATGTAGCAAGGAATAGGATGTGGAAGATAGATCTTTCGAACGCAGCGTAGACAGCCAGGAGGACTGGTGACTCGATGTACAGGAGGAAGTACCCCAACATGAACCATCCTAGGAGGATCGGTAGCGCTATTATGTATGCAGGGTACTGTATCCACTGTGGATAAAGGAAAAAGTAAGAGTTAGCCATAGGAATACTCTGTTTCTTAGACGGGTTGATGTTTTTTCTTTTTATTTATATCTTTGTTACATTATTTCCAACTTGCACCATACATGAAAACATTAGTGAAGTTTATGTAAACCTACCCTCAAATAAATTAATAATTTTTTACCAAATTTTTTTTAACAATTTTTTATAAAATAGTAAATGGTTGTTATAATTTTATTTTATTACCTACCTGATTTGTTGTATTTTTTTTCTTATTCTTAAAGTAATATTAGATTTTAATGTTTTTGTCTTTGTAAAAATATGTAAAGTATGTTAAGGAAGATCAATGGCTCCTAATACAGGTATTCTATACTTAAATGGAGGCATCGAATCACTGTACCGAAAAATGTAGAACATGTTATGGCAAATAAACATTTTGTATTTGTATTTGTTAGATAAATAACATCTTCATTACAGATGAGCGTACGGCTTGAACTATGGAAACCAGATAAGTGATAAACTACATATATGTACTTACATATTTTTTTCATCTTATTTTTATTCATACTTATCAATAGATATTAACACCCAGACAGAACAAATACAATGTTCATGCACACAATTTTTTTATGGTGGAAATCGAACACACAGCCTGTGGCAGCAGCCATGGTCTTTAACCACCAAGCCAACAAGCTTGTCTATAATTAATGAATATTTTTCTAAAGGTGGTTACTGTAGTGCGTAAAGGCGTTATGTATCATTCGCAGCGAGCAAGTTACGTTACGCCGTGCGATAAAATCAGTGTAAATCCGCTCGTTGCTCTGCCAGCGCCTTGTTCGGGGAACGCTCGCTGTGTAACACGTTACATTACGCCTCCTAATAGTCAGTATCCACCTTAAAACTAACCTAAAGATGCAAGCAACTCTGCTAAAACTTACTTTGTTTTGAAAACAACGAGCTGAGCAAGCGAGGAGAGATGTCAATTTTTAAAAACACAATACAATTAATCTTAAAATAATTTATCTTCAAAGAGTACGGACTAAGAGTCCGTGGAAAATGTAAAAAGAAATAAATAAAAAAAACTTACTTTGTTTTTGGGAAGTCTTATATTGCCATCCTTCATCATGAAACACAAATACCCAAGGATTAAGCCCAGAAAACAAGCTGGAAGATTACCCCATGGGGAAATGTAGAAGTAGCTGAAAGATGGAACATCGCTGTACAGAATTCGAATGTGCCTGTAAATTTAAAAAGAACAATATTAGCAACTCAGCATGGAAGACGCCAACGCTTCATTAATTCAAAAATATCACATCACGTGAAAGTAAAAAAAGAAGAAAAATAAATTTAAAATTCAGTTTTAGTACATCATTTATTTTCCACCCGCGCTGCTTTTCGTATAATCGTCCATCTGAACGGCTTTTCCCAAGTGAAGTTGGTAATATCCGAGGAGCTGAAGTTAAGGTGTTATTTTCCGTCAGACTTATTAACATATATTGTTCCGCCGCATTTGTTTTTATCTTGTAGAAGAAGAACAAAGAGGTGAGAGGCACAAACTATATAAAAAATTCAAATTACAACAATTGCCACTTTAGATCATAATAATAATCCTACAGTCTTGGGAAGGGTCCATATTAAAATACCCATTACCCTTTCTTGAAACCACTTACTCAGGCATTCTATTAAAGAACAACATAGGTTTAAAGTTGAAGACGTAAGCTATCCCCGCGTTGAGGACACAAGAGGCCACAAGCAGCACAGCGAGCACCACAAGAGCTCCTCGACGCATCTTCGATAATGCTAGGGTCAGGAAAGCCGCTATAATATACATTTGGATATCCACTGCTATGTACCTGAAATAAGGAGTGGAATTGGTATATTTATTTAAAATAGGTCATTACAGGCATTTATGAATTTACTAAATTGAACGCTGGTTGGGAAAGTTGCTTTTACAGAGAAGGGAAGAGATAAGAAGATCAGAGAAGACAGAAGAAGAGGAGAGAAGATACGAGAAGAGATTATAAAATATCATGTCTTTTATACAGTTAAACAAGCAAGAAGCTTAATCTTACCAAGTAGGTAATAAACAAGTCTTTTGAACATCAACAAGATTGTTCACAAACAGTGCGTGCGGCCAGAATTTCTCTCGACAGCGCTGACTCTCGGTGTCAACATTTGATGACCAGACGGGGCCGTCGCCGATCCATGGCCACCAAGTAGCAGCGAATCCAACCACGAGGAGATATACTGGCGATATCCTTAGAGAAAAAGAAAAGTCCTTTTATTATCTATACAAATACATATTTATTTACAACGAAAAATAGTTTCCGTTACTTATAGATTTTGAAACCATCCAACTAAAGCGTCCAAATATTTTTACAAAAAGAAATAAATCAAAAATAAAATATTTCTCCAGGTTTTATGCTAACTATCGCTAAGTGTTGCTGCATTATGTTGCTTGATTCAGAATTGGAACGCCGAAAAATCTTTATGTTTACTTACATTTCAGATTAGTTGTTGCTCTTTGTTTGATTAAGTAATAATATTGCAATAAAATATGAGGCGCCTTTTATTTTCGATGGTAATGAAAAGTAGAGTGTATCACTCGGGTGCAATAGTAGATTGTATCATAAGGGAGCAAAATAATATTTTTACGGCGAGGGCGTTTTTTGATCCCAGAGCGACGTGAGGGATTCAAAGTACGTCGCCCGAGTCAAAAATATATTTTGCACCCGAGTACACACTACGTACACGATACACTCTGGATGAAAAATATATTTTTGACTCGGGCGACTTACTTTGAATGCCCTCGCCGTAAAAATATTATTTTGCTCCCTTATGATACAATCTACTATTTTCCAACAAATAAACTAAATATATTTATTTTTTAAGCGTAGTAGGACACACCGTGTATCCGATAGTACTACTAATAATACTTCTAAACACGAAATGAAATAAAGAATAGTCTCAATCGGATTTAGATTTCTTTAATTTCGTGAAATCTAAACCGATTTTGAATAAACAATTTTTAGTTTTCTAGGTAGAGGGTAGTGTTCCATGGAATATTTAATACGACAGTGAAGTATAAAGGTATGTAGTAGAGTACATTTTAAGTACGTAGAAGATTTTTAAGTCTTTTTTATTCTGTGAATTTTATTTAACTCAACTCAAAACAAATGCTTAAAAATAAAATAGTTCCATTTAAATTATTTAATTTTTTTACCTGAAAATCCTCTTCAGTATCACTTTGGGCAACATCCTGAATCGAAGGCTTTGCTTTTCCGACGACAGAAGTAAATGAAATGCGCAGAGGAAAGCTGAGAGGGTCACGAACATCTGTTCTATTGATGTGCTGTTCTGAATGAACATTGATTCTGGTTTATACGCCGTCTGGAAAATACATGGGTTTATTGATTAGGAAGGTTTCCACAGCGGTGGAGTTCTTTATAGTGCACATGGATTGCTACTATCCTTGTTAATTAATTGCCTCGGGCATGACCGTGAGGAAATCCATTGTTAGATTATAAAACAAACAAATATCTAGTAACTAATTCCACTGGATCTCAGGTCATGAACAACAACAGCAACATGACAGGAGAGCAACAGGATTTCCTGTTGAGTTTCCTTGTTTGCGACTGAATAGAGAAGGAGTTCCAGCGGAATTAGTTACTAGATGTTAAATATCCTGGGAAATTCTCTTACACACTGCCATCTGATCGCAAACTAAGTAAAGTTTGTACTATGGAAACCAGATAGCTGATAGACTACATATACCTTTTTTTTTAAATACATACTTATATAGATATTTACACCCAGACGCAGATCAAGCAAACATGTTCATGCACATAAATGTTTGTCCTGAGTGGGAATCGAACCCACGACCTTCGGCTTGGCAGTCAGAGTCGCTAACCACCAAGCCAACTGGCCTGTTATAATCTTAATATCCTCGTGTTGAATATATGACTCCAAGCATCTTCCGCACTGTAACTATGTCAAATCCAATGCTGGAGATAATTTTTTTATAAATTGATAGTTCGAGGTGAGAGCAGTGTGTGACAACCGTATTGTCGTTAATGTACTAAAATTTACTACAACGATGATTCAGAGAGATTTACACAATCACCCTTGTGTTCTGACAGTTTCCTTCCCTTCTAGGCTTTATGTGCTTACAACTCGGCTAGGCGATTGCATAATCCTCTCGGAATCGAAGTTGAGGCGGATTTGCTACTAGTTTGACCGTTGAGTGATTGCTATCTCATTCACACACCTAGGCGTAGAGAGAGATAGCAATAGTAACCCTCAATGTATCGACAAATCAACTTCGATTTCGATAACGAGAGCATTACGCAATCGCTCTTACCATGGTGAAATTGAGGTCAAGCACAACCCTTTATTGTCAAAAAGAAAGTTGATGATACTACAGTGATACTGTTGCGAAATACTATGGCGAAGACATATTTTTTGTTTTTTTTTTATACCACTTGTGCCGACAAATAAGCAGACGGTTCACCTGATGGTAAGTGGTCACCGCCGCCTATGGACATTTGGAACACTAGGGGCATCGCCAATGCGTTGTCGACCCTCAGACGTAAAGTTAAGTCTCATGTGCCTGTAATTGCACTGGCCCCCTTACCTTTCTAACCGAAACACAGTAATACAAGTGCACTACTGCTTCACGGCAGAAATGGGTAATGTGGTAGTACTTTCCCGGACGAACTCTGCACTAAGAGCTCTACTACATATGTTGAAAACCTACAATGAGATTGTTCCACTTAAACCCTTAAGTTGTTGCTAAGCATTTACCAGTGCTTTAAGACACCTGCAATATGTTCAGTTCCTGGTGTTACCAATTTTCTACACCTATTTCGAAATTGATTCCTTTTTTAACATTGATAAGGAAAGCAATATATAAAATGTAACCATACTGAGTTTCTTCCCGGTTCTTCCCAGGTGAATGCTGACTTCCGAACCGGTAGTTACTTCAATAGTTTCGAGTATTTAGTGTGATTTAAGTACTTTCGACAGCATATTATGTATGAATATTATTAACCTTTTCAATTATTTAATAAATACAAATCACTACTCGTTTGTTTATATTTTATGGGCTGCCATACAGTTCATTTGATTGTGGAAAGGTTCTGCAATCTTCTTAAGGGAGGGCTTTAAAATTCAGATCCGCAACATTTTTGTGTGACGAAAAATAAATGACTGATAAACACAATCTATGCTGTTCAAAAGTGATTGATGAATAATCAAAATGTTTCCCTGTAATATAAAAGTTTCACTTCGATCCTGTGTCTTTACGACACCCTGTTTTCTTTTGTATGAATTCAATACCATAATATACTACTCGAAGACGCATTACAGCGGATGCCGGGAACAGCTTGTTAAAATAAATTTAAAAATTAGTTCATAGTTGCATAAAGTTCACTAACCTTTTCTAGGAATTGTGGATTATAGAGGTATAGCGTGTAGTGTATTAAAGCTGAGTGTGCCAGGCAAATTAATATTGCAACGTTTACCCTGGAAAGTTTAAAATTGATTGTCGGTTAATCATTGGGTGGGTCAATCAAGAGGGTGCGCAACTGATTCGAGTGACAGTATCGAGCTTTGAAATTTTGATCTGCAACCTTTTTGTGTGATGTAAAATAAATGAATGATAAACACAATCCATGTTATTCAAAAGTGATTAATGAATAAATAGAATGTTTTCCTGCAATACAAAAGCTTGACTTTAATCATGTATATGTACGCCACACCCTTTTTTTGAGATGAGACCAATCTACACACGATTGTGATTATAAAATGCTGTGACTACCACAGCATCAGTATACATTTCATTTAATAAATAGTTCCTACAAATAGTAGTAGCAACCAAGTAGGTCTGAGCTTTTTGGCGCCTACATTGAATGACAGCAAAATATTATTACGGTTGGCAACACTTTTAATTTTATTTTATTATGTCATAGACAAGCTACCTGAGCGTTCCAGAGGAATCGATTGTCTTACGGGATAAGCTTATTTTACTCTGGAATAGTGTAACTTTCTATAAGTGAAATTCTTTTTTTAAATTGGTGCTGTGGTTCCGGAGTTATATAGAAACTCTGAAAAATCGCTCTCTCCTAGAGATTGTCAAGTCACAGTCAGTGCACAGTATTATTGTATGTTGGAGATCTGTTAACATTCGACGTGGATTTTTTCGTAGGTCGTTACAAAATACCCCGTAAGAACATAATTAATTTATCAAAGCCAACAACCCTATTAAGCTGACATGTCAGGGAACCAGATTATTTAACAGAAAGGCCTACGTACCTATTTTACCTAATAATTGTCTACTTTAATAGTTTTTCTATTTTTCATTAATAAAAATCAGTTTTTTTAATTTTGGGGTATGTTATACAGCCTTACTATGGTTCTTAAATATTGTGAATGGACTCGTTATAAGGCCCCATTTAACCTCCTTTCGGCTTTACGGGTAGTTTTGTAACACCTGTATATGATATCTATAAACGCGGGTAACCGTGGGTTACAGCTAGTACATAAGTGATTTTTTAATATAATTTACCTAATTCCTTGTAATGACGCAAATACTGGCTTTCCGGTATTGTCTTCAGGTGTAACGAGCTGGTTCCAATTTGATTGAACTGACCACATCAATAACACTTTATTTTCTGAAAAACAACGTTTATATTAAATTTCCATTATTATTAGCAATGGACTAAATAATCAGCACACGCTCGCGGTCCCGAGGGACATGTATTTTCCGAAATTAGAATCCTATGCGTTAGTCAAAAACATACCCTACCTGTTCGCCAAAGTTCATTAAAATCCGATTATCCATTACGGAGGTTTTTTTATACCACATGAGCCGACAAACAAGCACATGGTCCACCTGATGGTGACTGATCACCGTCGCCAATAGACATTTGCGACACCAGAGCATCGCGTTGTCGACCCTGAGACGTAAAGTTGTTAAGTCTCATGTGCCTGTAATTTCACCGGCTCCCTTACCTTTCCAACCGAAACACAGTAATACAAGTGCACTACTGCTTTGCGGAGGAAATGAGTAATATAAGGTGAACTTCCCCGGACGAACTCTGCATTAAGAGCTCTACTACTCAACGGTGTGGTAACGAACATTTTGGCATTTAATATAAATAAAATTATCAAACATACTATAAAACTAGAATGCCGACTGAATTATAACTACTATACTTATTTTGCTCATTTGTACTCGCGTGTGACAGGTGTTCAATTTTAATAAATTAGAATAAGTAGATGAATCAGAATAAAGTTATTTCTTTGTTTCCACGGCTTAGATAACTAAGATTTCCCGCTAGGCTAGGTGATCGTGCCACCGGTGTGGACCGCGGTCTACTTTGATTTTTTTTTGTTTAAAGACTGAAAGGTTAGGTTGTCTGTCTGATGGGTGATCAAGCGGAGTCGACATACATTTTTGTTATGTGTCAGTCAGTAACCACAAATTATGCGTCACATTATAAAAACAATAGTTTCATTAATCTTGTGTGAAGTTATTTAGGTATCCTAGAATTTCGAATTGGTCCAAGATCCTGACACTTGCGCTATTTTAATCAAGTAACAGGTACATTACAAGTAATCCAATTAAACGTAAGTAACTTACTTTTAGGACAATTCTTCACCATAAAATAGTAAATAGATCCAATCAAGTTTACGAGACAAAAAACACATAGAACCACTAGATATATTATGTGTGATGTGTCAATCGATCTTGGAGTCAGCGATTTCACGTGAGTTCGGCAGTAGTGCAGTTTTTGTAGTGAAGAATTGAGTCCAGGTTGCTCGATCCAATTAGAAGCGCAATTCTCGAAGCGCTGTTCGTGATTGAGACCAAATGTGGAATTCTCAAGTGGACATCGCCTGCTGACACAGTATCCACGGTGTATGAGCGTTCTATTGAAGTTTGTCACCACTTCGGAATAGCTCTATGAACATAAGAAATTATTTGTTGGAATTAAGTAATTTAAGGACTGAATGTTAAATAAGTCATTCCTCTTATAAACCTCTGTGGTTTTTTGTGAATGATTTTATGTTTTATTTTCCATGTGTTTATGTTTGTTCAATAATAAAATAATAAAAATATATTGTAGAGGTAACGTATAGGCAATGTTAAAAATAGGGCATTACATTAAAAAGGTGTAATATTATTTTGACTTATGAAAAACATAGTCAATATTTAATTAGATATTCAAATATCTCATATATTCATTGTATTGTTGGAAAGAAATTATAAATAAAAATTGTATCCTATTTTTGAGTCCAGAATAGGGCTTTAACGCTAAGGGAGACCTAAGCTACATTTGCTCTAATTCCACATTATAATTTATTTTTATTTATTTATTAGACACACCAACAGTTCACATATTGCCACGTTCATTAGTAATTTTACAATATAATTTTTATTCTGATACGTAAACCTATAAGAGACGTATACAGCATTGGCCAAATAACAATAGTTTCTAGTTAGAAAATTAAATTTATACATATCCAAAAAATTAAATAAAAAAATAAAAAATAAATTAATTTACAAATTGAACCAACAAATATATAATATATATTATTAGGTATACTTATATTATTATACCAACAAATTATACAGACAGAAATATGGTTAACTGAATGTCGTCAGTACTTTAGATTTAAATGCAACCAATGAATCAGAGAATATATCGATATCATGTACTTTACTGTGTACGCTGTTGTATAATTAAATACATGCTTGCCGATTCCCGCTTCATACAATCTCGGAGTCTTAAAGGCGTAAAGCTTAAATACGTATTACTTGAGTCCGCGTGTACCATCCTCGACAGCATCGTCACTTTCCATCAGGTGAGATCCAGTCAAATGGGCTCAAGATTTTATAAAAAAAAAAAAGAAAAAAAGATAAAACCTTTTATTTGACTGGCCATTTTTTATTGAATAATAATTTATTATTTATATAATCCATTGATTGTATTATTAAATAAATTACAAGAGCCTGTGCAAGCCAAAAAATAAATAATATTTCTATTTCTTTAGTTAACTAGAGTCCCAATTTGGAAAGTATTGTGGTAACCATGGTAACCACACAAACAATGGCTTGGAACTTTTGGATCAACCATCCAGCCAAACAGGAAGTACAAAATGTCCTTCCACCGTGCAATAAAAAGCTTAAAGCTAATTAAATCACGATGCTTCCCATCACCAAGAGCCTTATTTATGACTCAAACGACCATCATATTGGCGACAAAATCGCAAGGCTGTTGGTGAAACCGGTTACCCAGAAGTGCACATTCGGTTTGACCTCGGAAGGTTATAGGCCAAAAAGCGACGATAATCTCATAACAGGAAAACACAAAGTTAATCAACTTACTTACCTTCATTACATCCCAGACAGGGTTAGGCTGAACTGTTGGCGTGAGCTGGAATATTCCAAGGCAATAGAGGCCATTTTGGTGTGACAGGCAGTCATCGTAGTCGTCTAATTGGTATAACGTGGGAAGAAGTGCTAGTTGCTTCTCTGTAAAGAAAATTGATCTTTAATTATATTTGGTGTGAGTATGTTTTTTCTTAACTATTCCTACTAGCATATGATAGTTATAACGTATGCAAATATGCACTCTTACAAAGAAAAGTCGACTGTAAAACTAACGTGACTGCAGGATACATCGAAATTATATCCCTACCAATATTATAAACGTGAATGTAAGTTTGTTTGTTACGCTTTCAAGCGAAAACTTCTTAACCTATCATGAAACTTTGTACACATATTCTTGGAGGTATTGGAAGTAACATAGGATACTTTTTGTGCCCAAAAAAATTTATATCCCTCGGGAACGCGGGTAAAACCGCGGGGGATAGCTAGTATTAAGTATAAGTATAAAGATAAACGCCTATATGTTATCCCAGGATATGCTCTATCGATGTGCCTAGTTTCATTTCTTCATCACTATAAAATTTGTTAAGTTTCACTGTGATTGACATTCCAAAGTCAATTAATATCATATGCATATCATATAGTTTATAATACTTGGAATCCTAACAAAATAACAAATAAAGAGTTATATATTATGCAAATCTAAGATTGGAATAAATATATACTATGTATGTTAATATATGAATAATTAATATATTTATTCAACGTAGGAAACTGAGGCCTTCCTGGCTCGTCATAGGCTGGAGTAGCATAGATATTCAAATTGTCTATACTTATAAATTTACAAAGAACAAGATGCTGATGAATATATCAAACACACCAGAAACGTTAGCAGCCTTAAAACATCACACATACATACACACACACTTTTTAAATAAGAGGTAAAACTCTTAGGGGGCGTCCATTAATTACGTGAGGCATTTTAGGGGATGAGGGGGTCAAGCCGAATCTCACCGAATCTCACGTGGAGGAGAGGAGGGGTCTCGGCAAATATCACGTAATTTCTTTATTAGCAAGAAACAGTGTAACATTGCTAGACGAGGGTTATATATAGTAGTAATATTTTTTCACATCTAAATCTAAATCGTATACTTATGACAATATCAAATCTCACGTGAGATTAGGGGCGGGGAGAGGAGGTCGAGCAAAATCTCATGACATCTCACCAGGGGGAGTGGGGGGGTCGAAATATCGCCAAAATCACCTCACGTAATTAATGGACGCCCCCTTAGCTAGTTAGTCGAAGTTCTACCACCATATCTATTTCCGCCGTGAAGCAGTAGTGCACTCGTATTACTGTGTTTCGGTTAGGAAGGTAAGCGGGCCGGTGAAGTCACAGGCACATGAAACTTAACAACTTGACGTCTTAAGGACGATAACGCATTGGCGATGCCCCTGGTTTCAACACCAGTTCCATAGGGCACCACTTACCATCAGGTGGACCGTTTGCCTGTCTGTCACCGTAATTGTCAAAAATCTTCTGTTATTATTTTCGGTACAACGGACTTCATTTACGTCGTGTTATAATATGAATGTGAATTTCTGATCCCAAACTAAGCAGAGCTTGTACTATGGAAACCAGATAACTGATATACGACTTAATTGCACTACATTATTTTTTCTTAATACATACTTATTTAGATATTTACACCCAGACACAGAACAAACAGACATGTTCATGCACGCAAATGTTTGTCCTGGGTGGGAATTGAACTCGCAACGTTCGGTTTGGCAGTCAGATTCGCTAACCACCAAGTCAACAGGCATGTATTTTAATATCATAAAAAAATTTCTTCATTCTTTCATAATTCTATTTACCTATTCTTCTGAAATTGTATCACGAATACATTGTATGATCCTGTATTATGTTTAGCCCTGAAGGAGCACGGCCTTTTCAAGAAATGGACAAGAGTTCTAGCATTTACGTAGGAAGGATGACTAGAGAGTTGGTATACGTTTTAAAAGAAGACGGATAGACGCAGCTTGTTTGCAAGAAACGAGGTGAAAGAAAACAAAAGCTAGCGAGATTTAAGAAAGGTATAATTTTCTTTACATGGCGGATGAAGAAACAAAGTTGAAGTTGTTTAGTTAAGGGCGTAGGTTATCGCTGTCATGTTATGGGGATGCAGTTGGATGATTATAAAAGGAGAGGAAGAACGAGGAAAATATGGATTGTGGTAGGTGACATGTGTAAGAAAAAGAGTAAAGATAGAAATGACAACTGACAGGGAGACATAGAAGAAGACATGGAATAGTGGAGTCAAAAGAATGTTTATTAAAAAAAAATAAGCATATATTAAAATAACTTTTTTCTTATCAAACATGAAATTTTATAAATTGAGCTATAATTTTGTTGACATTAGAAACAGAAGAAAAACTTTTACTAATATTTTAAAAATTTGACTATTAATGTCAAAATATAATTATCAAGATAAAACATGTCCGTCATCAATCCAGTTCCTGTTATACATGTTAAATGCATTATCAAATTATTATTTATTATATAACCGTTGATTTATTTAAAAAAATATGTAGTTACAATTATTTAGTTACAGATATGTATTTAATTTCTAGACATTAATTCTTTGTTAAAAAATACAAAATAATGTAATATAACAAACATAAAAAAAAAAGAATTGAGAACCTCCTCCTTTTTTGAATTCGGTTAAAATGTACGTTTATCGTCGCTAGAAACACGATCCAAGAGACTCATAGTACGGAAACTAATTATGGGCTCACTTAGTTTTAATTTAAATTGTTCTTTCGATTTATGTGGGATTAAATTATTAATTTATGCAAAAAAGCTATCAGTTTGGATCGTAATCCGTGCCTACTTGTGCAATTTTTGATTAGAAATCCTGATTGATCCTTGATTATATAAACCTGACGGCGATCAAGATTGCCGTGAACCAACCGCCTTATAAATAATTAATAAAGTACATAAAACAAGGTCCTTGAACTGGAGCGGCTCAAAACGAGTATTATAGGGTGTGGGTGCGTTACTGTTAAGTTATTTACTTGATTACTTTAAAGAGATTTAATACTTCCTGTCTCAGTTTCGCAAGGTTAAATAAACGATGTCCGGCTCGTCCGGCTTTTGATAAGCTTTTTACATTTCGCAAACGACCTGGTAATAATCAACGAAGCTTGATGTTACATACAAAATTGTCGTACCTATTAATACTGAGTCACAAAATCTTCAACAATGTAGGGTGTTCGGCCTTTTTAACCGACTACAAAAAAAGGAGGAGGTTCTCAATTCGTCTGATTTTTTTTTTGTTTTTTATTATTGTTACCTCATGACTCAAATGTCCGGCCACACTGACTGGACTGTCCGGCTATTAGGTTTGGTACCTTGCAACCCCAATTGCGTAGAACATACATACATCATTCAATAATAGGAACCAGTGTGGGTCGAAGAGTGCGTTCGTGCCACAATTTTTTTTTTACATCCGACGACAGGCCAGTAGTCTTGCTTTGTGGTTAGATACCTGCCAGGTCGCGGGTTCGATTTCCACTCAGGGCAAACATTTGTGTGCATGAACATGTCTGTTTGTTCTGAATGTAAATATCTATTTGAGTATGTATTTCAAAAAGTAGTATACCTAGTATATCAGTTATCTGGTTTCCATAGTACAAGCTCTGCTTAGTTTGGGACCAGATGGCCGTGTGTGAAAGAATGTCCCGGGATATTTATTTATTTATAATTTAATCCTATCTTTTCTTACTAATTCTAATATAATAAATCTGAAAGTTTTTGAGGATGTATGTATGGCTGGTTGCATTAACGTAAAATATACATAAGGAATTTGGATGAAATATGGCACTTGTATGTATGGAGCCAATATGTATAGTTCCAGTGGCCCGATTCTGTAAGGAAAATGACACTAACTCGAGGATGTTTCGTCGCGGCTTCTATGCTCTGTCTGTCGCTTACTACGCTAATACTACTAATCACGTGAGAGGTAAGCTCTCCCAGGCCTCCGTGAAGCGGCTCGCCGATGATGTTTGTATTAACTGACATGTTTGTTAAAAACATGTTCGTAATAGTCCAATGGCTTAAGGTAAATGATAAATTGGAAATGATGCCCGGAACGTTGGTAAATTCGGAAATTATTTTTCTTTTTTCTATATACCTTATCTCTATATACTATATTATATATATAAAAGAATAATAAGGTTCCTATGACGCACCATCACCTCAAAACTACAGAACATATCATGATGGGACTGTTTCCATTCGACACGGAATTTTTCGTAGATGGTTTCTATATATGATATCGATAAACGCGGGTGAAACCGTGGGGGACAGCTCGTAATATTAATAAAATAATCGTTTGCATTTGTTTTGGCAGTCCCAATCAATATCTAACCTGTTAATCAAGTTCCTCTTTTTAGATTCAATAAAGCTTTAGTACTTCAATACCTGGCAAGACTCTTTAATTAACAAAAACATTATTTTTCAGTATAAAAATGTATTACGCTATACCAAACGTTACAAAAACACTTCCGCTGAACTTATTAAACAAAAATGAATTAATGTGTTAAAAACAAAAATGTTCTCTCAATGAATAATAACATTAATTATCATATTTTGTCTGTAGTTTATTTATTTTATTTATATTTAAAACGTGTGCTTGTTTTTCTTTCTATCTTTTTTCTATTTTTATTCTTAATCCTTAACAAGGGATTTTATGCATTGCTAGTAATGAATAAAAGTCGAGAATCGAGTGTTACTTGATGATATGATCAATAATAATATTTGCCATAGGATTATCGACTTTGTACAGAAGATCCAAGCTCAAAACCCAAGTCCATGCAAGCCAAATTGAATTTTATATTAAAAGTGTTAGGTTTTCTATTTCTTAATGCATGGTTCTTTTGTGTTAGCGAATACTTATGTTTCGGTTTGATTGATGTTTATTTTATGATTGATACATTTTCTTTTCTTCACTACATAGTATAAAACAAAGTCGCTTTCTCTGTCCCTAGGTATATCCCTATGTATGCTTAAATCTTTAAAACTACGCAACGGATTTTGATGCGTTTTTTTTAATAGATATAGTGATTGAAGAGGAAGGTTTTTATGTATAATACATGTGACATCCCACGGGAACGCGGGTAAAACCGCGGGGGATAGCTAGTATATTTATATGGTTCCCGGTCAAAAAACCTACGCAATTGCTTAGTCTTTTCATTTGACAAAATATTATTATGAATAAAAAAACCAATAAAATTCATGTGTTATTATTGTAAAAGCCATTCTTTCCTTATTTGTATTGTAAGTAATAAAATTTTATTATCTAGTTTATAAAAAGCTAGACTATCTGACTCTTTAAAAACATGTAACTAACACCTAAAAAAAACCAAATTTATTACGAATAAAAACTATTTTTCATTAATTTCAATTTAGTGCAAAACTTAACTTTGAACTAAAAGAGATAAAAGAACACTAACCGTCGCATAGTCAACACCCTAGGTTATAAATACATATCCAGAGACAATATTTACACACGGCCAGCAGAGCTTGTACTATGGAAACAGAGATCTGAAATACTAAACACTTATTTTCTTCTAAATAACCATTACACCCACACTCATACAATTAACACACACGATTTTTTTTTACCAGATGGAAATGGAACCCACGATGAGTGCCATGGAAATGGAGATCGTTAGCCACCAAGCCAATAAGGCCGTCAAGACATACCTAGACTGCAAAAAAAATTGTTGCAACCTTTATAAATAAACATTTAATGAACTCCACTGCAGTTTACTGACGTCATGTCATTAAAAACCTCATCCACGTCTTGAAAACCTGTTATTTGCATTCTTATTAATAGTATAATTATTTCTACCCCGCTAGCC
Organism: Habrosyne pyritoides; assembly: GCA_907165245.1. Classification (NCBI taxonomy): domain Eukaryota; kingdom Metazoa; phylum Arthropoda; class Insecta; order Lepidoptera; family Drepanidae; genus Habrosyne; species Habrosyne pyritoides. The sequence goes on from OU015606.1 coordinate 3,167,248, forward strand.
CACTTCGATTATCAACCTCATTTATACCTAAGACATTCTAGGCCATGTTTATTTCTCACCGTAAAAAAGTTCTATTTAAAAAATTAGAACGATACAAACTTTTTAAAGAACCATTAGTTAATTATAAAAACAATTACCATTGTATTCAGTAGCAGTTATTCCAACACAAAGTATCAATATATTAATAAGGGACCACATCACTGATATCACTATGGACAATACTTCTCAACAACCACTTTCAAAGAAATCACCCGTGTGAATAAAAAGAATCGGCTGCGATTATAAAAATTTACTTCTACAAATGTTAAGTGGTATATTGATGCATTAATTTTAGGATTCCGTTTCCGCAACAGTATATATTATTAGTGCAAATAATATAGCAGCCTTAAGAAATGTGACGTAGGTAGATATTTACCTAAACTGGATTCTATAATATAAGAGGCCCCTGTATCGCGAATCTAAAGCGCTCAATAGCTTAATTTACGTTAATTCAAATCAAACAAATTAGATTACATCCGATGGTTTACTCCACAATTTTAGACAACATTTGTAAAATCAACTGGACTTTCCTCTGATTTGGAAATAACAAAGTCACTCATCGTTTTTAAGTTTAAGTCTTCAAACGTGTACCTAAGTACTAGCCTAGTGTTGAGATTCTACTAACATTAATGGTTCCTAAGTTGCCTAAACTAGTTGTCCCCCGCGGTTTTACCCGCGTTCCCGTGGAATGTTACATGTATTATACATAACAACCTTCCTCTTCAATCACTCTATTTATTAAAAAAAACCACATCTAAATCCGTTGCGTAGTTTTAAAGATTAAAGCATACATAGGGATATAGGGACAGAGAAAGCCTCTTTGTTTTATACTATGTAGTGATAGTTGATTTACGAAGTCTTTTGCCTCATTTGCAACATTAAAATGTCTCTTACCCAATAGAGCATACGCACAAACATAAAATACATCAATAAAGTTTTCTTAGACATTTCTTTTACATCCGCCAACTGATCCCAAACTAACCATTTAATTTTGCTTGGGAAGAAAATCAGGGTCGAGGTATGGAGGCTGTAACTTCAAGGTTTTCCCGTTTCATTCTGAGGAAGCTCTTTTCTGGGACTAACTTCTGTTTCGCGGTCTCACCTTAGTTCCCGAAATATATAATTTATGCCTAGATTATACGGTAGTCTATTTTACTTCTGTTTTTTATGCCTAGAAGGCCGACTATCAGACGGTTGACATTTGCAACACCAGAGCATCGCCAATGCGTTGTCGCCTTGAGACGTGAAGTTGTTAAGTCTCATGTGCCATTAATTTCACCGGCTCGCTTTACCTTTCTAACCGAATCAGAGTAATACAAGTGCGCTACTACTTCATGGGGGAAATGGGTAACGTGGTAGTACTTTCCCGGATGAACTCTGAACTGATAGCTCTACTACTCAAATGTAATATTAGTGTAGATAAAACGAGTCCTCCATGATATTTCGGCCCATTGACCTAACTCTGTGCAAATGTCAAACAAACCTGCGAGCTTTGTGGGGTATTGAGGGAGGTCCGAATCAAACAAATATCCGAACATTTGATGATTTAAGGTAGGTTTACGTTCGTTGTCAGTGACGCAACGTCTGTGATCTAAAACTTCTTGCTGCATTGCCAGTGACACGCCTGCGTGATTTTATTTTTTGCCTTTTTCTCGGCGAATTCGTATTTTATTAAAATTTTAAATTAAATTACTACTTCGACAGATCAGTTGGCTTGGTGGTTAGCGACTCTGACTATCTAGCGACCAAGCCGGTCGCGGGTTCGATTCCCACCCAGTACAAAACATTTATCTGCATGGACATGTCTGTTTGTTCTGTGTCTGGGTGTAAATATCTATTATGTATTTGGAAAATAAAATAAAATAAATAAAAAAGCCTTTTATTTCTCGCTTTCCATAATCAGTTGCATGCAGTACAATGACAATTTTTAATCTTATTACAAACCTATCCAATTTAATTCAATTTAGAAACATGATACTAGTACTAAATCTTAGTTTTTCATACATAATGCAAATTTTGTTAATTTTAGTTTATTTAAGTTAATATTTAAGATTGTATATAAAATTAATGCAAATTGATTCTAATAATAAATCGAAATAAAATAATTCTTATAATTCATTTTAATAAATAGATAAATATTAAAAAAAAATTAAAAATTAAAATTTGATAAATTATAAAATTAAAAACATGATTATACAAATCCATAATCATAATTTTAATCGAATTGTAATAGTTGTTGATTCTATTAATTATATATAGATTTATTCAAAGGTTTTGTTAGCAAGAACCCTCTCCATGAAAGGTAAAGGCCTCCTCCAGAGATGGCCAGTGTTCTCTATTCTCTGCCACTCGTGACCATTGAGTACCTGCTACTTTTATAATCTGCAGTTTCTAACTCCGTACCCGTGGTTACCAGTAGCGATTTCATTGGGATTGGTTCGTCCTATTTTGGCGTTGAAGTCGCCCATGACTATTGTGTTTTTATCTGATAGTTGTATAGCTTTGTCGACTGTTCTGTAGAAAACTTCTAATTCCTCATCGCTCGACATCTCTGTTGGTGCATAGACTTGAATAATGCTTAGTTCTAGGTTATTGATATTCAGCCTCAGCAGCGCTACTCTTTCTGACAGACCTGTGAAGCTTATAATGTGTCTTTTTAAATATTTTTTGACTACAAATCCCACTCCATATAATCCAGGCGTTTCTCCAATGTAATAGAAAATAAACTCGTCGTGTTCCTCAATCGTGTTTCCAAGTTTTCTTATTTCAGAGAGACCAATAATATCAAAATTTATATTTTTCAAGCATTTCGTTAATTCTAATAGTCGTGAGTATGTTGACAAAGTTTTGACATTGTATGTTGTAATGTATAAAATATTCTGGTACTCGTTTTTTGTGCAAGTTGTTGATATTTTCTCTGGAGGGTTTTGGTCGTGATCTTCCACGGTGACCAGCCGGCTTGGAAGATGTTTTTTGTTCTTTTTTTCTGTATTTAGTGTGTTTTCCAAGTGAGAGGGTGGCGCTAATTGCTATTGTTTCATGTTTTTATCTAATTGCTCGTTCGGTGAACTTCCAGGGTTTTTTAGGGTTTGGAAAATATATATATATATATATATTCCGGGACATTCTTGACACACGGCCATCTGGTACCAAACTAAGCAGAGCTTGTACTATGGGAACCAGATAACTGATATACTACATATGCTACGTTTTTTTTTCTAAATACATACTTATATATATATTTACACCCAGACACAGAACAAACAGACATGTTCATGCACACAAATGTTTGTCCTGTGTGGGAATCGAACCCGCGACCTTCGGTTTGGCAGTCAGAGCGTTAACCACCAAGCCAATTGGCCTGTCAAGAAAAGAAAGAAGTAAGTAGAATATCAGCTGTCTGGTTTCCATAGTACAAGCTCTGCCATAGTACTTACTAGATGGTTGTGTGTAAAGAATGTCCTTGGATATTTATTTATTTATATTACCTTTATACAATGCCAGTTGCCACTTATGTATGTCAACGGAGTTGCTATTCCTATGCCAGTGCCACTAATCAGTGACTACGATAGTTTAGGCCAGTATAGCGTAAGGGCTTAGTGAATCATTGCCGGCGCCGAACGTGTTAAGATGTGATAAAATAGTGAATACATATATTCCAGTGGTGATATTGAGTAGATTTACTATCAGTAAATGTAACATTTGCGAAGCCTCTTCTCATGAGTTTCTAACAATTTGACTAGACTACAGGTTCATTAAAGTCTCTTTTATACCAGCCCCCTTATTCAGCTAATACAAACAGCGTCGGCGAGCCGCTTCACGGAGGCCTCGGAGAGATTACCTCTCACGTGATTAGTAGTATTAGCGTAGTGAGCGAATGAGACAGAGCATAGAGGCCGCGACGAAACATTCTCGAGTTAGTGTCATTTTCCTTACAGAATCGAGCCCCCGAAGTACTTTAATATGATTGCTTTGAAATAAGGTTCACCTTATCTAAAAGGTGTAGAATTTTTTTTTACCACATGGGCCGACAAACAAGCGAACGGTCCACCTGATGGTAAGTGATCACCGCCGCCTATGGACATTTGCAACATTAAGGGCATCGCCAATGCGTTGTCGACCCTTAGACGTGAAGTTGTTAAGTCTCATGTGCCTGTAATTTTACCGCTCCCCTTACCTTTCTAACCGAAACACAGTAACACAAGTGCATTACTGCTTCATGGGGGAAATGGGTAAGGTGGTAGTACTTCCCCGGACGAACTCTGCACTGAGAGCTCTACTACTCGAAAAGGACTTAAAATCCGATTAGGTCTTATGGGTTGGATATACATCAAGCACAGTAGAAATTAATTTCTTTCCATATTTGTATAATTTGAAATACTAAATGAATACTAAACAGTGACGTTAAAATGAAGATGTTAAAATATAGATACGTCATTCTCTAACGTAACGGCTCTCAAAAATAGCGTAAATACTATTATAGATATCTACTTATACAAGCGAAAAAAGGGAAAGAAAATAATTGCCACCTTACAGTAGGTATACTACCTGTTGTTAGAGATAAATGTATATACATCGTTGGTTACGTTGATAGAATAAGAGTTACGTCGCGAACCGTCGCGACAGTGGTTGGTGCGTGACTAAATGGAATTCGGTCAATTACCAGCATGTTATGTTGCCATTTCTGAGCGAGGACATCGGGTCTATAGTTTATAAAACATTGATGCTGAACATATATCGGGATGGGACTGCTACCATTCGACGCGGATTTTTTCCTAGATAGTTATAGGCTATATATGATATCTAGAAACGCGGGTGACACCGCGGGGGACAGCTAGTGAGCGTATAAAACCAAAATGCAATAAGCAAATTAAAGAAAGTCAATTCGGCTGGAATGCTGGAATAGAAAGCTTAGAACTGGAATGAAAATGAGGGAAGAATAATATGCATTAAATGTCATCAAAAATATATAGATGTGCAGTACTAGCGACGTGCCGAGTACAGCTTGACTCGAGTCAGACTCGATTCTTCGTTTGGACTCGCCAAGTTCAGATTTCGATAGATTGATAGACTACTAGTCAATATTCGAATACCAAACATAGAACTCGAGTACTGGGCTCGAGTCGCGGAATCGAGCCGTGATTCGAATACCGTATAAATCGACTCGAGTCGATTCGATCCTCCAAAGCTGAGATTCAGCACATCACTATGCAGCACGATGCCTTTCTATGCTTCAGAGACCTTGAGAGGGCTTTTGACTTGAACGCGGTGTTACAAGCGTCAATAAGCTGCGGTGACCGTTTACCATCGGACGGGGCGCAGCTTGACTGGCACGTTTCCATCGCACGAGATTAAACACACATATTTATATTGAGTGTCCTGATTGATCGCACGATCACAGAAAATCCTTACTATCGATCGTACGATGGGTTTGATCGTGCAATCAAAGCTACAAATCTCGTTTTTTCTGGTCTACGTCTTCTAATGTCACTTGCAAATTTCAATGCAGTATCGAGAGCTATTGATGAAATGATGACGTTCCGACGGCGCAGCGCATCGTCATTCCATCTCTTTACAGAGATGCACAGTTATTACTGTCGATCGATATTGCTCAATTTGCCTAAATAAACCAAATTTAGACATTTATTTGTTGGTAAAGCCATACTCCACCTTGCCGATTTTCACCCAATAACTGTGCATCCCTGTAAAGAGCCATTGAGGAAATGACGCCGTTCCGGAGACGGCGCGGCGGCATCGCGTGATTCCCATCGCATCGTTATTTCATGGTGACATATTAGATGCACAGTTATTACTGTCGAGCAATATCGCTTAATCTTGCCGTGCGATGAAAACGCATCGTTCGAAGATGCGCCTTAGGACAGCGCCTAAAGAACGAGTTGCAGAAAGAATGCAGTTTTCATGGAGAGTCGTTCGGCAGAAAAAACATTCGAGGCCGAATTGTTTTAATACAGTAAAATATTAGGTATCATAAGTATTTCTGACTATATAGGTAGGTATATTATTGATGTAATTGTTATTAAAATTACAAATTAAGTGGAAAATAAAAGGCTATTCTTTATTCAAGTCTTTGAGAAACAATATAACAAGGAGTCACAACGCTCAGCTGAAAACAGCGAGTTGGGCAAGCGCAGAAAGATGTTGTTTTGTTAAAAAGCATTACAATATAATTTTACAATATAATTACATAAAATCTTTAAAGAGTAGGTACCAAGTCTATAGGAAATGTAAAAATCACTATAAATGTAAATGTAAGTTTGTTTGTTACGCTTTCACGCGAAAACTACTTTAGCGGTCATCATGAAACTTTGTGCACATATTCTTGGAGGTGTTAGAAGTAATATACGATACTTTTTGTGCCGGGAAAATGTTACATCCCTCGGGAACGCGGGTGAAACCGCGGGGGACAGCTAGTAAATCAAAAATAAGAAAAACGTTATTAAAGTAAATTTAAATGGAAAATTAATTATTTATTTATTATTAATTATATATTTTTTACTGGACCACCATCAAAATAGCAAGACGATATTATAATACTAGCTGTCCCCCGCGGTTCCACCTGCGTTCCCGAGGTAACATTTTCCCGGAACTAAAAGTATCCAATGTTATTCAAGGGCATTTTTCATATATGTGCCAATTTTCATCTAAATCCGTTTGATAGTTTTTGCGTGACACTAACAAACATCCATACATACAAACTTTCACGTTTATAATATACTAGCTGTCCCCCGCGGTTTTACCCGCGTTCCCGCGGGATGTCACATGTATTATACATAAAAACCTTCCTCTTCAATCACTCTACCTATTAAAAAAAACCGCATCAAAATCCGTTGCGTAGTTTTAAAGATTTAAGCATACATACTTAAGGATATAGGGACAGAGAAAGCTACTTTGTTTTATACTATGTAGTGAAGTTGGATTTCTCAAATCTAGGTGCAATATTCGTGACATTAAAATTTCAAAGTCAATGGCAAGGATGTAATTAATAGCTATAGCATATCAATAAATTTAATGAATTTGATAAAAAAATCTGAGCTCTTACATAACTGCCAAAGTTTATGCGTCTATTACTCAATGACGCAGAAGCAGCCCCCTTATTCAGCTAATACAAACTTCGTCGGCGAGCCGCTTCACGGAGCCCTCGGAGAGCTCACCTCTCACGTGATTAGTAGTATTAGCGTAGTTAGCGACAGAGACAGAGCATAGAGCCCGCGATGAAACATCCTCGAGCTAGTGTCATTTTACCTTACAGAATCTTACCTATCATAATAATAATGTCATAATAATTTATCAGAAAATAACCGGTGAATTGAACATGCAATATTACAAGGACACATAAGGATGTATATAAAGTCAAATCCGCAGATCTATTTATTTTTTGAGGTTATTTTTGTTTCAATGTTGTTAGGAAAAAGTTATGTGGGGCAGGTCGTGTGAATGACTCCTCGGGCCTCCCACGTTCTTACTTACCCAGGATGTAGTATGGTCGTTGACGAAAGACGATAAAAGCGATTAAACTTGCGTGGTACAAGAAAAATGTCCGGCCACAGCTATGTCGTTTTGTATTATAATTTACAATCTATCTATATAAAAATTAAAGCTTGTCTGTATGTCCTTTATAGAATCGTAAACTATGCAATGGATTTTAATGCAGTTTTCAGCAATAGATAGAGTAATTCAAGAGGAAGGTTTATAAACAGGATTGAAAGCGGACAAAGCTGCAGGGTGCAGCTAGTATTATATATATTAATACACAATTTGATACTTGTGACCGAGTACGAGTTCAGCCAATCAAATAATAGATTATAGCACGCGACTGAAACGGCAAAAAATTAATTCCCGAATAAATCTCCACAACGATAACGGGGATGATGGATTTTTTAAGTTTCTGAAAATGTTTAACAAAAAAAGTTAGGTAAATGAGTCTTTATCTTTAAATATTTCTATCAAATAATTGGCTTAGTGCCTTTTATTGAAGTTATACTTATTTAGGCGCCTTATGAAAAAATGATGAGAGTGAAATTTTAAGATGCACGCGCATCAGCGAAACACAAAATTCTCACGGATGAAGTTAGCTGATAGCGGTCTCTCCGGAACATCGCACAAATCGCAACTGTCAGTATCAATGAGTGAGTAATGATGTTATTGTCAATAATAACCTAACAACGTCAAAATTGTTATTCGCTGCTGCAGATAGATCCAAAGAGTTTGGACACCACAATTTCACGACTGAATAGTAAAAAATGCTTTTAGTGCAGTTTTTCTCACCCATAATTTCGGGTATAACTTCTTACGTGCGTAAATAAGTACAACCGTAGTAACGCACACCCGCTTTTTATCGATATTTAGACACATATGCGACACGCGATCTAAAAGGTTTCGTTTTTTTTAGTCATCAGTGCATTAGGAGATCCTTAATGTCTCATGATTTTGTTTATCTGCTTTTGTTTGATCTTCGGGCGAGTTTACATACATAATGTCATATCTATCATCTACTGATAAATACGAAAAAATATTTACATATTTAGAACTACTTTCATATAAATATTTTGTTTTAAAGGCAACATTCCGTACGACATCTAAAGAATCTCGTCCCGTCATTAGGAGAAGATAATAACGAGTTCTATTAGACCGCGTGACGCACCAGCAGCGGATACCTACCAAAAATCTGGCTACGCAGTGAACATGTTAAAATATGATCAATATTTTATAATTAATATGATTTTTAAGTACCGACCTAACCATAAAGAGTATGCTATGACGTCACTTGTTATTTCATAACAAAACTATACAGTGTAAACTCTTTATAACGTTATCCTTTATAACGATAAACTCCCTATAACGTTGAAGTGAGCCCAAGTTGGTTGGTTTGCGTTAAAACCCAACCGAGGTATTCCCTCACGCCCACTTGAGGGGGCGTGGTCTAACTGTTCGGGGCGGTGCCCCTTTCAGTGGTTTCAATTCGCCGCCTACTAAGGTAGGCGGGTCCCTGGGTTGCGGCGTAATTTTATACGCCGCGGTGGTGTCGAGTCCGGGTTTGTCACGTCCGGTGTGGTGTCGCTTTGCCGGCGAGCCAGGCACCACCGGAAGTGGTTCCGGTAGGCGGCTGCGAGCCGGCGGCGACGGGGGTCTTAGTCCGGTGGGGTCCCGCGGCAGCGGCGTCGGCGAGGTCGAGCCCTCCGGGAATTCCCGGGGGGCGCCCGTCAGCCAGCGTCGGTGCGGGGGGGGTAGGTCCGGTGGGGGTTTCCGCGGGGATCAGGTCCCGCGGGAACGGTCGGTCCGGGCGGTGTCGCTCGTCAGGCGGGCGCCGATGGTACGGTGCCAGCTCCCGCAAGTGGCGGAGGCTGGACCGATCGGCGCGGCGGAACATGTTGGCGCTTAGTCGGCCGATGAAGTCGTCGAGACTCTCCATGTTGAGGTCCCTGGAGATCGTAGCATTCCTCACGTAGCGCGGGGCGCCTACAATAGCGCGCAGCGACAGCGACTGCTGTGCGCGCAGCTGTTGGCGGACACGGTCCGACGTCAACGCATACCAAGCAGGTGCGGCATACGTGAGTCGGGACCGTATATATGCCTTGTAGACGCCCAGCTTCGCTCGCGTGGGAATGCTGTGGGACGTCAGGACGGGACGCAGGAGAGCTCGAGCGGCGCGGACTTGGCCAACGATGTTCCGGACGTGGGGCTTCATATTGAGACGACGGTCAATGGTCACACCCAGGTACTTCACCTGCGGGGACCACTCGACTTGGCGGTCGAGCAGGGTCAGGGGTGACGGGTTCCTGTTTTCCCCGAGGGAGATTGCCTGGGTTTTCGCCACGTTGACCGTCAGTCTCCATTCTTCCAGCCAGGGCGGGAGGGCATCCAATGCGCGCTGCATTTTGATGGCCGCGTGAGCGGCGGTGAGCGACGTGGTGATGTACGCGGCATCGTCAGCGTACAGCGCGAGCATTGCGCCTCCGGCTGTCGGGATGTCGTCCGTGTATCTGCCGTAGCAGACGGGCGACAGACAGCTGCCCTGGGGCACGCCGGCCTGGACGGGGCGCTCCGACGACAGGGTGCCTTCAACCACCACTTGAAAGCGCCTGTCTTGGAGGAAGGTGGCCACAGTCTTAACTACTCGACGAGGAGTAGTAGACGTGGACAGCTTGAGGATCAGGCCGTCGTGCCACACGCGATCGAACGCTTTCTCCATGTCGAGGAACACTGCAGTGGCCCGCTCCTTTTTGTTAAGGGCGGCCGTGAGGTGGTGCAGCGTCCTCGCGAGCTGTTGCGTCGTGGAGTGTTCGGCGCGGAAGCCGAACTGTTCGTCGCGTGGCTGGATGTGTGGTATGAGGTGCAGCAGAAGAAGCTTCTCGAAGACTTTCGAGGTCGTCGACAGCAGCGTAATGGGCCGATAGCTTTCGGGCCTCAGTATGTTTTTCCCCGGCTTAGGCAGCATGATAACTCTGCCGCGCTTCCATGGCGTAGGGAAATGGCCAGTCCGCAGAATTCCATTGAACAGCTGCGTCACTTTCGCGATAGCGCGTGGAGGTAGGTGACGCAGGGCCTCGTTGGGAATCTGGTCTGGTCCGGGGGCCTTCCGTAATGGGGCGCGGCGAATCATTCGCTGCACTTGGCCGGGGGAAAAGACTACTGGGTCTTCCGTGGTGGCTATCGGCGCGTCGAAGTAGGACTTCACACGCTGCTGGACGTCTTCTTCGTGCTGCACTGGGGAAGCTGGATTCAGCCGGAACTGACTCTCCAGGTAGTCGGCAAAGATCTCCGCGCGGTCCTCGGCTCGGTAACGGGGGGTTCCGTCACTGGCCAGTAGGGGGCGTATCGGAGTTGCCTTCCCGGAGAGTTGGCGGCAGAGTCGGTGGATGCCCGTCCAGTCTTCACCCGCTCGCTCAATGGCGTGCAGCCAGGACTCGGTTGAGACTGTTTCCAGCTCTTCCGAGATCCTTAGCGCCAGAGCGTTGAGCTGGGTCTTCATGTTCGGGCACCGGGTCGATTGCCATAGGCGTCTCAGCTTCCTCTTCCGTTCAATCATCGCCACGATGTTCGCCGGTAGGGGAGGTGCCTTGCGAGTCGACGCTGCGTCTCGCTCTGAGGCTCGAAGCGCCGCGGTAATTGCGGCACTGAGTTCCTCGGCGAGCAGGTCGACATCTGCGTCGGTTCGGATGCGGCGAACGGGCGAACGTTCGCGAGCGAGCAAATGTTCGCGAGCAGGCGAATGTTCGCGAACGAGCGAATGTTCGCGAACGAGCGAATGTTCGCGAACGAGCGAATGTTCGCGAACGGGCGGTTGCTCGCGAGCGTAATGCTCGGACAAGTGCTCGGCGAACGTTCGCCAATCGTGACGGCGACGTGAACGGGTTGGGTCAGTCCGGGTTGGAGCTCTGGGTACTGCCAGCAGCACTGGCTGGTGGTCCGAGAGGACGTGGTCATCCAGGACGTCAAGCGACGGTGCGACCGGCAGGTCGCGGGTGATCGCCAGGTCGATGACGTCCGGTGCCGCGTTTGCCTGGTACGGATAGTGCGTCGGGACCTCTGGTCCCAGCACCTGGTAGCCGTGGCGGTCTGCGTCGTCCAGAAGGCGGCGGCCCTCTGGGCAAGCGAGGTTGGAGTTCCACGCCATGTGTTTGGCGTTGAAGTCGCCGGCGATGATGGTCGGGCCAGGCGAGTCCAGGAGAGTTCGGACATCAGCCATGGCGAGGCGGTTTTGCGGCGGCTTGTAGAACGCAAACACACGGGTGGGCTCGCGTTCGACGCAGACCTCTACGCCCAGGGCGTACGCGGTCTGGAGATCCGTAGCAGGCAGCGGCTGGTGGATGACTTTCCTCTTCACTAGGACTGCTAAACCCCTGTACGCAGTCCCAGCGGGGGAGGTGTGGTCCTCTCGGTACACGTGGTACCCAGGCATCTTCAATCGGGTGCTCGTCTTGAGGTGTGTCTCGTTGATGAGAGCAACGTCGACATGCCGCTCGGTGAGCAGCAACCTCAAGAGTCTGGCCTTCTCGGGGGACAATCCGTCGGCGTTCCAATACAGAATGCGCAGCGGACTACCGGGCATGAGCGCAGAGATCCGCCACGCACTGGATAATGATGGGGACGGGGTCCCGTCCCTCCTGGAGGGCCATGAGCACCCGATTGAGGGCTCCGATGGCGAGAGTCAGCACCGGGTCCACTTGCGTCTTGGCCGAAAAATTCGGCTTCGACGCGGCAACCTGCTTCGCCTTCGTCCCCCGGGGTGCGGGGGCGGCGACCACAGGCGCAGTGGCTGGCTCTAGCTGTGTCTTCTTGGTGGTGGCATGGGCGGGGGCGGGGGCGGGGGCCGGCTTTTTCCCTCTTCCCCTCCGCCCTCTGCGGGATTTCCCCTTCTGCTGCGGCGGGTTGGCCGCAGCCATGAGGGAGCCGGGCGCGTTGCCGTCGGTGACTGCATTGGTGGTGGAGGCCGGAGCAGCCGGCGTCCTGGTGGCGGTGGTGGTGGCGGCGGCGGCGGTGCGAGCGACAGTGCCTGCCTTCGAGTTCCGTGCTTCCTTACGGAAGACGGGACAGATGGCACTGTTCGCTGTGTGCTCGCCGCCACAGTTTGCGCACGTGGGCGGCTGCTCCAGCGGTCGCGGGCAGTCCGAGGCGTGGTGCCCCTCCCCGCAGCGCACACAGGCGGGCGGCCTGTGGCAGTTCTGGGAGGAGTGCCGGAATTGCTGGCACCGATGGCATTGCGCTGGCCCCCGTTTGCCGCGCCATGCTTCAATTTTCACACCGGGCATGCACATCAACTCAGTGACGTCATATATGCCCGGTATGAGGTCCGGGGTTCTGCGCAGCTGGGCGTGGAATAGACAACCCGGTCGTCCTTGCCGCGCCCTGATGGCGCGCACGAACTCCGGGTCGTATCCCAGCTCTCTGAGCTCCGCGACGACATCCTCCGGAACGGTGTTGTTCGGTAGCCCCCTGATGGCTACCTTGAGGCTGCGTTCCGCCGGGAGGGAGTAACTGAACCACGAGATTTTGTGGTCCTTCTCCACCTCCGTCAGGTACCGCTGGATCACGCGATACTCGGTGCTGCTCTTGGGTATGAAGCGGACTCCCTTCCCAAAAGCGCGACCGTTCGGCGCGTGACCCAGTCGGGCCTTTAGCGCCTTGAAGTGCGCGGGCCAGTCCGGCAATACCTCCACCACTAATGGCGGGTAGCGGGCTGGCGGCGCGGAGGCTGTGGTACCGGTGGCGGCGGCTGGGGACGTCACTGGTCTCGTGGTCGTCGTCGTTCCCGGTGCGGTCGCGGCGGAGGCAGCGTTTGCGGTGCTCGCGCAGGGGGCACCGATGTCCATCGGCGAGTGTGATGTCGCCGATGGTGATGTCGTCGCGGGGGGTTGGGCGGGGGGCGGCGTCCTGAAGACGGCCTTTTTTTTTTTTTTTTTTTTTTTTTTTTTTTTTTTTTTTTTTTTTTTTTTTTTTACGCTGGGAAAAATGCGTTCCGCATTCCCCCCCATTGGAGGATGGGGGGGGTATGTGGGACTCCCGGACCCTAGTGGCCCGGTTTACCCACTAAACGACCCAGCGGCGCTCAGGCATCGTCTATGTGGAGAGGGGCTGGGAAACCGGCAGAGCCTTGACGTCCAGCCCCCCCCCGTCGACCGCCCGCCATTTATGGCGGGGCCCGCACGCCCCTCCCCCTGCAAGGAGGGGCCCGGAAACGGCAGCGACTTTACCGTTCCCGCCCAACGGAGATGGTGAACGAGTGCAATGCGGTGGTGATGGGAAGCGGGCCGGCGCGATCGTTGTGGCTGGCGCCACAAAGCGCGGTTGCGGCTTCGGTTGAGGCTGCGGGGCGGCAGGGGTGTCGGTCCGTTTCGGGGCGGCGGGCTGCGGCGGGCGGCCTTTGGGCGGCGCTCCTTGCGGCCGTGGTGAGGCCACCGTGGCCCACGATGTTGAGGGCCGCGTTGGGTTTAGCTGGGGGGCCCCGAGAGCGGCCTCCAGCGGCGGCATAGAGGGGTTCTCCTCCCCCTCGGTTGATGCCGGGGTCCTGGCACCGGACCCCGGGAAGAACTCTTCGCCCCCTCCCCCCGGCGATGAGGGGAGAGAGGGGGTCAGGTCTCGGATGCGGGTGGCCAGCTCGGCGGCGATCATCCGATCGAGCGCCGTCTGGGCAGCCGCACCCTGAGAGCGGGTGAATACTCTCCGCGCCCACACGCCAGCGGGGCGTGGGGGGGGCGGGCGCGTGGCCCTACGCGAGGGCGGGAGCGAGGATGCCGGCGGAGGCATCTCGTAAGCGCGGCGCGGTTGTCGCGGGCGCGGGGACACCGGAGCGCGATCCCAGCCGCGCTCCCCGGCACGGCGAGCCCGCCGACCCGGTTCCCGGGGCTTGCCGCTGGTGGCAGACCGGGAACCGAAATCGACGGTGAACTCCGCGTGATCCGAGGGAGTACGGTGGACGCAGTGAGGTAGGTAGTCCCCGCGCAGCTACGTTGAACGGTGCGGTATTTTAAGGGTCCGAGCGCGTAACTTCTACTGAAGATCCCGATGATAACTGCACCGTTAAAACCCACATATTGAAACACTCTTTATAGCGATACGCCATTCTCTATTACGAAGAATTACGAAGAAATGTGTTCATATTTTTAGACAGTAAATATTTATTATCGGTATTATTGTTTATGTTATGTTATCAGGTAACAAAAGACTTTGAAGCTCCGAAACATCCGAGGTCGGTCTAGCTTTTGTTATCCTTAATTGCCTTGAACACGTGCAGTATGACACATTGTTTTCTCGGAAGTGATGGTCTTCGACCAAGCATACTGGGTACCTATCGTATTATCAGTCGTAAACCTACTTTGAAACTGTTAACATGGCCAGTAAACGGAAAGCGATTAGTGTTGACGAAAAAGTTTGTGCTGAAAAAAAAACAGCGGCCACTATCCAACATTCTTTTCGACATGCTGGATTATGTAGTAGCCAAGAAACGAACCAATTTGACAGTGAAGACAATCTACCACTGAGTGAATGGATAAGCCAGTTCAACATACCAAACAATTTTAACGAAGATCTACAATCGTACGAAAATATAGATGAGGATGTAGCCGTAACTGGTACACTTACAGATGAACAAATTGTTGATTTAGTGTCAAAAAGTCAGGAAACACCCGATAATCAAGATGAAGAAGACGATCAAGTGGACAAAGCCGAATCACCACCAACAATTCAACAAGCCCTAGATGCCGCTAAGTTGGTAGAAAAATTTTTGTTGTTTTATCAAGACGATTCCACCACATATCTAGATATGAATAGAATACATAAAATAATACAAAACAAGTACTGGCATAGCAAAAAACGTCAGACAAAGTTATCAGACTATATGTGTAAACAATAATTTATACAAGCATTTATTATCTAAGACATACATATTAAAAATTCTTGTTAATTTGGTTTTTTTTGTTCACTCCATATAACGATAACTCTCTATAACGACAAAAAATGCTCAGTCCCTTGAGTTTCGTTATAAAGAGTTTACACTGTATTTAAAACTTCAATGTTTTGACATGAAAAAAAAATGTGGTGGCACTCCGAGTGTCGACAGAAGTAAAAACTTGAACAATAACATGTGTTTTGAATCGTCAATCGTTAAATCAAATCCTCTAATAAAAATGAATTAATGGTAGAATGGAAATGTTCCGACATAAAAATAAATCAATTCTAGTGTAAACGGGGCAAATATGTCAACAAAAGTGTCGGTAACGGTGACAGTGTCGCGAGTTCAAATTTCGCATCTCTAAAAATGCCCAAAGCGCCTAAAGAAGTTTACATTTCAAAAAAATAATTCTGATTTGATATATCACTACGCATTCCTATTTACACACAGATGTTCGTGACCATAGAGTAAAAAATAGTACTAGGTACTACGTACTAGTAACAGCCCCCTTATTCAGCTAATACAAATTTCGTCGGCGAGCCGTTTCACGGAGGCCTCGGAGAGCTTACCTCTCACGAATTAATTATTAGAATTAGATAAGTAAGCTACAGAGACAGAGCATAGAGGCCGCGACGAAACATCCTCGAGTTAGTGTAATTTTCCTTACAGAATCGAGCCCCTGGTGCAGACGCGGATCCAACCCACAAAAAAGGTTGTGGTCACAGCCATCCGAAAATCTACCAGACTCGAGTCGGAGTATGTACTCGCTTATTAACGATACAGCGCATAGGAATGCAACTCAACTCTCTCACAAAAAAATAAAAAAAACCTCCTTCCTACAAAGGAGGTTTTAAATTATTTATAAAGGCATTGGATATAATATCATCAACCTTTCGAACTAAATAGACTGTTGAAGTGTGACGTCACAAGTCTATTAGGGCTGTGGACATGCCCATCGTGCCCACAACGGTGGCTCCGCGCTTGCGCTGGTGCGGAAATTAGTAATTTACATTAAAAAATACAAAAATAAACTGACCACTACCACCATTGAGGCCGTTTTAGGTTTAGCGGAAATCAAATTCAAAAACTTCGACTACTTACAAGTATTTAAATCGTTTCACTGTCTTTTGGAGTTCCGTTCAAAATTTGTAAGATATTAAAACTTTGGTGGGATTTCTTCTGCCTGTCAAAGCTTAGTTTAAGAAATAGTAATTAATACAATCGGCTTAAAACTTCTTACAGATATGGAACTTGCTTCCATCTGTTTGAGGTAAAAAAAACGACCTTTAAATAAATGAAATAAAATTTAAATATCGTTTTATTCAAATATGGCTTTCCAAGCACTTATGAATAATCTAACACCATATCATAAATAAAATAAATCTACCTTTTTTCTATATTATCTATCTTTTTAAAATATTTATTATTTTGTTTTCTAAAATAGGGTTCCTTTGACGCACCATCATCTCAAAATTACTGAACATATTGCGATACGACTGCTACCATTCGACGCAGAATGTTTCCTAAATCGTTATTGGCTATATATGATATCGATAAACGCAGGTGAAGCGCGGGGGACAGCTAGCATTTATAGGTAGATGTTCGAAATTTGATCTAAAACGTAGGGTCATATAGCAAATTGGATTCATATAATCTGGCCTTAATTGCTAAGATAATTGTTAATTAAAAAAAGGTTTGTAATCGTTTTTGAGAGAAAAAAAACCATTCTTTTACCTATATTATAGATTATTATTCGGAATCCTCTTGCCGCGTTCGATTTTAAATCATCATTATATTTAAATATCACATAGCTTTTAATTTGAATTCACCTGCGTGCATGTTTCCTGTTGTCCTTGACTTAAAAGTCAGTGGTTATTCCAGAGGCACGTTATCAAACTCTGTCTCGCTTTAAGATCTTAGATATAAGTCTAATCAACAAGTTAAAAACGTGTTAATTCTTGATACTGCGAATTAAAATATGTACGATAGCTTGTTGAACTCGTCATGACGTCTAGAAAAATGTGCGAAGTGAAGAGTTATAAACAATTAAAGATTCCTTAAAGGGGGTTTACGATTATAGAAATAGCTCAATAACCATTGGTGCTAGAGGAAAAAAGGTTCTGAAATAAGAAGAACTTTTCTGAAAAATATTCCAAGTCCCGGAACTGTAGAACCAGTATTTATAAGTTTCCCCAGGGGGGCGAAAGTCACTTCAACCACTAAAAAAAAAAATTATCATGACAATTATGTACAAAAAAAACTGTCCCCTAGAAGATAGATAAATTAACAATAATCGGGCGTAAAAAATGTATCAGCGAAATAATTTTTAGAGCTTTGTTTATTAATTTTATTATCGCACTTGCAATATGATTGAAAATATAATTAATAGAAAAATCGCGATAAAAATTTTTTTTTATACCACCGTGGCCGACAAACAAGCAGACGGTCCACCTGATGGTAAGTGGTCACCGCCGCCTATGGACATTTGCAACACTAGGGGCATCGCCAATGCGTTATCGACCCTGAGACGTGTAGTTGTTAAGTCTCATGTGCCTGTAATTTCACCGGCTCCCTTACCTTTCTAACCGAAACACAGTAATACATGCGCACTACTGCTTCACGGCGAAGATGAGTAAGGTAACCACTAAAAAAATATAATATTTTGCCGCCGGATTGTTATTAATTTATATATCCTCTACGGGACCAATTTAAATTATTAATTAATTTTCATATTTAATAATGTAATTTTTTTTTTATTGTTCGAATTGTGCGGGGCTATCGCAAGCCAGGGCTCTGTTCGGCCGTACTTACACCCCTTTGGGAAAGTTATAAATATAAGTGTTACAGTTCCGGGAGTGGGCATTTTTTATAGGAAATTTATTCTTATTTCAGAACCATTTTTAAAAACTCAAGCATCAATAATAGGGTTCATGATTTCTCGAGCTTTTCAATCTCTCGGGTTGTCGAGAAATTTACATTTACGTACGTTTTCTCATATTATTTGGTTCCAAATAACGTCAACAAATTCAGTGGTATTCCTCTCAAATAAAAGTATCAAATTAATTATATAACTTTTATTGATTATATTCAAAATCATTAATCTTATGAATAAGTTAATGAACTGTTTTTTTTAAATACAGAAATAATATTGTTCTAACTCATAATTATAATGACAGCACCATTTTTGGCTAATTATTTAGAACTTATAAACAAAAAAAGCTTCTATTAAACGCAACACAACAAACGGCGATTTTTTTTTATACCACATGGGCCGACAAACAAGCGGACGGTCCACGTGATGGTAAGTGCCGGTCACCGCCGCCAATGGACATTTGCAACCCTGGGGGCATCGCCAATGCGTTGTCGACCCTGAGACGTGAAGTTGTTAAGGCTCATGTGCCTGTAATTTCACCGGCCCCCTTACCTTTCCTTACCTTTCTCACCAAAACACAGTAATACAAGTGCACTTCTGCTTCACGGCAGAAATAGGTAAGGTTACTGCAGGTGGCTGCACTAAGAGCTCTACTACTCGAATTTCTATATAGGTACATGATTTCTCGAGTTCTCGACTTTTCTCGAGCTTGATTTCCCGGGAACAAAGCCCAACGATGTCACGGGAATTCTCCTGCCGAGAATTCCCGGAAAACCCTTATCAATAGTTATTGAGTTATTTTCAAGAATTAATTGTTTATAACCCTATAATTGAAATTGTTTATGTGCTTGTTTTGTAATCTTCGCACATTTTTTTGTTTTTATTAAAACTTGAGCACGTTTGACCGGATCTCACCTCATTTTGTAGACGTCATGACGAGCCCAACAAGATATCGTACGTATTTAAATTCGCATTATCAAAAATTAACACGTTTTGAACTTGTTGACTAGACTATATGTGGGTCTACTGAGCTGCCAAGGCTTGGCTAAGCTCACATTAGTCGGCCACGCCACTAATAACCAGAATTCACACGTTTTTTTACACTTGTACCAATGATAAACTATAGATGCGTAGTCCGCGTTCAGAAATGGCAACATAAAATTATAGTTAAAAAAAATAGAATACCAAACTAAAAAGTAGAAAATAATCTATATATAATAGGTTGGGGAAAAAGTTCCTTCGCATTTTTTAAGAAAATTCAAAACATTTTTAATATAGTTTATTTACATTTAACTAAAGTATGTAGGTACCATTTTGTTCGATAACTTTTTGCCATCTTGTAGGTAGGGACATGATCCCATTGCTATAGAAATTTTGGGACTTCTGATCAAAATACTGCGACAAGTGGTTTTGACAGTCCTCTCGTGATGTTAACCTGACACTGCCTAAAGAATTCTGAAGAGACCGAAACAGGTGGAAATCTGAAGGTCAGGACTATACGGCGGATGCATCAATACCTCCTAGCCAAACTCTCTTAATTTTTGCTGAGTGGCTAAAGATGTGTGAGGTCTAGCGTTATCATGATGAAAAACCACACCCCTTCTGTTGATTAATTCCGGCCGCTTTCTCTCAACTTCTTGCTTTAATCTCATCAGTTGTTCGCAGTAGAGTTCAGAATCGATGGTCCTGCCTGGTGGTAACAGCTCATAATGAATAATGCCCTTCCAATCCCACCACACACACAGCATCACCTTGTTGCGAGTTAACCCGGGTTTCGCTACAGTCTGTGAAGCCTGACCGGCCTTTGACCACGACCTTTTTCGCACGTTCTTGTCGTACGTGATCCACTTTTCATCACCAGTTATCAGCTTCTTCAAAAATGGTTCGGTTTCATGACGTCGTAATAAAGAATCACAAATGAGAACACGGTTCATTAGGTTTCTTTCAGTGAGCTCGTGAGGTACCCAAATATCTAGCTTTTTTGTGTAGGTACCCAGTTTTTTTCAAATGCGCCAAAACTGTTTTGTGGTCAATTCCCAGTTCTTCAGCTACGTCGTAACTACTAATATGCCGATCTTGCTCCACTTTTTCAAAAATGGCATCCATTTTATCCGTAATGGGGCGACCAGAGCGACGTGCATCTTTGACATCAAAATTTCCGGATTGAAAACGCTTAAACCAAATTTGTGCTACTCTCACAGACACTGCACTAGGTCCATAAACATCGCAAATTTTTTTCGCGGCTTGCGTTGAATTTTTACCTTTTTTGTAGTAAAATTTTAAAATGTACCGAATTTCTTCATTAGATTCACTCATCTTGGCGGTACGAAAAACAAATGCAAATCACACATTTTCCTAATTTAAATTTGGAATTATGTTCTTTAAAATTTAAACATTCAATGATACCAAAACCAGCCAGATACAAATAGTATAGCCAAAGAGATTTTATTACAAGTTCATACATACTATAATGCGAAAAGACTTTTTCCCCAACCTAATATCTATGTATAAATGAATGATTGTCTGTATATCCTTTATAGAATCATAAACTATCCAACGGATTTTAATGCAGTTTTCAGCAGTATATAGAGTAATTCAAGAGGAAGGTTTATAACCAAGATGGAAAGCGGGCAAAAGCCGCAGGTCGCAGCTAGTTTTCAATCAATTTAAATTAGAATAGTTTGATTAACAAAAACCACAATTTTATTGTAAAACAGCGATTTGGTAAGCTATTTTCATAATTACTCTACTTTTACCAATATCTGTCAATAAAATATTTATATGAATGGGACATCAAGCACTCCCTGCTTTTTACAATAAAATATTTGTTAATTTTAGTTTTTTAGTTCGCATAATTAATTTAGCGTATTACTTTATGTAGTTTTTCAAATCGCTAATCCCTATGATCCTGGTAAAGATAATGGGACAAACTATTCAAATTATTGCATAGTCATCGGCCCTTAATAAATGTGCAAAGCCTCAAAATAATTCGACGTTTTGAACTGGGTCAAAATCACGTTCGATGATTCCGTAACATACACACATATCAATCAAACTAATAAAAACGTGTTAATGAGGGTAACTGACCTAATTCCATTTAGTCGCTCTCCAACCCCTGTCGCTACAGCACGCGCGGCGCATGCAGCATTCAATCTTAACGTAGCTAAGCATGTATATTCATCTCTCTCTAGCAACAGATACACCGTGGCATTTATTTTAATATCCTTCCTTCGCGCGTCTAAGTAGCTATCTAGTATCTATTAGTATTTACGCTGTTGAGAGCCGTGATGTTGGTGAGTGACGTGTCTATATTAAAAAACGTTATTGTTTTGTACTGGGGCTCGATTCTCTAAGGAAAATGACACTAACTCGAGGATCTTTCATCGCGGCCTCTATGCTCTGTCTCTGTCGATTACTACGCTAATACTACTAATCACGTGAGGGGTAAGCTCTCCGAGGCCGCCGTGAAACGGCTCGCCGATCAAGTTTGTATTAGGTGAATTAGGGGGCTGTAAGGAAAATGACAATAACTCGAGGATCTTTCGTCGCGGCCTCTATGCTCTGTCTCTGTCGATTACTACGTTAATACTACTAATCACGTGAGAGATAGCTCTCCGAGGCCTCCGTGAAGCGACGAAGTTTGTATTAGCTGAAAAACGGGGTTGCTGCTATTGAGAGGCCACCAATGGCTGATATGTGCAGAGCCTAAGGTGCGTTTCCGCCAGAGATGTGCGAGGTGCGAGGAGCTATGCGTTGAGTCATTAGAATCGCGAAATAACACTCTTATAAGAGCTATCTCTCACTCTATCCATGTACCACATTTCATCCAAAACCGGTCGGCAGCTTTATTGTGAAAAAGAAAAATTAATAAATCTAAACTATCGCATTGGTTATATTTATATAAAGAATATCAAATAGAATATTATAAGTAGGAGCCATGATATACGCAAGCTGGCTGGCAGCGGTTGGAAACAAAGTGCTGAAGATCGGGTTTACTGGTGTGTCATAGGTGAGGCCTAAGTCCAGCAGTGGACAGAGATAGGCTGGTGATGATGATGAGGATATAGTAAGAAGGATGGCGCGCTACGCTATGAAAATTAAGGGATCCTATTGGCGGACTCGCCTCATAGCCCTCTCGCTGAGGTAGAAACCCGGTCTTATTGTAATGTCATAAAACCGACACTAAATTACAAAAAAAAAACAATGAATGCCAATAAAAATAATTTGCCTAACCAGTATATTGGTCATCAAAAAAAAAACGGACGTATCAAACATGATCATAATTTTATTATTAATATGAATTTAAAGTACCACATTAAGAAGTCAGAAACTATTTCATACACAAATATTTAAAGATACTCGATCGTGTTGACATTTAACAAAAAGTTACTGATTTGATTTAACAGAACACATCCCTATTGTTACAATTTTAGAACTTACTTCCATCTGTTTAAAAAAAAAGTAAAAGAACACCATTTAAAAAATGAACTTATAAGAATATATTTTTGTTTTATCCAAGTAGGCTTTTACAATCAGCAATAGTCTGACAGAATATAAAAAAAAATTATTGTCGATATCATAATCTCGGGTAACAAACCGGGTATCATAAACAGGCCATATTTGCACATTCCAAATCAATCAAATCAAGTTTTATAGTATAAGTCTATTTAATAGTTTACCAGAAAAAAAAACACTTTTGATATTTCTATATAGGTATTTATTACTACAATTAGATATTATGCAAAATTTTGTTTATAGAAGGAGTAAAGCTCTTTATGCAGTTTGTGCGGGGAAGTACTATTAGCTATAAAAATGAAACGCTTCTATTGGCGAACTCGCCCTATACCTTGCTGAGGTGGAAATATTAATTATTATTATTATAAGGTCCTATAAGCTCAAGGCTTATTGTAAGGTCATAGTCCGATACGATATTAAAATTAATTGCAAATTAATTATTTGGAGTTTAATTACTAGTAGAACACGTTCATGCATACGATATAAAGTTCACGTTTATCAAAAACGACTCGGCGTACATTTTTATTGCTTTATCTAGATTCTCTTATATTACGAAATCACGTCACATAGCACTTAAAAAAAAAAGAAAGTTAACCTACCAGAATATAACATATTAATCCGACTCCAGCGAGTGAAGGACACTGTTACAGATGCATACTAAGAGATCAAGGCCTAGTTTCTACGCTTTTATATAAAGGTCAGCGCTGCAATTTACTTTTTTATTTTTTTTAAACGCCGCACGCCCTTACATACATACATACTTACCTACTTAGTACAACAGAGTAAAAGAAAACAAACTTATACGTAACACGACAATGAGTAAACCTTGAAACAGGTCAACGTAAGTTGAATATTATATTAATAGCAAAAGTAAGTTTCTGTCTGTTTGTTTCATTTTCGATTTTGTTGAAAGTTTGAGTGCTTTAATCACCACTTATATTCAGACGGGAGAAAACGTTTTTTGAAGTTGTACTTGTTTTGGCGTGTTAGGGACAAAAGAATGAGATAACATTTTTGCGATCTCTCCGGAACATCACACAAATCGCAACTCTCAGTGTCTATGAGTGAGTAATGATATTGTTGTCAGTAATAACCTCACAACGTCAACAATTGTTATGCGTTGCTACAGACAGGTGCAAAGAGTTTGGACACGACGTAAAGACAAATGATTTGAGTGCAGTTTTTTTCACCACTAATTTCGAGTTTAACTTCTTACGTGCGTACATACATACACGTTGTTTTTTTTAATGTCGTTTAGGGATCGACAATCAGGTGAACGGTCCCTCCAGATGATGGTAAATGATCACAGCGGCTCTCGACACGACGTCACGCAAATCTTACTGCTTCACACCGGAAACGGGTATGGTGGTAGTACTTCCCGGTCGCACTAAGGTTTGCACTAAGATATCTACTACTTCTGAAACTTTTATTTGATTATGGTGGACCCCGAGTTATCCGTTAAACGTTTTGCAGGCCAGTATCGGACTATCGATTTGTCTGTTTATAACTCTATAATCAGACAGAAGAACGTACTGGCTAAGATCCCCTATAGTCCCGATTAAAAAGAGTACCTTGTAGTCCGACAAAATACAGATCAAAGTACAAGATTCAATTGTACATATTGTAGATTTGCCAAGATAATGTTTGTTTACCTACATTCAACAGACAGGCATGATTACAGGGGGCGCCGGATTAGACAGGGGCCCTAATACCGGGGTCCACTACCTACGTTTTAAGTTGGTCAAATATTACAATACCAATTACTAAAAGGGTGAAAGCAGCTAAGGGATAGTAAAAATAATTTAAAAATTAAAACCAACTAAGTGCGAGTCGGACTCCAAACTCCGGGTTGGTTTACCAATATCTATCAATAAAATATTTATAACAATTGACATACTATAATATATTAGGTTGGGGAAAAAGTCTTAAGCATTATAGTATGTATGAACTTGTAATAAAATCTCTTTGGCTATACTATTTGTATCTGGCTGGTTTTGGTATCAACGTATTGCAACGTACTGCAAAGCAAGCCGCGAAAAAAATTTGCGATGTTTATGGACCTGGTGCAGTGTCTGTGAGCGTAGCACAAATTTGGTTTAAGCGTTTTCAACCCGGAAATTTTGATGTCAAAGATGCACGTCGCTCTGGTCGCCCCATTACGGATAAAATGGATGCCATTTTTGGAAAAGTGGAGCTAGATCGGCATATCAGTAGTTACGACGTAGCTGAAGAACTGGGAATTGACCACAAAACAGTTTTGGCGCATTTGAAAAAAACTGGGTACACAAAAATGTTAGATATTTGGGTATCTCACGAGCTCACTGAAAGAAACCTAATGAACCGTGTACTCATTTGTGATTCTTTATTACGACGTCATGAAACCGAAACATTTTTGAAGAAGCTGATAACTGGTGATGAAAAGTGGATCACGTACGACAAGAACGTGCGAAAAAGGTCGTGGTCAAAGGCCGGTCAGGCTTCACAGACTGTGGCGAAACCCGGATTAACTCGCAACAAGGTGATGCTGTGTGTGTGGTGGGATTGGAAGGGCATTATTCATTATGAGCTGTTACCACCAGGCAGGACCATCGATTCTGAACTCTACTGCGAACAACTGATGAGATTAAAGCAAGAAGTTGAGAGAAAACGGCCGGAATTAATCAACAGAAGGGATGTGGTTTTTCATCATGATAACACTAAGCCTCACACATCTTTAGCCATTCAGCAAAAATTAAGAGAGTTTGGCTGGGAGGTATTAATGCATCCGCCGTATAGTCCTGACCTTGCACCTTCAGATTTCCACCTGTTCGGTCTCTTCAGAATTCTTTAGGCAGTGTCAGGTTAACATCACGAGAGGACTGTCAAAACCACTTGTCGCAGTATTTTGACCAGAAGTCCCAAAATTTCTATAGCAATGGAATCATGTCCCTACCTACAAGATGGCAAAAAGTTATCGAACATAATGGTACATACATACTTTAGTTAAATGTAAATAAACTATATTAAAAATGTTTTGAATTTTCTTAAAGAATGCGAAGGAACTTTTTCCCCAACCTATTATATACCCACGCTTTTTGACAATAATATATAGTTTTATTTACACTATTGTCAATTTAAAATTATCTTTTATGGTAGGATTTTAGTTTTTAAATTACGTAAGGAACTTGTTAATAAGACACTCTATAAAGTATTTTCAATCGCATAGTCTCTGATTTTTTTTTACTATAAAATCAACTCCTGAAACTTTCATGCAACAGTCAATATGATTTCCCATAAAGACCTGAAGAAAAGGTCCCTTTCCCTAAAGAATTGCTGGATCATGGATCAGGTTTTATTCTAGACAAGATTCTGAGGGGTCTGGTGGTTTTTTTATTTTTTATTTCTGGTGATTGTCCTTTGTTACTTGCCGCAATCAACTTTACTGTGCCTAGTAGAAACCCCAGCGCAGTAAATTTTAAGCTATTCGCAGTTAAAACCCACGGAACGAATGTAGGTGTAAATGGGGTTATTTCACGTCTTTGTAACGAGCACAAAAGTTTTTTCAAAACATCCGACTTTATACCTGACTTCTGAGTCTTGTACTCTTTACTATTATAAAGATATGATATTTAATTCTTTATGTTTTTTTTAACTTAGTTAATTGCACGTTAATTTTATGATTCGGATCAAACACTTTATATATGTTTATTTTCAATATGTTTTTTTATATAGTTGTTGTGTAATAAGTTGGTAATCCTATATATATATAAATAAAAATAAATATTATAAAAAAAGGTTAACTTTCCCCGAAAAGGTATGAAAAGTAAAAAACTTTAATGTTCCTAATTTAGTTTAAGCTTGACTCCATATTAAAAGTTGTAATGATAGTAATGATGACCCGTAATGTATCAGAAGTCCATCCCTATTTTTAAATGCTTTGTTGATAGGCAGACACACAGTTGTCACTGTTGTCTCACTAACTGTCAGTCCTTCAAGTCAGCCAATCTGTCATCCTTCATTGTCAACTGTCAAAGTAAATCATTCTTCAAAACAATTCACATAATTTTCGTTAGTTTCGATAATTATTTACTTTTGTGCCTAAAACTAAAAATGCAATGATCAACAGTAATCTAAGTATCATAAATTTGATTGTTCTCATAAAATATTCACGGCCTTAGAGAACATCATATATTTTGTATAACCTAAAAATCATATAGTCTCGACCCGAAACAACAAAATGCAGGCAGTGATCAATATACGACTTTATCGCCATCCCTACACACTAAGCTACATTTCAGAGGACTATTTCGTGCTCCCAGATGAAGAGTTCTATCGGTCAATTGGTGTAAACCCTGGACCCTCTTGTGAGATAAAAGTAGACAGAGATAGACCATTGAAAAAAGTTCTAAAATTAAAAACCACTGCTTTATTCTTGCAACCTTTTGTAAAGGCATGTATGAACTCTGATATATTTAGGTTTAATGTCGTTATGAGTTTAAATGAAATGTGTGGTTACCCTAGGAGCATGACTGTGTTCATGAATATGATTTTGGAGCCACCCGATATGGAAATTCTAGATTATGCATGGTAAGTCATGAGAAAGTCTCTCTAGTGATGTTGAATTCTATGGCAATGGTCATTTGTATGTTTATTACAAGCTTGAGTTTTTGGTGAGGAAAAACATCAAACAAACATTTACACACTTGTAGGTCTGTTTCACTTTAACCCCTAGTTTCCTCATGCATTATATGTCATCACTGATATGGTGACCAAGTTGAACAATGACAACTAATATACAGTGGACCCTCGGTAATCTGACAAAAGTTTTGCAGGGCAGTGTTGGACTATAGAGTACTGCGTGCAACCCCCCTATAGTCCGTATTTTTTTTTAAAAGAGTACCTTGTAATCCGACAAATTACTGATCAAAATTATAACATTGTACCTGAACTACAAATCACATTAGTGAAAATTTGACACAATTATGTTTGTGTACCTACATTCAACAATTATTGGCAAGTCAGATTACAGGGGGCGCTGGATCAAACAGGGGCCGGATTACCGGGGGTCCACTGTACTTAAATTCTCAAGGCTACATGCTTTTCTGTTAATATGGCACAATGATTAGAATATTTCTTATAATCAAGTTAATTTTATCAATGTTTCAGGCTTTATGTGCATATAATTTTATTACACATACTATTATGACTTATATGGATACTTTTTATGCATATTTACAGGAATGAACGAGTGCTAAAATTAGTATGGATAAGAGTAGAGGTTGAGAATGCATTTTCATGGTTGTCTACACTTGGCGGAGCCTATTCAGCATTGGGAGACTATTTTGAACATTGTGTGAGTGTCTAGGTCTTTATAATCTATATATATAAAAATGAATCCCAATTTCCCTTGGTCACGGCATCACGCATAAACGGCTGGACCAATTTCGCTTTTTGTTGTGTTTGTTATTGTCAGGAGATGGTTCTTATGAACGAAAAAATTAAGAAAGTTGCGCGAAAAATTAGAAAACTTAAGAAAACATAACAACCATATTATCTTTTCTAATGTAACCTTACCACTTTTGACAATAATATTAACTCTTATAATGTAACCTTATGGTGTTTGACGTAAATGTCAGTCGTTTGACAATATCGTTTAAAACAGAGGCATGCTAGAGGAATTATATTGTTAAAATAATTAATTTATCATGACTCAGTGCACAGTTGTCTGAAAAATTTTCATAAATATTCCGATTGGAATCTTTATGAAAATTTTTACACTTCGTTTTTGAGAAGTGTGTGTCATGACAGTTGGTTCAGAGCAATCATGCCTCATATTAAAAGTTCTATTGTTGTTAGATTCATAAATACTATGTTTTTGGTTTTATTATCAATCATACCAGTTCAAATTCAATATTCATAGTTAAAAAAGGACAACAACTGCCGGGTCAGCTATCGAACATAATAATTGTAGTACGAAAAATGTTCATGTCTAGTTGTGGCCATTACCATATCGCCTTCCTTAGTGTTCAATGTGTAATATTACTACAGAGGTGACACATCCATAGAGTCGTTGACAGATCTAGGGTTTTTGACATCTCATTTATGGGATTAAAATATTGCCGACTATTTTATAGATCACATGAGTTTTATTTCGCATGTTCGGGAGCTGATATCTCCTGCATAGTTTTTAATAAAGTAAATATGGCAAAACAACGTTTGCCGGGTCAGCTAGTACGATATAAGCATCAATATTTTATGGGGTTGCTTAACTTGAAGGCATTTAATATCTCAACTAGCTTCTAGATATATTGTAGTACTTTATGCCTCTTTCTGGGCTTTGGGCACAGCAAATTGTATAGTAATTGGTTATACTGTTGAGGCAATGTATATTTTATTATATATCCAGTAAAATTTTATATTTCCTACTTACAGGCAGAAGAAGCTGGAAGAATATCAGTAAGACAGTATAAATTATCAAAAATGCTTGGAGATGACAGTTTGGCAGCCCGCAGCAAACTATACTCAGCTCTTTCCTTCTCCCAAAAAGGCAATCTTCACCTAGCCAGGCATATAGTCAGACAAGTAGCTGCATTTGCTAGATTAACACATGATAAAAGACTGCTTCGTATGTGCCAAGGTGTTTGGGCAAAGCTCAGGTATTTAAGGTCACTCAAAAATGGTACACTACAGGGTAAAGATGGTATAATCAAGTGTGAATTGGGAGATTCCAAAGCTGTGATTGTGACTTAAGCCTTATTTGTGATAACTTTTGTATGTAGCCACCACATTGTAAAAACAAGTTCTTTGTACAGAACTTTTGGACCCCTACTCACAATATGAAAAAGTGATTTTTGAAGAGTATAATTACCGACTTTGTAATCATAATAAAACATAATTATTTAATTAATCTACTGTTTTTTTTAAATCTGATCATTTCTTAATGAACCCCCCAGATTCTGAATATTATTTCAAGGAACTCAGGAACAGATTTACTATTCCTGCTATTGCAATTTACCATATTTAACTGATGCTATGAGTAATATTCTATTTACATATTTATTTTTGCTATCAATCACGTAAAAAGCAATTTTGCATGAACATTCAGACAAAGAGCTATTTTCGTATTGCACTTTAAGTTAAGGGGTATTCCTGAATGCTTTCTGAAATAAATAATCTTGGTTTACTAAGAATCAAATAAATATGTTTGATTTTGTAGAAAAGAGAATACGAATGCCTAAAGATAAAATAAAACAACGAAATTAAAATATTATATGTATTCATACACATCAAAAATACACGCAAGAAATAAAAATACTTCATAAATATTAGGAATCTAAATAAATCAGAACTTTTGGAGATCAAATTTTTCTTGTATTTTGGTAAAACCGAAAAATATTCGAAACATTTAAATTCGAACTAACTTGGACTTCATTATTGATCAGTCACGATTTGTGACACAAAAATAAAACTCCATCACAAAACAGACAAAATAAAACCATTTAGCACTCCAATAAATCAGTCCTCATCATTTAAACCGTCACATTTCAGTCTAGAGCGAGACAAGCATAGCTGGACAACTCTAGTTAAACGTGGCTTATTAAATTCCGAGGAGTAAATAGTTAAGTAAATAAAGTCTATAATATCAGTATGAGCAGAGATAATACTAAATATAAGGATGTAACTTCACTAGCCACGGCTATGCTGTGCGACAAAATACACTCAAAGTTAGAAACAAAATATATATTTTTTTTGCCAGCTCTAGCATATCGTTGCATAAAGTGAAGTGATATCCTAAGGGCCTTATCACATTGGCGATTTACGAGCGAGTTCAAAGCGAGACGAGTACGCAGCGAACGCGACGCGAAGAAATGGGGAAGAAGTAGAGCGGGGCAGGCTGTTGAATGCGAGCTTACAAAGGCACACTGTGCACTCGCTTTGGACTCGCTTGCAAATCGTCAGTGTAATAAAGCTAAAAAATAATAATATATTCCTAACGCATAATTGCCCCTATAAATATTAGCACAATGCACAACATGGTAACAATATAATGAACACAGTTTATTACATAGTGGTTATCTGAACATTATTTGTATTAAAATATAAAATATATGTTATATTTGGTAAGAGGTACCATTCCAGCAGGGCGATTATGTAATGCTTTTGGAATCGTAGTTACAGTAAATTTTTATTACATTGATGGTTTTACGACATTTGTCCCACGCTGCTCGCGCACCGAACCATTAATCTATCATGTAATCGGCTTTAACATTATATCCGAAAGAGTTACACAATCCGGTGCAGGTTTTAATACTTACAAACTTTTGCTAATCTATTTGTTTAAGAATGTCTAGAAGACCTGTTTAAGTACCTGTTTAAGCAGTCATGGTCACTTACTGTAATGCAATAGGGTTATTTTTTCTATAACATAGTTAAATATTACAACTTTGAACAGATCAAAATATTGTAGGCATGTTTCAATGGAAAACTCGTAATATTAGTCAAGAAGATTTCTGTGATCAGAGGCCTAACCACGAACATCAATCGTAAGCATATCGTCATCGTATCGAATGCGCTAAAAACCGGGTTTGCGTCAAAAATTTAACACCGTGACGTTGCGCGATGTTAAATTTCTCATTGCATTGGTTTTTGCCGCATTCGATACGATGACGATACGCTTACGATTGATGTTCGTGCTCAGAGCGCAGTAACTTAATAGTTCAGGAAACGCTTCTCGGACATTTTAGTTGGCTGGTCTGTCTATAGCAGGCTATTGCACTTCAGTTAAGGCTAGTTTATTGCTTTAGGTAAATAATATATTAGTTTGTGCTGCATCTGTCTAATTAAGACAGATACAGCGATACAAACTAACTAAATAATGCCCAAGCAATTAAAATGATAAATTACGTCTATAACAATAGTAAACCTATTAATCAATAGTCTGTGACAAAACTGCAACGGTCTGGAGCCTTCTGAATAAAAACCCTTAGCTATTTTTATTGTAAATAAACGATTCCTATAAATTCTCGATAAATTATATTTTTTTAAATTGAATCTAAATAATATTGTAATTGCTATATGTATAGTCTGTCGAATAGATGTATTTACATTGACAAATCCTTACTTCACTACATAGTATAAAACAAAGTCGCTTTCTCTGTCCCTATATCCATATGTATGCTTAAATCTTTAAACTACGCAACGGATTTTGATGCGGTTTTTTAATAGATAGAGTGATTGAAGAGGAAGGTTTTTATGTATAATACACGCGGGTAAAACCGCGGGGGACAGCTAGTTAAAATTATAAATGCGAAAGTTTGTTTGTTCAAGCACAAACTCGCTGTACATGTAACTCGTCTCACTAAAGTAACAAAATCTTTTGAAGGGCAATGTATACGTTTCTTTAATAAACTACCTAAAGACTTATAAGAATTACCCGTGCATAAATTTAAAGAGGTAGTAAATAATACTTTATAACAAAAGGGATTTTTTAGTATATCTGATTATTTAGAGGATAATAATCTGTGGCAATGAATTGTTGAGTGAGATGAGCTATTGACGATCACACAATATCACGCATCGTCATGGTATGCGCGATGCTAATTTTCTATACAAACCAGCTTTTTGGCCCACACGATACGATGACGATACGCTTACGATAGATATCGTACTTAGGTTACAGGACAAATTTTACACTAAGAGTACTTCAAACAATATTTGATCTAGGGATTATAAAGTAGAGTAAATAATAAAGTTCGTATTACATAGTGAACAGTAAGTATTGTGTAAGTTTCTGTGAGGACTTTGTTATTAATTGAATTTATAACAATTATTTTGGTAGCAATTGTCAATGTCACTTAAACACATTTATTCGACAGACTATACCATAGCTATATTTATTATTTATTCCTTGCAACACAGCGGACAGGCTAGCGTCCCCATGGGATCCCAAGCTGGCAATACTTTAGGTTCCTTCTTGAAAACTTCCAGAACTTCTTGCGGTACGTATTTCTTGTCCACAACGACCTGAAAGTAAATAAATTATTAAATCCTATGGCATCTATTTACACGCGGCCAACTGTGCCCTAAGGCCTAAGCACGAACATCTATCGTAAGCGTATCGTCATCGTATCGTGTGCGGCAAAAAGCTGGTTTGTATGGAAAATTGAACACCACGCATACCGTGACTTTGCGCGATGTTCATTTATTTATTGCGTTGGTTTTTGGCCCATTTGATACGATGGCGATACGCTTGCGATAGATTTTCGTGCCTCTGACGTCAAGTTTAAATCTTGTTAGTACAAGAAGAAGTTCGAAAGATTTCTTAGATCCTTGAGAGGCTTAACGGATTTTGATGAAATTTGTTACATATAAGTATTTAGTCCTGGATTCACTTTTATTTTTTTTATTTTATTCCGGGGAACCATTGTAACGGAACGCGTCTAATTTTAGCATGAGTTTATATACGATGATAAAACATAATCCATAACTGTGTGTAGCGACATCTATGAGCACGCACGGGAAATTCAAAAAAATTCAAAACCATTTATTCAGTTTAGGCCCTCAGAAGGCACTTATGAAGGTCAAATTTAAAGTTACTGAAGCTACATTGCACTATCGAAGTTTTCCACCGAGTTTTTTTCCCAGTACCTTTACCATGAGTTGCTATCGAAACTTACTTTAGTCACTGGCGAGTAAACGACCATCGAACCCGATCGACTCATACTACCGATTTTAGTGCTTTTGGTGACCGCTAGTGGCGCTGTACACAGTTGCCATAGAAATGTTCTACGCCGTCGCTAGCGAGTACGTACGTTAAAAACTCATGGTAAAGGCACAGGACATTCTTCACACAAGATTAACTGATCCCAAACGAAGCGGAGTTTACTGCTTGTACTATGGCTACCAGGAACTGATATACTTCTTTTTAAACACATCTATATGCATATAAATATTTTTTTTTAATAATAAACCTTTATAGAATCTATAAAATATGCAACGGATTTTAATGCAGTTTTCAGCAATAGATAATTTATGACAATAAAATAGAGTAAGGTTTATAAAGAGGATTGAAAGCGGGCAAAGCCGCAGGATGCAGCCAGTACTTAAATAAATATTTACAGCCAGACACAAAACAAACAGACATGTTCATGCACACAAATGTTTGTCCAAGGTGGGAATCCAACCCACGACCTGTGGCTTAGCAGTCAGGGTCTCTGACCACCAAGCTCATATATAGAGGCTTGAAAAATGGTGATCTGAAATGATCAAAATGGGACCCCGGTCCCCAGGCACGTTCACCTAGCCTATCTTCGCTTCAAAATGTAGTGCATACCTCGCTCCTCCAAAACTGCAATCACTGTGCGCATGAATAGAAAATATTTCAATGAAAATATTTTACTTCAACTAGGGCTGTACAAGGACTCGTAGCTTAAAACATTCCCTTTTATAATATCAGAAAGATTTAGGGATAGTTTACCTCAAAAACAAACTCCCTGAACCAAGGCTCGGTGAGCAGCAGGTACCCCTTGTCGTATTCCTTGTCACTGTACGTGTTCTCAACGCGGAACTTCAGCGGCTTGCCTTGATCCTGTAGAAAATTATATAATATAGTAACAAAATATTTTGTTTAATTTATCTGTCTGTTCTTATTTTAGTTGTCATTATTGTAATACATTTTTCCTTATATATCTTTAAAAATAAAACCGTTTATTTTAAGTTAGTCATTAATTAATAAAGAGCTAAATTTTGGTATAAATTATATAATAGTACAATAAAATAAAAATCCCAACGGATTAACGAACCACATGCTGAGTTGGAGGACCGATTTGTGGCAATTATGTACCTCGATTCTTTTTGTGCAATCTTTTTTCATGTGTTATTTTTCCCTTAGTCACAAATATTTTTTTTCTTTCTTTCCCTTTAAAATTTTTAGTCACTCAAAAGGTTTCATTCTAGCCAATGTCTGAATTCCTCGAATTTGTGAAACCAGATAACATATTTTCTTAATATACACTTGGCTGTGTGTAAAAATTGTATTTTTATTGTTTTAGTATTTTTTTATTACTAAGGCCAGTGTGGGTCATATACTAACATCAGTGCCGACAGCGGTGAAGACCATGGCGTGTGTCATACAGGAGTCGCCGTACATGAGTCTGTCCGCCTTCTGCAGCCCGATCTGCACCTCCGTATTGAATACCAGCCGGTAGTCATGTCTGGAGCGTTAAGAAAAAAAGTTAAAGTAAAACCATTAGAAAACTACCTATCTCATTCTCTCGCAGGCTTATTTCTCTAGATGTATACATTTATCCCTTTTTAGCTTATCTTGTTTTAAATCACTCCGGTGCTAAAGAAGTTTTTACATCAAAAATAAAATCAATGGCATTCAACCAACGCTACTTAAGTTACCACAGATTCAAAAGTCTGCAGCTTAGCCCGGGTAACCGAGGGATCTAATATTTTCCCCGGGGAAATGGAATAACAAAGAACATACATATTACATCATTGTTAAAGTTTCATCGTAATCCGTTCAGAAATTTACGCGTTTATAATATCAGTTGAATACTCACGCATCAAGATCTTCCAGACCATTTTTACGTTCGAATCTCTTGGACACTTCGCAGCCAAACCATACAGCCTCTCCGCCCTGTATACTCTCTTTTACCACCCTGAAAATAGAGATTAATTTGGTATGATTTTTCCAAAAAAATTACACTTTTGACATTACCTATTTCCGCCGTGAAGCAGTAGTGCACTTGTATTACTGTATTACAGTATAAAGGTAAGGGGGCCGGTGAAAGTACAGGCACATGAGACTTTACGTCCAAGGGTTGACAACGCGCTGGCGATGATCTGATGTTGCAAATGTCTATAGGCGGCGGTGACCACCTACCATCAGGTGGACAGTTTGCTTGTTAGTCGGCTCATGTGGTATAAGAAAAAAATTACTTCTGTATTGTTAACTTACGTCATCAAAGTGTCAACAGGTTGATTGTTGTAAGCTGTTTGCCGACCGCCGACCACGTTACCGAGGCACTGCAGCGTGTACAGACCGCCGAACGGGTTCGATTCCCTGGGGTCGCTCACTAGGCATACCTGTGAATACAAAAACATGGTACTTAACTTGACTGGCCAGTTGGCTTGGTGATTAGAGACCCTGACTGCCAAACCGAAGGTCGCGGGTTCGATTCCCACCCAGGACATACATTTGTGTGCATGAACTTGTCTGTTTGTTCTGTATCTGGGTGTAAATATCTATATAAGTATGTATTTAAAAAGGAGTATATCAGTTACCTGGTAGCCACACTACAAGCAGTACACTCTGCTTAACTTGGGATCCGGTAACCATGTAACTCGGTGCCCTATTAAAATCCATTATATTCAAGTTTGAAGTTTTTGTAGTGAAATCATTTTAGCTATATGAAACTCAATGACGGAAAAGCGACTTTAAAAGAGACAATCATTATAGATTTAGTCTGCATAGGAATGAGATCTTAAAGGTTTGTTTATGTGCAAGGAAGACACCGATTATTATTAATCGATTCTAATTCGATAAATAATCGCATACAAGTTAAAATTCTCATATTAATACATGCGCGCTTCTAGGTAATTCTCTCAATTGTAGAAGTATATATGTTATAGTCAAAGATCGATGTGCAGTCTCTTCGCGAAATAACTGGTTCATCCTAGGTTTGACCAGCGCCTTTCGGCAAACTACGAAATATATTTTAATTTCGGCCTTTAACTAATGTATTTTTAGTCAAACCTAGAAATACCTAAATTTTTAGTCAAACGTTGAAAGTAAAATAATCTGTTTCGGGCTTTGCCTAGTCTATCCTAGACGCGACTAAGGCAAATGCGGTCAAATGTTAATGAGTTTCGGCGTTTGACTGTCCAAACTAGTCACTCTTAGGATTAGACAAAAATTTGTTAGTCAAAGGTAAAAAAACGATATTGGTTTGGACTTTGCCTAAGACTTTATGTCGATCTAGGGTTTGACTAGCCAAACCTAGAAGCGCCGAAGCTTCGATGTTTGACTATAACATATACATATATTAATATAATAATAATATATAAATAGTATATACCTTATCATCCACATTGAAAAGCGGCCGGACATGCGTGTTGTAGAACTCCTGAGGAGTGAGCGAGCCAAACGTATTGTACGCCTTCTCTTTGTTGTAGTATTCGAAAGTGAATTTTTCCGGAGGTGTACCTGTAATGTTTGATATGCAAAATAGCGTTAGAAAAATAGTATTAATACTAGAAATAACCACCAACTCGCTAAACCTGTAACTCTGCTAACGAAAATAAAAAAAATAGGGGAGATATATTCAATTCTTTAAACTTTAGTTTAGACTACGAATTACTAGTACATAAATTTAAAACGATACTAAAGAAAATATTCTATGATAATATATCGGATAATTAGGAGGATCTATTTATTCAACTACCTATATTGTTTTACTGTATTTTTTATAGTTATAGTATTGGCTGTATTATTAAACAAAAAAACAATATCAAGACGATTTATAAGAGCCTGTGAAAGCTTATATATGATAATCGATTATCAGAAATACAAATATTAATTATTTATAAATGAAAAAAAAATCCGCGTCGAATGGTAGAAGTACCACATCGATATGTTCAGTAGTTTTGAGGTGATGGTGCGCCAAAGGAACCCTTTTTTACTTATATTAGTATATTTAGGTAGATGTAATAAAATTCGCAGGTTAAAATAATAGGCCATAATTTTGATAGCTTACAGGTGAAACTGTTTCATATAACAAGTCCTATATAAATATTTCCTTACAGAATACGTATTTAAAGTTCAAAATACCTAAACAAGTCGCAACGATGTTGTAAATAACTGCGATTTGCTTGTTGATGGCGTTCTGGATCTCTTCATCGGATGCTTTGGCGGCGACCAGGTCTCTCAGTACTTTGGCATATTCACGGAGCTGAATAAAACATTAGATAAGCATTAAGATCTTTCTCTGTCCTGGAACTGCTCTGCTTAGTTGAGGATCAGGTGGCCTTGGATTTTACATATATTTTTTTTATATAAAACTAGTGGTCCTAAAACCTATAGATCTAAATTCGACTTTAATCATCATAAGTCATATGATATTAATTTGCCTGTTAAAAAAATATCCAAAAAAAAATTAACACTAAAGATTGCCAATAGGTACAAAAAAAAAGTAATCAAAATCGGTATCACTAACAGAAATAAAATGAAATGTATTGCCAGAAACAAGGTAGATTAAGGTGGTGACGGTTAATTGAGAGCTAAATGTTTCGCCTTCAATACATCATTACAATTAATATTAGTTCTGACAGTTCAATTAGGTAATAGTTTTGAATAAAATTTAATTGGAACACAGCAAAACATCAGCACATCAAAATAAAAAATTAAAATACTAAACTATTTTTTCTTTGCCTATTTATACCATAGATTATAGTCATTCAGTGAAGGCCAACAACAAATATTCGAGTATATCATAAAGAAGTTTCTACTAAGTACGCATTTACAACACACAACCACATATCGTCGTGTTGAGAGATTAGTATGCAGAATGGTGGAGAATCGTTAAAACATAGCTGCCATACAATAAAACAGTATAAAACCTGCATATTATTAAATGAAAGTAATAAAACATATTAAATTATATAAGAGGTAAACTAGCATTTGAAAACTTAAACCATCAATTACTCAAAACATAAAAAAAAAACAAAATTCAAAACCATTTATTCAGTTTAGGCCCGCGGAGTCTTATGAAGGTCAAATTTAAAGTTACTGAAACTACTTATCATATTTCGAATTGTTCCATTATTGTGACAAACGATATTTGAAAACAAATGATAGCGACGCAAAAATGCGGCTACACACTATCATGTGTGGCTACGCACAATCACGCTACTACGCATCCGGCTGCGGCTACGCATACCCTTGATTGTCATGTGAATGAGGTTAAAGAATCTTCGAACATTGACAGGCCAGTTGGCTTGGTGGTTAGCAATTCTGACTGCCAAGCCGAAGGTCGCGGGTTCGGTTCCCACTCAGGACAAACATTTGTGTCCTTGAACATGTCTGTTTGTTCTGTGTCTGGGTGTAAATATCTATATGATGTAGTATATCAGTTATCTGGTTTCCATAGTACAAGCTCTGCTTAGTTTGGGATCAGATGGCCGTGTAAAGAATGTCCCAGGATATTTATTTATTTTGGAAAAATGTTCCACGATTTCATTATGCAATAACAAAATAATATATCTTTTTAATGTTTCAGTAACACAACGTGTAACAAAGTGGCGTAAACGGGCCCTGTATGAAATTTTAATGGGGGGCCCAAATAAAAGATTAATAGGATTATGACTTCTTCTTTTGTGATTATGGATAATGATTTACAACTTTTTCCTACAACGTTCGGGGCCCCTGTATCCCGGGAGCCCCGTATAATTGAAACGGTGATAGCTACGCCCCTGGTATAACCTAACTTCAATCAAAATAGAAAGACAATTTGATAACTGGGAAATATTATAGTGTGCACTTAAATTGGGCTGTACACTTCTCTTGGACCCTTAGGCTTTGGAACATGCTTTATACATAGCTTTTACCTTTTTTTTATTGTCGCATTATAAAAAAAAAAAAAAATTTTGTTTTTAGTTCTTTTTCTGAACTTTTAATATTTTACACTATATTTAACATTTGTTCCAAATATGGTAAATACTGAAATCTATAATTGGTGTACATATTAGAATACTGTTACATTAATTTAATATAAAGTGCTTAATTAATGTTGATGTGTCATATTTAATAAATAAAATAAATAAACATGATAGCCTAAATAGCTAATAATGGATCTGCCATCAGAGGCCTAAGCATGAACATCTATATCTATCGCAAGCGTAGCGTCATCGTATCGTTAACACAAAATAACACAAAAGTAAAATGGAATTTTTACTTTTGAGAATGTCATAGAAAAATAAACCCTATGACTTCAAGAAAAGGCTCAACTGCATTTTCATACAATGTACCAATAGATGATTATTTTAAAGACTACGACGAAGAATAAAGTTAAATTTACTTTGATCTTAAACGTGAAAAATGACTTCTCACAGGGATCAAACAGACTATAACCAAATAGTCCAATAAAAGTTATATTAAGTAATACCTTAGTCTTGATGAGCGCGTTCATGTGCAGGCTACGCCGCGAGCTGAACGACTCCGGGAAACATTTCTTGGGCATCACACCGTACTTGTTCACCAAGTTCACTATCATGTCCCATTGCCCTCCGTCGTTTATGGGGTCCTGGTACAATTACAATTGATAGGATTTCGTTATAAACTTAATTATAGCTACACACATCTCTTTCTATTTTAATAAGATAAAAAGAGAAATAAAGACTTCAATAAAATTTACATCCCTTTCTATTTTAATAAGGTTAAAAGAGAATGAAATATGTACTTAAATTTAGTTTAGTCAAACTGGCTTTGCCATAGTGTCTTAACGTACATTCAAAATGCATCAACACGAATGGTTTGTCAAAATTCTGTTTTATTCCTGTAGAATTAGAGTCCATATTAATATGAACATTGCAATGCAAGAATTTAGTTCATTCACCAAGTTAATAAACTGATAAGTGAATACAATTACATCTATATGTTTATATGTATAAAGGGCGGGGTAAGGGTTTTCACTTTCGAAAAATCGTTTTTTTTCGAAAAACAGGCTGAAGACATCGACAATGCTGAAGGATGTGTGCTGTATTCTGTGTAAGTTTAAAAAAAATAATTTTTTCTTCACTTTTTTGCTTCATAAACTTTAAACGCGTTTTTCTCAAAACTACTTTTTCAAAGTCCGTGTTCACTGCCATTTGAAAACTACTCGACCGATTCATTTCAAACTTTGTACACATTTTCTTCATATAAAATACCTCCCCCCTACGTTTAGTAAAATTTTTTTTTTAACATTAAGGGTGTTTCCCACCCACAAAATGGCGGAAATTTTAGTCGAAAATAACGGTTCACACTTTAGATGGCCGCCAAAAATTTTTAAATAAAAAAAAAAATAATCAGAGAACGTTGGGGGGAAGATTTGTTTATAATTTAACTAATTTTTTATGGTTTTTCATTTTCAGATAATTTCCGGCCGAGTTACAGTGAACACCGCAAATTGTTTTTTTTTCAAGACGTCCTGGGGGAAGCTCTGTCACGGGCTAATGGTTTAATATTTTTGCATGAAAAATTTACAGAACATAGTCAAAACTATGCTCAATAATATATAGAAGGTTTGAATAAAATTGCTCAATCGATATTTGAGATAAAAAATCACAAAAAAGTGTTTTTTTTTTACGCTGAAACCCAGACCCCTCCCTAAATGTAGATACACAACTTGTAGTGATCTATAAATTGATGATAACACATTGCAGCAAATTGCTAATTGTTTATTTTAAACAATATCATAAAACAGATAAGATAGGATGCCACTAGCATTATTTATCTGGTAAAACATAGCACTGCTGTATCAATATTGGTACCACAATGGCCTATTATTTCTATGATCCTACGGTATCTAATTTTTCTGCAGAGAAAAACCCCCTCACATCACAACAGCTGATAAAATGGTGTATATTAAAAACAATTCATATAATAAACATGTCACTTTATTTAATAAATATTGATAAAATAATTTAGACTAGCTATTTACAATTTCACCCGCGTTCCCGGGGGATAACATTTTCCCGGCACAAAAAGTATCCTAAGTTTTATTCCAGGGCATTTTCCATATATGTGCCAAATTTAACCCAAATCCATTCGGTAGTTTTTGCGTGAATGAGTGACCAACTTACATACAAAAAACATTCTTCAATCTTACATTATTAGAATTATATTGTTCGGTCCTTGTTATTCTATTTAATTAGCTCGTAAGCATTAACCTCATTCATGTCAATCTCCTTTTCATTTCGAATTGTTCATGTTGTTTAATAATATATTTAAGGCGGAAGACACAGCTATTGTATAACTAGTACATCAGGTTGCAGGGCTTAGTTTCCATTGTAAAACTCCTTTTGTTAACAATAAAGTTAATATATTTCAGACGGATAAAATACTCATATAATTTTATCTATGCTTGTAGGCCAATGCGACGCATTATATTATTAATCTCTAGTGGACAGAAAAATAGCAAATAAACACATACCTTGAGCAAGAAGTTGACTAATCTGCCCTCGAGTTGTTCGCCCTGCTTGGCGGTCGCTACTATGTTGTTCAACCAGTAGTGTGATCGTTCGATTTTATCCCAGAAGAATAGATAGCTGGAATAAAAAATGTTTTGTTTAGTCCCATCTTTAATGTAGGTTGGGCAGAGAAAACATCATATTTCATAATCAACCGACATTGTAAGGAAATGATGAGCTTTTTTCTTTGTAAGTAGGTAAACTTAACATGTTTATCTTTATCAAAGGTTTGACTATCTTGGCTGATGTTTCACTTGATG
Organism: Habrosyne pyritoides; assembly: GCA_907165245.1. Lineage (NCBI taxonomy): Eukaryota > Metazoa > Arthropoda > Insecta > Lepidoptera > Drepanidae > Habrosyne > Habrosyne pyritoides. Next base: position 3,209,555 of record OU015606.1, read on the forward strand.
GTTATAGGTTACCGCCAGCCAACATAAACATTACCATGATCATTGACAATGTGTTGCCAACCTTGAAACACACTATTTTTGTAGAAGTAGTAAAACTCTTTGTGCAGTTACTCTGGGGAAGAACTACCACCATACCCATTTCGTGAAGCATTAGTGGACTTGCTGTGTTTCGGTTAGAAAAGTAAAGGGGCCGGTGAAATTACAGGTACATGAAACTCAAAACCTTTTCATCTCAGAGTCGACAATGCGTTGTAATGCAATGTCCCTGGTGCTGCAAATGTGTATAGGTGGCAGTGACCACTTACCATTAGGTGGACTGTTTGCCTGTTCCTCAGTCTTCTTGGTATTAGAAAAAAAGCAAACACATTTAAAAAAAAAACTTATTTGGAGAGGTGTGAGAAACCATTTGAGTATCTTCTTTAATTTGGAACAGTAATGTCAGACTGAATAAGCCCAGTAACTCAAGGATTGAAAAATCAACACTGCATAGTAGGCGGATGGGGCAATAAAAGCATTAGTAGTTAGATGTCTTGCCATGAAAATCTTTGCATAATTATTTAAAATTAAATAATAAGCTTCAATACCAAAAATGTTGTCATAACATACCTCTGTGAGAACTCATACTCTTCAATACCAAACTTCTTCATAAAAGGCAGTCTCATTACATTGAGTGCTGCAAAGAGCCAGCAGCGGCCAGAGTTTTCTTGATTGGTCACCGGCTTGCCTTCAGATTCCAGCTAATATATTAGAAATTCATTACTTTTATTCTCTGAAGCAATTTGTAGCACAAGGTGGAGGGTGTAGTCCATACAATTGACCTTCATTCAGCAATAGACATCAGTACAAATAATTTATGGATGTATTGCACTAAATTTGACAAGATCTAAAGGCCCAACCACTAGAATTTTTAGGATACTACAATTTTACACTAAATTCGACATAATATGGGTAAGTATCTGAAACTAGAAGGTTCTCACCTTAATATTGTAGACATGTAAGCTGCTGTCGGCCTTTTTCCTACTGATGGCAACTTCAAATGGATCAAAACGGGTGCACACATTCTGTGCAAGTTCATTCTTTGAGTCTGCATAGAAATCACTCCGCAATTTAGTCAACGTTTCTAGACTTAGAGGACCTGGAAGGATATTTGGAAATTGTAAAGTTCCATGTTAAAAATAAAGCCAAAGTCTTTGGTGCAATAACAGAACTATTTTTAAACTTTTAAAAATACATTTGGTACAAACCGGCCATTTGAATCTTTGACTGGTCTCCATCATTAAAAATCTCCAGTTTGTATTGATAAATGTTTAAATTTGATATTTTTGTCAAAGAAATCACTCACATTGATGGGTTAACACTTGTATATTTGAACAATATCTTTTCAATTTTATCAACAAGGATATGTAAAGGGGCAACTTAATTATTTTATTCATTTCATGATGATAAATATTTTAAAAAATATATTCAATTAGAATTTATAATTTGTGACAATTTTGACACATAGAAAATTTATTTTTCTTTTGACATTTTAACTTTTTTAATACTTTGTTTTTAAGCAGTTTATTAAAAAAAACTGGCCTATTATTCTGAACAAAGAGAATCTAACCAGCTACTTTCTTCACTATTTTCTAAAGTTTAAAAAAAAATACTCTGTAGGTATGAAGACAATATAAGGTTCTTTGTGAGTAAGTTCGTAGTAGGACTTCACATTTGGGAAAATGTGTTCTAATAGTTTAAACTCTGGGTCTAAGTTGCAATTAGAATAACTTAAATACTATTTGTTTGAAGAGTAAAGTATGTACGTAAATAATACTTAACAGTATTATTATAAAAAGTATGGTTAGAGAAGATTGTTTGCTGATGACTAAGCAATATTTTAAATTTTTTTTTTTAAATATGTGCTTTTCAATAACGAATCAACCGAGTACCTTTTAATTAATTATTAATTTAAATTTCCAATGTAATTAGGCATTACAATGTATTCGTATATTATTAGGTTATGTTTAAAAACAAATTAAAAACTTTTAACTTACCGGACGACATAGTTGCGCACGATACTTGTAACAATTTAAACGAATTCCACTTGAAAAGTGCTGAAGAAACTGATTTCACTAGCATTTATTTTGAAATGAAATGAAAGAAAAAGAGCACTGTAATGCAAAATAAACCTATCAACGCCGGTTGGTTATGATTGACAGTCACTATGTCTGCGAACGCGAAAATAGCTTTTATCCCGTCGACTTACAAGCTAAAGCACTTAGCAAATTCATTTCACGAGAACGAGAGATGATGTCACTTGTCTCTGTCCCACTCGTTCATGTCAGGTCATTAGTTCGTTCTTACGGTCCCGGTCATTGACTTCTTAGCAGCTGATTCTCAGATGTTTTTGTTTATTAAACAAAATGGCGAAATATTATTATTTCAGAATTCAAATAATTTTAAATATAAATAGATAAATGAATTCCTTTCTATGCACTTTAAAGATATTATTTCTATTTTATTATTAAGCTTCAATTTACGGTTTATTATAGCTGGCAACATCAGTTGGCGCGTGTTTTGAAATTATTTGCGATATATAGGGCTTTAAAATATTGAAAGTAATAATCATATTTGATACATTTTTCATTGAATATTGAGTTCCAAGTCATTTAATTCGTAACAATTATCTGGCTTTACAAACCTACTTCTTCCTAATGACAAGTGGGACAGGGCACGTTGTCGCAATAAAAATCAATATCCTGTCTATAACCCTACCGTGTTAAGATGACACCCGAATTAAAAGTTTTACCAAGGCTTCCATGTTTTACAAATTTCTCGCATAGTAATTCGAAGGAATCTAGTATCCGTTTTTTATATTTACGAATTCGTTTTCTTACGTATTAAGTGTACCGAGTGAAAATTCCAAACAATGTCGCTAAAAGCCTATGACGATGCATGTACCAGAGCCGAGCTTTTCGGTCAGCCTTTACCGAATAAAGAGGAATTTCTGGAAAAACACAAGCATCTGGATGTTGTTGAGTTTGAAGAGGTGGAGATCAGAACGGCTGAGGTGAATATTACTAATATCTTAATATACTTACCTGATAACAACAAGGTTTTACTATTTACTTAAAATCTAAAATTTTCAATACATTTTGTTGGGGCTTTATAGTAATTTCAAATCATATAAACTTATTAAAAAGGCTGGCTTACAATTTCTGTGGAATTGATTATACCTAGGTTTTCTGAGTTAACCTACTACATAGGTCAACAATTCCATGAGAAGCTTATGAGAAACATACGTTACCCAGCTGGCTAGATTGGGAACTGAATGGGCAAGATGTTCTTTTTGGAAAATAACGTGAAAAAATATTATTATAATTACAGAATACGGCAATGCTTGATGAACAAATCAATAATGGAAGCGGTGGTATTGCCGAGTTGAACACCATTTTAAATTCGACTCAAACTAAAATTAATCGATTGAAAGTAAGTAATATTTCGGTATCAAATTCAAGAAGTGAGTTATCATAGATAAGTGAACTCATTCTGCGTATACTTACTTACACAACATCTTTTAGCAAGTCTGCCAAGTAACAAAATTAAATTAGGTAATTATTTTTTTCAGGGCGTCTGTGGAAGTCTAACAAACTTCTTCCGAGGAAAACTATCATCAAAGGATAATCTTTCGTACTCCAGCGAGCCAAGCTACGTAGGTCAAACTAATTACGATAAAGATTACATTCCACCAAAAACAGAACTAGGCTCTATAAACGAAGGTCTTGGCCCTGATGACAACGAAATGACGCCACGCGCGGGAAAATTTAAACAAAATGGCGGGGATATAAATACCGCATTAGACGAGTTGTCAGAGATGGAGAAAATGGATAAAACACCGTTGGTAAGTAAGGCAACTGTTGTTGATATTCATAAACAGGTGACGTCACAAATGTCCAAGCTGGACCACATGATCAACCAGGCGGATAGAGCCCAAGCTTCTCTGAATCACCAGAATAAGCAAATGAGATCGTTTTTGCGATAATTTATTTATAAACGAACTATTTTTTTACTGGCTCTGGAAGTTTGAACCTTGTGCACGGGCGAGTGTAATCGTTAATAAAATGATGGTCCAGTGCCCAAAGAAAGTTATTACGTCTTTGAAATTACCCTCGTGGTGGCCTTATGAAAAATGATGCAGCAAAAAATTGGTAGCACAAAATTACCTACATAATTTTAACTTCTTGAGAAATAAGCCGTGTGTCAAAATATAAATAAAAAAAAAGATTTTTCACAATCCATAGCCATATAGATGTAGGTAAACAAAAATATAGTTCTGCAAATTATTGTCAATCTTATGCGATTGTGCTCAAGTTATTGTATTGTACTGTTACAAATTCATATTAAAAAATATCTGTAGCTTTTTGTATATCCGTGCCTAAATTAAGAAATGTGTAACTTTAAAATTTCCAGTAGATTTATTAACATATAATTACGTGAACCAGTAATAATATAGTCTAGTGCTTTTAAGCTGATATAATAGTCTCTTCAGCTTTTTTTTTTTTTTTTTTTTTTTTTTTTTTTTTTTTTTTTTTTTTTTTTTTTTTTTTTTTGAATGGACGAAGGTGTTAGCCTCAGATGGCTCTGACACCCTTACGCGGACAATATCGGTGAGCGCTTAGGGCTCTCAACCGAAAAGTCCCTTCAGCTGATTAACGTGTGTTTTTATACCACTAGACTGACGTGGATATCAAAATAAACTGTTTTTACTTTTATGAATGCCTCGACAGGCCAGTTGGCTTGTTAGCTAGAGATCCTGACTGCCAAGATACAGATCGTGGGTTCGCTTCCCATTCAGGCGGGACATACATTTGTGTGACTAAACATGGCTGTTTGTTCTGTGTCTGGGTGTAAATATGTATGTATTTACAAATGAATGTGGTAAAGGTAGTATATCAGTTTTCTGGTTACCATAGTACAAGCCTTGATTAGTTTTGAATCTGTAGGTAATAATTGAATGATTATTTATGTCATAATTAATGGAAAGATTTTAATTGCATGTAGGTAGATGGAATCTCAAAATCGTTTGAGCCCCTTTTTAGATTTTTTTTTCTATAATATAACCATAAGGTCTCGGTGCTTGGAAATAAGAATCGGAATAAATTAACGTTAATTATTTACTTTATAATAATGTTATAAGATGACAATACCTATTGTATTTATAAAATCTATCCTTCAAGGGTGCTTACGGATTTGCTCGATCGTTACTAATAGCTCAGAGTAGCCATAACATTTATTATATTTTTTATTCCATTTAAAATTAAGCTGCCGAAGAAACTAAACATGAAATTATTTTCACGGTTTTAGGGTGTTTTTTTAATGTTACATAGACTTACAGTCCATTAAGTTTAAACAATGATTATACATTGATATCATAGACTACTAACGGGGAAGCGGGCTCTATCTTCAGCCACATCTTCTCTTACCAGAGGTTGAGACCAATCGCAATCCTGTCATAAATAAAAATAGAAAAAAAAAACTTGTCACTGCCGCATCGGGACATTTACAATATTAGGGGCATCGCCAATGCGTTTTTGACCCTAAGACATGATGTTGTTAACTCTCATTTGTCTGTAATTACACCGGCTCCCTTACCTTTCAAACCGAAACAAATACATACGACCAGTGCACTACTGTTTTCGGAAATAGGTATTAAAGTAGTAATTCTCCGGTCGAAGAGCTCTACGATTTTAAAATTATAGTCAATTGCCAATAAGCTATCGAATAAATTTGTAAGCACCTTATTACTCCTAATAAATATTATTCAGTGTTTATTAAAAATGTTACTCTTGTTACAATATCTATATTATTGATTACTCGTCAATGTTAGGTTAAGGAAATTGTTAAAATCATGGAGAAGGAGAATAAGAATCTTGAAAATATATCAATTTTGGAGGTTTGTCTGTGAGACGGCAATCCCTGTCCTTGTTTGAGCTTTGACAATTTTGGTGTTGAATTTTCTTTGGGCTTTATAATACTCTTAACTGTGTTAAAACTAATTAATATAATGTCAAAATATCATTAAATTATTCAAATGAAATCAAAATAAAGTTCTGCGTCAAGATTGTTCAAAATGTCCAACTCTATATCATTTTTAGAATAACGCTTAGTCTTTCAAACTTATTGTATATTTTAGTGCGATTTGTGCAAATAATTTGTAAGTAATTGGCAATGTGATAAAGTCTATGTCATTAGAAACGAAGATGTAATATTTTTATGATTTAGTGGCAATATGATTAAGTGGAATAAAGCTGTGATTATTACTGTGACTTATTTATTTATCATCATCATATACCTGCCCTGTTCCCAATCATTCTGGGTTTGGTTTATTTTTTACAGCCTTTTTTTGTTGATCACTTGGTGCAAGGTGTAAGTGCACGTGATAATCAGTATATTCTTTGACGCCTCTTCCGAGAATCCGGAGAGGAGGTGAGGTGGTGGTATTCGTCACCGCCTACACACCCCTAATAGATACATTTTAGGCAGATTTTTTTCTGTCAACAAAATGGGAAACCTACTGACTTCATAAACGAGCACATCTTGTTACAAGATGCCTTAAATTTTCTTTTGTGAAGATATTATTATAACTTGAATACCTTTTCCGAATGGATATGAATAAAACAAATAACAATAAAGGAAAATCAATGGGTAAGTTAAATAACATATCTATATTTGTATCAAGGAACTTTTTATGCGTAAATTGCTACGTAGTGTTGGTACGTATTTATTTAATTTTGTCACTTTAAAAAAGAAGCAGACCTAAAGAAATACGAAATAATCAAGTCAATACCGAGGAAACGCTATATACTGTTCCTGATATCCTAAACTAAATAAATCGAAGATTAAATTGACATTGAGTACTTAGGTACTTCGTCACGGCGCTAATCATGGTCAAACAAAAACTGCAGCGTACCAACCGTGAAATCGAGTTATATAAGAATCTGATTATTGTACCATGACCTATCACTCGCGTTTGATCTGCCGAGATGTTACTCGCACTTATTATTTGCCATCTATCAGTTACATTAGCCAATCCATTTCATAAATACCCATTTGTATTTCTATTGGACGTTGGTAATGAAGAACTTCAGAATACACATACGGATCAGATCCGATTGTCCGTCCCAGGAGGTTCTGTAGCACTCAGGTACCCAGCCATTGGTGATGGGGAAACTATAGCACATGTGCGAGTCAGTGCTATAGATTTCGGAACAGATCTCAAAGCAAATATAGTAGACGGTGGTCCTGGTTATAAATACGTCGTTTTTGTATTCATGGGTAACTCAGGAGCACCTTACGACACAGTCGTGACTTTAAAAACTATAAACAACGATAAAAATCTTGAGTTCAATGTGGAAGATGGAGAGAGTGACGTAAGTAGAACTGATACTCAAGTTTCTGAGGATAATGATCCTAATGACAGCGCTGAAGACTTCAATGATGATTCAGATGACAGTGACGCCTCGGTAAGTCAAAATTATGTGGAAAAGACTAATGCTGAACTGACGCAATCAAGTTCGAATGTTTACGCTTTTGCCCAGAAGGAAGAAGTAAATGGCGATGATTATGATGATGGCAATGAGAATAGTGATGAAGAAAAAGATATACACGTACAAAATCAAGAGAACGACAACCAAATTGAAGAGCAAAGTGTAGAAACTAAAGACTACATCGCAGACGATAGGACTGATCAAGACCAAGGTGAGGTAAGTGATCCTAAAGAACAAAAAATTAACGACAGCGAAGATTACGAAGAGAATGACCAGGACGAGCCAATCAGAGTGGTTGATAAAAACTTGTATGAGAAATATGAAGCATTAAAGCCCCATTTGTATGATGGCGTGGAAGTGTATTCCCAAGACCAAGTTGAACAGAATGTCAAGCCAATATCAGAGCCTGCATATGATGAAGATCCTGGTGAATTTGAGCAGATGTTCAATGATGAGGAAGTGCATAATGACGCTGATAAATATAGAGACACAAATAATAATAACTATATCGATTCTGATGAACCTTCAGCAGTGGCTTATTAAGCTATAAATAGTTATAAAAGTATTATTATCTAGTTTGTAAGATAGTCAGGAATATAAATTAGTAATGTAAGAGAATAAAAATATATGAGTGATATTTTTTTTAATTACGTTCTAAAGTAAAAATTACAAAATACATTTTTTTTTATATAATAGAAGTGGAGTAAAAAGTCTCATGAAATAAGTATTTATTCATTCCTTATTTTTAATACCCACAATACCTACTCCCAATGCAATCCTTCGAACTCAAACGTACCAAAGGGTAAATGACAGTTACGTCATCATAATCAGCAACATTTTTTAAGTAAGTTACATTTAAATGAAAACAGTAGTTTAAATATACTTCTATACAATCATTGTGTAGAATCAAAATTATTTACTAACATGGGAAATACACCATAATATTTTAATAAAAAAAAATAAATCATAAAAAGGAATTATAATGACGGCTTGCCTTGAGAACCTCCACAGTTTTTTCACCAGCTCATATATAATAACGAAAAATACTGTAAAAGTTAAATACTTAGAATATATTAGGTTCTGTGTATTTTTGATTGATCATTTATAATTATAATACATATTTACTTTATTTGATAGTAGATACTTATTTTTACTACGATTCTGTTAGCAGGTACATTTAATTTATGCGAACTAAGAGATGGAGTTGAAGTACCTACTTCTATCAGATGGCAGAATATTAAGGTCTCAATTATTAGTAATGAGGAATGAATAAAAAATACCAATATCTAATCTAATACCTTTAAACGAACAATTCTTGTATATATGTATATATAATCTGAATCTCAGAAACGGCTCCAACGATTTTAATGAAATCTAATATGCAGGGGGTTTCGGGGGCGACAAATTGATCTAGCTAGGTTTAATTTTTAGAAAACGTCGTTTTATCCGTGTTTTCAGGCACTGTAAAACTGGTACAATGTCATTAGAATAAGAAGGTAAAAGATTTTCAAGTACCTTCTTTTGTGAGAAAAACTATTAATGAGAGCCTTTTTTTGTCGCATATAATTCGTATTTAGGTATATATGACAAAGTTTAAAAATAAAACATTGAAGAAGGTAGTAGTTATATTAGTAAAGAAACGCGAGCAAAACTCGGTCATCCAGGTACTATTAATACACCGGGATAAGTTTACACTTTCCAAATTAGGAAATAAAAACATGAACTAAAATCTCCAACACAAATATTTAACATTTAAATGTTACACATTTAAAAAACATTCTCAGAAAGATAGACAAAGGCTTCATTCGAAAAAACCTTAGAAACGGGGTTTCTAGATTACCTATACTGGCTGAATACATCACTAGATAGTATAAAAAAGTCGCTTCCCGCTGTCTGTCTGTCCCTATGCTTAGATCTTTAAAACTAGGTACGCAACGGATTTTGATGCGGTTCTTTTTAATAGATAGAGTGATTCAGAGGAAGGTTTTTATGTATAATACAAGCATATTATAATTGAGAAAATGAGAGAAATTTAAAGATTTACAACTATTTACAACTGCGCGCGTTTGACAGTTCGCGTATTACGGACCTCCGGAACCGCGGGTAATACCGCGGGGGACAGCTAGTTTATAATAATTTCAAGAACACGTAACATATTCTTGAAAAAAAAAAACCTATTGTTAACCAATGTTAGGACTGACGTGAAGACTAGTGAACGCTTGTGAAATGAAATACTGATTTGGTTTTTCGTTATATATTCGGGCACAGCTTCGGCCTTGTACAATTTCTGATACTTGAATGAATGATATAAGCACACTGTAATCGCTTTTATACAACCAAGCACCGTTTACAATTTTAAAAGAATCCACAACCAAATCACATACTCTTAAATGATACTCCCGGTGAAGACAAACATAAAGACACTTCCGGAATATTATTTTACAAACAATTAAAATTAAATATTATTTAAAAGATAACAATACGATTTAAAATTAATAATGAGACATGTTTAGTAATAATCTAAGATCACATTAAGTATATCAGTTAATACAGTTTAAATAATGTAGGTATAGTCGGGATGTGACGTAGTTAGGTTGTTGACGGATGTCATTCGCTAACACTCGGCCATCCTGCAACAGCCGTGTCCCACGGCGGTCGGGCGACAACTTGGATTCTGCGCCATGAGTTATCTGTAAAACCAAAAGAAAACAAGCAGAAACATTTTGTCTTTTGAAGAAAGTGTTCGTTAGCGAGTGTCACATAGACAGTGTTAAGTAAGTATGTAGGACTGATCATATTGTAAGTTACACAGACGTTTCATGATTCTTTCACAATTCATTAGTGGAAATTTAATGTATGTTCATAAATATATAAATCAATTTTCTAAAAATAGCGCACTTATAGAAGTAACACTAGAAACAAGCACAAACTCGCTGTACCTGTAACTCGTCTCACTAAAGTGAATAAATCTTTTACAGGACAATGTATACGTTGCTTTAATAAACTACCCAAAGACATACAAGAATTACCCATGCATAAATTTAAAACGGTAGTAAAGAATACTTTATATCAAAAGGGATTTTATAGAAAATATCTGATTACTTAGAAGACCTAAGCCTTTGACAATGAATTGCTCACCTGACAAGCTATCCATTAAGTACTTTTATTATAAAATTATTTTGTTTTAATATCATTGGGAGCTATAATTAAAAAAAACCATGTCAAGTCGATTTATCGAGCCCGTGCAGGCCCACATAAGTTAACAATATTTCTATTTTATTCTATGCAGGTACATAAGTATGCAGTACTGATCATATACATAATATCACACAGACTTTTAATGTATATAAGTATGTAGTCCGTCTCACATTACGTCACACAGACCTTTTATGCAAGTATATAAGTATGCAGTACTGATCATATGTCACACAGACTTTTAATATATACAAGTATGTAGTACGTCTCATTATGTCACACAGACCTTTCATCTAAGTATATAAGTATGCAGTTCTGATCGTATAATGTCACACAGACTTTAAATGTATACAAGTACTTATGTATTTCGCCTCATATTATGTCACACAGACCTTTCATGCAAGTATATAAGTATGCAGTACTGATCATATAATGTCACACAGACTTTAAATGTATACAAGTATGTAGTACGTCTCATTATGTCACACAGACCCTTAATGTCAGTATAGTATATATAAGTATGTGGTACTGATCATATTATTATGCCACACAGACCTTCAATTAATGTAAGTGTGTAGTAATGTGACACAGACTAACGCATGTAAATGTTTTGATACGAAAAGTATCAATTTATATGATTTTATTTAAATATAAATAAAGGAATGAGACATGGCTAGGACCCAGTTCAAAATTTTGTCACACAGACCTTTAATGCAGGCTTCATACTGAGGATTGGTCATAGACTAACATTTGAATGTTTCAGGTCACCAGTAAATACTTTTTCAAATTAGGAGTACTGGACCAGAGAAAATATGAAATTAGTTTAAGTTTGGTATGTATGTAACTATTCTTAATTCTGGGCATTCATTACAATAAACTATCTTATTTATCGGGTTTTATTTTTAGCAATTTACTCAATTATAATACTAAAGGGGTAAAATGATATGATATGAATATTTCAGGTATATATGATAATATCAGGTATAACTATCTAAATAGGATACTTAAATTATTAGTAACGATAGTATTTATAGAATGTATGAGTTAGCTCTCGAACAAATTCATAAAGTCATGCTTATCTAGATGTACTATCGGCATCAGAAACAATGGATTTTTATAAGGCCTCAACACTTCACCCCGTACAACAACACAGAATTTCTTATATCTTTTATAAGTGGGAGGTGATACGGACTCTTTAATTTTTGTGAAACTTTAGTAGATGTATCCCTATTAGCTCCACCGTATAAACATAAAACTACGTACATTGATCCACAAAACTAATTGTCCTATTGAATATTTTTTGTATATCTTACGGGATCGATAAAATCGCTTTTCCATAACGGTCATACTTTTGTCTATTACAGTCAGAGTATTCATAAGTGCTTGTAAGGCCCATTGTGTAATTTGGGACTTTTTCTCAATCTATTCATAATTTATGGTACGGTTTACACGCTTAACCTGACCCTTTGATCAAGGATTTGCTATGGCGTTCAGAATTTGTTTGAATTGTGTTGCTTCTCCGAACCGAACGGTTCGAAATAGCGACTAATGAAAGCTTTGCCTCTATCTGTAATAATTCTAGTATGATAGCCAAACAGTGTTATTACTTCTTTAATAGGTTTAATCGTTTCTATGGAACAACAGGCCGTTTCGACGGCCCTAGCGAAAACACATTTCGTAAAAGAGTCAATTGTCTACTTCTAGAACATAATAAGTAGGTACTCGTAATTTTCTACGAAAGGACCTAAATGAACTGCATGTAAACTATGCATAGGTATCGGTACCGTCTCGATCGGATGTAACTCCTTGTTTCCTACCATACTCTGACTTCCCATATGAAAACTGTAAGCACGATTTATTATATTTCCCTATAAATCGTGTCATACCCGCAAAACAACATTATATACTTAATTTTAAACCACGGATGTCCTATTTAGTTATGGTACTTCTCCAAAAGGCCAATTTTGGTATAACAAAACGTTCTCCATAAAATATTTTTCTATACAAGACATTAACTTAATATAATTATTGCTTGTCTGGATTAGTTGCATGGTCTCTTAACTGTGCGAGTATATTTTGAACATTATGATCTTGTAGTCGAATTGTAACTAGCCAGTCTGACTCATCGATATGAAAAGTGAATTCTACAGGGTTTCTACTTAGCGCATCAACTTGCTTCATTCGCCGACCTGAACGATACTCTATTTGTAAATCGCGATTTGGAATATTTCCCCACCACCGTGTTTACATGGAATTAAATATTTCTTGACTAGTAGTACATAAAGCCGCAATCAGTTCTACTACAGAAAGGGATTCAAGTTCGTAACTATGATAGAACTGTTCCTCTTTAGACGTTACTCTACTAAAATATGCAATTGGTTTAATATTGACCCACCTGACTGTTGCTGCATAAGAATACCGCCTAGTCCTAACTTGCTCGCGTCGGTATGCAACTCTGTAACCGCCTTATATCATAAATACTGATTACTAGCCTTTCAATTAACCAAAGTTTCAGTGATTAAGATGCAATTCCTTGTGCTGAACCCCAATACCAATCTTTTTCTTTGCAATTCTATATTAGAGTTCAGCAAATCCACCAATCAATTTTCTAAAATATGAGGGTAGTCTAATAATTTGAATAAGTCGAATTTCGTGAACATTTCGCGGACGTCGATATTTGGAGACGTAATTAATTCTAGCTTTGGCTGGTTATATTGTACCTGCGGCAATCTCATTACCTATGTAATTTACGTTGGTTTCCAAAAGAGGAATTATTTGAAATGTAAGATTAGCTTTATGCAAACGCCACAGAACACGTTCTAACGATTCTATCCCCGTCCCTACAATTGTAGTTGGAAGTATGACTTCACCAAAATATGCTGCTAAAAATTTTTCCCACGTCATTAAGGGCCAGACGTAATAGTCGTGAAAATATAGTAGGAACGTTAGCTAGACAGAAAGCCATTTTCAGAAATTCATACTGTCGGATACAAAGGTGGTTTTTAGAAAAGAATCATTTGATAGCTTTACTCAATAATCAAAAGTTGTGAATTTAATTGAAAAACAAAAAACGTTTACCTGGAAATTTTGAGACTTGATCGTCAATATTTGGTAAGGGATAACCATATTTTACTGTTCTTGAGTTTAAAGCTCTATATTCTATGCATAACCTATAATTCCCGCCATTATTCTCCACCAATATGACTAGACTTGCATATTCAAACATCGATTCACATACTATTCCGGCATCATTTTAATCCTGAATCTTGTCATTAACGATTTCGTTTCCCTTGTGTGATACTTGTACTACTATAAAACTTAAAAAAAACGGATCTTCTGTAGTTGTTTAAACTTGCATTTCGATAAGATTCGTACAACTATCAGACTGATAAGTCAAGGGTCATGACGTTTAGACAATAAAATTATCAGGGATAAGGGCAACTATCTCAGCGCGCGCTATTAATTTATGACTTTATAAACTTTATGCAGATAATTCCTCCGACGATTACGAAGCATTTTTTTTCTAATTTCGGAATAAACAGAATTTGTCAGAGAAAATCAATCGTCATTGGATTTCATTTCCCCATAATAACATTAATAAGACAGATGCTATGAGCCGGTATTGTTACATCACTCTTGTGACACCGTATTTGTAGTTAAGTTTAAATCTATTTAGATATAATTACGGCAAAACTTAGCACAGTTTGAGGCTGTTACTTGATCTTGTTATACCGGGTTGAGTCATCATTGACTGCCATATAGTCAGGTCTATATCAGATAAATCGTAATTTGTTATTTCAACGTCACCACTCAGATATTCATTATATCTTTATATACGTCAAAAAGTGAACTGCCTAGAGACACCATTTGAGCATCTACAAATCCTCTCACTACAATGATAGATGGTAAAATAGGAAGATCTAGCAATTTCGACTTATTTAGAGTTATAATACCGGTACTATCAGTATCAATGAAAGTAACAAGCTGGTTAGAACCATTGTATGCCAAGAGTTTATATATGCTCGAAATATTGGACGAAGTATACATGATACGACTGACCTGAGGAGTCTGGAGTGGCTGGCGCGTTGACCCAGAAGTTTTTGCCGACCAGCAGGTAGCGGATGTGTGTCCGGCATGCAGGCAGATGTCGCAGCGTTGTTGACCTCGGCTTCGTGTCCAATGCGACGGCAAATGTAGCATAGCTTAACCCGGACAGCAGCGACATAGTTGTTGAGCATCCATCGGTTATTCTTCGCCTCCAAGTAGATTTCCACAATGATAAGTTGGCTTCGACTATTTTATAGTTTTCGAGTGACTACAAATATTCATAGTAAAGCGGCTCCGGAGTCTGGGCATTGTTGTCTTTAGCATTTGCGTGTGGCTCACTCGGTGTTATTTGTTTTTTTTTTTTTTTTTTAGATTGGAGGTATCTTCAGAAGAAAAAAAAAAGTGTGCTTTCTCAGTTTTCTACATCAGCAGACGTCAATTCTTTGGAGTTCTTCCTCTTCTTTCGGCTAAGACCGGCAGCGTAGGGGAAGAAAGACATTCTTCAAAATCCCACTTCTGAATTGTTAGGACTGACGTGAAGACTAGTGAACGCTTGTGAAATGAAATACTTTTTTTTTTTTTTTTTTGAATGGACGAAGGTGTTAGCCTCAGATGGCTCTGACACCCTTACGCGGACAATATCGGTGAGCGCTTAGGGCTCTCAACCGAAATAAATGAAATACTGATTTGGTTCTTCGTTATATATTCGGGCACAGCTTCGGCCTTGTACAATTTCTGATACTTGAATGAATGATATAAGCACACTGTAATCGCTTTTATACAACCAAGCACCGTTTACAATTTTAAAAGAATCCACAACCAAATCACATACTCTTAAATGATACTCCCGGTGAAGACAAACATAAAGACACTTCCGGAATATTATTTTACAAACAATTAAAATTAAATATTATTTAAAAGACAACAATACGATTTAAAATTAATAATGAGACATGTTTAGTAATAATCTAAGATCACATTAAGTATATCAGTTAATACAGTTTAAATAATGTAGGTATAGTCGGGATGTGACGTAGTTAGGTTGTTGACGGATGTCATTCGCTAACACCAATTCTATTCTCGAAATAAATTGAAGACAAAAGTACAATTTGTTTTGAGCAAAAATTATGGCTTATATTTTATTATTATATTATTTAAGAGAGCACTCCATAACCTAAATAAAAGTAGGTAACTTGATTTATAAAAAGTTAAAAGAAATATCGTAATGTAGGCGTACACGTGCTATGATACAATCAAAATTGAAACATCAACAATCAAAATTATCTAAATACATTGAAGGCCAATTTCTGTCTGTCGTTACGAATTTACTTACTGAAGAAAAGAACGCCAGATTAGCGATTTTACGTATGACCTGCCCCCTTATTCGGCTAATACAAAACAAACTTCGTCGGCGAGCCGCTTCACGGAGGCTTCGGAGAGCTTATCTCTCACATGATTAATAGTATTAGCGTAGTAAGCGACAGAGACAGAGCACGGAGGCCGCGACGAAACATGCTCAAGTTAGTGTCATTTTCCTTACAGAATCGAGCCCCTGATTGGATTACTAACATATGCCTAGTTGATACTTATGTTACTCCGGGATAATAAGTAGGTACCTATACCAGAACAGAGTCGCAGTTACCCAATGTTTAAATAACGTGGTTTATAACTTTGTCATCCCAACTGAGGGATTGCAACTCCCAGTAACCAATGCTGGTTTAAGGGTGTGATGAAACATTTATATATTGACTACGGAACTGACTGGTAAAAAAACAGATTATTGAAAGTATAGTCTCACTCCCCGACTTAAAACAAACAGACATGTTCAAACATACAAATGTTTGTCCTGGGTGGGACATCAGTCTACCAAAAACCTGACAGCTTGGCCAACCGCCAGCCAAATTTTGTCGGAGGTTTTTCCTCCTTAGCTCGTTCAGATACCTATGACTAACTTATAAACAGGGGCCCGATTATGCTAGGAAAATAACACTAACTCGAGAATGTTTCGTGGTGGCCTCTATGCCCTGTCTCTTTCGTTAAGTACGCAATCACGTGAGAGCTAGCTCTCTGAGGCCTCCGTGCGCAGGCTCGTCGACGAAGTCTGTATTTGTTGAATAAGGGTGCTAGAGCAGTCGGTACTAGAATGCATTATAAATGTAGTTCAAAATTGTTATTTTAACAGGTGAACCCGAAAATATACAATTGTTTTTTTATAGGATATCTTATATATCCTGGTGTGTTCCACGTGAATGTAATTGTAGTCTCAAAGTCTCAAGGATGTGCCGGCGGGAAATTATCCCAGTTTGACGTCTGCGTCTGTTGATTTCACGAAAATGGAATTGGCTCGCCACCGATTTTATTTACACGTGTATTCCCTGAATTCTGAATTCTAACCACGTCTTCATTCAGCTGTGTACAGCTGTACATAAATTGTTTGGAGGTCGCAATTCTTTTCAAAAAGACATGGGGTGTTTACCAAAATAGAAGTAGCATTCCGCTAATTTTATAAATATGGAACTGTGTATGCTTGTAACTCAATAGGACATAAAGAGCCAAACGATTTTACATGGAATTTGGCATACAGATAGATTATGTGTTGCATAACACATAGGGAGAATAATATTTACTAAATCTGTCAGATAAATGTTACTTTTGAAAATATTTCAGTGCTGAAGTAATTGCTGATTGGTGCTATGTAATCAATTTAAAGAAAAACAATTCTTACTTTCATACTTTCAGTTTCAAAGTCACTATTACAGTAACGTGGTCGATCCTCGGATTTCAGCTAGTATCAGCTATAGCCAATAATGGTATGAACTTAATCAAAGTGTATCCACAAGAGTTATTACAGTCTACAAAATATCTAGATCATTATTTGGCGGTCAAAGGTCCCGAAAGCAAGGAAACTTATCTGGGCCTTATAAATATTTGCTGGTTTACAAGATACGGTCAGTCGTCAATGTTTTTCTGACACTGAAAACGTTTTTTGACCAAACATAAATGTTTACGCTCAAATGTAGGTTCATAAATATGAATGGAATGTCGACACTATTTCATCGTTAGACGAGATTTATCATGATTTGCTCCAAAAAGTTTTCATTTTTCTTATCCTCCTTTCGCAAAACTGAAACCATGTTTTCTTTATATAATTTTTAAAGGAGTATATCACCAGGGTTGGGTACAGATTAGACCTACTTGCAGCATTATAAAAAAAATAAGATTTTTAAGCGCTTTAACCTACCTGCAAACTTGAACCCAAACCATTTTTGGATTTAATTAGAATTCAGTTCGTTGAATAAAGGTTAAATAATATCTTATATAGCTATATAATAGTTGTAAGTACCTAATATATGCATAAAGATATTTATTCCTAAGAGACCTCTAAAACCCTAACAATTTTTTTTGAAATATATCATGTTTATTATTACCCTCGATTGAACGGAGCTGGTTAGGGTACACTGTTCTTTCATCAGGCAGACATGTTGCTGCAACAGTTTGGGAGAGAAATCTTTTATATTCTAGTATAATTTGATAATCAATTTATTTTATTATCATTGTATATTGTTGCTATTAATACGTCTGTGTGTTATTAAAGATAACTATTACTGAATATTAAAAAGTGTTATGCCAACTAAACTGTAATAAATAAACAACAACATTTACAAAAAAAAGAAAACAATTCGATGATAGAAAATTGTAGAACTTTCCTAATCAAATCATCAAACTTTTTTAAAATTCG
This sequence comes from Habrosyne pyritoides, assembly GCA_907165245.1. Classification (NCBI taxonomy): domain Eukaryota; kingdom Metazoa; phylum Arthropoda; class Insecta; order Lepidoptera; family Drepanidae; genus Habrosyne; species Habrosyne pyritoides. The sequence continues at coordinate 3,228,062 of OU015606.1, forward strand.
TACCAGCTACCTTCATAGCATAGCCTTGTTTGTTTTAAAAATAAAATCAGTTACGTGCTACTGACAGGGCTGTCAGAGAACACTGTTCTTCTTAGACATTTATTTTTCCAAATTTTTGCAAACGTATAACGTAACATCCTCGGGGATAGTTCAATAGCGAGGTAGTATCTAGCATTGGTAAATACCACATAGTAAGTGTCAAAGAATAGTTATTGAGGTACAAAACCATAAAAAAAAACCGTTGTTCAAAGAGCACTACCGGCTAATCTCGATTTTGCTACTTTGACAACTTACGCGGTATTTGCACTAAATATGAGAGATTTTATACAATAGTAAAATATAAGTGTTACATTTGTCATTCGGTCTATCATTTTTAAATTTAACAGATAATTATGATTGTTCTGAAGGTATATTTTTAAACTACTTATAAACGTGTTTGTGGGTATTGAATCTTTAATAATTTTAGGTAGCTTGTTGTAAAGCTGAACCCCATTTCAGTATAAGACGATTATTTAATAAAACTGGAATGGAATGATGTACTTATTTACTAAAAGTTCATCATGTGTCCTGGAAAGACACGAGTTCCAAATAACAAGAGTTTTGAGGCAATAATCCACCCTACGGACCCAATGCGGAGTGGCTGACTTCCGAATCAGTGGTAGCTTCAGTATCTTTCATAAGTACCTACCCTCCGCGAGCCTACGCTGAATAAATGATTTCGAATTCACATGTGAGTTTCAAAACTCACTTGAAACTCATCTGAACATCCACAGAACCCTTATGATAAATACTATATTAATGTTTTTAAGATTTCAAAAATCGTATACATTCTATAATAAAAAAAGTCGCGTTGACGCGGTCAGTCTGTGTGGAGATACCGTTAGTGTAGTGTGTAGAAGTACCGACAATACGACTAATGTTTTACGAAAATCAAGTGAGGGTAGTGGAAAATACACCCGCACGTCACGAAGGCGCTGCCGAGCTGTCAACAGTCTTCCAGTGACCACGACTTGATGTAAGTCAGCCGAAACGTCGGGTTAAAAAGGTATTTATACCTCAACTAAATACCATATTGTAGGTAAGTAGGTACATCCAATAAATTCTTTAATTTTCAGTTACAAAGATGTACCAACCCTAAAAAACACTAAAAAAATCGGTCATCGAAGTTACTCGACTATCCGCTAATTATGTAAGTCGATCGCAAATCGAACTAACATTGCCAGATAGCTGGAATATAACGGTTAATAGAAATTCAAATTTGGAATCAAGTAAACATAGCGTTCCACCTATAATTCGACCGTCCGTGAAACCGTTTCGACCGTTGCGTTCGGCATCTCGATCTGAATCCATTTTGATCCTTTTACCAAAGATTGTTTTTTGCCCGGATGAAAATAATCGCTCACACAATATTGTACCCTTTAGGGCTCATAATAAGGTCTACGATGTGGCTACGTTTATTTATTGACGTTTTTATTAAAGTGGTTTTGAAATAAATTTTACATTCAGATTTTATATGCACCGTTTGCACCACTTTTAAATGTTTGTTCAATTGAAAATCGACCGTTTATCATTTACATTACTTTGATTTTTAAAAGTAGGTACCTATTAACTTCATGATCCAGGGACGCAGCCTTTTTGTCAGTATATTTTTACTTTGGTACTTTATTTATATACCTCATAAAATAATGTTGTTGAACCTAAGAACAAAATAATAGTAGTAAAGGTACTTACTTAAATAAAAGGATTGCCTCGATTGGATCTATAGCAATAGAAAGCAAATCCACCGTTTGTTATTAGTTGCTACATAAAATCTAATAGGCGTCAGTGGTAGTGGGTAGATCTAAATCACATAATACAAGGCAACTCATTTGATAATTAATTTTGAATAGCAAATATTGTTAATATTCACTATTTTTGTACGGATACTTTAGATCATGATATTGCCCTATATTTGAAAAAAAGAACCATGATGAGTATCAAAACTTATGCAATTCTAAATTCAAATATTTTCAAATAGCGTGGAACAACTTACTTGCATACTTTGTCGATTTTTTTACCGATTACCGATTTTAAATAATAAATCATATATGTAAAATAAGGGTAAAATCAACGTTCAATAATTCCTCTTAAATTGAACTGTAAGCTTAAATTAGCAGATCAAATTGTGCACAAAGTTTACAAACATTACTCTGGACGGTGGACTACCTAACCGTGAATACATTTCTATAATTAAGACATTGTTATGGCTGACTCAGTTCTGTACAGTCTCGCACAAAATAATATGTATCGTCTTTTGCCCTTGTCTTGGTTCACTTTAACAAAGAGGCGACCGATAACAATCTAGCCGGGTATATGGGTCTGCGTTCCAGACCAAAAGTCATTGGAATTGAATGGAGGTACGATACCAAATATTATGCGGGTTATTCAGTCCCGATCCGATTAACAAACCGAACCGATTATTATCTACAGAATCGGATGACTTCTATTTTGTAAATTTGATTTCCATTACGAATTCGGCAGTGGGTTGATTAAAATAATGCGAATACTACAAATTCAGCATACATTTCATATGATAAAATAATTCATATCGATCGGAATGGCAAGCGAGTTTATCTGAATAATGGAGACGAAAAGCTCTGTCATATCATCTGTAGAAGTAAGAAAGTAAGTACTCTAGGTGCTCTTTAAGAAATTGCTTCAGCAAAAAGGCCGTGTTCAGTATGACAAACTTTTTTTACGAAGTAAAGAGTTTTTAATAGAAATGTATGTTGTTAGGATAATATTATGGTTTTGTCTATGACTATAAAAAGATGGATAAAATAAATTTTTAAACGACAAACATGATTTTAATTTAATAAAATATACAAACGAATCTGGATATTCAACAGGCTGCATCAATTGTTTGCACTGATAATGTTTGTAGAATACTATTCTTTTATTATCTTTTTATGTGAAACAACAAACGATATTTGTATTGTATTGATACACACGTAGCCCATGTTACAGAGATGGACTAATTAGTAATATAGTCTACTAGCTGTCCCCCGCGGTTTTAACCCGCGTTGTATCCGTGGGATGTCACATGTATTGTACATAAAAACCTTCCTCTACAATCACTCTATCTATTAAAAAAACTGCACCAAAATCCGTTGCGTAGTTTTAAAGATTTAAGCATTCATAGGGATAAAGGGGCAGAGAAAGCGACTTTGTTTTATACTATGTAGTGATAATGGTGTTATAATTTACAATAAAAAAGGAACAATTTTAACGCTGGAGAAACCAGTATATATTTAAATCACATGAAATACGACACTGTCTCAACGATATTTTGAGTTAGTAATACGCTTAATAGTTAGTCTGGGAACACAGTACCTTTCCACATTCCCTACGTTATGTAATTATTATTGATCACTTCGTCCACGTGGAAGAGTTATGGCTCTTTCATAAACGTCATTGCTTAGTTCCATTAACTCTCACAACTTTCCTTAGAACCCTCAAGTTAATTGTGCAATATCCGCGTAGTTATTATTTATACGACCGCACGCTATGATGGCCGTTTTGGCCTTTCAGATTGTCATAGGAAAAGAAACTGTATTGCTTTGGAATTAGGTTGATTTCCATCATCATACAATTAGCTGTTGGATCAATAGATGCACCTTATGTGTGAAGGAATAAAGGTTTTTTCTCTTTGTGATTGTTAAACGGCAAAACGGTCATCATAGCGTGCCGCAAGTTTAGTTATAAGGTTCCTCATAGATAGAGAGAGAAATATGCTAGGTTGATATACTCTTCACACAGCGGCTATTCGCAGCATCCCAAATCAATGAATAAGTTGTACGATGGTAACCAAATAACTGGTATACTACTTTACAATCGCCTCTTTACTCGAGCGTTTTACTTAGAGACCGGAGGTACTGGGTTTGATTCCCAGGTAAGTTAAGCTGGCATTTCTTTGTCATAAATGTTTACTTGTAGCTTGGGATTGGTAATATATCTGAGAGACCCCGATAATAATGACTTAAAACAACGTAGGACAGTAGTTCGCTGGAGACCTCTGCCGACGTTTTCTAAGATAATGGATGAGAAAACATTAAAAAAAAAAACAATGGGTTGCACTCCGGGAGTGCCGGCAGAAGTGAAAACTTGAACATTAACGTTGTGCATTTTTACCGTCTTACAAATTTTCGATCAGGTCACGTGTCCTGACGCGAGTTTAACATTTTATACCAATCCCAAGAAAAGTGCTCAACGCCGCTAAAGAAGTTTTCACTTCAAAAAGCATCAGTCCTATGAGAGATTGGCCCATCCACCATTTTTACAAATTGGCTATAGTGCTTGTTTCACTCGTCAGTACAATAGTTTTTAATTCCCTGCCCTTGACATTTGTGGATTTGCGGTCCCCTTCTAACGATACTCGTGTCGTGTCGTATGCGTGTATGTCAACAATATGAATCAACGGTACAATCAATTAGCTATCATTGTGTAATGAATGCCTGGCTGGTGACACTATATCAATAGAGCTATAGTAAAAAAAAAGAATGTGTACTGATAATATTTCAAATCAGCAACTTTTTATTAACTGTCAAAACGATAGTTTTGTATGAAATAGGACGTTGTGACGTCATAATTGTAAAGCATCATAAATTATTCCTTTCTAATACGTCTGCTGTACTTAATTATTCAGCTAAATTTACCCACTGATTGTAAAGTAAGCAGAGCTTGTACAGTGAATACTAAATATACATACAATTAAAGTTTGCAGCTCATTACAAACAGTATCTACAGACCAGTCACCTTATTCAGCTAATACAAACTTCGTCGGCGACCCGCTTCACGGAGGCCTCGGTGAGCTTATCTCTATCGTGATTCGTAGTATTAGCGTAGCTAGCGAAAGAGACTGAGTACGGAGGCGGCGACGAAACAGCCTCGAGTTAGTGTCATTTTCCTTACAGAATCGAGCCCCAGTTTAGGCTGTCATCAAAGATCACAAAAAATAAAATAATACTATGCTATCGTAGAATCACTTCCTGAGATGTAAATAAACGTTATGACGATTTTATACTCTTGTTTGTTTGTCTTGTTAACATTCCAGATTATTTGTTAACGATCTGCACAGATTTAATAACATACGAGATCGGGGGATTAAAAAAATAACATTTCATTCCTCTTTATCTTTGATTTTGTTTTACTTCCTTGAAATGAAATGGGTCACTAGTGAATATAGTCGAGGAAAAATACTCTCTAACTAAAGAAGGCCAAGATGTTATGCTTACAGCCCCTCTTGTTAAGAGCTCTATTGGTGGTCTATTTGATGCAGCAGTTGGCTTTGTGGTTAGAAACCCTGACATACGCCGCCCGTCGTGGCTTCGATTCCCTTACTTATTTGACCCAGGACAAACATTTGTGTGCATGAACAGTCTGTTTGTTCTGTGTCGGGATGTAAATATCTACAGAAGTATGTATTAAAAAAAGTAGTATATGTAGTATATCAGCCATCTGTTGTCCATAACACAAGCTCTGCTTAGTATGGGATCAGATGGCCGTGTGTAAAGAATATACCGGGATATTTCTCACTGAATAATATCTGAAAGCAACGGGTTCATTCCTCTTTCGTTCTAATCTCATGATCATGTTTGTTAAATTGGAAAAAGAAAACTAAAGAGGTTTGTTGGGTTAGGAAAAGTTTGGTTTTTTTTTTGTGCTTCGAATTGTCGGTTTTTATATCAAATGAAGTTGTATTTATTATTTATTCTTATATATCCTTTTTAATTATTTACTCAGTGATGTTTATTAAGATTTAAAAGCATAAAAAATATGTTCTACCAAAATTCATGAAAAGGAGGTTTGACACAGAATAAAAATAAAGTATAAAAGTATGAAATTACCAGCTTGGCACTGGTAATTTCATCAATGCTGAGATGTGGTATGTAGCATGTCATTTTCGAAAAAAGAATAGTCTATTCTAAGTCAAGAATTGCAGTCTACAGGATTTGGGTTATGTTTTGATTCTCATTAAAACGTTTAGACAAATGACAATTATATACATCCATTAATCTAGTAATATACATAATGTAGGAAGGTTACGTCACAATATAATAATCATAATCCAGAAAGTTTTTTTTTAACTTTCCCATACAACAATACATGTTTATGTTACATCACTAGTGACAATTATAACAATTTAGGTCGCATCACAAGACTACAGTCACATCATTAACTTTTGAAATTCATTTACAATGAGCTCATATAATTTATTGCAAGTAATAAAAAACTGGGACCCACTTAAAAATAATATTTACTGTAGAGATTAAACGTAGCTAAAATCATTTTTAGTTTTCTGCGAATACAGACGTAGACTCGTAAAAGGAGGAACAGGAAAACGAAAATAACAGGTCGCTACAAGAGCATGGATTTTAAATGTAGAAGAAGGTACTCATAAATAATAATGATATCCTGGCACATTCTTTACACACGGCCATCTGGTCCCAAACTAAGCAGAGCTTGTACTATGGCAACCAGATAACTGATATACTTCATATACCTTTTTTTTTCTAAATACATACATATATAGATATTTCGCCCAGACACAGAACAAACAAACATGTTCATGCACACAAATGTTTGTCCTGGGTGGGAATCGAACCCGCGACCTTAGGCTTGGCAGTCAGATCGCTAAACACCAAGCCAGCTGGCCTGTCGAACTCATAACAGGTAGTGTACTTATATATCTGGATGGTATTAGAGGCGGTTGCTGTAAAATGCACACAGGGTCTGCTGTTGTGGACGACTACCAGTGGCCTCGCTAGTCAAGTGGTAATGAAATTAAATTGAAGTTAAAATGAAATTTAAATGAAATGAAAATAGGCTTTTACAAGCACTTATGAATAGTCTGACTCTAGTAAGTAAGCTCAGTTAGAGAGTAGGTCTAATTCCAGGGTCGAGAAAGGCAATACTAGGTCGACTTTTTTTAGAAATGGCTACCTGTTACTCGAGACTAAAAATCTGATCGAGAAACGGCGACAATGTTTCGCCTCATACTTTGGGACTTCAAATATTTTTGGTGGAATGTGGCTTCTCTATTGAGACTTCTGCATACCTCTTCGAGGATAATTATGGTGAAGATATGTGGACGGCAGTAGATTGGTTCTAGTAATCTACTGAATAAAAACATATAAATTGAATATTGAGAATGATATTATTATTATACAAATAAGATCGAAAGACCGACTTCAATTTACAGATAATGAAGAAAAACCTCCATTACTCTTCGAATACAGGTTCTCAAACTTGCGCCTACGAATCCCAACATTTCTCAGAAGCTAGTAATCATATTTAGGGTATAAATTTTCATTGACATAATACATGTTTCTTTCAATTCAGTGCGATTCAAAATTTACTTTTAACTTATTCCTTTTCTTATAATAATTAATTACTAATTATACTTATTTATAAGTGGAACAGAATTTTAAACATGTTGTATGTAGCCTTTAAATAAATTATAAACAAATAAACCCAATAATAAACCATATCATTTAAATTTCGAACGTAACAATATGACAAAAAGTGTTACAACTTTTCGTATGATTTTTTTCCGTCTAGCCCCCTTTCACAACGCGCGATAAGGAACTTCGTTCCAATATATACATATTAAATACAAGACAGAATAAAATACTGAAAACTATGTTTTAAATTTTAATAATATTAGCATAACATTGCTTTTCAAATGTGATTGATATTTCGGGAAAATCATGAATAATTTAGGTGCAATTTTGGTCAGTTTTGAAATCAACCGTAATTCTTGCTTCGTTGGAATCCTGGCCCTAATGTACCCAACGTATTTCACTTTGAGAAACCTTGGTCTGGACTAATAAATCTTCAGATAACAAAGTCAATAAGACTCCTCAAAATCGGGTTACGATAGAAATCTACTTCAGCAGCAACAAACATAATGTACCTACATTAGTTTCAATACAATCATATTTAGAGCAAGGTTGGAATATTTCTAATGTGTTTTATGTTCATCACAGATCAAAAATACATTTTCTTTTATCATAATTTATGATAAAAGTGACCCGAATGTGGAAATGCCTTTATGTTAAACTACTTTAAACACCTGTTTGCATGTATCTTGACATTGACTTTGATAATTATGCCGAAATTATGTTCTTTTAAAAATAAAATGTAATCGGCCATTTAAATCAAAGAAGAAGATTTAATAGAAAAACAAAACACCAAATTAGATTTGACAGCTGCTGTCATCGCTCACCTTATCAAACTCATTTCTGGTTCACGTCAAATAATAAAACCTGCCAGTATTAAATTCCGAAATTGATAGGATAGTAGTTTTGACCCCATCACTGGCTGAAAATAAAAGAAAATTAAGGCCGCAGACAACGAAACATGAACAGGAAAATTAATTTAGTAACCTATTTCAATTTTCGCGATGGGGAAACCCGTGTAAGATAAATCCGAACTGCTGTTTTGTCCAGAGCGGTGTATTAATACTTCCAGAGACTTGTGAAGGGATTTGTGCGCTTGCGTTTCTGATCTAAATACCGCTGATGTGTTAGTAGGTTGTTATTGAGAGTCTTAAACTAGTGGTTGGGGAAATTGTGTTTTGGGAAACGTTTTGTTATAAGCCCCTTGTTACGGTTTTGTTCAAGGTTTCGATGTTTGTGTTACTCGGGCTTTTTGTTTTAAGCTGTAGGTACATAAATATTTTGGAAAATTCAAACTCAAAGTAAGCAGACCTTGTGTGATACCAGATAACTGATATCCTACTACAATATTTTTTTTCTTAATCCATTTTTATATACATTCCCAACTTTCCGGCGCATTATTTGTAGAAACTGTTATCAATTACTCATCCACCACAGCTGTTATTTTAAAATCATTTGTTTTACAACCTAACTTAGCTCTAAGGATTTGAAAATGACATATTCTAACATAAAATATAATGAACTGTCTAAAAGGAAAATATTTTTTCTCCACTTTTACGAATGCTTTTATTTATTTATTTAGTTTAGGAACACCAACAGTACACATATTAAAAATAAATACATTGTCTAAGCTATAAAGATTATGATAGTATCATAATGCAGCACAGATATGTGCACCCATTAAATACATTCATTACTTAAATCAGATAATACTAAAGATTTAAGGATGCTGGTACGTACAGTCATGAGCATTAACATAAAAACCACCGGCAGTTATATATATTTGATTTAATGATTTATTAATTCCTTTTTAGGGTTCCGTGCCCAAAGGATAAAATGGGACTCCGCTATCTATCTGTCACCAGGCTGTATCTCATGAACCGTGATAGTTAGATAGTTGATTTTTTCACAAATGAAGCATTTCTGTTGTTGCTATAATAACAAATAAAACAAATATAGTAGCTTCAGTAACTTTAAATTTGACCTTCATAAGTGCGATCCAAGGACCTAAACTGAATAAATGGTTTTGAATTTTTTGAAACAATAACAAACAGAATAAAATGAATATTTAACGGGGCTCCCATACAACAAACGTACGGATCCCTTCGTACGCCGTGGAGCAGTAGTGCACTTGTTTTACTGTTTCAGATAGATTGGTAAGAAGGCCGGTGAATTACAGGCACATGAGACCAACTGAGTTGTTTAGACAACTTCACAAATCAGTTTGACTATAATAAGCAGACGGTCCACCTTGCTTTTGTAACACTAGGGATATCGCTAATACGTTGTACCTGAGACGTGAAGTAGTTAAGTCTCATGTGCCTGTAATTTCACCGACCTCTTACCTATATATCCTAAACAGTAAAACAACTTCACGACGGAAATCTGCACTAAGAGCTCTACTACTCTACATTGGATTTCATTTGTAGATGGCTCAATTATTACAGGGGGCTCGATTCTGTAAGGAAAATGACACTAACTCAACTCTATGCTCTGTCTCTGTCGCTTACTACGCTAATACTTCTAACCACGTGAGAGGTAAGCTCTCCGAGGCCTCCGTGAAGCGGATCGCCGACGAAGTTTGTATTAGCTGAATAAATAAATAAATAAATATCCTGGGACATTCTCTTACACACGGCCATCTGATCCCAAACTAAGAGCTTGTACTATGGAGACCAGATAACTGATTGGTACATATACTATTTTTTTCTAAATACATACTTATATAGATATTTACACCCAGACACAGAACAAACAGACATGTTCATGCACACAAATGTTTGTCCTGGGTGGGAATCGAACCCACGACCTTCGGCTTGGCAGTCAGAGTCGCTAACCACCAAGCCAACTGACCTGTCTATATATAATACATATATATAATAATAATAATATGTAATAAGGGGGCTGTACTGTGAATTATGTGAAGGGTGTCAGATATTATTTCCGTACAGTCCCTGGTTATATATTTATGCTTCTGACTTGACGCTTGAGTAGCTACTTAAAGTACACATATATCTTTAGTGTTTTTTTTTATTTTTGTCTGTTGGTTTTTCTGAGGAATACGATCGAAATATTGTTCGTTACACTTTTAGTGAAGGATACTTTGTGACGTACTAGCTGTCCCCCGCGGTTTCACCCGCGTCCCCAGGGGGATGTAACATTTTCCCGGGATAAAAAGTCCATATTTTATTTCAATATATGCTCTGTCTATGTGCTAAGTTTCATCAAAATTCGTTAAGTAGTTTTTGCGTGAAAGAGGAACAAACTGGATAGTAGTCAGTCATAAATTTAAAATTTACTCTTAAAGTTCAAACAGAAAGATTTTAGTTCAAATCCAGTGGTGAAGTAAGTGTTTTTTTTTATGATGAATCACGATGATATATAATAAACTAAAGATGCGTTGTCCGCGGTCAGAAATGGCAACATAAAATGCTGGTATTTGACCAAATTTTTTAGTCACGTATCAACCACTGTCGCGATTACGACGTAATCTTTAATCTATATTAACGTATCTAACGTTTATTCATCTCTCTCTAGCAACAGGTAATCATAAGGAGGCATTTATTTTATTTTGACGGGCCAGTTGGTTTGGTGGTTAGAGACCTTGACTGCCATGCCGCAGCTCATGTGTTCGATTCCCACCCAGGACAAACATTTGTGTTCAGAACATGTATACACATTTTTTCTGTGTCTGGATGTAAAAATCTACTCATGTATGTACTTATTTGAAAAAGTAGTATGTCAGTTATATCGTTTCCATAGTACAAGCTCTGCTTAGTTTGGAATCAGATGGCCGTGTGTAAAGAATGTCCCAGGATATTTGTTTGTTAATTATTTTCTTCGGGCATATAAGTAGCTATCTGCTGTTTATAAAAGCCGTGATGTGGTTGGGGTGTCTATATTAAAATACGTCATTGATGAATGCAGAATGATTCATAGCGCCTGGCCTGCATTTATTTTTGTGTGCATTTGGACCAAAGATCAAGTGGATTCTGTTCTGGAGATTATCATGTGGTTTAGTTATGTATATGTCAATATTTATAGATATTCATGTGTTATTGTTTGTTTTTTTTACATAATATATATGAATGGTTAACACGTACCTATTTATTTTAAAGTCATTGTCGTTAGCTATTAAAAAAAATACAAATGTTTTTGTAACATATTTATACAGAATGTTACAAAACTACCCGTAAAGCCGAAAGTAGGTCAAATAGGGCTTTATAACGAGTCTATTCACAATATTTAAAAACCGTAGTAACGCGGTATAGCATACACAAAAAAAACGAATTTTATGAATGAAAGTTAGAAAAACTATTAAAGTAGACAATTATTAGGTAAAATAGGTAAGTAGGCCTTTCTGTTAAATAATATGGTTCCCTGACATGACAGCTTACTAGGGTTGTTGGCTTTGATAATTAATTATATTTTTACGGGGTATTTTGTAACACGTTGTATAGGTATAAATAAAGGAAAACGCCTACTCAAAAGCACAACACAATATATGACCCACCTTTAACATTATAAAGATAAAATTTAGTAACTCTTTAATTCTTATTACCAAACAGATTTGGATGAAACTTGGCATAACGATAGAAAATTATTTGGAATGATCGTAAACTAGCTGTCCGCCATTGTTTCATCCTCGTTTATCGATATCATAATAATACTCGTATACACTCACTCGCGCAATGACACGTTCTCACTCTATATCAATTTTCATCACGATGAATGAAATCTTTGAAAATTCTTGATTTATAAAAGGACATACAGGCTGATAAACATGCTTTAAATGGTAGAATTGGCGTCAGTGAGTTATAAAACAGATATTCATCACAAAAATTTACAAAAAAAATAAGTACAGACAGATTATACAGATTTATACTATAATAGTATAGATGTAGAGAAAGGTGATCTAGGAAAAGTAAGATGAAGGTTTATACTAGTTCTTCGAACACAAGCAATGACTCAGTAAAGTAAGGGACATTTCCGGTAAAATTTTAAATGAAGCAATAAAGTTCGTCCTCGCTAATTCTGGCAGCCGTCGCCTTGCGGCCATATTGTGCGATCAACGAACTGACGCCATTGACGTATCATTATATAGACACGTCATCGATGAACATGCTACTATATAAATACTCGTTACGAGTTGAGAAGATAAACTGGGTACTAAATGCGTAAATACTACTTAGTTACTTTAACGCGCGAAGAAAGGGAAAGAAAGTTAATACCACCTTACATTGGTAGTTACGTCGTCATGTCGCGAGAGGCGTTGGTTCACGACTAAATGGTTTTAGGTCAATTACCATAATTATATGATGCCATTTCTGAGCGCGTATAACGCATCTATAGTTTATATATCATTGACTGGCACTCAAATTGTTTACTTTATGTTACGGTTATCAAATTTTAACTGCCTCATCTTGGTTATGAGTTATTGCTTAAGTTGTCTTCACGGTATGATGAAATATTTGGAATTTTTTGTGAGGGATATCATTCGCTTAAAGGTTCAAGGTTAAAGCCTCACATGGCCAGTAGCTGGCTATATTATGGAAGTCTTCAACTGAGAAGAACTGGCAAGAAACTCATCAAGGAAACATTTTTATCACTAATCATACCAACACTTACTAGGTACCTATTTCTACATATTCGAAATCGAACCGACCACCTGTAGCGTGACACGCCAACCACCCTGCCTAAATGACAGAAAAATCAACAGGACCAAATTTTGTTTAACCAGAAAATGTACGAACTTGAGCAGCTATCGTCGAAGCCTTCACCTTTCACACGTCTCCCTTAATCCCAATAAGATAAAGCTTTTAACAATCACTGTGCTTCATGAGCAGTTCATATTAATTAAATATCTTCTATATGCTATATATAAGTAACATATAGTTCCTTTGACGCACCATCACCTCAAAACTACTGAACATATCGGGATGGGACTGCTACCATTCGGCGCGAAAAATGTTCTCGATGGTCATAGGGTGAAACCGCGGGGGACAACTAGTATATATTTGTAAAAATCGATGACAGTATGGGTGTTTATTCCTTATTCACTTTAAAATGATTTTGACGGGACATTCACTGGCAATAGCTGATGTTATAAGAAGTAACATAGTCTACTTTTTACACCGGATAAATGTAACATCTCTCAGGAACGCGGGCGGGGTCAGCTTCACTACATAATATAAAACAAAGTCGCTTTCTCTGTCCCTATGTTTGCTTAAATCTTTAAAACTACGCAACGGATTTTGATGCGGTTTTTTTAATAGATAGAGTGATTGAAGTGGAAAGTTTTTATGTATAATACATGTGACATTCCACGGAACGCGGGTGAAACCGCGGGGGACAGCTAGGCAGAAATAAACCACAACAACTCATTTAAATCACAATCTTGGAAGCAAGAATACGATCTTAAATAACAAATGTGCCAAGGCAGAACTAACTCATTTATCTTGATTAATAACAAGCATCTACTAGCATTGCGTTAAATCTAGACCCTTGTAAATTTGGCAGCCGACTGCATATGCCTATGACTCACAGAAGATTGTCTAATCATGTTAATGCATTTACAAACCCTATTCTGATGCACCATTTTCTTGGTTGTGTAAGATATGAATAAATAAATACCCCAGCAGGCCTACTATGAACTCTTATTGCGATTCAATTGACGACCTAAAATAAACTGCCCCGCTATTACATACCACGACGTCATTAACGCGATCCAGTTTAGGTTGACGCCAAATCAAGTCTGCAATTGGATGGCAAACTGTTTTCATTCGTTCATTTTTCGTACCATGAGGTGACATATCAACCTAAATTGGATAGTTTAAGTGTCAAATTAAGCGATCCAATAAAAGTTGCTTCTTTCTTGGCGTGAAGTGAATCGTTTTGTTAATAACTTTTAAAAAATAGTGAAAATATACGTAATTCAAGGTATTTCAGTCGAGGGTAGCCGGCTGCCCTTGTCGAATAGTGCGATCGCGAAACAAAACGATCGCACTATTGGAATGGGGGGAGCGGACCCCATTTGCTCTTGCAAGTTTAGTGCTTTCCAGAATAGGAGAAATTGAAGGCCAAACCATCACGCCTCGTAAAATAAGCGTCGACGCTATGGTGATCGAGTATATGAGAGGTGAAGTCGCAGACCTCTGTGGCTGCATCAAAGCCTCAGAAAAGCATGAGGTGGTCGTGTACGAAAACAGAGGGGAAGACCTGAGCTTCCTCAAAGTTCCACGACGCGTCTCAGCACCAAGACCAAGTAACACCAACCCAGGCTCTTGCCCGATCACTCAAAGCGGTTCTGAACGCATACAACAAAAGGCAGCCGCCATCAAAGCCGCAGTAGACCAAAGCGGCAGTCCAGAAGAGAGGACCAAACCAGGAGACCGGTTTAAAAAATTCATGAAAACCATAAAAACTGCCATAGCGGGGGTTCAATCAAGAATATCTAAAGCCACGGAAAGACAGGCAGCCGCAGTGGAGGATTTTCTAAAAACACCCCCCCAAGGTCCCAAGCTAACACCAGTTGCAAGGACGAGAGCCGACATGGGGCAGGTCAGCTTGCCTACTCAAATCCCGGCATCAACACCATCAGAACACGCAGTAAACGCCTTCCTCGAGTTTCTAGGCACCATAAGGGCGACCAAAGAGGTCAATCTCATGACGTGCAGCAAGATCATGCAAACCTTTCAACAGAAAAATGAAAGTCTATTAAACACATTACTCGAGGAGGCGGAGGCAGCCATATATAACAACGAGACCTCCAAAGTCCTTAAAGGGAAAATGACAGGGAGTTATATGGCTGCGTATAGCACTACTGGTGGCTTTGTGGAGGAAGAAGGCGAGCGAGCAGACCCACCTAAATTTAACACTCCATCGGAGGACCCCATAGTCATCACAGCCCGGTGCACAAAAATCATGCTGGACAACAGGATCCTAGAAATGGCCAAAACCATTTCAGGAGACCTTGGTCCAGGAGCAGCGTGGCAAAACTGGGCCATACCCAAATTCAACTGGGTAAATGGGGTTCCCGGATGTGGCAAAACAACTTGGGTAACTAAAAACTTCGATGCGGAAAGCGACGTCGTAGTCACCACCACAACCGAGGCAGCCAAAGACCTGCGCGAAAAGCTGGCTCCAAGTATTGGAGCTACAGCCAAAACCAAAGTGCGCACGATGGCATCCATTCTTGCGAACGGGTTTAAGGGGCCCAAAAATTGCGACCGTCTAATGGTCGACGAAGCCCTTATGAACCACTTTGGATCCGTCGTAATGGCAGCTCGGTTGTCTGGTGCCCGCGAAGTGGTCCTTATCGGAGACATAAACCAGTTACCCTACATTGACAGGGAAAATCTTTTCCCTCTAAAATACCAACACCCAAACCTGGTAACTTCCATCAGCCAGGAGTTGTTGTGCACACATCGTAACCCGATGGACGTGGCATACGCCCTAAACGAGGTATACAATGGTATATACTCGTCCAAACTTCTAATAAACTCCATGAAGCTAATGAGATATACGGATGCGCAAGTACCCAAAACACTCCCTAACACCCTATTCCTGGTCCAAACCCAGGAAGAAAAGGCATTCTTGACCAGCAAGGGATATGGAGAGGGCACAGGGTCACGCGTCCTTACCATCCACGAAGCGCAAGGAGCCACGTACGAGTCGGTCCTCATCTTTAAAACAAAGGCCAAAAAACTCCAACTCCACGACAGCGTGCCGCACGCGGTAGTGGCGATATCGAGACACACCGTTGGCTGCACCTATTATGCAGACGACGGTGATGACGCGATCGGCAGGTTTATCCAGCGGGCGACGGCCGCGTCGACAAGAGCCATTTTCGAATACAACTTAAAAATGGCCATAAAACATCGAGATGCAGTTGTCATGGAAAGTCTTTTGGGAGCGAAACCATCCGAGGCTGAAATAGCTTAAACTTTAATATTTAGAATTATAAATTTTGACGAATAAGTGTAACTAAATTTAAGTAAATGCTAAGTTATTTTAATCCATGTATCGGCAATAGAAAAATTTTATGTAACACTATTATTAAGGAACCACAAGCCTCAGTTCAAAACAACGAGCTGAGCACGCGCGGAAAGATGTTAATTTTTAGAAACACAATACAATAGATCTTACAATAATTCATCGTAGAATCTCCAAAGAGTACGGACTAAGAGTCCGTAGAAAATGTAAAAAGAAATATATAAAAAAAAAAAAAAAAAAAAAAAAGGTATTTCAGTTGAATATTTTGTGTTTCTTATGTGTTAATGTAAACAAGTGATTTGTAGAGCGTTTTTTATTGTAGATGTCTGACGAATTAGTCCTTTTTGAATTTATGGAAAATGATAATGAAATAAACACAACACGGCGACAAAAAAGACGTCTAACACGGTAACAATCGGACCCCTTTTATTTGGAAGATGCAGAATTCATAAAGAGATATCGGTTGTCTAAACAATTGGTATAAGAATTGTGTGATGAACTGAGGATACCAAAGCTGCTCAAGTTGACCGAACGTTACTCTTCGACGCGATTCATCACTGTAAAAAATACCACTTAAAATACATTGGTACTTAAGTTAGGTACGCGTTTGAGATAAAGCAGTTTGTAAGTTTACATAATGAAAATATAACATTATTAAACAAACTACACAAGGATACTTGCGCCCTTATTTGTATTACCAATTATTTTAAGTCAGTGAAACGTTAAAAACATTTATAAATAAAATAAATATCTAGTAATAATAACACGTAATTTTCTTTCAATAATAGTTAGAGATACTTTCAAAACAAATCTCAACAATAACAACCGCCTTCTGTCAAATCCAACATGAGTGGAGGTGCGCTCTAATCTCGTCATAATCAATTTATTTTTACAACAACACTAAATAAACCTTTAATTTGTAATGTAAAAAATTATATAAATTACTTTTATTTATTAGTACTAATTAGTAACTCAGTACTAAAAAAGCCTTAGTGGTATTTAATTTGATGCTCAATAGCGCAATTTTAAAATATATTTGTTGTTATTTTTACACATAGAAACCGCTAAATCATATCAACTAGGTTTCGAAACGCAACACATATGGTACGAGTAAAAGAGGCAGACTTATGCAACGACGGTATAGTGTTATCTCTTTCTCACCGCGGACCAGAGACAAATTTCGTTCGTTCATTCCTCCGTGAGCAATTCAAACGCCAGTCTGCAAAAGGCACTTCATGGTACGAATCATAGCGATTCAGTTTAGGCACCTAAACTGAATTGCATCGGAATTGAATGGCTAAGTAAAAGTTGATGGTAGGTCTGCAGGACATTCTTCACACATGGTTACCTGCCCCCTTATTCAGCTAATACAAACTTCATCGCGCCGCTTCACAGAGGCCTCCGAGAGTTTATCTCTCACGTGATTAGTTTTAGCGTAGTTAGCGAAAGAAACAGAGCACGGAGGCCCCGATGAATCATCCTCGAGTTAGTGTCATTTTCCATGCAGAAACGAGCCCCTGAACCCAAATTAAGCAGAGCACTGCTTGTACTATGGCTACCAGTTAACTGATATACTACAAATACTACTTTTTTAAATACATACTTATATAGATATTTACACCCAGACACAGAACAGAGATGTTCATGCACACAAATGTTTGTCCTGGGTGGGAATTGAGCCCACGACCTGCGGCTTGGCAGTCAGGGTCTCAAACCATCGAGACTGGCCTGTCAAATATACGATATTGGATCGTCCACATTGTGATTTAGTTGGAGGTTCTTATTAGGATGTTAAAAGGACTCCCCACCACATTCAGATGGGTACTGACAGCGAGCGTTCCTGCAGTCAGTACAGGGAGTCAAGGCGCCTGCAGCGAGCAACGAGCGGATTTACACGGATTTTAGTGCACGGCGGGCGGCGGCGCGGTGTAACGTAACATACATCATATCAGCCCAGGGATGACAACTGCTGAACATAGGCCTCCCCCTTGGATTTCCACCACAAATGCACCCACCGGGTTCCAGCTACTCTGAACAGGTCGTCAGTCCACCTGGTGAGAGGTCGTTTATTGTCGCCACACAAGAACGTAACATGTTTACATCTTTCGATACGATATTGATACGATTTCATTAAATATCGAAGACTGAATACTATTACAAAATTTGCCTTGTTATTTTACTTTTAATATCGAAAATAAATTGAATATATTATAAACCAGATACTGATTTATGGGTCCCGAAAGACGATTGACCCATGATCTCTATATCTGTCAGGGAATTATAAGGACAATTTTCTGTACTTAATAGTCTTATTAAAAATATATATAGCTAAATATAACACGAGCTGGCAATACAGTTACTACCCCGTCTCATCAGTCGAGCAACTATACCACATCGCCTTAAAAATTGAGGAATTAAAACTTTTTTAAATCATTTTCTTTGCGTTTCCTCACGAGGACCAAGAGCGTCTATCCTAAGCTTAATTCACCAGCTCATTCAATGGTCATGTCGCACAGCTGTCGTCAGCGTATCGTTACATTTAAAAGCTCCTCAGCAATAAACATAATGCACCCGACAGCTTGGAATGACGCAAAACATATCAGAATGGGAGAGACAGCCACGCGTCTGTATTTAAGAGCAAGTTTACAATCTTAAGAATAAATATGACGTCTAGAAATAAGAATACTTCTTTTTTGGTTTTGCATTTAGAGATCATTTATTTTCTAGATTTTTACTGTAGATATTTTCACAAACTTCCAGCTGGCGTTTTTAATGACTATAGGTAAAATGTAGCGTAACTTGGGTAATAAGGGTGCCATATCTTATTAAAATGGGCACAGCCGTTTAGACGTGAAAGGTAACAAAGAGATTTTATGAAATACACCCTTTATGCAAAATGAATAGTAAAAAAACAAACCTGCTTTTTCGTGTCCGTCCTGTCTCCTTATTCAGCTAATACAATGTCGGCGAATCGCTTCACGGAGGCCTCGGAGAGCTTATCTTTCACGTGATTAGTAGTATTAGCGTAGTTAGCGAAAGAGACAGAGCCGGAGACCGTGATGAAACATTCTCGAGTTAGTGTAATTTTCCATACAGAATCGAGCCCCTGTTAACATTTAAGGAGTTTCCTCGTCGGAAGCCAACCCTCGGTGCCGGAGCGTGGCGTACCGCAGGTAGCGAAATTAAAACGGGCAATCAAAATTAACTTTGTTTACACAACTTCTTTCTTTCTCTTCTATCAACTTTTCTTTCGAAAAGTTCGTTTTGTTTTTAAATCGATTACGATTATTTATAACCTGCATTCGTTCGGTAGCGCGTGAGTCCGCGTGCACAGTTTGTATTAACAATCTTGATTAGTCAATCAATGTTTTAAACAGGCTTGATGGTTAGCGACCCTGACTTCCAAGTCGCAGGTCGCGGGTTCGATTCCCACCCAGGCCAAACATTTTGTGTGCATGGACATATCTGTTTGTTCTGTGTCTGGGCGTAAATCCCTATTAATATTATAAATGTTAATGTAAGTTTGTTACGCTTTCGAGCGAAAACTACTTAACCGATCATCATGAAACTTTGTACACATATTCATGGAGGTATTAGAAGTACTAGAATCCTATGTTAGGATACTTTTTGTGCCGGGAAAATGTTAAATCCCACTGGAACACAGGTGAAACCGCAGGGGACAGCTAATATCTATTAGGTGTGTATTTAGAAATCACTTAGTCAGTTTCCATAATACAAGCTTTGCTGAGTATGGGATCAGATTCCGTCTGTAAAGAAAGTCCCAAGATATTTATTTATCTTACCTCATAAATAGTACTACGCCTTAATAGTACGTCAATCGCAGAACATCTCAACCGCAACGAACAAGAAGCACTACTTTATTGTATTACGATGTTATATTGGCTCATCGTACTACAAGGACTATTGTCTTTCTTGCATCATTTATGAGCCTCTAAAACCAGTGTACTTTATACAACTTCATCGATGATCTCGCCGTTGAAACATCATTGATATTTAATTGTATTATGTAAAAAGACATTTTCATCACCTCCATGTCTTACCAAAATTTTCTATATATAATATGGAAAATAGGGTTCCTTTAACGCACCATCAACTCAAAGGTACTGAACATGTCGGGATGGCAAAAATGTTTTCCTAGATGGTTAAAGGCTATATATGATATCGATCGAGGGATCGAGGAAACAAACAAGTTTATGACCAAATAGTAGTAGCAACAATGCTGTAATTTTTCTGACTCTGAAATGTAAGTTTAAAAAAATAATGAATCAAAAAACATGATTGGTTCTTAGAAATTGTATTTAAATCAGTTAACTTTCCATTGTTTATTTATTTTTTGTTTGCATTAACCCACTTAAAACCATTACCATTTTGGTTGAAAAACTTGTTTACTTGTCAGTTACCAGGCTGGAATTAACTTTTTGTGAAAACTCCTTCCGCCATTAGCTTTTTTTTAAAAGTAAAAACTATTCAAGGGCTCCGCAAAAAGTTATCAATCGGACTTTTTGCGCGTCTTCCTCGGTCATCAATGTAATTGTTTTCTTTTTAATTCTTATTGTTTTCTCAGGCGTGACAACCTTGAATCTCTTCCTAATTGGCTAGTCTCTGAGAGGATATTTAAACAATTGTTAAAAATAAGGTTTGTAAGTAGATATATCGGTACTTCGGATTTAAAAAAAAATGCGTCTTTTCTTTTTGAGGATACTGAAAAATAGTTAAACAGCTAAAACTCTCAGTGGTATTTAGCATGTCATGAACCACAAAATCTGTATTCATAAAATTACAGATACAAAACGAATGATGTTTGTTTACCACAGATAACACAAAATAATTTGACGTATGTTTATTTGTGCACGTTTAAATATTTTAGCGTAAAGTATAGGCTTACAATTCTGTGTAGATAAATACACTTTGAACTTTATAGGTATTGCCAATAGACCATTATTTTTATTTACTAGACAATTGCTTTTGTAATACAGAATAAAAAAAAATTATTAATCAGTCTGAAATTTAAGCTTTGAATACAATATACCAACCTATCTTTATTTTATTAATTCAATATGAAATTTTTGGTTTTGTATATAGTGTATTTTTTACTTTCAATTTTATGAAAATATTTTTTGAAATAAATAACTTTATTTCCATTATATGTTATTCAGATATATACAGATGCAAAATAAATAATCAAACTATCAGTTACAGTTTAATTCTATAAAACATAATAAAGGTAAAATTTTATTTAATTTATCCTATATTTATATATTATTTTTAAGTATGAATTAATTAATATTATAATATATTTATTATTTACGAAAGCATAGTATTTTCTATTTAAGGTCGTAGATGACAATGGCCTGATTCGAATAAAAAATAATAAAATCAATGTTACTAATTTTGTTCAGAAACTAAAACTGGGTAGCAGTAACATTTACCTATCTATGTTTGTATCGCTCTTGGCTCCGAAGTCCGAATGCATTTCCTGACCCGGTTTCCAAACGACTCAGTCCATTTGTTTATTTCTTGTATTAACAAAGTGCTTTAGTTTCGTTTACACGATATATCGTTTGTATTTACCTACGGTTGGTTATTTATTGGGCCATTTAATCAATTAAATTGAAATTATTATCTGTTGGTTGTTTTAATGAATTCTTCCTGACTTGCAATTGTATATATTGTGTATTATTGTTAAGTATATGTATTTCAAGCCAGGCGCGGTCGCAGCGAAATTTTGGAGGGTCAATAATAATAATAATACAATTAGCTTTTTTGAATTTTGTAAATTTTTAGAAGTTTTTCAATTTGACATGTACAATTTTGGTGGGGGTCCATGCCCCCTGTGACCCTCCCCATCGGACCGCGCCTGTTTCAAACTGATAATTTTGTTAGCTTACGAAGGACAGAGTTTTCCTAGTGCAACCGCAATGACCCTTAGCATGGAGATATAGGTTTGAGCCCAAGGTTAGAGTATTGGGAAACTGATATATCGGTTCTTTCTTTAGATGTGGTATGCAGGTGATATTATATCCTCACTAGACACAATAGGGGTACATTTTTTTTTATATTTTCAAATTTTGTTTGTTTTTGTATTGTCATATTTGCACAAAATTTTAAAAAGTGGCCAAGTATGTGTCGGACACGCACACGAAGAATTTCGAACGAAATTATAATAGTTAATAAATCACTGAAAAAAAAACACGTTTTTAATACGGCCTCCTTTGACTTTTTTTTATATTATTTGTTGTTATAGCATGCTTGTACTCACTCTGTGAAAATCACAAGTATTTTCCTTTTGTTCAGTGGAGCCTTAGTAATGACCCATTGGCACGCTTTGGTAACCTAAAAAAGAAACTTATTTAAATGAAAATAATGAAACACTTGTCTTTTTATATCCCTTTAATACTGGCGGTGTGTAGGCAAGTGGTGGGCTAACTTTTTAAATGGGGGGCCACAAAGTTTAAGAGATTCTGGAGGCAGGCCAGAATTAAAGAAAAAATGCATTTTGTGTTAAAGCTTTTAATCATAATACATATTATAAAAACATTAGCACCCCGTATCACACAACACATGAACTACGCGGCTAGTTTAGCTTCACTTATAGGTTATGCATCTATTTTTCTACAATGTAGAATCTACTTTACACTTCTGGACCGTCAAAACGTAGTTATTGCGGGCCCATACTACCCATGTCGATGGACCCTCGGCGGGACAGGTTAAATAGTTTCGCGAGCCGGAGTTGCCCATCACTGATGTAGGCAATAATTCAGAATAATGTGTATACAATTTTCAAGAGCACATCACAGCAACGTGATCAACCTGGGATCGTGCGAGACACGACCTGGTTACATGCAGAGTAGATTTATGGGAATAGTCATGGTACATAATCTATTATTAGATATTGAAAATCATCTGATCGCTAAATTGCGGTATAGTGCTCGACTTAGACCGGAGGAGTTTGGTTCAATTTCTGAGTCAGCTTGCAAATGTTCTTTCATTTTCATTGTCCTTGCCATGATAGCTAATAAGTTAGATTGTCCCTATATCCGGCACTGCAGTGATAGGCATACTACTTGTAGTGCCGGATAATGCGGATATTATGTTCATTTGTGTGTGTGTGTTTTATGTATTTATTTTTAATTTATTTTTAATGTGTAATTTGCTTCTATGGGTCATGTTACTTGCAATAAATGAATTCGATTTGAAATTTTCATTTGTTACTATTGGACCAGTTGGCTTCGATTTCCATCCAGCACAAACCTTTAAGTGCATGAACATGTCTGTTTTTTCTGTGTCTGGATGTAAATATATATAAGTATGTATTTAAAAAGTAGTATATCAGTTACCTGGTAGCCATAGTACAAGCAGTACCCTCTGCTTAATTTGGGATCAGGTAACCATGTGTGAAGAATGTCCTGGGATATTTAACTCAATCGATACTGCATAGGTAGACTTAAAATATGATGGTGAAATGTATGTACTGTTGTTGGATCTCCTTGGGAATTTAGAGTAGTAGAGCTCTTAGTGCAGAGTTCGTCCGGGGAAGTACTACCACCTTACCCATTTCCGCTGTGAAGCAGTAGTGCAATTGTATTACTGTGTTTCGGTTAGAAAGGTAAGGGGACCGGTGAAATTACAGGCACATGAGACTTTTTTTTTTTTTTTTTTTTTTTTTATATTTCTTTTTACATTTTCTACGGACTCTTAGTCCGTACTCTTTGGAGATTCTACGATGAATTATTGTAAGATCTATTGTATTGTGTTTCTAAAAATTAACATCTTACCGCGCGTGCTCAGCTCGTTGTTTTGAACTGAGGCTTGTGGTTCCTTAATAATAGTGTTACATAAAATTTTTCTATTGCCGATACATGGATTAAAATAACTTAGCATTTACTTAAATTTAGTTACACTTATTCGTCAAAATTTATAATTCTAAATATTAAAGTTTAAGCTATTTCAGCCTCGGATGGTTTCGCTCCCAAAAGACTTTCCATGACAACTGCATCTCGATGCACATGAGACTTAACAACTTCACGTCTCAGGGTCGACAACGCATTGGCGATGCTCCTAGTGTTGCAAATGTCCACAGGTGGCGGTGACCACTTACCATCAGGTGGACCGTCTGCTTGTTTGTAGGCCCAAGAGGCATAAAAAAAAAAAAAAAAGGTGAGAAGTTTTGTATTAAAATGCCGTTTTAGCGCATAGACTATGTATTTTATCTTTTGTTTTATTAAGTCACTAGCTGTTAGCCGCGGGATTAGCCGTGTTTATCGATATCATATATAGTCTATAAACACCTACGAATAATTCCGGGTCGAAAGGTAGCAGTCTCATCCCGATATACTCAGTAGTTTTGAGGTGATGGTGCGTCAAAGGAACTCTATTTTCCTTTTATATATATAATTAAAAAATGAGTCATTGTGGATGCCTTTTAAACTTTTATACGAGTGTTACTTAAACTTTAATTATTTATTGTTGTAAAAATGTGGTATTTCCTCGTACATTGTGTTTTTATATTATAATTGTTAAGGATCATTAAATGTGTGTTTTTCTCACTTCCCATTTTTTTTAGCAAAGATAAAATGGGTATTTTAAGATGCAATGTTCTTTAACGTTAAAAATGCATCTTTTATTTAATTATTTTTAAAATTGAACAAATTCTGTTTGATATTGAATAGCTATAAATTAATTTTATTTAATATTTGTATGATGGGAAAAAAAACTATTGTAAGTATAGTAACTATATTGATAGGAATCCTAGCTTTATTCCCTAAACCTTTTTATAACTGACAGTAAAATAATTTCATATTAACGTGTGCGTAATGTGAAATAACTATATTAAATTCCATTGATACATTTCTAGCTGCAACATAAAATGTTTTTATTACTCTTTTCAGTAATTGTAAAGGTTCAGCTATAAAGTGGATTAAAAAATATCTCCGCCGAATATTTTTTGGTCAACAGAGCAGAACATCAATAGAAATAATGTCTTAATATTATATTAATAGTGTTTATTTATTGCACATTGTAAATAACAATAGTTCGTAGAGCTATACTTAACCTAACTTACAATTATTACTTTTTTTTTTTTTATACCACGTGGGCCGACAAACAAGCGGACGGTCCACCTGATGGTAAGTGGTCACCGCCGCCTATGGACATTTGCAACACTAGGGGCATCGCCAATGCGTTGGCGACCCTGAGACGTGAAGTTGTTAAGTCTCAAGTGCCTGTAATTTCACCGGCCCCCTTACCTTTCTAACCGAAACACAGTAATACAATTGCACTACTGCTTCACGGCGGAAATGGGTAAGGTGGTAGTACTTCCCCGGACGAACTCTGCACTAAGAGCTCTACTACTCTAATTTTATTCTAATTACTACAAGAACCATGCTACAATGCTCTATCTATATCTGTAATATGTAATTTAAAAAAAACTTGTACATTTTTAAACTCGTGGGCTATAAGGTAAATGTGTCAAAGACAAATCCAGTTCATTGAGAAGGTTAATATCACTGTGAAATGATAATAGGTGAATGTCATTTACTTACCATCAGTTTGACCTATTTTTAACAGACTTCAATAAACGCATGTATGAGCGTGAATTTTTAATACTGATTCGATTTTGTTGGGGTTTTCGTATTCGACTACATATTTTTTGGGTATTAATTTATAAAATATCTCCTAGACTATAAGAAACTAGAACCATAGACATCTTAATTACTCCATTACACACATCCGATTACTTCGATTATCTGCTTCATGAGCAGTTCATATTAATTAAATATCTTCTATATGCTATATATAAGTAACATAGGGTTCCTTTGACGCACCATCACCTCAAAACTACTGAACATATCGGGATGGGACTGCTACCATTCGACGCGAAAAATGTTCTCGATGGTCATAGGGTGAAACCGCGGGGGACAACTAGTATATATTTGTACAAATGGATGACAGTATGTGTGTTTATTCCTTATTCACTTTAAAATGATTTTGACGGGACATTCACTGGCAATAGCTGATGTTATAAGAAGTAACATAGTCTACTTTTTACACCGGGTAAATGTAACATCTCTCAGGAACGCGGGTGGGACGCGGGGTACAGCTTCACTACATAGTATAAAACAAAGTCGCTTTCTCTGTCCCTATATCCCTATGTCCCTATGTATGCTTAAATCTTTAAAACTACGCAACGAATTTTGATGCGGTTTTTTTAAAAGATAAAGTGATTGAAGAGGAAGGTTTTTATGTATAATACATGTTACATCCCACGGGAACGCGGGTAAAACCGCGGGGGACAGCTAGTTAAAACTATAAATGCGAAAGCGTGTTCAAGCACAAACTCGCTGTACCTGTAACTCGTCTCACTAAAGTAACAAAATCTTTTGAAGGGCAATATAATACAATATGCTTAAATGTGGAATGTTAGATATAGGTTTCACAAGATAGGTCACAATATATCTCGAATGACATCGCAACATTCTACTTGAGTATAAAACTAAACAAAAACTATTTACAACCAACCAATTCACTTGCGTTCCTAAGATAAAAAACCCTAGCATGTTTGTTACTTCATCACACCGTAATGGCGGACAAGTCACGCATGACATTTAGATTATTTTTATCCAGATTCCCTCGATTAGTCGCGAGCAGAAGCTATAACAATACGTCTGTTCTGATTTCTCATCGATTATATTCCAACTAAGCTTCATTACAGCATATTATCTTACAATAACGTCACGTGTTCACTTAATACAAATTGTAACCTTAACACGAGACCGCTGGACCACTGTCCTTCACTCGTATGTCTGAGGACAGTCGCATAAAGATTATTATCTGTAAACAGAATATACTACATATGCGCATATGAACCCTCAGAACGATAGGGGCTTAACTCAAAAAAATCACTTTTGGCACATCGATTTTGGGTCACTTTTGCACTGAGCGGGGAGGGTGGGTCCCGGTGTTATAGAGGCTAAAGTATCGGTATACTCATTCTATCATTATATTGTGTACATTAAAGTATGTTTTACTCTTCATCGGATAGAGCGTACTTTGTTTGTTTAGTCTCTCTATGAACGTAACTCCATTTCGCAAAATTTTGAGTTAAGCCCTTATCGTACTGAGGGTGCGATATGTAAAAATGTGCCGACAAACAGACAGACTGGATATAATGGATATTTTCAGTAAAATCGAAATCAGGGGAATGGTAAATTTTCATATAAGAAGCTCCTCCGTGCTCTGTCTCTTTCGCTAACTACGCTAATACATCACGTGAGATCTAATCACGTGAGAGATAAGCTCTCCGAGGCTTCCGTGAAGCGGCTCGCCGACGAAGTTTGTATTAGCTGAATAAGGGGGCAGACAGTAATGAATGTGTAAAGTTTTTTATTATTCTTCTTGATTGACATTTTCTACCAACAGTTGATAATCAGAAGCTTACCCCTTTCTTCTCTAATTTTTTCTTCTTCTAACTTTCATAACCTTTTTTATTGTTACTTATTTAAGTCGTGCTACCGGGGCCCCATTACTCGAAGCCGCCATCTGTCTGTCTGTCAACGGTATTTGATATTACTATCAGTGGCGTAGCTACCGGAGGGCTAGACGTGGCAGTGCCCCGGGCCCCCCTGGCTCAGGGAGGCCCTCGGACTCTGACTTACAAACAGTGGTGCAGCTACCGAAGGGCTATGCGGGGCAGAACCCTGGGGCCCCCCAGCTTCGGTTGGGCAGCAAAATATTTTAAATAGTTTAGTTGTGGCCCTACTTAATTTTTTGCCCCAGGGTCTATGGGTACTTATGGTTAGCTACGCCACTGATTGCTATTGAGCTATTTAAATAGCTATCACTTCTTTAAAGTTGGCTCCAGACCTAATAGTAGGTAACATTAGACCCTATTCAACTAGTATTATAGATACGAAAGTTTGGAAGGACATTAATTACTTTTCACACTTAAAACTATTGATGAGCATTGTATGAAACTTGGCACATTGATAGAACAATACTTTTCATCCCGGGAAAATGTTAAATCCCTCGGGAACGCGGGTAAAACCGCAGGGGACAGCTAGTTTATAACAACAACAATTATTCATTGTAGTTTACAAATATTACGTCTCTTTGTGCCCCAAACAAGGTAGGTATTACAATTATTTCCTCCTAAAAGTCCCGACAATATCTGAAGTAACCGAAATAGAGTGTAAAATATCTTTTACAAGACATCCTTCATGGCATATTGACTAACATGGAAGTAAACAATCAAAACGGTTTCAAAATGAGGAACAGTATGATATTACATGTCTACGGCTTGCCTTGTGCTCAACCTCGGGGCTGAGTGCTGCCGGATTAGGTTTAATGACGTTAGTTGTCGATAAATATGTTATCGATATTTTTGGTATCAAATTATCTGAAGTTTTGAAGGTAGAGTCAGTAATTTGAAGTGGTAAAGGGTAGGTCATATCGTTCAAAGAACTAATAACCAATGGGGCGAGAGGCTCTCGAGTGGTGAACATGTACAAGAGTGTACTAAGTGGGATGACCACTCATCAGGTGGACTGACAACCTGGTTAGAGTCGCTGGATGCAGGGGGCCTAGGACGGTTCGATGTGGAAATCCATGGGTATATGTTCAATAGTGGATATCCTAGAGCTGATATGATTATCTGAAGTCAAAGTTATAATTTTCCCGCTTGATTTAAGCTTAATGCGTTAATCGTAACGCTGCGGTAAACTTTTGGTCGGTTTGAATAATTTTATAAATGATTATTAGTTTTCGGTGAAAAGACAGCAATGATGGAGTCTTACCTTATTCTTGCCCAAGTCATTATATACGGAATACGCCAGCAACTTTAAATTCTGTCGCTATATATGTATAATGTATTCAGGAAGCTGCATTTAATAACCAATTTCATTTAATTCTTGTAAAATTTCAAATGTTGCGTGTAAACATCTATTTAAGTAAGTATGTATTTTGAAGAAAAAGAAGTTTATACAACTTTTTTTGTAGTTGCATACGAGTTATATGGTGACCAGTTCTGCTTAGTTTGGGACCAGATAGCCGTATGTTAAGAACGTCACTTCGTTGTACGAAGATATTATAGTCTATGTCTCCCGCGGTTTTACCCGCGTTCCCGTGGGATGTCACATGTATTATACATAAAAACCTTCCTCTTCACTCACTCTATCTATGAAAAAAAACCGTATCAAAATCCGTTGCGTAGTTTTAATAATTTAAGCATACATAGGGATATAGGGACATAGGGACAGAGAAAGCGACTTTGTTTTATACAATGAAGTGAAGTCAAATCAAAGCCAAATAAAAGAATTGCATTAATTAAAAATATTAATCAATAACCTATTATTAATGTCAGCGACGAATGGAAAATTCAAAAGACAAAGTAAAATGTCACAACAAACAACGAACAAATCATTAAAGTGTCTGCAAGATAGGTACAGAACGAGAATTCTAACGATGGTGTGAGAAAATCTTAACGAGAATTAAAATTCATGCAGCATAAATGAATAGAAACTAGCTATTAAGGGAAGACATTGAAAAGTTACAAGAAGTTTACATTTAGATTAGTTTGTGGTGTACTGTTAATGTTACCCAGGGTTGGTAACAGATGTAAGGAATCGTTAGCTGTCCCCCGCGATTTTACCCGCATTCTTGAGGGATGTAAAAAAAAAAAAAATGTTTTAATTGATCTCATACAATGCCTACAGCGCCAAATTGAGGCAACCCCGGTAAGTTATAGGGATACTTGTGATGGAGTTACCTCGCAACTTCCCATGGGTTACAATTTACAATGTTGAGACATAACTAAAAATGAAAATAACAAAAAATAAGCAAAATTTAGGTTACAAGATCATTACATAAAATGTTGTAGCAAGTTCATGTATGTGTAGTATTTGTGGGTGTGTGTGTGTCATGATACATTAAAAGTATCCCTTTTTCTATGGGACGAAGGTGTTAGCCTCTGATGGCTCTTACACCCTTACACGAACAATTCCGGCGAGCGCTCTCAGCCGAAAAAGTATCCCACGTGTTAATACAGATATATACGCTATATATATATATATGTCGGAACAGCCATGGGAGTTGATTTGACAACGAGGCGAAAGCGTTATGACGTCAGCGCTTTGACAGAGTCTGGATTTGTGTTCGCGCGAGCCGAGATAACGAAATTCGACAATCCCGAGCACGGACTTCTCTACTGGCCGCCGCGCGGACAACTAGTCTAGGAACTGTCTCACGTTTCGTTGTGTTTAGTGTGATAGTATTAAAGTACCTAAGCAAGTTGACCTACCTACGACTTTTTATTTTCTCAAAGAAACATATCTACGCCCATATAATGTCTGACTGAGATGATTCTACCTATGATTCAGCCCCATAATCCGACATATATATATGTATATATATAACAAATCCGTGTAATAGTTTTGCGTGAAACAGTAACACATACTACAAACTTTGGAATTATTAAAATTCGTATAATATATGATTCAATCTATTAGAGCTTATAACACTTGTACTTTACGCATCTAGTAGCCCACTAACATAAGTTGAAGTCACTCTGATAACTTTTTTTTAAAAATCGTATTACACACGAATATTTTGCTGGGTAATCTAATTAAGATTCTATCTGAATTTATTGCCGGGGCCTTTGAATAAAAACAACCTTCCGAGCCGGTGTTAGAGTTCGACTATGCTTAAGTGATTTGATATTGTGAATTATGTATGCATATCTTATTAGAATATATGATTTTAGTACACTGCTAACTACCCATTATATTTTCCAATGTAATTCTTTCCATCCAATGGGTGTCTGGAAGAAATTGCTTTTAGCGATAAGACCGCCAATTGTACCTTTATTTAAGAATCAACTTCTGTACCAACTCTTTTCAGTGTATAATAAAATATATTTATTATTATTATTATACTCTGTCTTTGATAATTAATTTAGAAACCTATTAGTACCGTATTAGTGTGTTAATTAGCGTAAATATCAATAAGTTCTTCAAATTATGCAAAGTTAAAAAATCTATTTAAATATCATGGCATACCTATATCGATAAATCATACCGGGGCATCCCTAATTGGATAAAAGCGCCATTACTGAAGTCTGTATCGCGGCCCCGAAACGATCGAGTGTTACTCGGCAGTATTATTCCGAATAAACCAATCTATATCGATACTATATCGTAATCGATGGATATTAGAACGTTTGTGAAATTATAATATAATATAAGCTTATTTAAACTTCAATAAAATATTTTTTGTAGTATCTGTCTGTACATAATTTTTTGAAGTGAAAACTTCTTTAGTGGCTTTGAGCACTTTTCTTGTGATGGGTATATTATGTTAAACTCGCGTCAGGACACGTGATCGAAAATTCGTAGAACGGTAAAAATCCACAACGTTAATGTTCAAGTTTTTTTATTATATTCATTTTATTACTAACTAGCTACCCTCCCCGGCTTCGCTCAGGTGCAATGTAGATACTAATACATATAAACCTTCCTCTTCAATCACTCTATCTATTAAAAAAGCCGCATCAAAATCCGTTGCGTAGTTTCAAAGATTTAAGCATACATGTATGTAGTGATTAACGCCATATCTACTATTTAAAAAAAAACGTTTATCTGTCTATATGTCCTTTTATAACTCAAGAACGATTTGCCCGATGTTGATGAAAATTATAATATTATTAGTCGAATATGTGATTGCGCGAATGAGAGCTATAATAATGGTATCGATAAACGCGAGTGAAACTGCGGGGGAGAACTAGTAATAACATATTTCGATTTATGTGTAACGGTTTCTTATTGAGAAATAGATCTGACTGTAATAGTATTTGCCAACATTACAAGGTAATGCGAAGGTTAGAATATTATCTTTCTAGAAATCAGCGGCTGTTACTTCCACCTAATTTGTTTTTTTTTGTTTTTTAAATATGTGCTGTTTTTTGAATAAAGACTACATCCGCGTTCCAGGTTCAAAACTTTTTCCGTGATGTTGTGCTGAATTCTAATCATACTAAGACCTTTGACATGTTGAGGGCCAAACTTTAGCGTGCAAATACGTTCGCGGGCCGCGTTTAAAGGAACTTAGTGCATTAACTACTGCAGTACTTAGTGAGTATAAGTACGTAATGTAATATTTTTTTTTATTGGGTTTTTTCATAATGTCTCGCCGTTTTTTCCCATGTATGATGTAATAGGTACACCAACAATTATTAGATCTAGACATAAAGTTATAATTTCTAGAACATACATTAATAACAGGTGTAAACTGCTTTTATGAATAATTTTTCATTATGGGTAGGATAAAAAACACAACAAAAATTAAATTTAATAAAAACGGCAAAAAAATCATGTCGGTTGTATGGGAACCCCACTTAAATATACATTTATTTTGTTTTAATATTTGTTATTATAGCGGCCACAGAAATACATCATCTGTGGAAATTTCAACTGTTTAACTATCACGGTTCATGAGATACAGCCTGGTGACAGATGGACAGACAGACGAACAGCGGAGTCTTAGTACTACGGTGCCGTTTTACCGTTTAGGTACGGAATTATAAAAATAAAATATATAATCGATTTAAACATTAGCAATGATTTTGTAATTTCAAATTAATCTAAAAAAATACATCATTTTACTCTTTTGCAGTGGGGCGAAGACAGCAATTCATATTTATGATTGATTTCTATAGAATAAGTTTCTAAATCTCAGACTGTAGCAGTCTGCAAGCCTCGTGAAAGCTTTTCTGCACTGTATTGTTTGTTTGCATATTTATTGTTAAGATTTCCCAATGACTCAATAAATATAATAAAAAACAAATATAAATATGTAGTTATCTTTTTGTTTTATAAATAAAGGTTATATTATATAAAAATAATAACTATACTATTTTAAAACCTAAATCTAATATGTTAAACTAATTAAAAGTAAGCACAACCAAAATTACATAAAAATGTATACAATAAAAACAGAAAGGTAAGAAAAGTTAGATCAAAATATTGGTAATTTTTTTGACAATTAATTAAATGAAAAAAAAGGTAATAAATCCAGATATTTATAACTTCTTGAAATCTCATAAAGCATTTTTATTTATTTATTTCATCAAACAGAAAACAGGTTACAATCATGATTGCACCGATAAAATTTATAATAATAAGTTGTAATTTAGTTAAAATTTTCGTTACGTCAGATTTTTCTCATATTTACCTATATAATTATCACAGTACTAAAACCACTTTTTTAAATTAATTTATAAAACATAAATGATTACGGTATTATTAAAATATTATAATTGTAAATGGTGTATGGTTATAATTAAAAATTAATAAATAAATAAAATAAAAAAATATGTGGAAATATGTTCGTATAGATTCTTACATTAGGATGAAAAATGCAAAGACAGACTTGGAGAGTTCATCCTATGGGATAAACAAAGGGTGTGCTCGCCCATAGTATCGCATATCATCAAGATTGACCTAGCAAGGGTTTCAAGGTGACATCTCGATACAACAAAGAAGTTAAAGTTCATAGTCTAGCCATAAAATAATTGAAGAGAATATTTCTTTTTCCATTAAAGTTAAAAAAGAAAAGTTTTACCTTATGCTGCCAGAAATATGTTAAATCTTGTACTATACATGTGAAAGTTTTATTATTTTGTATATTTATTGCTTAACTCCGCCTTTAAACACATTCCATTAAATTATAACTGGCTATTTTATTATATTTGAAAAAAGAACAAAATATACTTTTTAGGGTTCCGTATAAATTGGTATAACAGGACCCTGTTACTAGGATGTTACTGTTATGTATTACTTTATGTATCTTTTTAATATTAATTTATAAGTATAAGGCTTAAGTATTTATTAACATAGATGTAGGTTTTTTTTATGTTTTCTATTTCAAATGTCTGAACGTGCAACACCTGCTATCCTCTTCTGTATCCTGCTACCCCTAGGTTGTCTGGAAGAAATCGCTTTAGCGATAAGACCGCCTATTTTGTAAACACTTCTGTTATTCACCTCTTTATGTTACTTCTTCTCTTGTTATGTGTTGTACAAATAAAGTATATTGTATTGCAGGACTCCGCTGTCCGTCTGTCTGTCTGTCCGTCTGTCACCAGGCTGTATCTCATGAACCGTGATAGTAAGACAGTTGAAATTTTCACAGATGATATACTCGTATTTCTATGACCTATTTTTTAATGACTTGAAAGCGTTAAAGTTGACGAGATCCAAAATACCAATTTTACCAATAAGGATGTCAAAGAAAAGTCATTTTTATTGCTTTTGGAATAAGGTTGGTATATTGATCCAATGGTTTATTGTATAATGATGAAAAATTACTATTATTATAAATGCAAAACTTTTTATGTATGGATGCTTGTTACACTTTCAAGCAAAAACTACTAAATGGATTTGGATGAAACTTAGCATATAGATAGAGTATGCCCTGGAATCACATATAGGCAACTTTTTATCCCGAGAAAATGCAACATCCCTCGGAATCGCGGGAGAAACCGCAGGGGACAACTAGTTTAAAATAAAGTATTTTGAGTCCAGACAATCGAGTCACGTCCTTGAAAAAAGCAGTGAAAACTTATATTAAACTGAAGGAAGTTTTAAAAACAAACAAAAATGGTTCTTATTGTGTTAAGTAAACAGATAGAATTTCACTTTCAACCCCGTTTTTAGGGATCCTTTTTAATGATAGGCGTTTTAAGTTCTGACAACTCGAGTAATCCATGATCAAAAATAGAATCGAGTATTTAAATTGAATCTTATTTCAACCTGCAGAAGGTTCATCTATCCAAAAAGTTATACTAATTACAAAAAGTAAGATGAAATCCACACAACTTGGTCTTCTTTTAAAGGATTTGATGAAGAACAATTCTAATAAATCAAAAACGTTTTTAAAAGTCTTCAACCTGTCATTACTAAATTATGTTTTGTCTGTGTTTGGCAAGGGCTTCAAAATGTCAAAGTGACAGATGAAAACAAACGACTGATACAATAACAAAAGTAAAAGTCATTATTTTAATTGAAGAAGGAGTAGAACAAGTTATGAATAAGGGGGTATTTATATAGTCATGTAATTATCAACTTCCTTCCTCTCACTATTACGAGTTTAAAAAAAAGTACCTGGATGCCCGCTATTTGCTCGGTATTTTTTTTTTTTTGGTAAATTATGTAAAGTTGATTATCGGCTTAGTGTTGCTTAACAACGCCATCTCCTGGAGTAGCTTTAATGTAGCTGTTCCGTAAAACAGTTAATGTCAGGAAGTCGTTTTTTTTCAGGTTATGTTTAAGTCAATTATCGATAAAGTTGATTATTGAAAACACGGATATACCGGAATTTTCTGAAAATGAATCCTAGCTAGATCGATTTATCGCCCCCGAAAACCCCTGCATACTTAATTTCATGAAAATCGTTGGAGCCGTTTCCGAGATCCTAATTATATCCAAGAATTGCTCGTTTAAAGGTATTAGATATATAAACGGAACATTGTCTGTATATCCGACATGCGCTTGTCTATTCCTGACTGAATTGTGTAAACTACATAAATCTAAAAACTGTCTCGATGGATCCATTAAAAGTCACTGAATTGAATAGTTTTTCATGACAGATAATTTGACGAACTTTACTTCTAACCTAGTACATAATGGATTCGATTATGAAGTTATGCTCGCAGTCTTTTGTCTAAAAATCTTTTTTTTTCATAGTTTTAACGTTTTTAATGTAATTATGTATTCGGAAAATAGGGTTCCTTTGACAAACCATAACCACTATTGAACATATTGGGATGGGACTGCTACAATTCCACTCGAAATTTTTCGTAGATGGTTATAGGCTGTATATGATATCGATAAACGGGGGCGAAACCGCGGGGGACAGCTAGTGTGATTATATATCTATAAACCTTAAAAACCTTTTCAAAAAAAATAATTTTAATACAATCATCAATTTATAAAAAACACATTTGGTAACCAAATTTAATTAAAAAAAATATATATAGAACATTTCAATACATTTACTTAAAAAGTACTAACAAAAACGAAAAAACGAAAAAACTATATTTTGTTTTTATATTTTTGAAGTGAAAACTTCTTTAGCGGCGTTGAGTACTTTTCTTGGGATGGGTTTAAAATGCTATACTCGCGTCAGGACACGTGACCTATCCCCTTATTCAGCTAATACAGTGCAACCTTAATATAACGTACCTCAATATAACGACTTCCTCGATTTAACAAATTCTTCGTAATCCCCTTGAATTGTCCATAAGAGTCAATATAATATATACCTTTACATTGCGAACATTTTTTGGGAACAACCGCTTTATAACGAATTTTCAACAATCAAGAAAAAGTATAAATACCTCTAATTAACGAATTTTGTCAACCCAAAACCTTTATATAAAGTTGTAGTGTCACCAATGTATGACTATTAATCTCATGGTATGTGATTCATGTCGCGACATGTTTCGACACGCTTTTGTTCGTAAACCAATCATTGTTGTTTTTTTTCTAATCAAAATGAACAAAATTGAGATTAAGCTACTACATATGTATAACCACATTGTCGATTCTTTACCTTTAATTCGTGAGTTTTGTTGTGCGAATCTTTGAAATTAACATTAAATTACCTACATAATGTATGTACCCCCGACAAAGATATGTACCTATCACGGTTTTTACTGCATTTAATTTTGATTATTAATGTAAGAAAAAACTAATTTTTTTACCTCTTTATAACGAATTTTGGACCATCCTAACCTCAACATAACAAACCTCAGTTCAACGAATTACTTGATATAACGAATATTTACTTGTTCCCCTCCGATTTGTTATATTGAGGTTGCACTGTATAATCATCGTCGGCGAGCCGCTTTACGGAGGCATCGGAGAGCTTGTCTCTCACGTGTTAGTAGTATTAGCATAGTTAGCGAAAGAGACAGAGCACGGAGGCCGCGACGAAACATCCTCGAGCTAGTGTCATTTTCCTTACAGAATCGAGCCCCTGATCGAAAATTCGTAAGAAAAATTCACAACCTACCGAACAACTGCCGGCACTCCCGGAGTGTAACCCGTTGTTTTTTTTTTTATATATTACCAATTTAAAAAAAAAGAACATACATCAATTAACTTATACACAGCATAAAACATGTTACTTCTCCTTTGACTAAAACCACATCAATACACAAGTTATTCTGTTTAAACCTATAAATCGATTTATAATTGCCCAATGACAAATGTAGATAAACGATATGCTTAGACAAGGTAATTTGAGGGAAAATTGTGGGGAACCTAATGGCAATAGTGACGTGCCACAAATACCGGCATTTCCCCATTGCTTTTTCCAACACGACGTTCATTTACCATCAAAGTATAAATCTGAATGTATGTATCACGTGTTTTTTGTGTAGTAGAGCTCGTAGTGCAGAGTTCCTTCAGGGAAGTACTACCACCTTACCCATTACCGCTGTGAAGCAATAGTGCACTTGTTTTACTGTTTCGGTTAGAATGGTAAGGGGGTAAATTACAGGCACATGATACTTAACAACTACACGTCTCAGGGTCGACAACGCATCAGACCGGCTGGTTGTTTTTAACAACGTAGTTCGCCAGGTATAAGAAGTGAATTTAAAATATAAACAGACATGGTAAGGAATCGTTCACAATTTTAAATCCAAATAAATTTAACTGAAAAGCGTATTTTATGTTCGCTTCACACGAACAGATAGATCAGCGTCATTTAGCTTGAACACTAACTCCTCGAGGGGTTTCCATAACGAAGGTTTTACCCAATCTTTGTACCTAATTAGTCCAGAGGGATCTGTCTGTAATTAATTTCCCGAAATTATAGGAAATTCTATACAATAGGTACCAATATTTTTTGTAAAGGTTTTTTTGTTATTTACTAAAATATTTGGGGTTAATGAACTGCTGATTCGAATCAAAACTACTCTTTCCTCTTTATTCACTGGTCAGGGAATATTGGACAGACAAGCAAGATCCCTTTTTCTCGTCTGAGTGCCATTTGATCCCAAACCAAATTAACATGCCCGTCCGTTTCCTGACTGTTGGTCTCCAAGTCATGTTTATCAGAATAGTAAAGTGGACTAGATATTGGTATAAAATGATTGGTGGTTAGAAAACCCCAATAAAATAGGCTCATAGACTTATCAGTAATTATAGTGATGACCTATGGAACAGAGACGTGGTCATTTACTGCTGGCCGTATTAATAAGCTCAAAGCCACTTAGCGAGCTATGAAACGGGCTATGCTCGGAATTTCTCTACGCGACAGGGTCGTAGAAAAATAAAGGATATAGCTCGTAGAGTCAGCCAGCTGACATGGCTATGGGCAGGCCAAATCCTTCGAAAAACTGATAACCGATGGAGAAGAAAGGTTCTCGAGCGACCACGTACAGGAAAACGCCCAGTGGGACGACCTCCCACCAGGTGGACCAACGACCTGGTCAGAGTCGCTGAAAGCCGCTAGATGCAGGCGGCGCAAGACCGTTCGAGGTGGAAATCCTATGCTTACCAGTGGACATCCCTGGGCTGATATGATGATGATAGACTTATTTCTTTAGAATGTAATAGATAATCCTTTTATTATATCATATGCTATATATATTATATGCCCTAAGCACGAACATCCATCGTAAGCGTGTCGTCATCGTATTGTCATCGTATCGAGTGCGCCAAAAACCAACACATTGGGAAAATGAACATCGCGCAACGTCACAGTATGCGCGGTGTACCATTTTATATACTAACCAGCTTTTTGAAGCACTCGATACGATGACGATACGCTGGCGATAGATGTTCATGCTTAGGCCTCTGAATGCAGACTAGCAATCATACAGACCATCAGTAAGTAGTCATCGTCGCATTTAGAAATTAGCAATACCTGGGGGATCGTCAAAGTCTTTACGACCTATACAAAACATTCTTTGATTGCCTTCGTATAGCAATTATAAAATCTAACTAGCTTCCCCGGTTTCACCCGCGTTCCCGAGGAATGTTACATTTTCCCGGCACAAAAAGCATCCTATGCTACTTCTGATACCTCCAAGAATATGTTTACAAAGTTCCATGATGGCCGGTTGAGTAGTTTGCGCGTGAAAGCGTAACAAACAAACGTATAGTAAGATGTGTTAAATAATTGTAAAAATATATTTCTGCGAACGAAGTCGCGTGCTAAATATAGTATAACTAGTTTTTATTAATGATTGTTAATCAAGAAAATGGAGCAGGAAAATGGAAGGCCGCCATATTAAACTATCAAGCTGGTAATTGATGGTGAAAAATGGATAAAAACTCACCATTGTTACGCTTGAATGGTTTTTAAATAATACTTGGTCTCGGGTATTTAGTTTATTGAACGATGTGAAGGTCAGGGAAGGAAGATCTTCTTCATTTCAGCATGGGTTCGGGCATGATGCTCCTAGAATTTAAATTGTCTCTGGTGAGATAGCCTTACCATCGCCACAGGAAAGCTGTTCTTTCTTCATTTGGCTCATTAGTGGGCATGAAGATTACTGTTTGTCTTGTGTTGTGTAATATTTATATACTCGTCTGTATGTATTTAGAAAAAAAAATGTGTATCCGTTATCTGCTTTCTATATTACAAGCTCTGCTTAGTTTGGGATCAGATGGCCGTGTAAAGAATGTTGCGGGGATCAGCTCCTCAATTGTTATGGCACTCCCTCCCATAGCCAAATACCATGACTTCGGTAAGAGCGTGATTAGCATTGCCTCAGAAATTCCAACACCTTGAAATTGATTTCAGGATCCTTCTTTGGCGATAAACATTGGAGTAACTTCTAACTTGAAACTGATAACCTTGCAAGATGATGATCAGTCCATAATCAAATGCATTGGGTGGGGGGAAGTCCGGAATAAAAAATAATCACGTGAGAACTAAGAAAATCCAATCTCATACTTATAAATTAATTCTACGAACGCTTTATAATCCTTTTGTCTGGCTTGATTGAGCATTGTTTTTTTATAAACTTACCGGATGTGAGAATTTCTTTACAATTTCCTTTAGTAAACTATTTTATAACTTTAGTTATTCTAATTATACAAGGCCTCTGGGAATATTTATTTAACAGCAACTGGAATTGGAGGACAGTCATATGAGGTTGGAATTTCCTTTAGATGCCTCAGGATATAGATCAACCGGAAAACAGTTTTGTAATAGACATAAACCTACACGGTCGCAAACTCATTTTAAGGAGATGTGTCATGACTCCAAACGTCACGTGTTGAAAAGAGAATTCGTAACTCCATAAAAAGTCTGGAAACGATCGCATTATCGCGATAAGACCGTCCATTGTGTACGGAAGATTGTTTTTTTCGTTTGTTTTTATCTTTTAGAGTACACTAAATAGTTATGAGTACAGGTTTAGTGTACCTACACATTGATTAGGAGTAGTATATCTTGCTAGGCCAGTATTTACTACTTATGTCCTTTTCTGTCTTTCCTTTTAATTTTTGTTATTTTATAGTCAGTTAGATTGTTGTCTTATTCTTTATTGTTGTTAACTGTGTGAGTCTTTAATAAATAGTTTTTCTTTCTTTTATTTTCTTTATATATACCAATCCGGTACTTACTAATAGATTTTGATGTAGTTTCTGTCATCATTTAAAGAATTTCTTCCGCAAGATTTTTGGTTCATTTTGAGGTCTTATTCTACTCGGATGGGTATTTCAGATTGCTATTTCATAAAACTTTGTAGCTTCAGTTACTTTAAATTTGACCTTCATAAGTGCCTTCCGAGGGCCTAAGCTGAATAAATGGTTTTGAATTTTGAATTTTGAAAACATAAATGAAACATCTCAAAGATATTAAATTGAGAGATGGAACAGCGTAACGGTGTGTTGAAAATCAACCTTCTTTACTGCCCTATCTGACAGATCTGGATATTTTGGTCACAGTCACAGCACAGCACTAACCTATCTTCGCGCCGCATACTTGAGCTGGTGCCAGACATGCCACACACATGAACCCGTCCGAACTTTACTATTTCATCGGCTGTTGCGAAAACCTGAATGAATGGGGTGCATACATATTTTAGATTCACTTTCTTTATAGCTTTGAATCTTTATTTTTATCGCAGTCATCAATATGAGTCAGCGATGATCCGCTAGTTTTTACAAGCATTTTTTAACGTGATCTATGAGTTAGTATGTTTTAGTTCAATCTTGCAACTGAATTTAAAAGTAATTCCCCTTGAGAGGAAATTTGGTCGAATTTTTGTTAGCTGACATGCACGATCAGTTAAATGACGTCATTCTAAATCTAACATGTCGGACGTGACAAGATGGACATTTTATGGATATAAAATCAAAGGGGTTTGCCGAGCTGAAGACAAGACTTCAGTTTTATTTGTTTATGCATGGCTTAAAAAAGGTTGTTTAAAAAAAAAAGCTTTTTTTTATATTATCAAACACTTTGATCGGGTTTTGTCTTAGTTGTCTACCTTAAGCAGACAACACGTTGGCAGCGATGTGCATGTTGCAATGAGGCTCAATTTCAAATAACCTACTATTTTTGATGTGCTTATTAATATTTATACAGAGTAGTAGAGCTCTTAGAACCTTACTCATTTCCGCCGTGAAGCAGTAGTGCACTTGTATTACTGTGTTTAGGTTAGAAAGGTAAGGGAGCCGGTAAAATTAAAGGCACATGAGACTTAACAACTTCATATCTCAGGGTCGACAACGCATTAGTGATGCCCGTGGTGTTGCAAATGTCCATAGGCGGCGGTGACCAATTACCATCAGGTGGACCGTATGCTTGTTGGTAGGCCCAAGTCGTAGAAAAAAAAAAAGATTGGTATAAGGGTAGCATCATCAGTATGACGTATCACATTTCTTCTGTTATCAAAATGCCTGGAATTCCATGGTTCTGACCTTCGTAAGACGTATCGAGTACAATCCGGACGTTTGTGACTCACGTGACTCGAAATATTCCCGTGTGGAATTTAACAAATCGATTATAAATCAATCGATTTTGTGAGTGATTTTCGATTATTGTTTGCTTGCGACATTCTACACTGTAATGGTCGGTATTTCGACTTGGAATCTTGAAAATGATGTTAGTAATCGTTTCATCGATACAGAAAGATCGATTGATGTTTGTTTAATCGATATTTAAAATTTTATTGATTGTTACATATTTTTGTCTACTTACTCGGACCAAGTTGTAAGTAGAATTTTTTTTTTTTATTAGGGAAATCAAACATTTACACAAGGTAATTACTTTGTAGGTCTTATATCTAAGTACAATATAGGTACAAGTACAACTCACTACGTTGACCACATATTTAATGGCGAAATCTTAGTTTTATTCAAGAGAAACGCAAATGAAACTGTTGCCAAATCATGTCAAAAGAGATTTATAAAAAATAATGAAAAAAATAACGTTAAATAAAAAAATAAAAAAAATATAAAAAAAAAATTAAGAGAAACACTTAGGTATGTTTAAATTTACAGTATGATAATGAGAATATGTCTAATTATAAGAAGATGTTGTTATATCTTTTTGTAATACGGGATAGAGGCGCGCGAACGCCGTATAAATTGTATTAAATATAATGTATTACTTTTAGGTTTAATTGAATTGTGGTCTCTAATAGGGATGTGTACTGACATGTCAAATCAGCAATTCTTTATGAAATGTCAAAACGATCGAATGTATGGAGTTTTGTATGAAATAGCAGGTTATGACGTCATAATTGTACAGCATCAAATAACATACTCTTTATGATTAGATCGGTACTGAAAAATCACATTAATGATTTTGATCATAATTAATGTTTTCGTATATTTTTGGATGTTTAATACACTGGTTAGTGTTTGATCATTTATCTTTAATACAGGACACATACCAATTGAGCTGAAATTTTAAACCCACATTTTTAGGTTATGGTGACTACGTATGATTACCTAAGTGACGTCATTCTCAATCCAATATGGCGGACGTGGCAAGATGTCGATTTACTATCCCATAAACCACCTCCATGTCATGGGTATCTAATAAAAGGGTTTGCCAATCAGGGCTTCGATTCTTTAAAGAAAACGAGACTAGCTCGAGGATGGTTCGTCTATGCTTTATCTCTTTCGGTAACTACGCACTCACGTGAGAAGTAAGCTCTCCGAAGCCACATAGCGCTAGCTCATCGACGAAGTTTGTATTAGCTGAATAGGGGGTTGGTCCATGTAAGGCTGTAAGAGCTATCAGAAGAACTATGTTTCATTCTATTAAGAGTAACAGTAAACTGTACTGTAAATAAAACCATGAACTGGTACTCGATTCTGTAAGGAAAATGACACTAACTCGGGGATGTTTCGTCGCGGTCTCCATGCTCTGTCTCTATCGCTAACTACGCTAATACTACTAATCACGTGAGAGGTAAGCTCTTCGAGG
The DNA here is from genome assembly GCA_907165245.1 of Habrosyne pyritoides. Classification (NCBI taxonomy): domain Eukaryota; kingdom Metazoa; phylum Arthropoda; class Insecta; order Lepidoptera; family Drepanidae; genus Habrosyne; species Habrosyne pyritoides. The sequence goes on from OU015606.1 coordinate 3,271,969, forward strand.
CCTCCGTGAAGCGGCTCGCCGACGTAGTTTGTATTAGCTGAATAAGGGAGCTGTACGGAGACAATATCTGACACCCTTCACATAATTCAACAGCACTACTACTTACAGCGACAGTGGTTTTAATACTTGAGCCGTCTACAAATGAAAAAATTTAAATGAATTCATGAAATCATTCTGTTGTCATATATTTATGATAGTACAGTCAAGGTGAACATGTTAGGTTAAAGTAGAGCATAATAGTAATAAAAAAATTGTTTCTAAAATGCTTAGGTACCTGTCTATCTGTTTGTTCCGGCTAATCTCCAAAAAATGGACCGATTTTAACGGGTATTTCACTGGCAGTTGATCATAAGTCATCTTTGTTTATAAGGAGTAACTTAAGCCACTTAGATTATCTACAATAAACTTTATCCCAGTAAGTATATTTGTTAATCTTTCACGCAAAAACTACTAAACGGATATGGATGAAACTTGGCACATAGATAGAGCATATCCTGGAATAACATATATGCTACTTTTTATTTCTGGAAAATATAAAATCCTTCGGGAAAGCAGATGAAACCGCGGGGGATAGCTAGCAGGGACAGTAGTAGAATTTATATATGACTTTAATATTTTAGATTTAGATTTAGTCATTAAATTCAAAAGAAATAAAAGGACATAACCAAATATTTTCAAGTTTAGCTCTGTCACAAAAAATGGTACGAATTTCTACATCTACATTCCTCGTGTCATTATAGTTAGTATTTTACGAAAAAGCGTGAATTCAACATAAGTCTGTAGTTTTGTCTCTATATGTTGTTCGCTGAGAATTAGTCTACAAGATTGCTGGAGAGACCGCAATTACTTAGTGCAGTGCGCATGACCTGATCACTATTCTAGATTTAAATGAACTAAAACGTTTATAAATAGAATGCAATCTATTTTCAGACCGTATTTCTTGTGTCAAAATTGTCTATCCTTTTACTGAAATAACTATTGAAAGAAGAACAATAGTTACCTGCAAGCGACTAATCCGTCGTATGCCTTGATGAAAGTCATTGCTAAGAGTTCAATGAGGACTTTGAGCTTTCATAGACCAGTTTAAAGTTCAAAATCTGTTGTCTAGAAGGCTAATGTTCCGGTAATTGCACTTCAGATTCAATCGGCTTCAAGGCTTTGCGTAAGTCGCACGCAATACCTGGGACATTGCCAATGCGTTGCTACTTTAATACTGAAGTTAATAAATCTTATTAGAGGCATTGTAGACGTTTTTTCAAACTATTTAAAGATAAAAAAGAATTTGTACATACATTTAAAAAGGTAGCAAAGAATTCTTAATATCAGAATAGCTTTTAAAATATAGATAACTGATTTTTTATAGGTTATTAACCTTTGGCAATGAACTGTAAGCCTGACAATCTATTGAATTTTGTATTTATCGTTTTATATGTTATATTTTGTAAAGCATGTAGCAGTAGTAGGGCTCTCAGTTAGTCGGGGGAAGTACTAGTAACTATCATATCCATTTCAGTAGTATAGTGCACTTGTATTACTTGGTTCGGTTAAAAGTAAGGGGGCCAGTGAAATTACAGGCACATGAGACTTAACAACTTCACGCCTCAGATCGACAACGCATTGGAGATACCCCTGGTGTTGCAAACACCCAGCGGCGGCGGTGACCACTTACCATGAAAACGTCTGACCGTTTGTCGGCCTAATAAATTTATTTTTATTAAATTATATTAATAAATGTAAATATCTCGTTAAATACTGACTGCTTATTGCCTTAAGCTATTAGGTTTAGGTAAATATAATTCCTAAGACAGTTCATAAGTGAATGTAAAAATATCTCCTGAAAAAAGAATTGAACGCATTTTTTTACGGACTTGAATGCTAAAATACAGAATTGAATGACTTCTTCTGGTCGCAAATTTATGGAACAATACTATTATTTACAAGTTCCGGATATGACGTCCCGTCGTGTGCAAAATGACGTTGGTATTAGACGAGAATAGCTAATAACTCACGGAATGGGTCGTTGTCTCGTCTCTTGTGGCCAGTAAACTGTTCCAAAACGGTGTAGTGATTTCATTAAGTCTTCAAAATAATTGACTTTAAAAGACACACGATAGAAGTGACACTTTTGTATTACAGGGAATCATTTTAATTATTCATCAATCACTTTTTAATTGCATAGATTGTGTTTATCGATAATTTATTTTTCGTCACACAAAAATTTTCACTCCAAAAATTCTGAAAATGTATCTTCAGAGAATACTAAAATAGATGTGCATTGAAAAATATTAAATACCGTCTCATGTTTTAACTTGAAGGGTCTCATGTATTCGGAAATAGTGTATGTTTCATTAATAACTAATAAAAAGAAAATCTGAAGAACAAAAAATACAAGCCACCGTCCCATGGTTTACCCGCGTAACTGAAGGGTCTAATTGTACCCTGGGGTCATAACATAGCCTGTTACTTGGGAATAGTGGATATTTCTTTTAACGAATGAGTTATGGAAATCGAAAGAGTGGTTTCGAAGATTACCTACGCAACATTCAAACTATACTTCTTTATAATATAGTAGTCGAGATATTAAAGGCCCTCAAGAATTTCATAGAAAAATCATCTTTATTGCTTTGAAATAAGGATTGTCTATCAACCCAATGGTTAACCAATTGCTTTGAAAAAAATAAAACACTCCACCTATTCTATGTTACGGTAAAGATAAAATGTGTTTTGGAAATATGTGTCTACTACTTAAGCCTTTGCATTTCAATATTATGGGTTAGTTTTATAGTACATGAGTAATTTTAGTTTAGTTGTCAAGATTTGATTAATAGACCCTTTTTCAGGGGTTCGATTCTGTAAGGAAAATTACACTAACTCGATGTTTCGTCGCGGTCTCGTGCTCTGTCTCTTTCGCTACCTACGCTAATATTACTAATCACGTGAGAGATGAATTCTCCCTCTGTTCTTCGCGGGTGAAACCGCAGAGTAGAAGTGTCTTTTATGTTCCAAGGTACAAGCTGCTTAGTTTGGGATCAGACAAGAGTATCTAAAAATATTAAATTTTAGAATGCTCAAAGATGTTTAAATATTGTAGGTATCCGAAATAGTTTGTGTTTCATAAATCACACAATTTTATTATTAATTTATTGGACTTTGAGTATACACGCGCTTTTGAAACTCACGTGAATAAATAATAAATCATACATTTATTTGTACTGAGTAAAGTATTCAAATTGTTATTATACTGTAATGCATCTCTCATCATCAATGGTTTAACCATTCAAAAGAATCATTCTTCAATTTACCTAAAAATATTCATAAAATATTGGAGTAAGGGAAACTATCACAATGTGAGATCTATTGACAAAGAGTTTGGTCTAAATGATAAATGCATGAATTTAAACCGATTAAATCAAATAAAAAATAATTGTTCGTACATTTGGTAGGTACAGCCAAAGTTGCTTTGACGGCTACTGACGGCTTACTTCTTTGTTCCAAAAGCTAGATAGTTAAATAGTAACTTGAATAAACTTTACTATAATGATTGACATTTGAATGTCTGTCAATCATTTAGCTCATATTGCAGCAGACACAACTGAAAAATAAAATTTTAAAAATCTGTCAATCATAACAATCATGTTCCGCTAAAAAAAATCCTTTTAAAAAAAAGCTACTAAGATTTTTTTGGTGATAAACAGTAAAAAAATATTTTTATACCATTTGATATTTTAAAGTAAAAATTAACAAACCAACACACAATTTTCCTCTATGAAAACCTGTCAATTGCAGTAGGTACACTTTTTTATGACAGTTATAGCAAAATGGCGGCAAACTTTTTGTTTTTTTTTTAGCGATAAACCTCCTTGGCTACCAAAAGTCATGTATAAAGTCTCGAGTAAGTACTAAAATCTATTCGCTGTCCGCAACTTGACCTGGTCCTTCTGTCGCATTCAATAAACAATTGTATACCTCCCTCAATTTACAGGAGTGAGGGTTTGACCTGAATTCAGGGCATCCAAGAAACATATACACGTCTAATAGAGTTGAATATACCTTTAGTTTCCACGCGCCGTCATTTATATTGTGACGTATAGCACACTCCCTTGCAGTTACTCGGTCATTCCCTTTGGCAATCAGCGACTGGACAAGTTGTTAAGAAAGTCTGGGTCCACCCGCTGGACTGTTTAGCTATTTCAGACGACTTAATATTGAAGGAAATGTGCTGGAAGAGTTTTCTAATTTCAAACTGTTTGGGACAACAACTTGTTATATTTTCTGTTTATAGGTACAGTTGGTAAGAGTGCATTTAAAATAACTTCGTCTGTTTTCAAATTATTGAGCGTTTGCAACCGCAGTAATCAGAATCTTACTACTAATATAAATCCGTGTTTTGGATGGACGTTTGTTACTCTAACACGCTAGAACGGCAGAACGGAACTGAATGAAATTTAGAACAGATATAGAAAATATAACATCGGAAACGCAGGTGAAACTGCGGGGGACAGCTAGTATTTATTAATTATAAAAATAATATAGAATAGAGCATTAGTGCAAAGAAGCAAGGAGTTTGGATAGAAGAGGATGCATAGACTAAATAAAGCGTTCTCTCCCAAGTAGGTACCTACAAGGTAATATTTTATTAGCGCTCGCCAAATTGACCGCGTAAAGGTGTACAAGCAATCAGTAGCTTACACCTTCTAGTCCATAACTGTTCACTTCTGGATGTACACCTTTCTCAAATAGCTCCTACATATTCCAGCCCTTCAGATGCACTTTCTTTAGAATTATAGATTTCTAGATATCTTAGGTTAGATACTCAGGTACCTAAACTTGCGGCACGCTATGATGGCCGTTTTGACGTTTAAGAATGACAAAGAATAATAACGTTTATTTCTTCAAACATAAATTGCATCTATTGATCCAACAGCTAATTGTGTGATGATGGAAATCAACCTTATTCTAAAGCAATACAGTTTCTTTTCCTATGACAATCTGAAACGTCAAAACGGCCATCATAGCGTGCGGGTAGCATAGTTTTACATCATATTTAATTCTACTATAATTTTATAAATGCTAAAGTTTGTAAGGATGAAATGTTTGTTATTCATTCACGGATTTTTTTTTAACACATCGGTCTTCTAACAAGCAGACGGCCCACCTGATGGTAAGTGGTCACCGCAGCCATAGATTTGCAACACTAGAGGCATGGCCAATGCATTATCGACCCTGAGACGTGAAGTTGGTAAGGCTCATGATTTTTTTTTTAATAATACAAACTAGTGATTGACTGCGATCCCACCTGATGGTAAGCAGTGATGCAATCTTTGATGTTGAGGCGCACTAGTTTATTAAGAGCCAATTCACTCTAGCCTTGAAGACACCCAAATTATAATTGCAAGGGAAGACCGTAGTAGGCGAGTAATTCCAGTTCCTCAATGTACGCGGTATAAACGACGAGGCGAAACGCTTAAATTAAACCTGTAACTATCAAACGGATATTGTTGAGGCTCATAGTAAGAACATACCCTGGAATGACATACCTATAGGATCTTTTTGTCCCGTTGGGAACGCCGATCAAACTACGGGGACAGTTAGTAATATAAAAAATGCGATAGTTTGTGAAGATGGAAGTATATTTGTTACTATTTCACGCAAAAACTACCAATCAGATTTTTTTTTTGTACTACCTGGGCCGACAAACAAGCGGACGGTCCACCTGATGGTAAGTGGTCACCGCCGCCTATGGACAATTGCAACACTAGGGGCATCGCCAATGCGTTGTCGACCCTGAGACGTGAAGTTGTTAAGTCTCACTTGCCTGTAATTTCACCGGCCCCCTTACCTTTCTAACCGAAACACAGTAATACAATTGCACTACTGCTTCACGGCGAAAATGGGTAAGGTGGTAGTACTTCCCCAGACGAACTCTGGACTAAGAGCTCTACTACTCTAATAGATTTAGTTGAAACTTACCATATAGATAGAGCATGCTGAAACTACGGGGGAAAGCTAGTAAAATATTAAATACGAATTTTGTGGCGATGAATATTTTTATATATAATTTTTGTTTGGTAAAAAAAAAAAAACCCCCTGGAATGACATATAAAATATTTTATCTCGGGAAGGTCTGAAATCCTTCGGGGACTCGGTTGAAACTGCGAGGGATAGCTTGTAAATAAATAATGTAAAATCAAGGCGTCGATTAAACGTGGCCGGAATCATCACTTTCCTTACTGCAATAAATTATGATCTTTTATTAATTGTAGAAATTAAAAAAATGTTTAAAACTATCAGTTTTAGTACCAAAGGTTAATGTGTGCATCACTCAAGGATAAAATCGGGGTTTAGTTTGATTATTAACATTGTTTAACAAGGTCACGCGCACTTTCGGTTATTGGAAAGGCATGCATTTCCTTATCGAAATTAAATGGACACGGAACTATTATTTAATTGAAACAATATCTACAATTCTACTTATTCGAATAAAGTGGGTTTTGTAGTTACAATAGTTGTTTTAATAGTTAGTCTTTCTGCTTTGTGTCTGGGTGAAAACATCTACATAGTACAAAACAAAGTCGCTTCGCGCCGTCTGCACGCTTAGATCTTCTAAACTCTTAGTTCCAAGAAGGTCCAGATGGACCCCCATGGGTCCACGGTAGACTCGATAGAGGTCTACCGTTAATTCCATAGTTAGATCTAATCTTCACATTTTTTGTCGAGTTTTGGGAATATGGTAGAAAAGTAGCTGCAGGGGGTCCACCGGAACCAGCAAGATATTGAAAGTGGTCTATGAGAAAAAATGTCTTACCTCTGGTTTAAACTATGCAACTTTGATGCGGTTTTCATCAACAGACAGAATGATTCAGGAGAAAAGTTTATATGTATAATACATGTGACATTCCCCGGGAATTCGGGTGAAACCGCGGGGGATAGTATCTATATAAGTATTAGAAAAATAGTTGTACCTATATGTAGTATATCAGTTATCTGGTTTCCAAAGTACAAGCTCTGCTAGTTTGGGATCAGATGGCCGTGTGTAAAGAATGTCGCAGGATAATAAATTAATAAAAGAAAAAGAAAATATAAGATTTATAATTAAAAAAAAATTATGAATGACACTTACATAGGTGGAATCTTTCATCAATCGATGTATGAGTAGTTAATACCTACAGCTTGGGGTTTTTCAAGAAAGGTGTGAAGAAAAGCTATGGTGACCGTTTACCATCAGGCGGGCCGTCAGTTTGTCACCTTATTGTCATAAAAATTGTATCTAACCACTACAATACCCAAACCTAAAATGTGTAACTCTCTCGATTTCAATGTAGGCCTGGCTCGGCGCGCGAGCAGTCAGGGACAATAGTAGTAGCGCCGTCAGTGTAATACAAAATAGACTGCAACGTCCATTTCGAGAAAATTACATAATCGCCCTGCCAACCTGTCAACTACCTATAAAAACACTCTTGAATGCAGCTCTTTTTTCATCATCAGCCTATCTCCGTCAACTGCTGGAAAATGTGTATATAAACCAATTAAAATAATAAAGTTAAACAAATTGGTAAGCATAGTAAAAGCTGTTCGAAGTTGAAATAGACAAATATGTAGGTGTGCTTGTAGTTTGTGTGCCAAACATTTGCGCATCTATTGCTGTAATAAATTACAACATTGTGGAATGATATATATATTCCATGCACTACACACGTGGCGGTTTTGATCTACGGCTGATGTGCATGGTTGCGCCATATTCTGTGAAGGTGAAAAGCCATTTTCTCTAAATACTTTTGCTTTAAATGGCGTGTCTTAAATGTAGTATGAATAAACTTTTTCTTAAAACCGTAAACACACAACAAAAAAAGTTTGCGTTCATTTGAAACTCCTAAACAATTGAATTTGATTTTGAAGCGTTTGTTCTTTATTTAAAAATACAAATAAAATTAATTTATTGTGTAGCTTCTATTTAAAATAAGATAAAACACATTTTTTTTTCGCAACCATAAAGTATAGAATATTTCCCAAACAAACTTTTGTTGTGTGATTTATTTTTTGTAAACGGAATTACAGAGACATGAATGGGGGAGATTTTGGTTTGTATTTTCTACTAGTGACCCTAATATGAATGTTAAAAATATAAATGTACTATAGACATAAACTTTCCGGAAGAAATTTTCTTAAAAAAAGTAAATTCCACATCAAATTCTTTTGCGAGATTAAAGGATATGTGGACAAACAGACAGACCAAATAGTCATGGGCGTACCCAGGTTCTGGGCCAAGGGGGGGCAAACCAGATTTTTTATAAGCTAGGTACTTATAAAGAATAAAGAAATAAATTGATATAGGTTTTTTTTTAATATTATTTCTTTAATAAGGTATACAATGGCTATAGCAGAATAAGATTGTGTTATTGACTCTGTATCCACCTCACTAGACTGCTGCTTACTGCAACTGGCATCATCATCCTCTTTACTTGTTCGTTTCTAAAGTTCGTTGTCTTAATTTTTATCAACAAAAGTAGATAGTTAGTAGGGACGTCGACATTATCCAGGGGGGGGCAGCTGCCCCCCCTTGCCGCCCCATGGGTACGCCCATGCAAATAGTCGCTTTATTTTATACTATTTAATGATAAGAGATAGAGAAGAGATGACTACTGCTACTACTAGCTGTTTCACCCCCACAGTTTCACCCGCGTTCCCGAAGGGATGTTCCATTTTCCCGGGATAAAATCACTACATAGTATAAAACAAAGTCGCTTTCTCTGTCCCTATATCCCTATGTATGCTTAAATCTTTAAAACTACGCAACGGATTTTGATGCAGTTTTTTTTAATAGACAGAGTGATTGAAGAGAAAGGTTTTTATGCATAATACATGTGACATCCCATGGGAAGGCGGGTAAAACCACGGGTGACAGCTAGTTATCCTGTACTCGTATGTTAAATTGGAGCACGCTCTATCTATATGCATATATACATATATACATATATACTATTAGTCGGGATCTTATGTTGTAATCAAGTTATACATATATTTTAATTTTTTTACCCTAGTTTAAGTTTTTAGTAAGTAATCAGTGTTAGTTTATACCTACAATGATAAGCAAGCTGTGTCTACGTCAAGAAGAGTACATTTAAGAACTTTTTTTTATTTTTTATTAGCATGCTTTATAAATAAGATTTTATGTACTCAGTTTTGTAGACCAAATAAAAAAAAAAAGTTTCATCCAAATCCGTTCGGTAGTTTTTCCGTGAAAGAGTAACAGGGTTGCAGGGTCGGCAACGCGCGAGTGATACCCACGGTGTTGCAAGCGTCCATAGGCTGCGGTGACTGCTTACCATCAGACGGGCCGTCAGCTTGTTTGCTACCTTAGTAGTTAAAAAAAAAAAAACTAACAAACATCCATACCTCCATCCTAACAAACTATCGACTTTATAATATAAGTAGGACTAGCTGTATAAATACATATATAAATTTCCTGGGACATTTTTTTACACACGGCCATCTGATCCCAAACTAAGCAGAGCTTGTACTATGGTAACCAGATAATTTGTGACTGGAGCTGTGCCTTGCAGTTTCACCCCCATCCCCGAGGGATGTCACATTTCCCCGGGATAAAAAGTATCCCATATGTTAAACCGGGACATGCTCTATCTATGTACCAAGTTTCAAATCCGTTCGGTAGTTTTTGCGTGAAAGAGTAACAGACATTCATACCCACAAACTTTCGCCTTTTACATAAGTAGGTTAGTTACCGACTAAGTTCAAGGTGACACAATGAAATTCTGAAATAAATCAGATACAACTAAAAATAAAATACTGCGTGTTTTAATTCTAACACTGCCACTGATCTCGAAGGTTGATTTTGTAAAGAGCCGACAATAAACCGAATAATATTTGGAGAATTAGTTGTTTAAACATTATGACACAATGTTTATAAGTAAATGTCTGCGGAGGATCTAGCCAAGCTCGGCCAGAGCTGCCACCTGTGTTGTTACAACACCACGATCGTAAAACAACACCGGCTTTATATAATGTTTTTTCTGACTTCTATTATTAACCGACTCTTTTGTGTTCATTAAAAGTTTACGTTTTACTGGATTTTAAATAAGAAGCTATATTTACAGACTTAGTTGAGGGTTTGATTTAGAACGGTGTCGAATGTATTATATTTTATTAATACTAATATTAGAGTGGTAAAGTTTGAAAGTTTGGATGTAGGAGAAAATCTTCGTTACTACGTCCGATTGGAAAAATTCCTTCACTGATCGAAAGCTACATTATTCCTGAGTGACATAGGCTATGTAATACTATGTAATAATCCCGATATAAGTAGTTTTTTTTTTAATTGTCTGTTTTTTTTTTATTGAATTTAATTGTAAACAAGGTGTAATACTAAACTACTTAAAATTAAAAGTCAAAAGGGACTTCTTATAGTTTATTAATAATTATGGATCAGCAACAATACATTTACTTAGGGCTTAACTCAAAATTTTGCGAAATGGAGTTACGATCATAGAGAGACTAACCAAAGTACGCTGTATCCGATGAATAGTAAAACATAGTCAATTTAATGATAGAATAAGCATACCGATACTTCAGCCTCTTTAACACCGAGACCCAACCTCCCCGCTCAGTGCAAAAGTGACCCAATCAGAGATGTGCCAAAAGTGATTTTTTGAGTTAAGCCCCTATCGTTCTGAGGGTGCGAATTATAACTACAGACAATTCGGGAATTAGGGTCAACTGTCATTTTCATCATCACTTTCACTCTTCCTTACTTATATTATCTTACTAGCTGTTCCCTGCGGTTTTACCCGCATTTTTGTAAATATATAAACCTTCGTCTTGAATCATTCCGTCTATTGATGAAAACCGCATCAAAATCCGTTCCGTAGTTTTTTAAGATCTCAGCTTACATAGGGACAAACAGACGGGGAAGTGACTTTGTTTTATACTATGTAGTGATACTGCCATTGGCTTTCTTCTTGCAGTAAATCAATCACTTTTTTAGTCGCGATTCTTTAATCTTTCTTCGCAACGTCCACCACGATAAACAGGGGGGCGATTCCACTATCATATTATCCACCGAACCATTACCATATCACAACCAAACGTCAAATTTGACGTTTAATCGTATTGTACTAAACACACCAACGATCGAACTGCGGTAGTGTTTGTAATGTTCATATTCGTTCGAAAGATTACGTCAAAAATTATGGAATCCAATCTTGTTTCGGTTTTAGTGCGTAGGAATACCATATTTAATTTTATGATATTTCAAACTTCAATTTGACATTAAAGTAACCATACCATTGCCGAAACAAACGTGCTACTCGAATGTTGCATTTAGTGGAATTGGGTCCCTGCTCCTTTTCAACAATTCATTCACAACAACTTTCAAGCATCCTTTAAGTGAAGGAGTAGGTAAAAACTTAGCACTTAGAATTCTCATCTAGACAGGCCAGTTGGCTTGGTGGTTAGCGACTCTGACTGCCAAGCCAAAGATCGCGGGTTCGATTCCCACCCAGGATAAACATTTGTGTGCATGAACATGTCCTTTTGCTCTGTGTCTGGGTGTAAATATCCATATATGTACGTATTTAGAAACAATAAAATAAAAAAGGATAATATGTAGTATATCAGTTATCTGGTTTCCATAGTACAAGCCCTGCTTAGTTAGGGACCAGATGGCCGTGTGTAAAGAATGTCCTAGGATATTTATTTATTTAGTCCCAGGATATCTAGGCTTATTTTGTGTCTAGTAGGCCGATGATCATCACCGCCTAAGAACATATGCATCACCAGGGTCCCATCTGTTATTACCGCCCCCTTCCTTACCTTTCTAACTGAAACACCGTAATTCAAACAGCTAACAACCCTAGTAAGCTGTCATGTTAGGAAACCAGATTATTTAACAAAAAGGCATACGTACCTATTTTACCTAATAATTGTCTACTTTAATAGTTTTTCTATTTTTCATAAAAATTGAGTTTTTTAAAGAATACAGCGTTACTACGGTTTTTAAATATTGTGAATGGACTGGTTATAAGGCCCCATTTAACCTCCTTTCGGCTTTACGGGTAGTTTTGTAACAGCCTGTATTTACAGCTTTTGTCTATAGTTAATAATGAGCAATCATAGACAAACTTTTTACGAGTCATATAATATCTCTGCATGCAGTGGAAATTTTGGCACAGGTCTCCGCACTTCAATGGTTTATGATCATTCTGATTTAATATGAGTTGAATACTCGGACGAGTAGTTTACACGTGTAGTCGTTAAAAGTTTACCAAAGGAATGCTTTGTAATAGTGATTTAAAAGCTAAGATACGGTTTGCCTTAATTATGCCTCTACTAAGATGAAAGAACTCTGTTTACATCATTTGGTAAATTAAGTGTTCTATTTAAAGGTTTCATAGGGTTTTTAAGAGTGTTTTCCGGTTCCACGAAATTAACCATTTCATTTTACTTCACTGTTGTACCTACCTGTATTGTTTGAACGTTATTGCATAAAACATCATCAATATTTTGCAGCAAAACTGAATAATTATGAAAATAAATGGAACGCAAAGCCGCTTTGTGAGTTTCCGCTAAGAAACTCTGGAAATATTCAAGGTGATCTACTGTGCCCCTAAAATCGCATTGCCACCAGCCTGACCATGCAAATAATCGTCTTAATCGAGTCCAGGCTAAGCAATATTAAAGGCCAAAGTGCTGTATGAATACATCTCAAGATCCACATGGTACCCTTCTGGGACCTAGTTCACGATCCGATTTAATAAATCGACATCATTAGGCGGCTCAGATCTACAATTTTTCAGCTTTTCAGGCTCTCCTTCACCGATTGATATAAATTAAAAAAATATAAAATCAAATGTCCATAAGCGGAGGTGACCATCAAGTGGACCACCTGTCTCTCATTGTCGGCCTTTTGGCTTTAAAGTAACCTAACTGGAATGCGTTACAAACTCAAATAAATAAATTGATAGTACAACGTCCGCTGGATGCTAGGCACTTTTTGAAACAAAGTTTCCACATAAAATTGTAGCTCGGGGCAGATACCCCAGTTTGCCCACTTAGACCCAGGGTGCTACCATATTGGCATTTCTAGCTTGGACCTCGAAAAGAGACGATTCATTAAAGCTGCACGCGCTTGCCTACAATCGTCTAATCCTCCTTACTTTCGTACTTGAAATTAATTGGTATGTGTCCTCTACTGGTTTTTTTAAGAATTAATAGTTCAAAAACTGATTTTGATCTCTGGCAGAGATTTGTAGGAAAATAATCTTAGGTACAAAATTTTTTACTTTCCTTTGAAAAGTGACTGAAAATAATGTAAAATAATCAATACTAATATTATGATCAGATAGAGCGGTTCTGTATATTTTTATGTGTGCATTAAAATCTGTCCAATATAAGAAGTCCCTTTTTACGTATAATTATGTTATAGAGAAATGTACCCTCTTGCTTTAAGATAAGGTGCATTTAAATCATCATTAATTTTAACGTGGGGTCTATAGATGAGCCTTATTTCTATGCAAACGAAGTTGATTTTTCAATGTCGTTCTCAAATGTCAAAAGGGACTCCTTTTAGTAGATAGACTAAAATTTAAAAAAATATTTCGCTGTTTGAAAGGTACATTAATCCAGGATATAGGCGATACATTAAATCCCTTGGGAACGTGGATCAAACCGGGACGGAAGCTTGTATAATATCTATACTATACCTACTTCTTAACTGAAACGGACTTTTTCACTTGTCTATTGTTTTTGCTGATCTGTCACAGGTATCCACAGATAAAAAAAATGCCAAATGTTATGTGGCACAATCAGCTTAAACCATTGTTAACCATGTATGTTAAAAAATACTGAGACATGATTATGCTGGACACTAGTTTCAATGTAAAAAACATGAAAGAATCAAAGAGATGAAAAAAAACCAGAGGCAACAGATCTATGAAAAAAATTGCCGCCATTTCACTCAAACTGACATTAGAATTGACAAGTGACAAGTATCGATAAACTATCACAAATAGTGATAGTTACTAGGGATACAACTAGCATAGGATATGTCATCTCTACATTTTTTCTCAGAGGCAAGAACAGCATAATTTCCAATTTCAAAAAACATAGGTCTGTCAAATTTAAATAACAAAAAACTATTTGAAAATCGACTCGGTTCAAATGTTATTTTGTACAACGATTCGATTGCGCAACAGATACCATAAATAAATGGTAAAACACATTGAGCACATGAGAACAATTCATTTTATGCCATGTAATATTAATAAGCTGAGTCGAAAAAACTATGTGTTTTATTCAGTTCGGTTTCGTGGCACAGGCGACGATTTATTCAGCCTTGACCGTGAGCACCCTACGACGAAAATAGGTATGTCAGTTGATTTAGATACATCTGGAAGAGAAACTGTTTTAACTGAATGCTTTATTGATGGTGATATACAAGTCAGAGTAGATACATGGAGTATTTATAAAATATATATTTTTTTCTTTATAGAAAGAAACATGTGACGTTAGTAAAATATGTTTGTACCTAATATAATAAAAAAATTGTTGTAATATTTGGTTTAAAGAGCTGGAAAAGTATTAAATAAATTATTTGTTAAATATGGGTTTGCAAAAGGATGTTCATTGACAAGAGTGTTTTTTAACTAGGCAATACATAAAGGAAAATATATTATATAGCTATACTAGTTGCCCGGACAGACTTTCTCACGGATCGACTTTCGACAGTCGTCCTGTCGAAATAAGTCCAAACAAAAATGCAGGACTTCGCTCGCAGCGCCACCTACCGGGTCCAATTGTGAATTTAAACCATCCAGGGCACCACCCAAACGCATACAAAAATATTCATTCAAATCGGTCCAGCCGTTTAGGAGGAGTTCACTATCAACACACGTTATCTACAACAATTTTTCTTTTATTTTTATAATGGAATGAAATATGTGACGTTTGAAAATACTTTTAACCGAGTTCATCTTAAAAATAAACATTGTACTTGAACTTTGAGAAACTATTTTTTTATGAGTAAAACGAAACTATTTCAAACGCCACTCATCAGCACTCACTCATCAGCCACTACAATTCATAAACATAAAAATATGCTAGTAAACCCTTCATAAACAACACGCTAGCCGTCATTTTCCGTTTCCGGTAGTTATGATAATTGGTTGTCAGTAATCTTTACACTATTTTAAATTGAGAACGAAGATAGATGTATATCAAATATGCGTTATCCTATTTCCTACCGTAGGTAGGCGTCTGGTGGTGAATGCCGTCTCGTCTTTTCCTAAATGGTGATATGACCTACCTGCAGATGCAGTTAATAAAAATACCTTCAACTGGTCTATATTACAAACCTTACAAAAAAAAAAACAACGGGTTGCACTTCCGGGGTGCCGGCAGAAGTAAAAACTTGAACATCAACGTTGTGCATTTTTACCGTCTTACGAATTTTCGATCAGGTCACGTGTCCTGACGCGATTTTAACATTTTATACCCATCCCAAGAAAAGTGCTCAACGCCGCTAAAGAAGTTTTCACTTCAAATAGAGAGAGAGTGAGAATTTTGTCTATGTGGACGGTAATTTCCGGCACCTAATATGAAAAACTCTTTCACCACTTAAAGGTATTCTGGATGGAAATAGACTATGTTATAATACAGTAGTGTAGGGCGCCCTCCAGCTAGATGGAGCGATGATATACGCAAACTGGCTAGCAGCGGTTGGAAACAAAGAGCTAAAGATCGAGCTCAGTGCCGTGCCATAGGTGAGGCCTATGTCCAGCAGGTGATAGGAGATAGGCTGATGATGATGATAATACCGGACAATATTCGATTCCTCGGGGACACTAGGAAAACTAGTTCATTTATTAAACACTATTTACTTACCTTTCTTATAAAGCTACTTTACCCTTTCTGTCAAAGCAAAGTTCCCCAAGGAATAAATATTTTTTTGGGATAAAAGTGTCCTATGTCATCCACAACATCTTTACATAGTATACAACAAAGTAGCTTCCGCCGTTTGTACGGTTCTATCTTTTAATCTACGCGACCGATTTTGATGCGGTTTTCATCAATAGACAGAATGATTCGAGGGGAAGGTTTATATGTATTTTCATATCTTTTGTGAACGCGGATGAAACCACGGGGGCAGCTAGTATTCTATAAAATTCATATAGCCGTTCAGCCGTTTACTGCGTGACTCAATCATGAAAACTTTACTAATATGATAAATGTGAAATTTAGTAAGGATATATAAATGAATGAATGAATGCCCAAACATCCATATGTTTGTTACTCTTTCACGAAAAATGTCGTTTATAACCTGGATTAACACAGGATAACTGTTCTTCTCGGGAAAAGTAACATGTCTCAGAAATGAATTCTCCCGATCAATCCATCCACAAATTTATGATATTGATGTATTAAATTGTGAAACCCTCATAAATGAAATGTCATCGAAACTACGGCCTTGAATGTTCAGATCCATATATCTACTATTTCTCATGAAAATACCAGGCGTGCATAAACACTGAATATTTTTCTGTAGCTTTATTTCTCCAGAGCAATCATAGGTAACTTTTGACGGGTCGTCCCGTGGGCGAAAAGTGGAAGGCAGTAAATAACATCTACCACGCGTTCCACACGTGGAGTGTCAATGAACTTTAGACTGGTTTACCTACAGGCGCTCTTGTACTTCATAAAGTACACGAGGCATCTGGATGTGATTAAAATCTTTTTGCCCAAATACATGCGAAGTGCATGCGTTACTGGCAGTAAAAAGTTTGATAGCCAAAAGACTAAGGTTCCTGGTTTGAAAATAAAAAAATGAATCATTCTTTTTGTTTTAAAAATCGAATGAAGTTGTTGGAGAAGTACTATAAGGTAGAGCCTTTTTTTTCTTAATAACGTGACAGTACGCGTAGGGCCTGATGACTATATTATGTGAATATCAATATTAGCTAATCTGTTGAATTTCAGAGATTCTTTTTTCAAATCTTTGAATATACGAATTTGTGAATTATGTTGCGTATAGATAAATTATTTTGCACATAATTTTTTATCATAAATTTCTCATCTGTGGGCGTAGAAGAAAAGTAATTCAACAATATTGAACGAAGTAAAGTTGTTAACAAATTGTAATAGCATCTCTAAATATAGTGATGTAATTTTAAAGCGCAGTACTCGGATGTTATCGGACACGTGTAATGTCAATAGCCTAGTGCTCTAGTTAAGTTTCAGGGGCACATACGAGCGTTGTTTTCAACTCGTATGATTATTTTGTCTGTGAATGGATGCAACTATTACAGAGTAAGGGCCTCCCTGAAGGTTGGATGAACACTAGCTGTCTCCGGTGGTTTCACCCGCGTGTTAGTGACGTTAAATATTCTCGGGATAAAAAGTGATGCAGGATGCAGCTTATAAACTATAAATGTGCCAAGTTTCATCGAAAGCCGGGTTGTAGTTTTTGGGTGAAAGAGTAACATACGTCCACACATTTATAATAGTAATAGGACAGTTTTCACTAACACATATCTTCTAATAATAGCATACAATAATTATATTTTTGACATTTCCTTACGCACATTACTTCACCTTGGATGACAGAATAATAACATAATTAACATTCTTTATACATGGCCATCAGATTCCTAAGTAAATTAGGGAAAATATTTACTTCTACTGACTTAATTTTTTCAATACATATTTATTTATTAGTAGCTGCCCGTAACGCACGCGTTATAACTTTTAAATAAGGTATCTTTTGATGTGAAACATCTATAGCCGCACTTAAAACCGATTTCTGGCGTGGCTACGCATGCCGTGGCGACGCGTCGCCACGCTATATGATGAGTTCTCAAAATTTTATTTTAATTTTGGATTTTTGAGTTTCATGAAAATAAATGTTTATTAAATAAACAGTTATTATTTTTGTGGAAAAAAATCGTAATATATTTTTTTTTACATTATGTCGTATTTAGTTCTATGGAGGAGCGACGTATGATACTCCTCCTTTTAAATGGAAAGATCTTCCGCCAAGCTGCCGCAGATCATGCCTGGGGACCGCGGTCCAACTGTTGATGTTGGATGCTTGTATATATGTCGAATCCTGAGAGAATCTCGATATAGCGATGTAAGCTTCTCGCACGTTGCGTGGTGCGGGCGGTGAAGGATGGTATGCATGTTCATAGATGTCACCACAGTTCTTATCGTTATCTGTTATTTTATACATATTACTTGTACAAAATAATTTCACGGCTCACATTTTTTTTTATAAATAAAGCCGATATGATGCTAACGCGAACGGTCTAGTTTCCTGTGAAAACCCTTTTAAAATTTGTTGCGCAGATTCGTGTTCAAACACCGACAATGTTATGAAAAATGTTCTTATTGTATTCTGTTTCAGTCTAAATCAACCATAGTTTTACAATCACCATCCAGTTTTTGGAAAAATGTCAAAATACAGACACGATGGTTCTACAGTTTTATTTAACCACAAACAGTGCCCCAGGATTTCATCCTTGTTCCCGAGGTATGACACTTTTCCCCGGGATAAAAGTATCCTTTGTATTAATCCAGGTTATAAACTATCTAGATGCCAATTTTCATCCAAATCCAATAAGTAGTTTTTGCGTGAAAGAGTAACAAACATTCTATCCCAAACTTTCGTAATTATAATGTTTCTTGTATATTGATAGATATACGATGATATTACCACCAAACACAGAACAAATATACATGTTCTTACACACATATGTTTGTCTTGTGTGGTCAGGGTATCTGATTTTAACCACCAAGCCAACCGGTAAAAACATTTACGGATAGAAGAGCCTGGGGCTCGATTCGAAAATGACACTAACTCGAGGATGTTTCGTCGCGGCCTCCGTGCTCTGTCTCTTTCGCTCACTACGCTAATACTACTAATCACGTGAGAGATATCCGAGGCCTCTGTGAAGAGGCTCGCCGGCGAAGTTTGTATTAGCAGAATAAGGGGGCTGATAGATCTGTTAACAGATTATTATGCAATCCAATGTAGGCTCATGTTGATACGAGATATTCGTTATTATTTTTTAATGGAATAAATAAATAAAAAAGTGTCGTTAACACGATAAAAGTTAAACTTTTGTATTACAGGGAAACAATTAAATTATTCATCAATCACTTTTGAGTATCATTATTTTCTTTATCATTTGTTTATTTTTCGCCACACAGGTTGCGGATCAGAATTAGAAGTTTCACTTTATTAAAATAAAAAAAAAATGTTTGTTAATTAAACCTCAAATTATGCTTAAAAATGTCTTTAAATATTCTGTTGTAATAATTCAAATTCAATTCAAATTCAAAACCATTTATTCAGTTTAGGCCCTCAGAAGGCACTTATGAAGGTCAAATTTAAAGTTACTGAAGCTACTACTAATATATAATATTATATATACTATATATTATATAAAATATAATAATATAGTAAGTGAGTTTATTTGTTTGTTCTTCCTTCAAGCCCTTACGAATCTTTTTGCACTGCGATAGCTAACAGGTCGAAGCTCTAGAAACGCGACCGGAAGCCAATATTGGTACCACATGACCATCATTAAACTCTTCTAATTTTAGTACCGATTTGTCAACATCATAAAATTTCCGCTTTAATTAGAAGCCAGAATGTTGGAATTATTTAAGACAGGTATGATGTAGGAGTTGGGTTTTGGCGTTCTACCTGACAGATTAATCAAACACATATGTTGGGCGTTTTGCCCGCTCGCCACTTAACAAATTTGAGTCCAGACTGGCGTTTGAACATTCTTTTGTTTTCTAATTGCTAGCAGATTTTAATAGGTTCTGACGTTTCATTTTTCCATAGATAAGCGTAGGTGTATTTAAAATATTTTTTTTTTAACTTTTCTTGACGGGCCGGTTGGCTTGGTGGTTAGAGACACTGTTGCCACGCCATAGGTCGTGGGTTTGATCTCCATACAGAACAAATATTTGTGTTCCATAACATGTCTGTTTGTTCTGTGTCTGGGTTATAAAAAAACAATTATCTAGTTACAAATTTCGCTGGATCTCCTTCTTTATCAAGTCCCAAACAAGGAAACTCAACAGGAATTGTTTGGGACTTGACAGAGGAATTAGTTACTAGATATTTGTTTCTTGTATAATCTTATAACGGGTTTCTGCAAGGACGCCTGAGTCAATTATTTACCCGTGTCTGGGTGTAAATATCTACAATTGCTCTGCTTGATTTGTTTTTTTTTTTATTACATTATATGGTTTTAGTAATAAAATTTCTTCAATCAACATGAGGTTTGTTACTAAAAACAAGGTTAGCAAAAAGATTTGTTTATAATTATTAAAAAATCAGACTGTATGCAATATAGACATCACAAGCTTATAACCTAGCGCTGGCCCTCCCGAAAAGCGACCACGTACCAGACGCACAAGTCTTTTTCTGTTTTGTTTCTACCCATCACATTAAATCAATTCATTAACAGTACATTGTAATTTGAAACATACTCTTCTTAAAATGGCAAATATATACCGTTTTTCCTGGAAAATGCCTATTATTTAACCTTGAAATACAGACAACAATGTAAATGGAATAAATTCGCGAAAAAAATGACGTTACAGAGTAATTAAACAGTGTAAGTATTCAAATGTAGGTACACTTGTTATAATTTACTGTAGAATAAACGTCACAGACCAGAATAGCGTAACAAATCAAATATTTGTATTGTATTGTGCAAATATTATTAATGTCCAACAATATGTACCAGGTTTATGCATAAATCTAGATTAAGCACACTTCATAATTCTTATTTATAACAAATTGTAGAAAGTACATAAGACTAATGACGTATTTAAAATATAGACACGTCATTTACCAACATCAAGGCTCGCAAATATTATACGCGTGAAGAAAGAAAAGAATATTCGAGTAGTAGAGCTTTTAGTGCAGAGTTCGTCCGAGGAAGTACTACCACCTTTCCCATTTCTGCCGTGAAGCAGTAGTGGACTTGTATTACTGTGTTTCGGTTAGAAGGTAAGGGGAGCCGGTGAAATTATAGGCACATGAGACTTAACAACTACACGTCTCAGGGTCGACAACGTGTTGGCGATGCCCCTAGTGTTGCAAATGTCCATAGGCGGCGGTGACCACTTGCCCACAGGCAGACCGTCCGCTTGTTTGTCAGCGAAAGTGGTATAACAAAAAAAAATATGCCACAATACAGTGTATCTGTTGCTAGAGAGAAATGAATAGGTATACATAGTTAGTCAGGTTAAGATTGAGTGCTGCATGCACCGCGCGTCCCGTCGCGACAGTGGTTGGTGCGCGACTAAATGGAATTAGGTCTATAACCGTCATTTTATGTTGCCATTTCTGACCGCAGACAACGCACCTATAGTTTATATATCGTTGCATAATAGTATTGAATTTTCAAAAACGTTTCAATTTTTTTTTAAACAGGCAGATTGTCCTCCAGCCTACTTATTCAGCTAATACTGACTTCGTCTGCGAGCCAGCGCAAGGAGGTTTCCGAGAGTGGACTTCCCACGTGATTAGCGAAAGGACAAAGCATGGATGCCGCGACAAAATTTCCCCGAGGTAGTGTTATTTTACCTAATAGAATCGCACCTCTGATAGTAAGTTGTCACCGCTGCCTATGGACACTGCAGCATCAGGGGCGTTGTCAATGCTTTGTCGACCCTGAGACGTGCAAAATTGTTAAGCTTCGTATGATTGCACTTCGCTTACTTTTTACACCTTTTACCTTAACGGAAGATCAACGCTGGCTAACAACCAGCATCATGTTGAGTTGGGACCATTTTATGGCAATCTTTATGTTTTAATTTTTTAGTTACTTATTTCATTTTATAAATTTTTTTAATTTTTCATATTATGTTTTTTGATTGTTATTATTTGCTATTTGCCTTAAATGAATGTTTTTTCTTTTTTTTTAACCGAAACACAACCACTGCTTCACGGCGGTAATGAATAAGGTGGACCTTCTCCGCCGGACGAACTCTGCAATAGGAGCTTGGCTACTTCTAATAATGTATGGAAAATGGAAGCTCATGTAGTCTTGGCGCTGATATTTTTGTGTTTTCAATACTTTGTCTCTTTCGTTACCTACATAATCGCTTGAGAGATCCACTTTCAGAGGATTGACCGCGTAAGTATGTAAGAGCCATCAGAGGATAAATCCCTGGTCCCTTAAAAAAAAGCATATCAAAAATCATATTCTTTATGGTCACATTCTTTCCCTCTTTTCTTCCTACTCTAAACTAGTGCGTAATTTTCATTTTCTACCCTTTCTTTAAAATGTCAATGAAAATGTCCCACACACCTACCCACAAGAGATTAAGTTACGCTTTATCAACCAGTACCTCTACCATGAGTTGCTAACGAAACTAACTTTAGTCACTAACGAGTAAACTACTATCGATACAGTATTTCTCGATAGCAACTGTCAAATTTGTGACTCATTGTACCGAATTTCTATAGCAAAGGCTTAAAAAACGTTACTCGCTAGTGTTTAAATTTCGATAGGTTTTTTACCTATCGACTCGTACTATCGATTTAGTTGTTTAGGTAACCGCTAGTGGCGCTGTACACATTTGTCATAGAAATGTTTTACGCCGTCGCTAGCGAGTACGTACGTTAAAAACTCATGGTAAAGGCACAGAATATAGCTATTGAGCTCTTTGGTCCTTTTCGACAGCTAAAAGTGTTATAGAAAAATGTACCCTAAGCCCTTGTGTTAAGCTTCATCGGCATCATCATACTAAAACCATTGAATCATTAGATGAACTTTATTTGCAAAGAAATAAAGATGATTTTCCTCTAACATTCCAAACTGCCAATCAGACCTTTTAGGCATCGACATGTTTATAAAGTTCATTTAGATCGTATATCTGGATCTAAAAACAAGTCTATTAGGTAATACTTAAACACGAAGTTAAAATGACAGGTTGCAACGCATTAGGGATTTATAGAGCTTATGAAGGCTATGTTATTATCTTGAAATACTCCTACATCGGGGTTTAAACGTGGGTTAAAATGTGTTTGATGGTGAGGCTTTTGTGGGCATTTCATCTCTTTAGAAAACACTCCATGTGTAAAAATAATTGTTGACTTGTATGGATTTTATTGCGTATTTATTTTAATTTGTATACAGTATGTTAGTTTGTATGTTAGTCTGATCTTCCACTGTCTGCTGGCTTTCTCGGCGACTAATGTCAAAAAGAAAGAAGAAGTGGTTCTAATTCAGCGTGGAACTTGACCTAAATAAACTGAAATTGCAAGTCAAATCAAATCTTGATATAATAATAAAATAGGAAGGATGTGAGGAATTGATTGTTTATTTCATTTTATAAGTGCCTATGCTAGTAAAAATTTTGGTATGGATTTTCCAATGAAAGAGTATCTCCAATGGAAAAAAATTTATGATCACGCATGCGAGAGTCCTACATCGCACTATCGAAGTGTTCTCAGGATTTGACCAGATACCGGATGTTACAAAACCACCGTAAAGCCGAAAGTAGGTTAAACGGGACCTTATAACGAGTCCATTCACAATATTTAAGAACCGTAGTAGCGATGTACAACGTACCCCAAAAAAAAAAAACTGATTTTTATGAATGAAAAAAAAAAAAAACTTAAATTAGACAATTATTAGGTAAAATAGGTACGAAGGCTTTTCTGTCAAATTATCTGGTTCCCTGACATGTCAGCTTACTAGGGTTGTTGGCTTTGGTAATTAATTATATTTTTACGTTGTATAGAAACTTCCAACATCAACAGTTGGGCCGCGGTCCTCAGGCATGACGTGAACCTGGTGGAAGATCTTCCCTCTTTAATGGAGTCTCACACCTCTCCTCTCCACTCTCTCCTCCATATAAACACAACAAAATAATTTCACATTTATGTAAGAACTCAATATTACGAAAAAGAGTCCAAATGATGGTCATAACAGTAAATTTCTACTCGCTTTATATTATAAAATGTTTTCAACTACCATGCCAATTTTGTCTCATAGTACAGTTATATAGGACAGCTGGTTCGAATATCGACCTTATGACAGTTGACGAAGGATTAATGGCGGAGAAATGATTGCTTTAGAACATTTACCTTTGATCAGTGGTAATGGTAGTGGTGCGATCAAAATACTGACATATTTATGAGCCAATTAATTTTAAAAGAACCTGTACGAAGCAACATGTAGACTACGGTAATATTCCAAATAATTCATTCTGTAATTACTTGATTTATTTTTATTTTATACTGACCAGCTCGTCGACGAAGTTTTTATTAGCTGAATAAGGGGTATTCACCTACAACTTCGTCGACGAGCCGCTTCACGGAGGACTCGGAGAGCTTACCTCTCACGTGATTAGTAGTATAAGCGTATTAAGCGATAGAGATAGAGCATAGAGGCCGCGACGAAACATCCTCGAGCTAGTGTCATTTTCCTTACAGAATCGAGCTGTTCAAATTTCTTGGTAAAAAATTCCATAGAAAAGAACACGTTTATATTTTTCCCCAATTTTCGTCGAAATTAGGTCAGCCGTACATACAAAATTTACACCAAACAAAAAATATATAAATAAATATTCTTGGACATTCCTTACACACGGCTACCTGATCCCAAACTAATCAGAGCTTGTGGTATGGAAACCAGATAACTGATATACTACATATACTACTTTTTATCATCTCAATATTACTTACTAGCTGCGCCCTGCGTCTTTGCCCGCTTTAAATCCTGGTTATAAGCCTTCCTCTTGAATTACTCTATATATTGCTGAAAATTGCATTGAAATCCGTTGCATAGTTTACCATTCTATAAAGGACATTCAGACGAACATAAATTTTTATATTACTTATGTAGATATTCACACCCAGTTTGTAAAAATGTTCCCAACTTTTTAACAGCACTAGGAACCTCATCGTAGTTTTAGTTTTGTTTATGGGATGAAAAGTACCTACCTAGGGCATAAGTCCGTGACCTATGAAATCCATATCATATCCATGAAACTATATAACCCATTTAATCCGAACTGCCCCCTAATTCAGTTAATACAAACTATATAACCCATTTAATCCGAACTGCCCCCTAATTCAGTTAATACAAACTATATAACCCATTTAATCCGAACTGCCCCCTAATTCAGTTAATACAAACTATATAACCCATTTAATCCGAACTGCCCCCTAATTCAGTTAATACAAACTATATAACCCATTTAATCCGAACTGCCCCCTAATTCAGTTAATACAAACTTCGTCGGCGAGCCGCTTCACGGAGGCCTCGGAGACTTACCTCTCACGTGATTAGTAGTATTAGCGTAGTAAGTGACAGAGATAGAGCATAGAGGCCGCGACGAAACATCCTCGAGTTAGTGTCATTTTCCTTAGAGAATTGAGCCACTGTTCAGCGGTGAAAAGATAGAAAGAGAAAGAATTACCTTCCCATTTATAATTGAAGTAGGAAGTAGAATTACGCCAAATAAGTAACATTAACCCAGATAGGAATCAATAAATAAACAGAATGGAAAAATACATTGATGAAAAGTAATAAATATGTTTTGAAGTCTTTCATTTTCCGGATTATTGGCCGATGTCATCTAAACATAGACTGGCTATCTTGTTTACATAGACATATCTTCGACTGATATCGTTGGGATAAAGATCTTTTGAGGTTAATTTATTTTTTTAATTGTTTTCTAGAAACTTTATATTGAATGTGCAATTAACTAATTTTGTATCTTTCAGTTGCGATATAAAATCAATAAATACCTATACTTTTCTTTTTTATTAACCATCAACTCATTCTATTTATTATTCTTCTGGCTGGCCAGTTGGCATGGTTGTTAAAGATCCTGATACTACATAAATAATAGTTTTTTAAGAGAAAACTTCTTTAGCGGCGTTGAGCACTTTTCTTGGGATGGGTATAAAATGTTAAACTCGCGTTAGGA
The DNA here is from genome assembly GCA_907165245.1 of Habrosyne pyritoides. Lineage (NCBI taxonomy): Eukaryota > Metazoa > Arthropoda > Insecta > Lepidoptera > Drepanidae > Habrosyne > Habrosyne pyritoides. The sequence goes on from OU015606.1 coordinate 3,297,949, forward strand.
CACGTGACCTGATCGAAAATTCGTTAGAATAAAAATGCACAACGTTAATGTTCAAGTTTTCACTTGTACCGGCACTATCGGAGTGCAAGCCGCTGTTTTTTTTATGCATACTTATATAGATATTTACATGGAAACAGAACAAACCAGGTGCGGATCACAAAAACCAGCCCACAAAAAAGCTTATAGTCACAGCCATCCTAAAATCGGCCAAGTGTGATTCGCTGTATAAACTCGCTCATAATAATCGATATAGAACATTCCTACAAAGGAGTTTTTTTATTTTATAAAGGCATTGGATATAATATCAGTAGACCGTGGAAGTGTGACGTCACAAGTCTATTAGCGTTGTGGGTATGCTCATTGTGCCCACAACGGTGGATCCGCGCTTGGAACAAACAAACATGTTCATGCACGTCCTATCCTGGATGGGACTCGAACCCTGTGACTTGACTACTACCACATGTAACTACCACATCAACCGGCCCTTCATTTTAATGTATTTTTAACCGACTTCAAAAAAAGGAGGAGGATATAAAGTAAAGAATTCAAAACATAAATTTTGGCCTTTTTAGTGATCCAATCTATATTCTAATTCAATGATTGCATTCCTAGAATAATAGTTTGTACACCTTTTGTGTCCCAATCTGTTGCGTGCACGATCCATGTCCCTTTTATGGCTATTGCATTGAGAACGTTTGTTGAATTCTTTTGTTTTAACGTATTTAATATTCTATACATCAATGGTCGCACAATGGTAAGAAAATATCATGTATGGGTTATAAAATTAATTCTGTGGCAATGTAGTAATCTTCATTAGTTATAATTTAAACTATTTTATTAGCAGTGGGTTTTAAGAGTTTTTTTGTATGTTGACCTTCATTTACAAAAGGCGCTACCTATCATTTGTACAACAAATACCTACTTATTCAAAGTAGTATTTTTGGTTTAGTAACTGATAGATACGCTCTCCCAAATTCTATAAATTGTTCTTGAAGTCAAAAATTCTTTAACACCGTTATTTGAAACTCGATAAAACGAAAAAGCGAGAAACGAGAACGAAAGATTTAGCCTGCGAGAGAATGCGGTAGGTAGTTTTTTTAAGGTTTCACTTCTACCGCATGTGAAATGCATGTGATTTTACTTTTTTTCATGTTATTTTTATACATGACCTAACTGTCCCCTACGGTTTCACCCGCGTTTATCGATATTATATTATATATAGCCTATAACTATCTACGAAAAATTCGCCGTCGAATGGTGGCAGTCCCATCCCGATATTTTCAGTATATGTATATAGATTATACTATAAAGTATACAATATTAAAATAAATACGCTCTTATTCTGATAGAGGTCAAGCGAGCGGCGCCGCAGGCTAACATATGTAATTGATACTATTTTATATATTTGTTTCTATGGGCGTAACTAGGAATTAAATATGCTAGACATTACTTCGCCTGAGGTCTGACAACTGACTCATGCGTGTCTCAGTTTGACGGAACAATTTTAATTACATTTACAGCCCCCTTATTCAGCTAATACAAACTTCGTCGTTCGGCGAGCCGCTTCACGGAGGTCTCGGAGAGCTTACCTCTCACCTGATTAGTAGTATTAGCGTAGTAAGCGACAGAGACAGAACACAGAGGCCGCGACGAAATATCCTCGAGTTAGTGTCATTTTCCTTACAGAATCAAGCTGCTGATATCAAAACATTATCCATATAAAAATAAAGTATTTATTGAGGGTATTAAGATTACAATTGTTCACTTTAATTTATATCTCATATATTTATATCGTGGGTTTCATATTTATTAAGATTACAATTGTTCACTTTAATTTATATCTCATATATTTATATCGTGGGTTTCATATTTATTAAGATTACAATTGTTCACTTTAATTTATATCTCATATATTTATATCGTGGGTTTCATATTTATTAAGATTACAATTGTTCACTTTAATTTATATCTCATATATTTATATCGTGGGTTTCATATTTATTATTTAGAAAATAAGATTTACTATATATAGAATGAAAAATACTGAAGCATTTAAAATTAAATTTGTTACTATATTACACTACCTATATAACAAAACCGAAAATATATCCAAGTTTGTCATGCCGTGTATATACGCTTTTGGGCCTAATCTTGACCAAATATTTTTATTTGAATTTAAATTTGTTAACCTGTTGTACCTATATGTCTATAATAAATAAAATCCAGTGTTAGGAAATATTTTTTTATCTCGGGAAATGTAACATCACTCGGAAATAGGAATTAAGCCGCGGGGCACAGTTGGTGTTAAAGCCTCCTTATTCAGCTAATACAAACTTCGTCGGCGAGTCGCTTCACGGAGGCCTCGGAGAGCTTATCTCTCACGTGATTAATAGTTAGCTAAAGAGACAGAGCATCCGTGCTCTGTCTCTTTAGCGGCCTCCGGGCCGCGACGAAACATCCTCGAGCTAGTGTCATTTTACCTTACAGAATCGAACCCCTTATCGTAACTAAACGAAATGAAAGAGAGGGCGCTGGATTGAAACCACAGTTTATATTTTAAATTAATTAACAAGACAAAAAAGAGAAAACCAGCGAACTTCCCTAGTGTAACTAACTGTCAGTACCTTTTGAATTTAGAAGACAAAATAATATCCAAAAAGGTGATGTAAATGAGTTCGGTTCGTAACAGTTAGTATCTATTGATGTCTGTTTTTAGATGAAAAATTTTTTTTTGTCAATATATAAGTTACCCGGTTTCCATAGTAGAAGCTCTGCTTAGTTTCTGGAACAGATGCCCGTTTGTAATGAATGTATTAGGATATTTATTTGTTATTATTATAACCCTTGAAGCAACCGAAGCACTTCCTACTTCACCTCTCAGATCATTATCTAATTAAGTTAAACTTACAATCGTTCTTTTGATGAGGAAAACAATTATGAGCTGCAAAGGTCAGTATTGTTACTTTCCTAGAATCTAGATTTAAATAGGCATTTGTTTATGGTAATTGCATAGCGGTGAGTTAAGTAGGTATGGTCGATGGGTACCTGTACGTAACCTAGGTATTTGTTGCTAAGATAGAAAGAGACAATACACAAAACAAAGAAAGGTTGTGTTCTATTGGAAAATTTATGAAATTTTATCGTTATATGAAAAAAGCTTTTTAATTGTGATATTTTGTTTAAATATGTACCATGTATTTCCAATCCTTTAGAGGGAATGCTAACTTATTTATAGTGTGTAGGTATATGTCCATTATTCGTCGTCGATATTTTTTTTTAGGTTATACTTCTTTTGGCGCGTTATGAAATAATTATGAGAGTGAAATTTTAAAATGCGCGTGCATCAGTTAACACAAAATTCTCACGGATGAAGTTAGCTGATAACGGTCTCTCCAGATAATCGCACGTATCGCAACTGTCAGTGTCAATGAGTGAGTAATGATGTTGTTGTCAATAATAACCTAACAACGTCAAAAACTATTATTCGTTGCTATAGACAGGTGCAAAGAGTTTGGACACCACAATTTCACGACTGAATAGTAAAAAATGCTTTTAGTGCAGTTTCTCTCACCTATAATTTCAGGTATAATTTCTTACGTGCGTACATAAGTACACACACACGGTTTTTAGGTTAATTTCAGTCAAAATAACCTTTTTTTACTTCCTATTACTCAAAAGCATACTATACGAGCAAAGAATAACTTCCAGTCTCAGGGTCGACAGTGCATTGGAGATGTGTTGCAAATGACCGTTGGCAGCGGTGATCACTTACCATCAGGTGGAGGGACTACGTGTTTCTCGTAGCTTACAAAATTACGAATAACCCCAAATACTTACGTATAATAATAGGGATGTGTCTTGACATGTCAAATCAGCAATTCTTTATGAAATGTCAAAACGATCGAATGTATGGAGTTTTGTATGAAATAGCAAGTTGTGACGACATAATTGTACAGCATCAAATAACATACTCTTTATGATTAGATCGGTACTGAAAAATCACATTAATGATTTAAGTTTGATCATATTTAATGTTTTTATATATTTTTGGATGTTCAATACACTGGTTAGTGTTTGATCATTTGTCTTTAATACAAGACACATCCCAATTACTTACTTGGACTGTCCTCTGATGTGGTAACTTATACAGAGGAAAATGTCACTCATAGTTTTAAGTATAAGTGTTCCAATGTGTCCTACGTACTTACCTAGCACTATGATTTTAACATTAATGGGTATGTTGCCTGAATAAATAAATAATTACTACAGCTTGCTTTAATCAAACGATACAGTATTTAATCATATCAACTACACTGATAGAAAGTATTTAAATCAATGGTATCTCATAATACGTGCCTGTACATTGTTCCGTGTTGCGTGTGACAAGGACAAAACATGTCAAAGTGGGACGAACGTGATCTCCATTGAACAGTAACCGTGGTTTTCCATTGTAATAACTTCTTTGTTGATTGTCTTTATGACTTGAGAAGTTTGAAATTAATGGAACGTTTTTGATTAAAGATGAAGTAACTGAATATGTTGTTAGTTTTATTGTAGTAATGGTTTTTATAGGTTTTGGTACTGAGGGAAGATAAATTTAATTTACTTTCATTACCAAGGCAAATAAAAACACATCGATAAATTATATAATATGTACATTAGTATGTTAATTTTAATGTATTAGGTTGGGGAAAAAGTCTTTTCGCATTATAGTATGTATGAACTTGTAATAAAATCTCTTTGGCTATACTATTTGTATCTGGCTGGTTTTGGGATCATTGAAATTTTAAAGAACATAATTCCAAATTCAAATTAGGAAAATGTGTGATTTGCATTTGTTTTTCGTACCGCCAAGATGAGTGAATATAAAGAAGAAATTCGATTCATTTTAAAATGTTACTACAAAAAAGGTAAAAATGCAACGCAAGCCGCATAGTGCAGTGTCTGTGAGACTAGCACAAATTTGGTTTAAGCGTTTTCAATCCGGAAATTTTGATGTCAAAGATACACGTCGCTCTGGTCGCCCCATTACGGATAAAATGGATGACATTTTTGAAAAAGTGGAGCAAGATCGGCATATCAGTAGTTACGACGTAGCTGAAGAACTGGGAATTGACCACAAAACAGTTTTGGCGCATTTGAAAAAAACTGGGTACACAAAAAAGCTAGATATTTGGGTACCTCACGAGCTCACTGAAAGAAACCTAATAAACCGTGTACTCATTTGTGATTCTTTATTACGACGTCATGAAACCGAACCATTTTTGAAGAAGCTGATAACTGGTGATGAAAAGTGGATCACGTACGACAAGAACGCGCGAAAAAGGTCGTGGTCAAAGGCCGGTCAGGCTTCACAGACTGTGGCGAAACCCGGGTTAACTCGCAACAAGGTGATGCTGTGTGTGTGGTGGGATTGGAAGGGCATTATTCATTATGAGCTGTTACCACCAGACAGGACCATCGATTCTGAACTCTACTGCGAACAACTGATGAGATTAAAGCAAGAAGTTGAGAGAAAGCGGCCGGAATTAATCAACAGAAGGGGTGTGGTTTTTCATCATGATAACGGTAACCCTCACACATCTTTAGCCACTCAGCAAAAATTAAGAGAGTTTGGCTGGGAGGTATTAATGCATCCGCCGTATAGTCCTGACCTTGCACCTTCAGATTTCCACCTGTTTTGGTCTCTTCAGAATTCTTTAGGCAGTGTCAGGTTAACATCACTAGAGGACTGTCAAAACCACTTTTCGCAGTATTTTGATTAGAAGTCCCAAAATTTCTATAGCAATGGGCATGTCCCTACCTACAAGATGGCAAAAAGTTATCGAACAAAATGGTACCTACATACTTTAGTTAAATGTAAATAAACTATATTAAAAATGTTTTGAATTTTCTTAAAAAATGCGAAGGAACTTTTTCCCCAACCTATTATATTTCTTTCACGGGGACGACACAGACTAAATTGACAAAGTTACTTTAAAAAAATATATTATTATATAGATGTTTCCGGCATGCGTTGCTATGCGACAGATATTTTTTTTGGGGAAAAGAAGTATTAAAGTCATCTGGTACAAACGTTAATTTTTATATATAGAAGACGAGCTCCTTAGTGAGTTGGGGATTGGGGTTTAATTTAGAACCAGGACAAACATTTGTGAACATGAACATGTCTGTTGGTTCTGTGTCTGACATTAGCATATAATCAGAAGAATCCTGGATATATTTATAAGTAAATGCTATGTGTGTATGTGAATTGGAACACATGGAAAAGTTTTGATGTTTGAGGAAAAATTTCGATGCCATTTGGCGTACAAAAACCTAAGATTTTTCAGAATTTATATTAAGGTGTTAGCCGCAGACTTTAGCAACTATGTTGAGGGTGCCCCATGTGGGGCTAGGACCCTGGTCAGGGTGTTGCTGGGGACGTGGGACTAAGGCACCTTTCATAAAGGGAAAACACTAATTCCCTTCATGAACCCTGGAATAAAGGTAAAACAGCAGGTAGATAGTGGAATATAAATACATAGTTAATGGTCTAGGAGCCCATGGAATTAACCTTTGCCCATTTAAAAGTAAAAATACATATTTAATAGTCTAGGAACCCACGAAAACAATAATGGAAAACATGGTAAAATACCTAGAAAATTGTTGGAAAAACATTATCCAAATATATGTGGGTGGGTAGGTATGTATGGTAATATGGAGGTCATTTTTTCTAGAATATATAAATTTGTTTGTCTATTTTAAAATTCATTTTGGTATCCATGTGGAAGCGGATTGCATAAATTAGAAAAAAATCTGAGACAATCCCCATTGAAAAAACTGTTTTTAAAACATTTTATACGTTAGCTGTTCCTATGTTGCAACGTATTTTTGAAGTTATACTTCTTTAGGCGCGTTATGAAAAAAATTATGAGAGTGAAATTTTAAGGTTGAAGTTAGCTGATAACGGTCTCTCCGGATCGCACAAATTGCAACTGTCAGTGTCAATGAGTGAGCAATGATGTTATTGTCAATAATAACCTAACAGCGTCAAAAATTGTTATTCGTTGCTACAGACAGGTGCAAAGAGTTTGGATACTACAATTTCACGACTAAATAGTAAAGACAGCTGATTTTAGTGCAGATTTTCTCACCAAAAGGTTACATTATAAGAGTTTATATTGTCAAAAGCAGTAAGGTCACATTAGAAAATTTTATTTGGTTTGTTTTCTTAAATATTCTAATTTTCCACGCAATTTTCTTATTTTTACTTTCATAAGAACTTTCTCCTGACATTAACAAATACAACAAAAAAAGAATTAGCGAAATCGGTCCAGCCGTCCATGCGTGATGTCGTGACCAGGGGAAATTGGAATAGATAAATAAATAAATATCCCAGGACGTTCTTCACACATGGTTACCTAACCCCAAATTAAGCAGAGCACTGCATGTACTATGGCTACCAGGTAACTAATATACTACATATATACTACTTTTTAAATACATACTTATATAGATATACACCTTGACATTGACAAACAAAAGCCTTGAAAATATCGATACTTTAGTTAATTAATATTTACAAATAAGGCAAAAAGTGAAACAAATCCGCCAAACCAATTTGAATTGTAAATCTTCTGTATTTAAGCTGACAATGGCTGTAAATCAATTTGCAGGTGTTCAAACAAATGCTGGGGCTGAGAAACAATAGTATTAATCACTTATTAATAAGAGAAATTATAAGTACAGTCAGTGACATCAACTTTTCAAATCTTAACAATTTTTTTAGCACAATTGTAACTTTTATCGATATATTCTTGTTTTTTTACAAGCTTTTCACAAAAGTAGGTACTAAAAGAGTTAAATAGTAAACTATAGATGCGTTGTCACGCTCAGAAATGGCAACATAATATGCTGGTAATTGACTTAATTCCATTTACTTGCGCTCCACTTTAACGTAACTAACAATGTATATTTATCTCTCTCTAATAACAGGCACATACTCCGTAAGGTGTTTATTTATTTTCCTTTAACCATTTAATAGATAAACCTTATTTTAAAAGCAATAAAGTTGATTTTACCATGACATTTTCAGTTGTCAAAATATACCATTTAGTTCACTACAACTTTAACCTTAGAACCACGGAGTACTTAGAAATGTCCGCAGTAATAAAATGAACAAAGACGCATATATTACGTATATTGTTTTAATCGATATTGTTGCCAAGCAATTCATTCGAGGACAAAAATCAAATGCATTATTTATGACAAAGCCCTTTATTACAATTGTTAGAATATATATTGTACAATAGAAGAATTTATTTGTTTAAGAATCAACTTTACATTTATACAATTATACTAGCTGTCCACTGCGGTTTCACCCGCTTCCCGAGGGATGTAAAATTTTTCCGGCACAAAAAGTATCATATGAGTTATTCCAGGGCATTTTTTATGTATGTGCCAAATTTCATCCAAATCCGTTTGGTAGTTTTGGCGTGAAAGAGTAACAAACACGCATACATACAAACTTTCGCATTTATAATTTATGTTGGATAATTGAGTGTAAAATTATTTATACAAAGTATACATTTAGTAAAACATATAATATATCAGTTATCTGGTATCCATAGTACAAGCTCTGCTTAGTTTGGGATCAGATGGCCGTGTGTAAAGAAAAAAGCAGGAATGTAAATTGTTCTTCAAAGTACAGGTTTCTGATAATGAACAAACCATTGAAGAGAAGTTAGCGTTTCCTACAGAGACAAACGCATCAGTCTACGCTGAGGAATATGAAATGGGGTGTTCTTGAGGTCCTTTTGGAAGGGGAAAGGGGGAAAGGGTATCAGTCCAGCCAGGCGGGGATCCAGCCCACAAAAAAGGTTGTTGTCACATCCATCCAAAAATCGCCCAAGCGTGAATCGGAGTATAAACTCGCTCCTAATCGATAAAGTACATTCCTACAAAGGAGTTTTTATATTTTATAAAGGCATTGGATATTATATCATCAGCCTATCGACCTCAATAGGCCGTGGAAGTGTGACGTCACAAGTCTATTAGGGTTGTGGGCATGCCCACAACGGTGGATCCGCGCTTGAGACCTGGGGCTCGATTCTGTAAGGAAAATGACATTAACTCGAGAATGTTTCGTCGCGGCCTCCGTACTCTGTCTCTTTCGCTAACTACGCTAATACACTAATCACGTGAGAGGTAAGCTCTCCGAGGCCTCCGTGAAGCGGTTCGCCGATGAAGTTTATATTAGCTTAATAAGGGGGCATCACATACCAAGTGCGTGAATGTCTCACTTCTTACTTCAGTCAACCGCTCCAACGCCTCGTGTGTAAGTAATATGGCACCTAAATCAATATAATCACTACTTAATACGCATAATATTTAGACTCAGCCAAATGTAATTTGAGTCTGTTATGACACCGTGCCGATTTCCTGGTGTTTATAGCTATTATTTGGTCTTTATGACACTCACGGTAAATGTTTTTTATTATTAATTTCAAGGGAAAATCTGCACTGTTTATCTGTATACGCTGGGTAATAACATCTTTGATCACAATCTAATTATAGTAAGGAATAATGTGGTCGAAGGTGGTGCCTATAGAAAGCCCCTCGAAGGAACCTGGATCCCCTGACAGATTTTCTACTTGAGGCGGCTATTCAGACGGGTACTGCAAAGAAGAGGTTTGGTTTTTTACAGTTTGGGTAAAGGGGTCTCATGCTGTAAGGTAAAATTACACTAGCTCGAGAATGTTTCACCGCGCATCATGCTCTGTCTCTTTCAGTGCTCAGGGGTTCGATTCCGTAAGGAAAATGATACTAACTCAAGGTTTCGTCTCGGCTTCTATGCTCTGCCTCTGTCGCTTAAACCGCTAATACTACTAATCACGTGAGAGGTAAGCTCTCCAAGGCCTCCGTTAATCAGCTCAATGACGAAGTTTGTATTAGCTGACAAAGGTAACTGAGTCGCGACAGATTTTCAACATGAGGCGGCTATTCAGGCGGCTATAGCCTTAGTCTACAAAGTACTCTAAGGCTAGTCTCACGATATTTTCCTTTACCGAAAACTCAAGGTCATTGTAGGATTCGAAGCTACGACTCTCCTCACGACATTCGACACTACCAACCAGTGGCGTAGCTAGGTAACCATAGGTCCTGGGGCAAAAATTAAGTAGGGCCCCAACTAAACTATTTAAAATCGTTTGTCCCCCAGCCGAAGCTTAGGAGCCTCAGGGTTCTGCCCCGTCTAGTCCTCCGGTAGCTTCGCCACTGCTACCAGCTGAGTTAACTTCGCCTTAATCTATTATAGCTACTTACTCACTGACTAAACACGAAATCTCAAAAACTATTTGACATCTGACGCTGAAATTTAGGGAGGTGATTTAAAGGTAGTTATGTCAGTTAAGAATTTTCACTGTGCACGTCTAATTTGCTTCTTTAGGTTGAAATTATTGTTATTTTCTATATTGTATATTTCTTTTTTGCTTTTGAAAGTTACTCATCCATATGAAGTATTTTGTAAAAATTAAATAAAAGTTTGAAAATAGCCAAAAAGTCAAATTAGATAAAATTTATAAAAAAAATTTTACATAACTGAGTTTCTTGCCGGTTCTTCTCAGTTGAATGCTTCCGAACCGGTGGTAGCTTCAGTAACTTTAAATTTGACCTTCATAAATACCTTCCGCGGGCCAACACTGAATAAATGGTTTTGAATTAAAAAAAATTGTTTACGGGTTTTGCGACCTTTTTGTCTAGATTTGTTTCCGGCTTTTTGCATAAACAAGACAGCTGTTAAATATTAATAAACAAAAATATGACCACAAATACGTCACATGGGAAGTACAGTAACGCTAATATGTTAGAGGATGTATGTGTTTCTATTACATTTTACCCGAACAGTCGAAGGAGGTTATTGCTTGTCGAGTGTACCTATGTATAGATTTTTGTCTAATTACACTGGTCTACAGTGTTTTTGTTTCCCTACATATGAAAATGATTTTGGGTCTACTTACGCACACAATTAAAATCTTTATTTTCATTTTATATTTTCGAAATATAAGATAGGTATGCAAAAATCATGAATGAACCATGAAAGCACACTGAGAACATATTCGTAATCTAGGCACTTGAAAACGTAAAAATTTGCGATGATATCCAGGGCAACAAAAAAAAAAGTTTTTTTTAATTTGTGATTTGCCACATTCTACAGTATAAACCTTTTGACGGATATTCGATTCATCACAGTTGAGGAATCGACATAGGGTTTTTTACAAAAATATACAAAGAGACATTCGAACACCTATCCAAGCATGTTTTTCACTTTTCAGTAACTATCTTTAACACAGTCAGGTTTGTTTAATTCATTTTATAAGTTTATTTATTATAAGCCTTTAGAATTCAGAATCGAGCAGAAGTCTGTCTGGAGAAGTCTTACATCAAAATAGTCGCTTATTATACATCAAGAATATATGATATTGGTACGAGCCAGAAAGTTATATAATGGTTACGTTTCAGAGAAGAGGAAAATTCTATATTAATAACCCAGGAAGTCTTAATAAAATTTTACTGCATTTAATATCTTCCTATTACTGATTTATGGACACGGAACGATGCTTGCTCATCATCGACAACATAGTTATGTAGTCGATGATTTGATCCTCATTATAACATTAAAAGAAAAGCTATTAGAAAAAAATAAAGGGTTGCACTCCGGGAGTGCCGGCAGAAGTGAAAACTTGAACATTAACGTTCTGCATTTTTACCGTCTTACGAATTTTCGATCAGGTCACGTGTCCTGACGCGAGTTTAACATTTTATACCCAAGAAAAGTGCTCAACGCCGCTAAAGAAGTTTTCAATTCAAAAATCGTCCGGGGAAGTCCTATCACCTTGCCCATTTTCGCCGTGAAGTAATAGTGCACTTGTATTAACCGAAAAATCGGTTAGAAAGGTGAAGCCGGTGATATTAGAGGCACATGAGACTTAACAACTTCACGTCTTAGAGTCGAAAACGCATTGGCAATGCCCCTAGTATTCCAAATGTCCATAGGCAGCGGTGATCACTTACCATCAGGTGGACCATCTGCTTGTTTGCCGGCTCATGTGGTATAAAAAAATAATAATAGTTAATGCTTGTAGGAAGCGTACAATAGCTCCCAGCATAATAGATTCAATTTGTAAACAGAGTGGGTTAGATGAAACCTATCTGTTACAGCGATGACATAAATGTCATCCGACTCCGCCACAAGACACTCTTCGTCCTTGTGTTATGCACATTATATTCTATTCAATTTATATAAGTTATCTGCAGTTTACGTGATAATTTCATAACTTATTCTTATCCCACGGTTTCGCTTGCGTTCCCGTGAGAATTGCTCCTTATTTATTTATTTTGTTCGTCAACAATGAGTAGACCACTACAAAGATAAATAATATGCATAAATGCATAAATATACTGCGATGCAACTGTGAGGATATCAATTTGTTTAAACTTTTTTCTGAGGGAAGCTCGAGAACTCAAATTAAAAATTGCTCCAACAGCTCTTTTTTTGCAATATAAAAATGGTTTCTATATCAGCAGCTTTATAATGTCATAACACTATGAAAGTAGCTAAAATAAACCAATCTAGCCGTATCGACACCTGTAATCTGCCTAATTTTTCTAACTGCGTAAGCTGCTGAACTAATTTTTCCCGCAAGACATGATATTTGTCCCCCATTGAAGTTTTGAGCCTAAAGTAATTCCTAAGAAAACTGTTGACTCAACAAGGCAAAGAGCTTCGTTGTGTAACATTAAACTAGAGCCAGTTTTTTAACGCAAAATTAAACGCGTAAATAAACGCTTAATGCAAATTTAATACATTTAGTTTTTCTTGCATTTAAAACAAGATTATTAACAGTAAACCAATTTAATACCTTTTTTTTTTTTTTTTTTTGGCTAGGTACTTCGTGGAGCCCTTTTGATATATGTAGTTTATAAAACCCTGCGATAAATTTTCATAAAAGTTTATTAATTTGTTAATTATGATTTTTTATAACTATTGAAAAATTCGAAATCTAAAAAATGTTGATAATTTTTTTTAATCTATTGTATTAATTTAATGTTTTATATTAGGCATAGCAAAATTGTAATTGAAAAAAAAAAAAATTATGTATTAAAAGAATTTTTCAATAGTTATAAAAAATCATAATTAACAAATTAATAAACATTTATGAAAATTTATCGCAGGATTTTATAAACTACATATATCAAAAGGGCTCCACGAAGTTTAACATTTTTAGGCCAATTATTTATACCTTTCAGCCCATTGTTTATGGCAATGGAGATTGGGAAAAAAAATTGTTAGTTAAAAATTGAATAACTTTTTGAAAAATGGTGATTAAACTTCTTTTTCTTCAGGGCTCGACTCTTTCATGTGTTATGAAGATACTAGAATTTTTTCAAATTTTTAAAAATTGTCTAATTTGTCTTAAAATTTGTCTAATTAAAATTATAAATAATGGAGATAGAGTTCCGGGACTTTTTTATTGGAAATTTCCTCATCTTTAACGAGCATTTTTCAAAATTGCTTATATGTTAATATTTTTCGAGTTATTAATAAAAAACAAAATAGCCTTCTTGGGTGGGGGCACTTGGGTTGGGGGGGCGCCCTTGCCCTTCCCCTTGCCTTTGCCCTTATTGGCCACTGTTGCCCAGCTCACCTCCTCGGGCTGCTGGCCCGAGGGGCCCGGTCCCTCCTCCGGGGCCGGCGGGGCAACAGGGGCTGCCGGGGTGGGCTTCTTGGCGGCCTTAGCGGCGGCCCTGGCGGCGGCCTTGGCGGCCGCCTTGGCGGCCTTAGGCCTCCGGGGCCGGCCGTCGCCCAGCCTCGCCCTTTCGGGCTCGCTTGCGGCTGGGATCGACGTGGTCAGTCCCGCAGTCTTCGTTTCGTCGGCCTCCAACGGGGGGCGGACGATGGGCTCGGCGGGCGGGCGCTTGTTTGCCTCCCCGAGACGGGTATTGATCATACCCTCCAAGGAGGCGAACAGGTCCCGCCTGATCTCCATCAGGGCCTCCGCCAGGTCCGCAGCGCTAAACTGCGAGGACGGTGGGGCCCGGGTCCCGCCTTCTGAAGGTCCGCGCTTCGTGGAGGCGGCGTGGAGCCTCCTCAGCTCCTCAGCTCCTCATCGCGGAGGAGCGCCCGCTCCCGCAGCCTCCAATTTTCAGCTTGGAGAGCGCGGACCTCATCGCTCACCGACTTCTTGGCCTCCATTACGTCCATGGAGGTCAGGATTCTGTGGCAGGCCCTGTTGATTTGGCCCCGCACAGCCCCATTCAGGTTCCCCGACTTGCGGGCACCCTCTATGATTTGGGCAGCCGCCCTACATGTCTCCCCGACCGGGTCGACCACGGGCTCCTGCACCGTTTTCTTCTTTCCCCCCCCCAATTACCGATTCCGGACGGGGAACGGGGGGATCCTCCCGGCACGAAGCGGAGCTTTCATCGAGGAGGCTCCCTGCATCGGAGGTAGCGCAGTCGTCCGAGACTGCGCCCTCCGCTGCGCGGGGCCTCGCTCTTGCCGCCGCCAGTCTTGCGAAACTCGCAAGTCTCCCTTTGGCCCCACCCCTTCGGGAGGTGTTCACCTTGGGGGTGTTGTCGGGCCTCGGGTCATCCTCACCTTCCTCGTGTCCTCTTTTCCGGGGCAGAGAGGTCGCCGGAGTTCCCGGCCGGACTCCGCCCTCCGAGTCCGAGTTCTCGGGCTTGGACGACTCAGCCCAGCCGAAGAAACCCGACGTCACTCGCAGCTCCTTCGTGCCTCCAGGCACTCCCTCTTCCTTCCTCCTGTCCTCACTGCTCTCTGTCATCTTATCATTTTGGCTTGCATTTTTCATTGTTGTTCCCACGAGTATGGACGAAAAGGTGGTCGACCCCCGGGTGACGCCGTTCCGGGGGCAAGGCTAGTGCCCGTGAGGGCTACTGTACAGGTCGCCTGGTATGTACAGGGTTTTTACGTGTTGTCCTGACGGGTTTTTAAAGAGTTTTCCTTTCTCGCGGGCCGGCCAATCAAGCCAATCAAGGCTCCGCTCCGGGCTCCCACTACTCCACAACGCCGTTGTGGTGGAGGTCGTTGCAGAATGCCCGGGCTACGGGTCGCAGAGGAGCGGCGTGCCTCACTCTGTTTTGGGCGGTTATTCCCGACGACAGTGTTACCTGCCGCCAGGCCCGCCCGGAAAGGGGGGGGGAAGGAAGGGGGAAGGGGGGAAGGATAAGGGTTTTCCCTTAAAAGGATGGGAGTGGAAGGATGGGAAGAGGACCGAAGGGAAGGATGTGAGAGTCAGCCGCCAGCGCCAAGTGTCCACCAAAAGCTGGTGGGCACTTGGAGCTGTCGTTGCCCAGGGTGCGCCACGGGGAGGCCTCTCACTTGCACCCCACCAATTTAATACCTGGGTCAATGCACCGTTTACATCGTCATAATTGTATTTCAGTCTATCAACACCAAAAATCAGTGAGGTATCGTCAGCAAACAGTATTATTCCACAGGTATTTCTTACGTATTTATTACTGAGACCAGTCCTTACCTCTTCGGGGATAATGAGCGTGAGGTATCTATGTAATGATTATTTCCAAACGGGCTTTTCATTATCGAATATAAGCATCATCAAAAAGTTTTATGACCTTATGAAAAACCATTACCTCTTTGATAAAGTGAGTTTGGAAAACCCGAAAAATATAATATATTCTAACAAATAACACGATGTGATACGAGTTTGGACATTTGAAAAGCAGGAATATAGATAACAATATTTTTATAACTTAATACCCTAAACAATCTGTCATTTGTTATCTAAAGTATTAGTTAACAACTTTGTTTTAATCGCGTGGATATAATAATTCTAAAATACCAGCTATCCCCCGCGGATTCGCCCGTATTCCCGAGGGACGTTAAATTGTCTCAGGATAAAAAGTAGCCTATTTGCTATTCCAGATTATAATCTATCTCTGTGCCAAATTCCATCCAGATCCGTTCAGTAGTTTTGGCGTGATTTAGTAACAAACATCAATTCGTCCAAACTATCGCATTCATAATATTGGTATAATAAAAATAAATACAAGACACATCATCAATCACACGACACAGACTAAAAATAAATTAAGTAGTAAATTATTTAACTGTCAAGTTAAAAACCTCACTAGGTGACGTATTTTCTGGTAACTTGAAGGATATTTAAAGTTACAATTTATTGTAACAAGGCAATGCCATGATTTACTCATTTCTTTTAATTGTAATAAATACACGAGTTAAAGGTTTCGCATTTGCCCTTTATTAAGGTTTCGTACTCAAAGGGTGCCAACTGGACCCTAATACAAAAGCTCCGCTGTCCATCCTTCCGTCTGTCAGTTTGTCTGTCAGTGCGCTCTTTCTCATGAACTGTAAAAGTAATACTGTTGAATGTAAACATTTAAAGAGATTCCTTTTTTCAGTGTTTTATTAAATATTGTAGAGTTATGTAAGTTCGACTTGCACTTGGATGTTTGTTTATGTTTGGGAGTCTTCTCATATTACATTTACCTGAAGAATTGATATCCGACCTCACTGATTGAGGAAGTGCAAAGCGGAAGAAATAATTACTTTAAACGCAATTTTAATGCATATGCATTGTAGAAACAGTGTTCATTAATATGGAAATATCCATAATATCCCACGTCAATATCCACTTCAAGATTAATGTAAATTGAAATTAAATTCCATAGTTTTTGACCGGAACATAACAATTACCCAGTTATCTTATTGTTTATACCTTATTTGGACCACAGAGTGTTGATAATGGAGTTGTCGTGTTACACGGTTAACAAAATTAAATACAGTTTCGTTAGTCTAAAATAGACTTTACATTACTGTCATAAGGTTTGTTATAACAGTATTGGTATTTTACATTCACGACACTAGTGACGCATGGACGTGCGCGTGCGCACTGTGACGTAACACAATCATTTTCTGTGCGAACTATGTATATTTTACTCGCGTATTGTATTATTTGCTTTGACTACATAATGTTTGTATTGAGTGACATATTTTATTAATAGAACTTCGTAATTTTTTCGACGGAATATGAGTTTCCTTCTCAGAACTAGCGCAGTGTTATTGTAGTAATTCTAAACGATATACGCCCCTTTTGACGTGTTCGGTGATAATTTGAATTACGCGTTATTCTTACTATTGGCAATTTATTTGGATGGATGCTGTTGACAATTCGATTGATTCTGTGAAAAGTTGCGTTCTGCTTATAAAATAACTAGCTGTCTCCCGCGGTTTCACCCCCGTTCCCTAAGGATATTAGCTATGAGATATAACTTGATGAAAGGTATTTTTCAACCCCCTTTTATTATTTTAGGGGTTGAATATTATCTAATCCTTATAGTTTAGGCCCTGCGTTGATATATCAGTCAGCTTCTCCTTTTATATACATATATAGATATGTAGGTGAAATAGTTGTGTGTTTTGTCTTTCGACGGCACCGGATCTAGTGTTCCCAAGGGATGCTTTATTTTCTCGGGACATAAAGTATAACGTATGCTATTCCCGGGTCTATTCTCTATCTATGTGCTAAGTTTCATCCAAATCGATTCAGCAGTATTTTTCATGAAAGAGTAACAAACAATTATAATATTGGTAGGGTGTTTAAGGCAACAAATTGACCTACCATTATGAAATAAAATAATAAAGATCATTAAAATATCGATATCACTACACTGACACAGGGTTGCACGAACAACAGATGCTAGGAACAGATGCTATCGACTCCTCACGGTTTATCCACGTACTAGCTGTCCCTCGCAGTTTCACCCGCGATCCGGAAGTCTGTTATAAATAAATATATATTATATTATATATTATTATAATTATATTATAATAAATAATAAATATTTTTATTTCAAAAACTTAGCTTAGGTTACATATGTTTTTTTGGGATCTCCTTTTAAGCAAAGATTTGGAGACTTCCGGCGACTGGGACCGCAATATACCGGGACCGCGGTCCCACTTGCCGGATCCTTTTAATTTAAATATTTTTCTTCCGGCAACAATACATCGCATATACTTGGACCGTGGTCCCAGTTTATTGCGGTCCCAGTCACCGGAAGCCTCAAGATTTTATTGTGTTAGGAGATCCCGCTCTTCTAAGACATTTCATACTTAAAAGTTAAGTTACAGGTTAATATTTTGTTAATATAATCTTAATTTTTTTAACTTAAACGTAAACGCGCACACTGAGATGTGTAATATGTGTATGTGTGGGTAAATCCTCCTGTTATCCGCAGTTATCTCAGAAGGAATATTTTTTATACCGTTTTTGTCATATTTTCATCTATGCTCCGCTATTCTATTTTCTATAACTGTATTAATATAAAAAGCTGAAGACTTTGTTTGATTGTTTGTTTGAACGCCCAAATCTCAGGAACTACTGGCCCATTTATCGAGGAAGGCTATAGACAATAAATCATCACGCCAATAGAATAGTACCAAGGAATAATGTTACAAAATCGGGGTTTTTTCCCTTTGAGAGCTTCCGATTAAACGGTTAACGGTGGCACAAAGATAGAGCATATCCTGGAATAACATATAAGCTACTTTTTATCCCGGGAAAATGTGATATCCCTCGGGAACGCGGGTAAAACCGCGGGGGACATATATTATATAGAGATTTTAATGTGGTATAGCACATTGCCCTTTTTTCCCGGGAATATGTACCATCCCCCGGGAACGCGGGTGAAACCGTGGGGGCAGCTTGTTAGTAATATACGAGTATATATAGATTACTGCATATACAAAATGACAATATACTTCATTATGTAAGTTAATGAACTCGGATCACGTGTGCTGCATACACGGTTTCCCCATCCACGTGACTGATACATTTGCGATGTTATTTATTAAACATTGTTCAAAAATATTCTCTTTTGAGTTTTAAACAAATAGAAAAGCATTTGTCATAGTTACTCTTACGGATAGAACTATTGTGTAGTATGTAGTTGATTGTTATAATAATGGGGTTAGATACAGTGACTGCAACTCAACAGGTCGTGGGTTCAATCAGCCGGAGGGCTAAACGGGGCAGTGCACCGGGGCCCCCAAGCTCAGACGGACCCTCGGACTCTGTCTTACAAACAGTGGCGTAGCTACCGGAGGGCTAGACGGGGCAGTGCCCCGGGGCCCCCAAGCTCAGGGGGACCCTCAGACTCTGTCTTACAAACAGTGGCGTAGCTACCGGAGGGCTAGACGGGGCAGTGCCCCGGGGCCCCCAAGCTCAGGGGGACCCTCAGACTCTGTCTTACAAACAGTGGCGTAGCTACCGGAGGGCTAGACGGGGCAGAACCCCGGGGCCCCCGAGCTTCGGCTGGGGGACAAAATGTTGGGGCCCTACTTAATTTTTTGCCCCGGGGCCTACGGATACCTAGCTACGCCACTGGGTTCAATTTCCATTCATCATAGCCATCTTATTCTACTTCCTACTAATATTATTAAAAAAAGACGAGAGTTTATGAGGATGGATGCTTGTTATTCCTTCACGTTAGAACTATCGAACGGATTTGGATGAAATTTGACACATAGATAGAACATGCCCTGGAATAAAAGGCTAGTTTTTATCCCCGGGAAAACTTAACATCTCCCGGGAACGCTGGTGAAACCGCAGGGGACAGAAGCAGTAGTGCACGTTTATACTGTGTTTCGGTTAGAAAGATAATAGGCCGGTAAAATTACAGGCACATGAGACTTAACAACTTCACGTATCAAGGTCGACAACGCATTGGTGATGCCTTGGTGTTGCAAGGTTCTATGGGCGGCGGTGAGAAATCACCATCAGGTAGACCGTCCATCGTTTAAAATACAATAAAAAATTAACACGTGGCGAATGACATGGACTAAAGACAAAGTAGAATCTCAAAAACGTGACAAAAACGATGCATTACATGTGTGCCGATTTTAATAATTATTAATTTATTTGAAAGCTATGTTATAATATAGGGATACTTTAGATCCTTCGAGAATGGAGGTGAAACCGCGAGACGGAAGCTAGTATAGTATAGTTTAAGTGACGATCATTGTATCAATATAGACAGGACCACCGCAGGCGATATAAAATGGGCGAAATAATTCTTAAAAAGTTACTTCTAAAACCAAATGATTTAATAATGGGGGGAATTCATTTAAATTATTATATTAATATATTTTATATAACTTAAAATATTATATACCGATATTTTAAGCTTAAAATTACGACATATTTTAGGTCTTTATGGTTTATCAATTTTATTTTATTCTCAAAATCATTACCAAGGTATTTTTTTTTACAAGGGAATATTTATTTTATTTTACATTTAAATCTATTATATTCACGTCAAATTAAATAATACAATGAATAACAAATACTAAACTACTGAATATTAACTACCCCCTACTAATATTATAAATGCGAAAGTTTCTATGTATGTACACTTTCACGCAAGAACCAAACTGATTTGGATGAAAAACACATATGATACTTTTGTGCCGGGGAAATGTTACAACCCTCGGAAGCGCGGTAGAAACCGCGGGGGACAGCTAGTATAAACTAAAATAATAATATCTAAATAAAAAACTCAATTTAAATTACTTGAGCTGTCAGTTTTTTGATTGCAGCATTCACAAAACATGACAATGTGTTTAAATATCATGAGGCAGCAAGTAGCACATGAGCATTAATATTTTTTAATAGGCAAAGACAATAGTTATTAAGCGGAATCTCAATAACGTGCCATACCAACACGCTGCATCACACGTGCTCAGTGTATTAGGCAACGACCGCAGAGTATTTTATCATTCATTAGCGCATATTTATAGGTGATGATAGACTTAGACTTATGTGAATCTGAATGAGCACAGGGCCGTACTTTTGGGCTTGAATTAAAAATGGGCTATTCAAAATACTCGGTAGGATCTACTCTAGGATATATTACATCAACAGATATAAGTGGTATAAGACAATATTTCTGGGAGGTAAACACTAATTTGGATACAGGAAAGCGCCCAGTAGTACAACCTATCACTAGGTGGATCGATGATTTGTTAAAAAAAAAATATTTTCATTAATTTGAACAAATTAGTTACTGTATAAAAAAAATACCTGATAGAGTCGAGAGCCGCTGGATGCAGGTGGCTCAGGACCGTTCAAACCGCCTATGATCAGCAGTGGACAACCCTATGCTTTTATGATGATGATGAAAAATCAAGCGTCCATAGGCTGCGGTGACCGTTTACCATCAGACGGGTCATCAGTAGTATAAAAAAACATTCATAAATGTGTATCTATTTTAATATTGTTTAATTTTTAAAAACAAAAGTCATAGATGTAAAACTATTTACAGATAACAAAAGGCTAATGCCTAATAAGTTGCTTCGCAGGCGGCCCTGCCCTCTTGATCTATTAACGGAGTATTATATTTAAAAAAAAATGTCTGTCACAGATTCTTCCGCATTTTTATTATATAGTTAAGCCTGATGCTGTTAGGATAAATAATGTATGGAATTTAAACTCAGTAATAATAGTTCTACTTTATACCTGAACAAGTAGGTTAATGTTTTGCATGTGCATTTTTAAATTACTTTGCTGCTGTAAAATGTGAATTGCATAATAATAATTGAGGATTAGCTGTCCCCCGGAGATTTCTGCGTTCCTAAGGGGTATAAAATTTTCCCGCAATAAATGGTATGTGGTAATCCAGGTTATAAACTATAGATTTACCAAGTTTTATCCAAATCCGTTTTTTTCGGATAGAGTATCAAAAATCCATCGTTGCATCCTCAGAAACATTCGCATTTATAGCTTATATAATCAGGACAGAATATAGATGACAAGTCTGCAAGACAATCATTATGCTAATAAGTACCCTATGAGAAGCACGATACATCTGAAAATCCGATAATCATTCTCAACTGATAATGGTAAAAAAATATATAATTAAAACCAGCGTGCCTCAATTAATTACATGAACGATTGTGAGTGTCACGTCATGGCATATGATTTACAGCAACACAACTATGTTTAAAATGTCTTAAACATTGTGTGTAGGTCAATGATATAATAAAATATAGATGCGTTGTCCGCGCCTGGAAATGGCAACATAGAAAGTAGGTAATTGACCTAATACCATTTAGTTGCACTCAGTCTTAGGTCACCAACGATGTATAGTCATTTCTCTCTTACAATAGGGCTTCGATTCTGTAAGGAAAATGACTCAAGCTCGAGGACTCAATGCTCTTTCTCTTTCGCTAACTATACAATCACGTGAGAGGTAAGCTCTCTGAGGCCTCCGTGCGCCGGCTCGCCGAAGAGGTTTGTATTAACCGAATAAGGAGTCTTATATACCGTAAAGTAGCAATTTTTCTTTACCTTTCTTCGCGCTATCTGGTGTTTGCACTGGATTGAGAGTCGCGATGTTGATGAATGACGTGTTTATATTACAATACGTCATTGTTGTAGGTACTAATAAAGAACAATTTGCTACTGTCCATGCCCGCGTGCCCTCGCGCATGATGTCGGCTTGCGAAACCGGCGCCGGCGCACTCATGGCCGCCACGATGCTTCAAGGAAGCACGTGTCTTGCGCGTGTGGTGCAAGACAAGATTTATTAGCGGTGTAACACATCTATATAAATAAAGAAAATTGGTATATATATGAGATTGATAAACTCCAACACCGTCTGAGCGATCGCCATGAAAGTTGGCACATATCGGTGATTTTTCATGGGCAAGGTTTTCCTTTTAGCGCGCCAATTTGATGACGATGCTCCACAACTTTTATGCCATTCAACTGATTACAATTTAAATGGGTATACATACACAAGCATTTGAGGCAGGACAAAGCATGCGCCTTAATTGATGTATTATAAACATATATAAAATTAAATATTTATAGCTTTGATAGAATATTTTATCATCAAAAGAATGTCAAACGTACACATATTTATTCTCATTATAGATTTAAAAAATTCAAAACTTTTACGGCCTTATTGTACCACTAGGTAGATACATTTAATTATCATATGTTGCCCCGTATTTATCATATTGCGGTCCGGCCCTGTATTTTAAATTATATTAGATTAAACTTCTTGATATTTTGGTATCATCAATCATCAAGTATAATACAAATTGTAGAATTGTGGTAAATGTCTTCAAATTGTACAATTCATAAGACAACCTTATCATCATAAATTAATACGATTGATCAATTATTAACCCCACAATATCTACGCTGTATGAAGAGACTGGTGCCCCAGTAAACATAAAAATTATTTTTAGTGGTGACCACTTTATACTTACGGTGGTCCAGAAGTGACCTTATATTATTGGAGTTAATAACTTAGCAACTAATTCATTCAACGCACGCTAGTTCATCGTCTTTGTTTGTTTATTTTCTTTTGTTGTTTCCTTTTATATTATATGTCGTTTTTATATTTCTGATAGTTTATTACAACTAACAATTTTTATGCACGATTGATTTTGCTTTGTAACGAGAGAAATCTTTGTTATTTTTAATAGTAATCATAGTTATCTATTTTCGCAGTAAAGCAGTGCACTTGTATTAATGTGTTTCGGCATGAAAGGCAAGGGGGCCGGTGAAATTACAGGCACATGAAACTTAACAACTTCACGTCTCAGGGTCGATAACGCATTGATAAAGCACCTAGTGTTGCAAATGTGGTGACTTACCATCAGATGGACCGTCACCTGTTTGTTGGATGATGTAGGAGTCTGAAAACCTAGCAATAAAAATGTTGTTCACTTTATATTTTTCAAATCCTCAACAGGTTTGAATTTGATGATTCTCTGTAAAAGTAATATTCCTCGTGTAACACTTTTAGACCCTTGGGTAAGTAAGGTCGGCAACATACGTCTTATCAAATCCAAAATTACAAAACTAACCTCTAATACTAATTCGTAATGTGGAAATGTACCTAATTGTGTAGGTTTTCGCAAACATTAGCTACATTTGTTTTTAGGGTACCGTACCACAGTTGGTAAAACCGTAACCCATAAAGAATCACTTTCTTGTCCGTCTGTCCATCAAAATTCAAAATTTAAGAATTCAAAATTCAAAACTATTTATTATTATTTTAAATTTATATTAGGCCCTCGGAAGGCAATTATGAAGGTCAAATTTAAAGTTACTGAAGCTACAACTGTCTGTCTGACCGTTAAGGCCTTTTTTTATAGGAACGCCTGGAGGTATCAAGACGAAAATATCAAATATTCAATTCTGCTACCGCTTGGAGCAGTGCAGAATTCAACTTTCTAAGTCAACGCTATCAAAAGATTATTGCACATGTACATTTTGACACCCGCACGGGAATCAAAACCTATAGTGCGCCTCGTTTATTTTCATTATTACGGAACCCTAGGTGCGCGTGTCCAACTTGCATTTGTCCGGCTTTTTTATTGGTACTGGGGGGCAATTCCACTAACATATTATGCCTTTACCATATCACAACCAAACGTCAAATTTGACATTTAATTGCATTGTACTTAACACACCAACGATCGAATTGCGGTTGTGTTTCGGTAATGGTTCACATTCGTTCGAAAGATTACGTCAAAATGTATGTTTGTTTCGGTTGTAGTGCGTAGGAATACCATATTTATGAAATGTCAAATTTCAATTTGACATTAATCTTAACCATACTATTGCCGAACCAAACGTGTTACTCGAACGTTGCATTTAGTGGAATTGGGCCCCTGTTCAGCTTTATATTGCGAGTGTTCGTTCTGTTGTGATTTAAAACGGTTTGTTAAAACTATAATGTTTTCATAGAAATGAAAAGGCTTATGTTTATAGATCAATTGATCATATATGATAATATGACAATGGTAAGTTCTAAATTGATTGTGAATGGATACGGGTGGTTTATTAATAATAAATAATAATAGGTAGGTTTATATGGCATGTACATTTCTATTGTTTAATAAAATACAAATATTAGTTAAGGAACTATTTATAAATGATATTTATGACTCAAGAGTTCAAATTACTGCAACCATTTTGGTCGGCGTTTTGTAATATATAACGTAACAAATTTTCTTTTAATATACCTAATTATTTTTTAAATATTATTTTTATTTTATTATATTTAATTATTATTAATTTATTATAATTTATATATATTTTTTATAAGGAGAGATGTTGAGTTTCCTTGTTTGGGACTTTGACAGAGAAGCAGATCTAGCGGAATTAGTTACTAGATATTTAAAGGTTTTCTGAAAGGTCACGCCTGAGTCAATTAATTAGGAAATAGTATTTCGAAGCAAGACTAAAGTTACAGCTCTAAACGTGCGGCACGCTATGATGGCTGTTTTGACGTTAACACTGACAAAGAAAAATAACCTTTATTCTCTTACACAGAAGGTGCATCTATTGATCCCACAGCTAATTGTATGATGATGAAAATCAACCTTATTCTAAAGCAATACAGTTTCTTTTCCTATGACAATCTGAAACGTCAAAACGGCCATCATAGCGTATCGGTAGTACAGTTGCCTTTTCCCATGACTCCACTTTAGGTACCTATTACACCACCTACATGTGTAATGTAAATGGAGCAATCGCTTCAAACGTTTACATAACACCGACTGCGTTATCGAATGTAATATAATTAGTGTGATGTATTGAATTGGATATACAAATAATACGTGTTATGTAGAAAGGTAGGTAAGTAGACTATCTATATGTATACATATAAGGAAAATAAGGTTCCTTGACGCACCATCACCTCAAAACTACTGAATATATCGGGATGGGACTGCTACCATTCGACCGCAGACAACTAGTGTATAATATACACAGGTAAATTTTCTCAGCTACCAGATTCTTTACACACGGCCATCTGCTACGATATTCTGCCATCAAACTCGACGATGAATTCACGCAGTGACTATTCTCTGTCTCTCTCACGACTCTGCAAATAGACGAGAGGTCCGCTATCCGCGTGTTCACCTAAGTCTTTCTCAGTCTGAGAGTGATCACTCGACGAGTTTTGGTTTGTGAATAGCACTGCTGGTATCAAACTAAGCAGAGCTTGTACTATGGAAACCAGATTACTGATATACATACTACATATACTAATTCTTTTTTCTTTCTAAATAAATAATAATATAATTATTTACACCCAGACATAGAACAAACAGACATGTTCATGCACACAAATGTTTGTCCTGGGTGGGAATCGAACCCGCGACCTTCGGCTTGGTAGTCAGAGTCGCTAACCACCAAGCCAACTGGCCTGTCAAGTATGAATACAGCATTCTTTTTAATGGCGGTTTGGCATCTACCCTTTGAAACAAATCATATTGATTCAAAGTAGAATTTATCCCTCCCGACAATCTTTGGTTATTACAGAGTAGGTAGAGATGATATTACAATGGTCAATGTCTTACTGTTGCTTATTATGAGTCTTATGACTTCAGTGGGAATGAACGAATTACAGTACCGTATTGTCCTTCAATCAATTAAACATAATTTTCTGAGGTTACTAAACTTCGATAGCATTGAGATTTATATAAGGTTCGTTTGTTTTAAAATAAATATTCTTGGACATGTCCCAAAGTAAGCAGTGATTATATGGAAAATAGACAACTTATATACCTACATAACTAGATATTTTTTCATTATTTATTTATTCGGTTTACCAACGTATTATTACACAATGACTTATAGTAAAAATCGCAATTGAAATAACCAATCATAGTGCAATTCTAAAAACATAACATAGAGACAAACCTCCGTGGTTTTATATGTTTAATTGTAATTAAAAAAAACCTTTGCCAATGATTTCATCCGCGTTCCCGAGGGATGTTGCATTTTCCCGCGATAAAATTAGCCTAAGTTACTCTATCTGACAGAGACAGTCCCGTCAAAATTGGCTTATTTATAAGTAGTACGGTATAATTTATACATCTTTGTAAAATACTGTAATTTTGACAAAAAAAAAAGGGAAAAATATTTAAACAATGTGACCACACAATAAAAAATTAAGAAAAAAATATTAATTAAAATTTGTTATTCATTGTGAAAAGTGATAATATATTTGATATGTTTTTTATAATTCTAGTATATGGAAGGAATCAATGACCTAGATGCTATGTATGACATTATTTCTTTTTGTTTTTGGATTTATGAAGGACAGTACCTATGTTATTTTGTCGCCGTAGATCAAAGACAACGCTTAGCAATGGACTGATAATATATGGCTATAGAAAAAGTCAATAGTTCTAAAGTTTTGCAAATACATTTACTATGAAATTGTTATGCGCATGTAATGTTCTGTAATAAATGTCATGTGGTTGTTCAATCTCTAAATGTTAAAGTAAATGAGTGTTTATAAAATAAGTGAGTATTATGGGTTTTTTTTATTTTTTTTATTCCACATGGGCCGACAAACAAGCAGACTGTCCACCTATGTTAACCGCCGGCGCCTATAGACATTTGCAATACCAGAGGCATCGCCAATGCGTTGTCGACCTTGAGACGCGAACTTGCTACATCTCATGTGCCTGTAATTTCACCGGCCCCCTTACCTTTCTAACCGAAACACAGTAATACAAGTGCACTACTGCTTCACAAAAATTGGTATGGTAGTACTTCCCCAGTCGAACTCTGCACTAAGAGCTCTACTGCCTAATTTATTGGTAAAAATAATTTTTCATTGATATTTTAACTAAATATTAATGTAAATGCGAAAATAAGTTTGTTTGTAACGCTTTCACTGCTAGACTTCTGAAGCGATCATGCTGAAATTCAGCACACACATAGCCTAGGGCATGGAGAGAGACTTAGGTTACTTTTCATCCCGAGAGGCAGGTAAAACCGCGAGGGACAGCTAGTTTAAGATAACTGCGAACAGTCGGCCATTGTAAATTATCAAAATGTGAATCAACAACAAATCGGGTAGTGTGCTGTATTTATTGTTTGTATCTTATCAATAATTGTGCAATTTGATAAGTCTATAGTGCCTAGTCATTCGTCAGACCCAATGATGAATTTAGAGTGGAAAATAATATGATTTGTTACGTAGAAAAACCCAAATAAATAATCATGTTTAGGAAGGTCGAAGTGATTATGATTATAGGTCAATTATTATAAAGATATAATGACATCTCATCGTTTTGTTCGTAAGGAGTTCTTCGACTTTAAGTTTGATGTCTAAGATAAATGTTTAGAATAACCTTCAAAACTTTTTAAAAAGGTGCTACTGTGGACCACCTATATTGGTTACATCACATCCAAGAAGGTTTGACACAGAAATGCTTCTAATATAATAATACTAGCTGTCCCCCGCGGTTTTACCCGCCTTCCCGTGGGATGTCACATGTATTATACATAGAAACCTTCCTCTTCAATCACTTTATCTATTAAAAAAAACACTATCAAAATCCGTTGCGTAGTTTTAAAGATTTAACACTAAACATACCATAACCGGGTCAAATGACCCATTTTGAACTTTGCATTGAAAATCCACGTATCATCTTATTGCTTTTGCTCATTTGACTTCATGACTCTTTCTTACTAATTAATTAATACGAGTATACAGTTATACTATTTATTTCCCTTTCTAACAACCATATTTCATACATTCAACCAGGAAATATAAAGCCACATTTGACCCGCTATGGTAGAAATTGGTACCTAGTAAGTGTTGGTATGATTAGTGTTAAACATACATAGGGATATAGGGACAGAGAAAGCGACTTTGTTTTATACTATGTAGTGATGATGCGAAAGTTTATGAGGATGAATGCATGAATGTTTCTTACTCTTTCACGCAAAAACTATCCAATGGATTTGGATGAAACTTGGTATGCAGATAGTATAATATATAACCCGGATAAACACATAGGATACTTATTATCCCGGGAAAATGTTACACCCCTCGGGAACGCGGGGGATAACTAGTTAACATATCTATTTATATAATATATAATTATAAATTGTATTTTTGTGTGTAACGAATAAACTTAAAAACTACCGGAACGATTACAAAAATTCTTTCACCGTTGGGAAGCTACACAAAATTCTGTTTATGGTTAATAAAAATAAATTGTTAGTTTTATCAATGAAACTGACTTAAGTTTTAGAAGTAGCATCTACCATACCTATTTCTGCCTTGTAGCAATAGCGCACTTACATTACTGTGTTTCGGTTTAAAATGTAAGTGAGTCGGTGAAATTAATGTAATGCGAAAATATTTTTTCCCCAACCTAATATATAAGGAATATAGGGTTTCTTTGACGCACCATCACCTCAAAACTACTGAACATATCGGGATGGGACTGCTAACATTCGACGCGGAACTTTTAGTAAATGTTTATAGGCTATATATGATATCGTTAACGCGAGTGAAACCGTGGGAGATAGCTAGTACATATATATATGGCATTGAATTTTTTTCGTAAAAACTTGCTGGTTGATTTTGAAATTTTAAATAATGTTACACTAATGAAAATAAACAAAATTATTAATTAGCACATTCAAATAAATTATTATTGATGTTCTAGTTCGTATCGCGAATCATTTTAATAACCGCCTCCTTTTTTTTAATCTGTAAAAATTATGATAGAAATAAAGAAATGCGAAATGATCAGCGTCAAAGTCTCGACGATCTTTCACTATGTGCCTGGTTATACTCAGATCTTAGGCAGTATTAAAATTTAGCAGAAATTACAGGTACATGAAACTTAACATGCGAATGTCAATAGGGGGCGGTGACCACTAACCATCGGGTGGACCGTCTGCTTGTTTGTCGTCCCATGTATTATAAAAAAATAATAATTACAATACCCTCTTCTGGCGACGGGCCAGTTGGCTTGGTGGTTAGAGACCCTGACTACCAAACCGAAGGTACGGGTTCGATTCCCACCCAGGACAAACATTTGTGTGCATGTCTGTTTGTTCTGTGTCTGAGTGTAAATATCTATATAAGTATGTATTTAAAAGGTTATATGTAATATATCAGTTACCTGGTAGCCATACTACAAGCAGTACACTCTGCTTAACTTGAGATTAGGTAACCATGTGTGAAGAATGTCTTGGGATTTATTTGTTGTTTTTCAGTTCGTGGCAAACAAAAAAATAGATCCTGTAGTTAAGCAATTAGTCATTTTAATGGTTCCTTGAAATAGTTATAATGCGTCATAAATACCATTAAACACATTGTTTGATAAAGACGTTATCAGATAAACTCTGAAACCGATTTAACTGAATGATATATCAATAATAATAAATATCCTGCGACATTCTTTACGAACGGCCATCTGTTCCCAAACTAAGAAGTTGTACCTACTATGGAAATCAGATAACTGATATACTACAACACTACTTTTTTTTTCTAAATACATACTTATATAGATATTTACACATCATGCACACAAATGTTTTTTTTTAATGTTTGGTAGACAAACGAGCAGACGGATCGCCTGATGGTAAGCAAGTACCGCCGCCCATGGTCACCCGCAACACCAGAGGAGCCGCAAGTGCGTTGCCGGCCTTTTAATAAGTTTGCCCAAAGGGAACCGAACCCGCGACCTGTGACTTAACCGTCAGGGTTGCTATCCACCAAGCCAACTGGCCTAGACGTCAACATTGTTATGACGCACTGAAATAAAGCGATGAAAGAAATAATGATCTGACCTTAATTTTAAGATAATTAATTGAATGATTTTTAATGCGCACACGTTTTGTGATTAAAAAATGCTCGATCATCCTGATTTTGTTCCGGTCCGGCATTAATTGTGTAATGATTTGGGAATCGTCGTTGCAGTCAATTTTTTAGTACATTGACGGCGCCACGAGTGTTGTGGCACACTGCTCGCGTGCAGAACCATTAATCTAGTATGAAATAAGATTCCAGATTGAATACGAGAGAGTTCGGGTCCAGAGTTATGGTTTGCATCCCGTTAAACATACTGACTCTATTTTTTTAAGCTGTATCTAAAGATAATAGGATAAATAAAAATTAATTAACAAATTGGTGACCTGTGATTGTGAGCTAGATCGTATCTAGGTCAAATAATAGGCCTAGCAATACTCACAGGCAACGTAAGCAGCCTTCTGGGCATTTTATCCATAGACAGCTCTATTAAAATCCTTTTTTTTTACATTTTATTTTTAAGGTAATTATATGTGGTTTAGTTTGTAAGGATTCTTTTTAATCCGTTAATTTCGAATGATTATGTAACTAACTATATTGAAGTATTATCAAAATGTGTGTATTTCACACGCGGCAGAAGTAAATCTTTCCGGGTGGTACACTTATCCCTACCAAGCTATCCCTACTGGTAGGGATAAGTGCACTTTTTATTGCTTTATATCTACCGGTAGGGATAGGTGCACTGCCCATTATCGAGTGGTACACTTATCCCTACCGAGCTATCCCTAATGGTACGGATAATTGCACGTTTACAGGCACATGAAACAAATATACATTTTTACATTAACATTATACTTATTTGTATTTGTTAAAAAATAACTAAAGTAGTATTACTGAACATTTTTTTTACCTACTAGTAGGGATAGCTCGGTAAGGGATAAGTGTACTACTCGATAAATAAAATCTAAATAGAAAAATAAAAAGTAGTATACGAGTATATAGTATATCAGTTATCTAGTCTCCATAGAACAAGCTCTGCTTAGTTTGGGATCAGATGGCCATATGTAAAAGAATGTCCCAGGATATTTATTTATTTATTATTTATCCTGCCCATCCGTTTCCGGTCCTTGGATTGTAAACATCATAGTATCGACGCTCCGGAAAAGTTTTTGATAATAAATACATTAACACCACAGTTTGCACGAATACATCACATCCAGTGTTGAAATAAGTGATATAAGAAAGTTAGCAACAATAAACAACGCGTTTGGCTGGGTTACAGTGAAAATTACGAAGAAATAAAATCTACTATTGGAGGTTAGATCTATAAAATTCTTAGAAATCATAGAATCGATCAACAGTACCAACATACGAAACAGAAACCGTACCAACACACAAAATTGACAGTTTGACAGCAAGTGTCATCCGTCAGCCCAGTGTTGCCAACAAATAAATTAATCATCAAAACGTTCCAATACACGCAACATATAAAAATCATGGAAGATCAATTTCAACTACTATTCGACAAAATGAAAATCGAAATGCAAAAGCAAACAGTGGAATTAAGTAATGCAATAATGAATAAAATGGATGAAAAATTGAAACCTATCGCAGAAGAAAATAAAAAACTGAAACTTAAAGTTGAAAACTTGGAGAAAAAAGTGGAGTATCTAGAGAGAGATAAAAAAAGCAACAATATTGTAATTCATGGGTTATTAGAAGATGAAAAGTCTACATTGGAGTTACTTCAAAAGCTGAAAAAATGTTTTTTGGACGATTTAGATATAACAATTGAAGACTATGACGTAACCAAGCTCTACCGCATTGGAAAACCAAACATAGGTGCGAAACCAAGACCAACGCTCCTTGGCTTAAGTGGTGGTTGGAAAAGAAGTGAAATATTGAAAAACAAGAAAAAACTTAAAGAATTATATATAACAGAAGATTACTCAAAAGAAATTATAGAGAAAAGGAAAGCACTACAACCTAAGCTCATGGAAGAAAGGAAAAAAGGAAATTTCGCATACATAAAATATGATAAACTCGTCGTCAAAGAAAACACTAGTGTCAAGGATAAAAGGAAAAGAGAAATTCCTACCTCTCCTCAA
Organism: Habrosyne pyritoides; assembly: GCA_907165245.1. Lineage (NCBI taxonomy): Eukaryota > Metazoa > Arthropoda > Insecta > Lepidoptera > Drepanidae > Habrosyne > Habrosyne pyritoides. The sequence goes on from OU015606.1 coordinate 3,330,693, forward strand.
CCTGATTTACAGCCCAGAAAACAGCAGACACTAATCGCGTCCAAAAATAATAGAATAAACGCATTTGATATGATGAGAGGGCGATCTAACTCTCTCTCAAGCATCATATCTGAGAAAAAACAATAGCAATTAAACACAGATGATCGGAAATGGAAAACGAATACTAAGCAAAATAATAAAGAAGTTAAAACTAAGCAACCTCCCCCAAGCCGACTGGTCCTCGTGGGGGAAAAAGACCACGACCCTCTAAAGATTAATAAAAATACGTTAGATATACACATAGCTACTTTCAATGTAAGATCACTAAGAACTACTGAAAAACTCCAGGAACTTGAACTAGCCATAGAAGACATAAAATGGGACATAATAGGAATCAGTGAAATGAGAAGATATGGGGAAGGAATTGAAGACTATGGAAACTACATCTTACAATACAAAGGTGAGACCCCGGGTCTGTATGGCGTAGGTTTCCTAATCAAAAAGACGCTTGCTCACAGAATCGAAGAATTAAGAGGCATATCGGAGAGAATAACAATTTTAAACATTACATTACCATTAAAAGAAAACGAAAAATGGACCATCATACAAGCTTACTCACCAATAGAATCAAACAAAAAAGAAGATATAAAAGAAATTGAAAAATTCTATGAAGACTTACAGAACACTATTCAAAACGCGCATAAAAACCTTATTGTAATGGGAGATTTCAATGGACAAATAGGACAGTGTCGCAGTTATGGTGAAGGAAATACAGTGGGAAAACATGGATTTGGTAAAAGGAGTAAGAATGGAGACAGATTGATCACTTTCGCTTTTGAAAATAAATTAAGTATTCTTAATAGCTTCTATAAGAAAAAAGAAACAAAGAAATGGACATGGATCTCACCAAATGGGCTATACAAAAATGAAATTGATTTTATCATGACCAACAAGTCAAAAAACTTCCAAGACATATCGGTTATACATAACTTAAATTTTTATTCGGATCACAAAATGGTACGCGCTCAGCTAACAGGTACACCTATAAAGAAAGTGAGAAAATACCAGGACAGAAAAACAGCCATAATATGCACCGGTAACAATGACCAGCTAAACACCAACTTAGAAGCTATTATTAGAAAAGAAAAAGAAAGTACACAACCAATCCAGGCAAGGTATGATAAATTCATTACCATGTTAGCGACTGAAACAACAAAAATAAACTCGGAGAAGAACAAGATGTTTTCTAGTGAGACATATCAGCTGCTACAAGAAAGAAAAGAATTATTACGAAGAAAAAAAACTAAAGATTACCGCTCTAAAATATCTGCCATCAGTAAAAAGATCAATGAACGCATGAGGAAAGATAAGAAAACTAAAAGACAAGAAACATTGAAAAAACATATCGAAAAAACCGGCGGTGTTAAAAAAGCTTTAAAAGAATTAAACATTAACAAGGATTGGATGATACAAGCTAAAAAACAAGATGGAAAGTATACAAACAAAAGGCAAGAGATACTAAAAGTAGCTACCGAATATTACCGAACTCTATACCAAAGCAAGAACAGCAATATAAAGTTAAGCCAAAACATTGAAACAGAGGACGAGGTCATACCAAAAATACTACCAAAGGAAACAATGAGAGCAATCAATACCCAAAAAAGAGGCAAGACACCTGGAACCGATCAGATATCTAACGAAATACTAATAATGACTGCACCGGTGATAGCTGACATGTTAACGGATTTATTCAATGACATTATAGAGACTGAAAGTATCCCAGCCGATTGGACCACATCCACAATAATACTGCTGCATAAAAAGGGAGATAAAGGTGATATAAGTAATTATAGACCAATTAGTCTGATGAGCAATATCTATAAAGTTTTTTCGAAAATTATTCTATCTCGAATCACACCAACACTTGACTTCAATCAACCAAAAGAACAGGCTGGCTTCCGCAGTAAATATTCAACCGTAGATCATATACATGTACTGAGGCAAGTTCTACAAAAATACAAAGAATACAATAAAATCTATTATCTAGGATTTGTGGATTATAATAAGGCTTTTGACTCCTTGGAACATGATTCTATCTGGGAAGCACTACATATGCAGGGAATACAAAGAAAATATATACAAATACTCAAAAATATATACTCAAACAGTAAAGCACAAGTTAGGTTGGAGGCAACAGGAGAAGAGTTTCCTATTGAAAGAGGTGTCCGGCAAGGTGACCCCGTTTCACCCAAACTGTTTTCGGCAACCTTGGAGATGGTATTCAGAAAACTAGATTGGGATAAAAATGGACTCAACATAAACGGTGAAACGTTAAACCATCTACGTTTTGCAGATGACCTGATCCTTTTTTCTGAGTGCCCGAAAACGCTGGAACAAATGCTACAACAATTATCAGACGAAAGTGCGAAGGTAGGACTATCAATGAACACAAACAAAACAAAAATTATGACAAATAGTTCACAAACATACATTATTAGAGTTGATATGGAAGAAATAGAATATGTAGAAGAATATCTATATCTCGGACAGTTAATAGCACCAAACGATACTATGCAAAAAGAAATCGACAGAAGGATAGCCAATACTTGGAAAAGGTATTGGTCTTTAAGTGAAATCATGAAAAACCAAGACATGCCAATAAAAGAGAAAAGGAAAGTATACAATATGTGCATTTTGCCATGTTTAACATACGGATGCCAGACATGGGCATTAACGGAAAAACTAACAAGGAAAATAAATGTATGCCAAAATGGAATAGAACGAAGTGTAATTGGGATAAGGAGAAAAGATAGGATAAGATTAGAAAACATAAAAAGTATAACTAAATTCAAGGATGCGGGCAAAATTTGTAAATCATTTAAATGGCAATGGACAGGACATATGTTAAGAGAGAGAAATGGGAAATGGACAAAAACTATATTAGAATGGTACCCCAGAGACGGGAAAAGGAGTAAAGGGCGACAACCAAAACGTTGGGAAGATGATCTAAAGAAAACTGCTGGCCCTGACTGGATGAGAACTGCGAAGGATAGAGATATGTGGAAATCTTTAGAGGAGGCCTATGTCGAAGGACAAGCTGAGGAACAAGAAACCAATCTACCGCAATAGTAATAAATATTTATGTAATTAATAAGTAACTTAGCAATAAAGGCTTATTTTATTTATTTATTTATTTATTTTATTATCCTGCTAATTCAAATTTTTAACTACTTACTTCCTTCGTCTTCTTATTTGTTTTTAACCGTTTCACGAAACGGCAGAATTTTTTTTATTTGGAAGAGACGATGGTGTTTGCTCTGATGGCTCTTACACCCTTACACGGATTTTGGGTGAACTAATTTTGATGATATTATATTAATCGTTACTTTAGGTCATAGACTAAGGGTGCTCATTTGAGAGAAACCATAGAATTAAAGTAAAAGTTTAGTTTAAAATAATTTAACAATTAAAACTGAACGTTAATTTATAACATTTCTTTAGAAATCAAAATTAGGAGTTAATGTACATGGTCCTTCAACACTCGACTGTATTTCTATACGTATTGAACTGCTTTTAGGTATTTCCATTTATATTCATATACATATTAATTATTGACTTGTGCTTCCCCTAATAAATCTATCATTAAATCTTAATTTGTAATTTAATCAATTATCAGCCGGAAGAGGAAATTGTTATTTATAATTTGCATCACAATTATGAACATAATCTGGAGGTTAGATTGATAAAATAAAAGTGTTTTTTAAAACATTTGTTTTTAGATGTATCATCTTTATCTTTATTCTATCACTACATAGTATAAAACATAGTCGCTTTCTCTGTCCCTATATCCCTATGTACGCTTAAATTTCTAAAACTACGCAACGGATTTTGATGCGGGTTTTTTTAAATAGAGAGAGTGATTGAAGAGGAAGGCTTTTATGTTGTACACACTGTTTGTTTTAATTATATTTTATCAATATGGTATGTGATGAAGTAGGTACTTATCCTACGTATCTACCTCAAAGAAATTTGTAGGAAATTTAGTAATATAAGAACTGAATGTCGAATAAGTCATTCCTCTTATAAACCTCTGTGGTTTTTTGTGAATGATTTTATGTTTTATTTTCCATGTATTTATGTTTGTTCAATAATAAATAAAAAAAAAAAAAAATGTATAATACATGTGACATACCACGGGAACGCGGGTAAAACCGCGGGGGACAGCTAGTATAGTATGAAACAAAAGTCGCTTCCCGTCGTCTGTATGCTTAGGTCTTTTAACCTACGCAAATTTTCATCAATAGACAAAATGATTCAAGAGGAAGGTTTATTATATGTTTATATTCCTCGGAAAAGCGGTTGAAACCGCGGGAGACAGCTAGTGATGAAAAAAATAATCTTTTTTGATTCTGCTTTATGGCAATCTGTTTATTTATTAACTAGCTGTCCCCGCGTTTGACCCGCGTTCCCGAAGGATGTCACGTTTTCCCGGGAGAAAAAGTAGCCTATATGCTATTCCAGGATATGCTCAATGTAAGTGCTAAGTTGCATCTAAATCCGTTGGGTAGTTTTTGCGTGAAAGAGTAACAAACATACTAACATACAAATCTTTCCTCTTTATAAAATTAGATGTGGACAATTTATTAACGTGTAAAGTGATGAAATAATAACAAAACAAACATTTTAACTCAGCTATTTGTATTTTAATACACAACCAAAGAAATCATTTTTACTTCTCGAGGCCACAATCTCAAGGTAAGTGATAAGCACACAAAGCCAAGAAGGAAGTTAGCTCTCAAGTGCCGCTACCTTCAGGGACTTCCCTTAAAACACCGTCAAACAAAGCTTCTGCAATCAGCATGTTAGTACCTAGATCAGTTGTAATGCCTTTAATCAGTTGTTGTACTTTAATTAATTAATATGAAGTGGTTGAGGTTGCAAATTGACGTAGTCCAGATATCATTCGAGTGGAAAGGACTGGCAATTTCCAGTTCTGATGACGTTTCGCTATAGAACCATTGATAATTCAGTAAGACCTATTGCTATGTTTTGTCTCGCTCGCTCTCAGTTGAAACTATTATGTCTTGTTTGGATAACAAGATATCCGAATATGTGTGTGACTGCAGTTATGTTTTTCAATTAAAAATTGGAATTATTAGCATAATTGAGAAAGAAGTTTAGAATGGTAACAGCGAACTATACCTAACTCATTTCTCGCCGTAAAAAGAGACCAAAGAGTACCTATACCGCAAAGTGTTTAAAAAGCATTTCCAAAGAGGTTTAGAGGCCTACCAACCACCGAACAAGGAACAATTAATTATAATGTTGGTATTCCTTAACTGGTTTTAACTTTTTTCTTTTCTAAACGTTAAAGGCTGTAAGCACCAAAAAGGATTTATTGGTTTAATAAGCAACGACCATAAATCAGTGTAAGTATACCATTACCTCCTTAAGCTATGTAAAAACTCTAAGTTATTTTTAATATCCAACCTTCTTGTACTTATAAAAGAAAAGTTTTTTGACCTATAATACCAAATCAATGTTTAAAAATAACCTGAAACAAGGTTATTGCGTGCCATTAGTCGATTTTACTTTTGAATTACTTTCCGGGCGAGTAGGTAAAGTGATTTGATACACACTGACTACTGCACGGGTCGTGAGTCTATTTGTTCAGTCTGAGTGTAATATATAAAGACCTGTTTTGATTTTTGTGATATTCTCTACAACTATGTCTTTCGCTGGGTATTTGTATGTATTTCTGATTATTGAGGGAAACTAGAATAGGTACGGTAAAGGTAAGGTAATGAGAATCGTTTTTTAAGATTTGAAATGGGAAAGTTTCAGGTGAGTTACTGTTAATGAATCAATTCATTACTAAAATGATTTAAATAAAACATGCATAATTTTTTTTAATAAATATAAAATACATAAAATAATTATTAATTACCCTTGAAATTAATGAAATTCTCGTTTTAGAATGAGTCCTTATGAGTCTGTGTTCAACTATACAATCAAAACTATTTGTCGATAGTAGGTAAATCCATCTTTTTTTACGCGGCACGCGTGTGGCGCCGCAGCGCGCAGCTAGTTTTCAATGAATGTGAAAGTGCCTTCATTTGTTCTACTTGCGTCACAAGCATGCACATTGTACCATGACCTTTGGCACAAAAAAGGATGTAAGGATACTTTCCTTCTGAACATCTACCATAACTTTTCTTTTATATTGACAAAGAGTACGTACGTACTCTATAATACCCCGAATAAGATACAAAAATTATGTTTAAAAATGGAACTATAAAGTAATAAGTATACTCTCCGATTCAACCTTTTTTCACAAGCTGTTCTTTTTTTTAATTCACATATACATGATTTTTTTTCTATTATGCCAGTATGTCAAGTTCAAACTTCAGTATTATGGAAAACAAATATGGTTGCCTAAATCGCTTCGGAGTTGATTTCGTTACCGGATCAAGCTCATGGTAGGGATAGTAAATCAGTACCTATATTAGATACCTAGGCTATAAATATAGTAAGAATATATTAAGAGTATATTAAAAGTTACATTTTACTTTATGCAACCTTTTAAAGATGTTTACTGAATTTTGTTATGAATATTCCATTCTACCGGTAAATTTGCATGACAAAATGCAGTAAAATAATTAAAAGATTTTATAAATCAATATACAAATTATATATATAATATATATAATGATGTATATAAAAATGGATGTTTGTCTGTATGTCCTTTAAAGAATCGTAAACTATGCAGCGGATTTTAATGCAGTTTTCAGCAATAGATAGAGTAATTCAAGGAGAAGGTTTATAACCAGGATTGAAAGCGGACAAAGCCGCAGGGGGCAGCTAGTTGATAAATAAAACATTGGTTTGAAAACATATTACAATGCATTTACAGATCTTGAAATTTTTCTGATTTAGGCATCTATAAATATATATATATCTATAAATAATCTTGTATTTTTGTGCTTAGATATATCTAAATTCATTTTTCGGCTAGACCTATCTAGCGCCTTACTCTAGACCTACTTTTATAATACCTAGATGCGTTACTCAGTGTCGTTAGTCATTCGAAGATAAGCTTGAAGATTAAAATATCGATTCTGTAACTATATAAACTTAAAATTATCCACCGAAGGCCTTCAATTTAAAAATATAAAAAGAACACTTTCTAACCTAACTTAGCTACCTTTGCCAACCTTTTCTTTTTAACAAAAATAATAATATTAGCTCAAAAATAAAAAAAATAAAAATTTCAGTTAAAATGCGTTTAATTAAAATTTTAAATGGGTCACTAAGCCATACAGACTACCATACAGACCTACAGAGCCATCAACAATTTAGTTATTACGCTTACGGGTACGCTTTGACGAGCCAGTTGGCTTGGTGGTTAGAGACCCTGACTGCCAAATCGAAGGTCGGGGGTTCGATTCCCACCCAGGACAAACATTTATGTGCATGAACATGTCTGTTTGTTCTATGTCGGGGTGTAAATATCTATATAAGTATGTATTTAAAAAGTAGTATATGTAGTATATCAGTTACCTGGTAGCCATACTACGAGCAGTACACTCTGCTTAACTGGGGATCAGGTAACCATGTGTGAAGAATATCTTGGGATATTTATTATTATTTAATAACATTTCTTAAACGTAACATTCACAAATTAACAAGACATTGATTATTTTGTTTACATAAAAACTAACGGTATTAGGAGAGGTAACCGTTGAACGTAAATACTACAATAAATTAGTTAATGTGGTCATAGGCGTAAATAGAGGGGGGCCGGGTGGGCCGTGGCCACCCCAATACGGTCTAGTGGCCACCCCAGGATGTGGGCCTGTTTTGAAATTCTAGGGTACCTAAAATTACTACACACATGATCAACGAAACTTTTGTTTTTATAATGTGACGTATAGTTTGTTAATAGGCAATCTGAACTTGAACACATCGGCCATGGCATCTCACGGGTCAGCCCCCCACAGATTTTTTTTATACCACATGGGCCGGCAAACTAGCGGACGGTCCACCTAATTGTAAGTGGTCACCGCCGCCTATGGACTTTTGCAACACTAGGGGCATCGCCAATGCGTTGTCGACCCTGAGACGTGAAGTTGTTAAGTCTCATGTGCCTGTAATTTCACCGGCCCCCTTACCATTCTAACCGAAACACAGTAATACAAGTGCTTCACGGCAGAAATGGGTAAGGTGGTAGTACTTCCCCGGACGAACTCTGCACTAAGAGCTCTACTACTCGAAAATAGCCCTAGATACGCCAATGAATGTGGTACTGTAAGTCGAAGCAATCCTTTCTTCTATATTATGTATCTACAACAAATATAATGATGTCCAACATATGGGCTCCTACTAAGATGGCTGAACTATTTTCGCCTCTCTAATAAACAAAAAACAATATTATCAAACTGTTGTTTTTTATGATAATGAATTAGTGTAAAAATAACGTTAATTACTTAATTACCCTTTTAAGTAAATCTTTTTGATACCGCAAATCAGATATTTGTATTTATTGCTGAATTAAAAAATATATGTATTTAACTTTGCGATCTAAATTCATCATTTAGATGATCTTAAATATAATCTAAACTTAATTATACGTGAAGCAGTAGTGCACTTGTATTACTGTTTCGGTTCGAAAGGTAAGGCCGGTGAAATTACAGCACATGAGACTTAACAACTTTACGTTTCAGGGTCGCCAGCGCATTGGCAAAGCCGTTAGTGTTAAAAATGTCCATAGACAGCGGAGACTATTTACCATCAGGTGGATCGGCTGCCTGTTCTTCAGTGTACTTGACATATAAGAAAAATACAAAGAGACTTAATATGTTACTAATTACTGGTTTCTTTCATGAACTTTCAAATCAGTCCCCTTATTCAGCTAATACAAACTGCGTCAGCGAACCGCTTCACGGAGGCCTCGGAGAGTGTATTAGCGTAGTTAGCGAAAGAGACAGAGCACAGAGCCAGCGACGAAACATCCTCAAGTTAGTGTCATTTTCCTTACAGAATCGAGCCCCAGAAAACGTGTTCCATATCTGACGTATTCCATTTTGTTTTTATAAGACTTAGTTAAAATCAACTAAATGACAAACAAATTATAATCCTTGCTGTCGGATTATTCGTAGAACTTCTATAATCTTAGTTAAGACTAGACTAATAAGCCTATCTTGTCGGCAATATATTTTTAAAGGATTTGTTGGAATTTGCGCTAGCTTGGAATTTTTCCGTGAAATTATCATGCTTTCTTGAGACGCCTTAGGGAGAATCGCTCTAATGCTTTATAGGTAAGGGGTGTTTTCATCAACAGTAGAAAGAAAATGAAGTATATAATGTTGACGAACTCCAAGAAAAATATTATATTTAATGATTTATTAGAATTTTCGCTAGTTAGATTTTTTCCATGAAACAATCATGCCTTCTTGATAAGACTTAGGAAGAATCTCTCTAAAGTTTTATTGGGCATGTTTTCATTAATAATCACGACATAGTATAATAAAAGTCGCTTTCTTTGTCCCTATATCCCTATGTATCTTTAAAACTACGCAACGGATTTTGATGCGGTTTTTTTTAATAGATAGAGTGATTGAAGAGGAAGGTTTATATGTATTAGTATCTACATTGCACCTGAGCAAAGCCGGGGCGGGTCGCTAGTATAGTATATTATAAAAAAAAATATAATTTCATGGTTACAGAGGACTCGAACAAAAATAATGTTTCCCAAGCTTTTGGCTTGTGTTGTATGTAAGTTGGTTCGTTTAAGTCAAGTATTGGAAGCCGAATTAGAACCACCTCCTTTTATCTTACGGTGTTTGAAACTTGACAAGTCGGTCCAGTTCAGCATGACCTGATTCTAGTCACTACTATTTTAATATTAGATATCGACGGTTAAAAGGCGACTTGATTCAAGCGCTATTTTGAAAACTTTACAGGAGAGCTATTTGAAAATGTTAAAGCCCAAAAACAGATACTGCATCTAAACTGCTTAACATACCACATCGCAGCTGTTGAATATTAAAACTAAATGCAAGCTTCAACGAATTTGTGCGTGGGCCATCATCACAATAGTATAATTCATTGAGAAAAATGTTACTTTCGTCAAAAATGGCAGTTGAGTCAAGTCGCCTTCTACCCGTCGAATAATGAAATGTTATGACAGGATAATGAATGTCAATTTACATATTTCATTAGAGCTCCATACACCTAATATCATTGAACAGTCTATCTATCTTCTATCTTCTATAAATAAATAGTACCTGGATGGCCGAGCATTGCTCGGGATTTCTTTACTAACGTGACTTATACCGTATTCTCTTGTTAAAAGCACTGCCTACATATACCTAGATACGAATGAGATGCGGATAATAAAGGGCTCCCAAAAACAGTATTCCTCACAAAATATGTAACTTGAAAACCTTACCTTCTAATGACAGCCGTTTTCATTGCCTAAAAACACGGATAAAACGACATTTTCTGAAAATGAATCCTAGCTAGATCGATTGAACGCCCCCGAAAACCCCTGCATACTAAATTTCATGAAAATCGTTGGAGCCGTTTTCGAGATTCTAATTAAAGAATTGCTCGTTTAAAGGCAGTAGATAGATTATGTAAAATAGGGTTCCTCCTGCTACGATTCGAAGCGGAATTTTTCCTAGATGATTATAGGCTGTATATGATATCGATAAACGCAGGTAAAACCGCGGGGGACAGCTAGTTTAGTTAGCTAGAGCCTAAAATAGTTCCATACGATTTGGAATCAATTTTACTAAAATTATTTATTTAATTCTCCAATTTTTTGAATTTGTTTTCTTTTTGTGAGGAATATGTTTTGATTAAGTATGTTTAATTGTGAATATTAGATACGTATCAAAATACCGCTGATGAAAAAATCTTGTGGGATTTTTATTATCAATGATTTATTGTAGTGATTTTCCTCAAAGCAATACTAAGTCAAGAAGAGCGATAATAATACTTATTTCATGTCAAAAGGGCAATAGTGCCAAATATACGTATTTTGTATTTCAAAAATTTGGGTACATCAAAAGATTTTTGAGAGCCTATTTCCTTTGACCAATTTGTTACGGTACCGGAAAAAGTGAGATGTTTTTTTTATACCCCGTAAACCGACAAACATGCAGACGGTCCACCTGATGGTAAGTGGGCGGCCTAATGTCTCATGTGTCTACAATTTCACCGCCCCCCTTACCTTTCTAACCGAAACACAGTCATACAAGTGCACTACTGTTTTTCGCTTTATATATTCATATACTTATGGTGGTATTTACTTTTAAAAATGTTCTATACAGACTTTAAATTCGTCTTGAAAGTAGCTCTTTTTTAGAAAATTTAAGTTTTTTATTGCTGTAATAATCGCCTCTGCATTGTTAAGTGCCAGTTATTTCATTTTGTGTATATACTAAAAATTTCATATTTATTTCTATGAGGAATATAATTTTGTCTAATAGTTTTAATTTTCATGAGGAAAATCTTATCAGCACAGGAAAAACCACATATTTAACAATTTTTACAACCGGACGCGTTAAATTTCATTAACAAGGTCTGCCAACTACTTATTAATAGTTGTGAATACGTTGATGACAAACTGATGTAGGTGTTAATGATGATTGGGCCATAAGAATCACGAAAATCTCCGAACCACAACAAAGCCTCCGGGATGTTGACCGAGATAGTTCGTAGATTTATTTCCAAGTGAAGTGAAATACCGACTTGTGGTGGGGGATAACGGGCGGCACGGCAAGCCACGCGTTTCGCTAACCCAGGCCAGTCGACAAACTCAGTTGTCATTCGACAGCGCTACGGGAAAGACGCGGCCACTCGACTGCGTGTTCTCAAAAACGCGACTAAATCAACTGCAGTGTTCTACCTGGATAAAACTGAAAGTGTTGAGTTGCAATAACGTGTTAACAAAGTGAAGTGATGACATTATTATGGAACAATCCTCTCTCTTGTCTCCTGGACAAACTTTAATGTCAGGGATGGACGCGAGGGATCGACTTGTGGAGGAGATTGTACTCCTAGCTCTGTTCCTGCTTTCGACTGCCGCCAATTCATTGGCCCTGTTGGTGTTCTGCCGACGACCCGGTCTCCGGACTATATCAAATAGGTAAGTTTCATTGTTTTAAAAGAAACATAAAACATCTGGTCTCGTTTTTACTTCTAAAATACAGGATCCGTGACTTACTTGAACCTCAACGAAGGTCAACTCGTTTCAAAATTGATGCAAAATTCTAAATTTGTCAATTTAAATGCCAAAGAGTTTTATGAATGTTTCGTAAATCACATTTATAAAGAAATAATTAGAATCACGTGTCTAAAATTTATATTACTTAAATTAAGAGAGAGCTGTAGTCGTTTGTTGAAATACTCAAACGTAGAACAAAAAATATTTACTACGTGTGTACTTCTGAATTAGCGAAAGTAGTGTAGTAAAATTTCAACGTTATACTAAAAGCAAATAAATGATGTAAATAAATATTACAAACGTTAGGGTTGTTGCCTAAACACAATTTACTTTACGACATTGAACAATAAAACAAAACGCTGCCGTTGAGGCTAAAGGAAAAGAAACTATACAAGTTCATAATAACACAACAGAGAAAACGAACAAAACTCTAAGTTCAATACAAATGTTTTGGGATTCCTTCACTTTTTTTAGAGCATGTATGGAGCACCCCTATGTTGGGCTTGCGGCCAAAACGCATAGTATTATTAGACCATTAGTGTCGGTGAGTCCGTCTACCTGAGCTCGTTGTGTTTATTTTTCAATGGCTCCGCCGCTCCGCTTGATTAACGGTCGTCAAAGTCATATTTTTTATCTATTGCTGAATAAATCTTATCGATTGCATCATAATTATCTATTTCTTCCCCAAATTTTGACACATTGCCCCAGATTTTTGTTTAGAAAAATAACAGCAACCACTTTGATAGTTGGAATTTTTTGCACATTTAATGAGTTCCCACAGTGGACCGAGACGTGTTTCGTCAGCGAGAGAAGGTCACGCCCCATCATCGTCCGTTTCCCATTTACAGTCGCTAATAAAAAAGTTCGCTGATCATCGTAACGGTTGTTCGATATCATGCAATATGGCCGCCAAAAGCCAAAATTTTACGATATAAATTAGCTAAAACCTCCCCAAATTCGTCTCTATAATTCTATTGTCTACTAAAAAATTATAGACGAGATGTATTAGGCCTTCACAGGCACTTATGAATGGTCAGACTCTAACACCGGTTCAGGTTGCTTTTACTGAGAAGAGCCGGCAAAAAAGCATTAGCAGTTATCCACGCAATGACCTGCAAATGACTTGGAGATCCAAATATTTATCCAATACCAAAGCAAATATGACAACCAAGTTGAATGAGTTGTAAAATGGCAAAGATTTGCGTGAAAATAAGGTCAAACGTGAACCAAAATAAGTCTGGAGAAGGAAAAGGATTTGGCCTCTTTATCCAGAAAACAAGAGAAACAACGAGATCGAGAATTTGCTTCCAAAAGCAAAAGCTGTATTCAATTCTCGAAGAAATAATAGACTAGGCATTTTAATTAGAATCTGAATGTAATGAAACAAATAACAAGAAAGTAAATTACAATTCATTTAATACATTACAAGTCCAACGACCCTGGATATTTCAGAAACAGACAGAGAGACCTTAAGGTCATTCTGTCTATAATAGACCTTATGAACGCTATAATTGTTCATCAGATTCCAAAACCCGAATTAACTTATGTATTAGGTCTTATAAATACGCATTTCTAGTTTTTGTTTTGTCAATTTATATTCAGATAGTAGAATAAACATTACTTCTTATGTTTTTCAAGAGCGTGTGGAACATAAACCGTTTTAATTCGTAATTAATACAAATGATAAAGAACTTTCAGAAAATGTTCAGCGTAATAACAATAACTTGAGGTAATGACCAATAAAGGACCTTTAAATCTTAAAACCTACAAGTATACCAGATGTTTCACAAAGGTTATTTATTAATAAGAGAACGATCATTACTAACGAATCAGAATCACAAAACATAAAAGGACATGAGTTCTTCTTCGAAAGAGGAGGAATGGTCCAAATGACAACTGCACACAAATTAAATGTGATCCAAACAATTACTCAGCAGATTGATAAAATCGTTTCTATAGAACTCATTTAAAACCAACAAACCTTTTAGTGCTGTAATTACTTTTGTCTCCACATTTTTTGTAGCCTTCATTAACTTTAATGAGTTGAAACAAAATATTTAGAGTAGATGAGGCCATTGCATCTAGAGCGACAATTCAAAAACCATTTTGTAATTTGATAAATGCGAGCGCGACATAAAACCTTCGAAACAATAGTCCTATTTCTTTCAATTCGACGCCGTAACTCGAAACATGTTTACAAACTTATTTTGAACATGGCAATAAAAGTAATTGCTAGAAATATCTCATTTCCGCCACAGCTAGTGCGAATTTTTTTCAATTTATTACTACATTCCCGACCTCGGTCACAATTAATAAGATTCGTCAATTATGTTTTTAAATATTTCTTTATCTTAAGTATTCTTAGCCGAGGTTCCCGACACATTTATTTCCTCTGTTTATTTCATTCAATAGTGCAGCTCATTGATAACATTTCACATGTCATTCATGTCATGAGTCATCCAATCCGGACCCTAAACGATTACCCGACCAATTGTGGATGCTATGATAGACGTGGGTAGAATTTTTATTGCCATTTAGTTTTAATTGAACGGTTGCCATGCGCAAAAAGCTTTGCGGCTTATTATTTATATAATTGGATGAAATATGTACGGACGAGTGACTAGGCGAGTAATAAATAAATAATTAATATCCTGCGACATTCTTTACACGCCGCCATCTGATCCCAAACTAAGCAGAGCTTGTACTACGGAAACCAAATAACTGACATATTACATACTACATAAATGCTTATTAATATAAATATTTACATTCAGACTCGGAAAAACAGACATGTTCATGCACACAAATGTTTGTCCTGGGTGCAGATCGAACCCACGGCCTGTGCCGTGGCAGTCAGGTTCTCTAACCACCAACGGGCCCGTCCAAGTAAGGACAAATGTTTGATAAACTACGAAAATATTCACATTTACCAAAAATACATAGTTTATTTTACTTGTCCCAAATTGTTTGTAATTAAAATTATAATTTAATAGTTCCATAATAGTAGTAGCTCGCTTTGTTCTTGCTAAAACCCTTAGTATATGAATAATTACATTAAATTTCGTCTTTAATTTCTCAATTGTAAAACTGTCACGACCGTAGGTATGTGCCGATAGCACTATTGTAATGTAATTATTAATTTATCTAATCTTACAATGGAATAACACAGTTGCTTTCATTATTTTTCTCTTCTATAATTATTTTAATCGGAAATTTATTACATATATCTGTTGTGTTCATATAGAAATATACAGTGGCGATGTAAACAATAAAATAATTTATTTTGATATTTTTAACGTCGCGTTGTGACATATATTTCTTAAGCCTAGAACTTCATCCTACATAATTTAGCTAAATCTTACCCATTTCCGTGAAGCAGTAGTGCACTTGTATTACTGTGTTTCGGTTAGAAAGGTAAGGGGGCCGGTGAACAGGGACATAAGACTTGACAACGTCACGTCTCAGGGTTGACAACGCTTTGGTAGTTGACTCTGGTGCCGCAAATGTCCATAGGCGGCGGTGACCACTTGCCGGTGGACCGTCTGCTTGTTTGTCGGCCAAAGATGTTAAAAAAAAACCCATTGTTAGGTACTCAATCAAGTCACAAATGACCTACCACAAGTTCCACATTGTTTAGAATCGACAAAGTATATTTCCACGAGACCATACCACTCTGTCAAGGTTTATAAGAAGAAATCATAAGAATTGTGACTCTATTTAATCTAATTTCAAGTCAAATCTTATTTTTGTCGACACTTTTGGCCGACAAACAGGCAGAAGCTACACCTAATGGTCACCGCCTATGGACATTTGCAACACCAGAGCCATCGCCAATGCGTTGTCGACCCTGAGACGTGAAGTTATTAAGTCTCAGGTGCCTGTCATTTCAAACACTATAATTTAGAGATATTAAATGCAAAATGCTCCCTTCTCTGAATATGGATGGAAGAAACCAGTGAGTCGAGATCAACAGCATGAATAAACTAGACATCTAGGATTTACTTCATTATTCCACCGAGTCATGTTTACTTAGTTAACTAGAATGTTGAATGACATCATAGTGGGCAGATGTTTTAAAAAACTAGGTTTTATAAAGGAATATAAGATTCTCATTTCGATAGAATGTAAAGTGAAGGTAAAGTATGTGTTTACATTATTAACATTTGACGGGACAGTTGGCTTGGTGGTGCATGAACATGTCTGTTTGTGTTCTGTCTGGATGTAGTAAAAGAAAGTAGTGTATGTAGTATGTCAGTTATCTGGTTTCCATAGTACAAGCACTTCTTAGTTGGGCTCAGCGATCATGGCGGCCGTGTGTAAATAATGTTTCCGGATATTTATTAGTCTCACCGGATTATGGGTATGAGGAATCGAATTATCATCAGCGTACTGTCGATTCGTTATCTAGGCGCTAATCTTATTTTGGTTCTAGATAACTAGTATTAGTAAGTCTGTTACGTAGGTAGATTTTTTTTGCACCATTGCGCAATGTATCAAAACTTTTTTGGGTTTTTATTATTGCCAATTTTTTTTACTGTGATTTTTTGCAAAAAAATTATTTTGTATTTTTTTCATAAATTTTTTAATTGATCAATTTCAAAATTCACTTTTTATCTCAACATAATGTATGTCGTGTTTTAAATTATGATTCAAAGGAATATTACTCTTAAATGTATTTTAATAGCAAGTATTCCGTTGTTTAAGCGTGTTAATTATATTAATAATTAAAAATCGATTTGTGTGTACCCTATTTAAAATCATATTTGATTAAATATAAATATCACATACCTATGTATTTTAATTAGTACTTTTTCTATTATTTTAGGCGACAAATTTTGAATTAATTAACCTTTAACCGGACTTCATTAAATGGATCCGGTTGTGTTTTATACAAGTAAGTAGATCAGTTAAGTAGTAGTAGGAGGTAAGTACTTGGTTTTTTTTTAATTAAAAAATAACAGATATCCGAATCGGCAGTCGTTGGGTTTTTGCTCGTTAGCCCTCCATATGATACGAAAGCAATTAAATGGACTTTGGCTTTGAAATGATTTAATATTTTATTAACTTAGATTAACCTTGATAAGAAATTATCTCTCAGGTATTTGCGATTAAGCGATATCTATTTATATCTAAAAATACCATGCAGGTTATATAAAAGAGATTGTGATATAATTTGATAGATATGGACATTGCAAATATTGGCAGTATTTTTTTAAATTTTTTTTTATGGCCGGTATATCCCAAAAAGGTTTCAACATTGCTGCTTAAATATATTATCTTAATGTTATATAAAATAAAAGTGTCACAATTATGTATAACCTGGTATCTTTACTTGTGTTCTTCCGTCTTTGCTCAACACTTTTTATGTCGAAAACTTCCGCAGAAATGACATTTACAACAGAAGACTAAGTCTTATTCAAAATAATATTTGAATGTATACACTTTTTTATTCCATATACCTAATTTAGTTTAGAAATGAGTGGGTAGTCGCCTCGATGGTTGAGCTGTGAAGCTCGGCTTAGAGACCGGAAAACCAAGATTTGATTCTCAAGTCAGGTATAGTTGATGATTTTTTGTCAGTAATGATCACAGTCCGAGAGACCGTGCCTACCCCTTCGGGGATAATGGGCGTGAACACATTTAGTTGATGAACTGGGTATATTTAGGAGATTCCTAATAAATTCACATCACGTTTTGAATGCAAGGCGACCGCCGCATGCGCATGCGTACAAATTTCGCAATATCGTACTTGACCGTAATTTTTTGTGATGCGCACATTTGACAGTTTGTAATAACGATAAATCTTTCAAAATTACTTTGCTTTCATTAAACCAAATGATTTTCGGTTTATTTAAATCGAATACTTTTATTATCATTAATCTTTCTGTCACTTTGTTTTTATTGATTTCTAGGTCTTTGTAAAAGTCTAGATTACATAGGTTCGATGGCATTGAACAATAATATTCCTTTTTTCAAAAGTTTTAACACAAATCACTTTAAAATGATTATAAAAACCGATTAATGGATGCATTGATGTATGCCGACACGGTTTCTTGTTAATTTAGGAACGAATTAAATTCAAATATGGAGTGACTCATGGCTCATAAATGCATGTCTTTTATTTAGCTTCTGTCCCGCGGTTTTACCAACATCTCTGAGGAATATTATATATCCCGATTATAAAATAGCCTTTATTCCTCGGGAATAGAGTAGCTTTTTATCTGTGAAAGAATTATTGGAATCGGATATGTGGTTTCGAAGATTATCTTAATTCTTTACAAACATTCCAACTAAATTAGAAATATTTCTTCGTCATTGTATTGTTTATTAAAATTGCTTTAGAGTTCAGACTTATAATCCATTGATCAATATAGCTGATGATAGATAGTGTCAAAATAATCTTCTATTGTAAGCCAAGCTTGGATTAAATTTGGTCAAAAAACTTTATTTCCAAGCCAAATGTTTCATTCAACGGAAAAATTCAGTTCCTTTATTATGAAATGCATTCAAATGGGAATTTGATATGGAAATAATTAACTTGATTAGTAGTATTGTATTAGAATTGGAAACTAATTTGGTTCTTATTTCTAACAATTTTATTAGGTAGGTTAGTTAGCTGTGTCCGCGACTTCGTACGCGTGATAACTTTTTTTTGAGTAGCTCTTAGTGCAGAGTTCGTCCGGGGAAGTACTACCACCTTACCCATTTTCGCCGTGAAGCAGTAGTGCAATTGTATTACTGTGTTTCGGTTAGAAAGGTAAGGGAGCCGGTGAAATTACAGGCACCTGAGACTTAACAACTTCACGTCTCAGGGTCGACAACGCATTGACGATGCTCCTAGTGTTGCAAATGGTGGACCGTCTGCTTGTTTCTCGGCCCAAGTGGCATAAAAAAAAAAACTTTAAATTATATTAAGTAAAGCCTAGATATAGGTGACACCTACGTCCAGCAGTGGATGGAGATAGGCTGATGATGATAATGATGATGATGAAAGCCTTTATGTTGTTAAAAACTACGTTCCCTTACCTGTAACGCTTTGTAACCCCATAAAAATCATTTAGTAGATTCGAGATTGCCGTGTTCAAATAAACTTTGGCAAAATGCTAAAGCACTCCCAACTATCCTCAATCAGTTATTCGCAGACACAACGGTCCTACAGATCTAGTACAATATAGATAATATACATAGATTCGTACCTACATTTTAAATGAAACCATAACTTTTATCGAACAATGGATGGTCGGATCAATTTTTATCAGGAAATAATAATTAAAAAACAAATAACAAGAGGTCAAATCGATCAGGTAATTGACATACAAAATAAATGCAAATATCATTAATAGTTTTATCAATGTTTAAATTTCGAATTCCTTGACATTGTACAGGCGGTGTTTCAATTGATATAATATTATTAAATCTAGGTCAAGAGCTGCAATTGGTAGAATACTTGAAGATAATTACTGGTTAGGATCAAAATGTGCTATACGATAATGACCTTAATGTGTATCGGAATAAGAACTGTGGGTGGGGAAGCAGTTACAATGACAGAGGTAAAGGCGTTTGGGCTGTCAAAAAATATGTATATATTTTTTTTTGGGATTTCAAGTATGCTATACGTTTTGCAGGGCATTTTTTTCCTTTATCTGTGCCTAGTTTTATCCACTTCCATTTAGTAGTTTTAGCGCGAAATTCCCACAAACTTTCGCGCGTATAACATTAGTAGCATATTCTTAGCCGATTAATATCGATTTGAGATTTAATACAATATTTTTTTAAATATATATTAAATTGGTAACACCTTACTTTTGTAATGCAGTAAAAGTGAAAACATTTAAATGAAATGAAAACATTATTTATAAAGGTATGTAGGTTGTGTCAGTAAAATTGTTATAACTAAGATTTCATGTTACAAACAATGCAGTTGATTTTATCTTCATGATAACATCAACAATTAAAGTAGTTTACGATACCTGCATGGAAATTCGCAATGATTATTTAGATAATGACGAGTTTCTAATATAAATGTAATAGTCATTCCTTTTTAATACGAAACAGTTTTTGGTCCGAGCTTTATTGTTTTCAACCGTCGAATAAAATTTAGACATTGGCAACACAATTTTTAAACCACAAACAATTTTAAATGGACAGAAAATTATTTAGAACTTATTTCATATATCAGGTTTAGAAATTGATTTGGTTTATGTATCTTGTACTGTATATTTTCTATCACATACTCGTATATAAATATGGTTTCTTAAGTAAGGTATAAAAAATATATAACGTAATTTCATAACAAATACCTTACGTATACAGTAACGTATAAGCCTTTGTTCTTACAAATTATATAATTACTAAAATATTTCAGGATTCAATGACCTTGGACATTTCAACAATACATTATATAACTAAAGGTAGATTACACGAGCTGATTAATCTAGGTACATAAAATATATTATAAAAACATTTCAGAAAACGTGGGAAGTATAATTATTAAGGATTATGGCCCAGCTGTGGGAGGACATTTTATCATTAGCATTCGTTTAAATACTTGAAATCATTTTGTTCATCGTTACGTTTTTGTGATCCTTATTTATCTTTGATTGTCTTCTTGTAAATTATAATTTAACGATCTTTTGTTACTGAAATCAATAACAGTAGTTTCTGCATTGAGTTATTTCCTATGGATATTCCAATGCTTAACTTGTATTAGAGGAAAAAAAGAGATTTTGCGATAACTTTATGAGAACAAAAAGGCGCGTTATTTTATTTGAATTGAGATGTCATTTAGTTTCAAATTTCACAATGGTTGCTTTTAGTCGAATTTAACTTTACAAAATTGTAAATGTAATTCTAATTTAAAAGTGTCTTTATCGTGTTTCAAAACACCGCGTTAGTGGGTAGCCTCAAATAATCTTAATAGGTGTTAAATGCAAATAGTTATGTCAATAACCCGTAGCATCTATGTGAACAAGCTTAAGTGCACCCGTTATGTTGAGCAATACTAATGACTCCTATCAGTTAAACTAAAGTAACTTTCTAAGAACATTTTCACCTGTTTTTACTATCTAAATGACCGTGCTTCGGAACGCATTTCGTGATATACTAGCGGGATATAACATGTAAATGGTAACATTTTGAAAGTAGAACGCAACATGTGTTTACATAGACAAATAGTTTGAAATTCGAATTGGAGCGGATGAAAAAACAAAGGAAAGCCAATAAATTATTGGACACGTTCAATTAAGATCTCGATTCTGATTTCCATTTACAAAGCGGGTTCGATCGAAATATAGTTGATTGTTGAAAAAAAAACTAGCGCACCAGGAAGGTGTCGCGTGCTATCTTAGAATCGGCTCAAGTCATGTAAGGGCATGTGGTATTTATAAATTATTGTAGGTTGGTTAACGATTCCGTGCCATGACGTGCTACTCAAATAGATCACAAAGCTGCGCCCGACGTAGGTGTTTAGTCGATCCTTTGAACAGATAGATAAATCAATTTATATTGACGTGAATATGAATCACAATCGTTTAGGAACAGGGACAATGACGATGATGATCAACATACCTACAACCTACTTCGTCTTAGGAAATAATCACTTATCTCACAATCATTGCGAATGCTCAACTAACTACACAACTGGGTTATTTGAGTTCAATACCTTTGCCTGTTAAATAAGCGACGTTTGACAAATGACTGACACTTAAACTTTCTTTATAGAATACAATGAACTGCAACTTTCGAACGCATTCCTTGACTATCGAAAGCATTGTGGTAGTTCATGTGGGAGGCAAGATCGATTAATGTTTCCCATAATAATTACGAACATTATTATACAACAGTTTAATGTGGGTGAAAACTTTAAATATAATATACTACCATTTTGTATTTCCATTTGATCAGCATCAAAAGATAATCGTGTCTATGAAAGTTAGTTCCAGGAACGTTGGTAAACATGTGGGTTGGTTGCAGTGATGACAGGATTTCTAATAATTTAAATTTCTAAGAGGGAAAGTGTGCTTTTGTAATACCTAAGATGTCGCATCACGCTTGTAGTGACTATAGGTTAATATTCTGAAGTCCTACAGTACACAAATAATATAACACACAATTTATCACTAAATTGATGTAATCGTTATGTACATATCGATTGTTTATTATATCGAATCTATAAATAATCGACTATTAATAGATTGTTAAATTCTAAATCGATTAACGTGTGCCCGTAAACAACGCTATTAAAATATTTGAAAATAGAACTCCAAAAAATATTGTAATTGGCACATAATTAGGTTCCACCTGTAGCGTGGCGCGGGTTTGGCGATCGGGCAGCAATGCCAAAGCTTGAAATTCAATTTTAAATATTTTGCAAGGTCAAGGCCGGTCAGCCAATTTAAAAAATTCTATGCTATCCGTTATCAACATTTTTAAAACCGATAAAATTATGTTAATTTTCTTACATATTTCTAGAAATTTGACTAAAAGGCATCTTTTTTATCTCTAATATGATATTTAGTATGCAAAGTTTAAATAGCTAAATTCGTCTATGACTTCACAGTCATAGGCCGATTCTCGATACAAAATAATCATTATGTAACAAACTATACCATAAATAAAAAAACAAAGTTGTCAAAAGAAAATCTCATGTCTAAATATTTAAAAATAATAAAATTCTTCGTACATGAATTTGTCACTCTGAAATCTTGGTTATTTTATTAATTAGTCATACTTCCTATGTCTGTAGTAATTCTACTAGATAATGAAGTATATAAAGTCTTAGCTTGAAGAGTACTACTGATAGTCACGAGTTATCTTCGTGTGGGTTCAAACACCGCTGTTCATACATATTTAAATTGTTAATTTTACTGACATTTGACATTAAAGGTATAGGACTTATTTGCCGATGACAAACCAGCTTGGCAAGCGATTTAAGATCTTATTTCAATACATGTAAGAGTGAGCTACTAAATAGGTAACAGTTTTATTAATTTTGTAATCAAAGTTTTACTTGTTATCGCACCATTATTACAGGTTCATTATGTATTAGTATATATTTATTTATTTTTTATTATACTTAATCCTAACACAATGGTTTTAGCGATTTTCTTCAAAATCTATTATGTTTTTAATTCTTTAACTTGTGTTTCTTTTATGTTACGACAACACCAAAAATTTAAAACTAAATTGACTATGAAATAGGAAATAGTTTTAAATTGTAAATGTACCTTGTAAAGTCGACAAATGTATACCGCGAGTGTCAACGCACAACACTCACACACAGGCAGGCGGATTGGTAGTTTATAAATTCACGCGCACTGCCTGTTCCACATTCCTTATTTGAATTTGTATCAACCAACAATTGTAACGTGTGTAACTAAAATACCCTAAAGCAAATTGTCAATTTTTCCTCATACAATCTGCGATCGTTTGTTTGATTTATGCCAGTATTGTTAGCTGTCGATGTCGGTTTCAATACGCATAATTTAAGGGGTATTTTGGTACAGGATGCTTTGCATATGAATCGTAAAGGAAGCAGTACAGACCGTGAATGCTCTCGTATTTATGGAATGGTAGAAACGAAGGTGAGTATGAATGGTTTCATGTTTTATGAGCGAATAATCAGTTATGCGTCTGAGACATTTGTGTATTACAATGTTCTCAAATAGATTTATGGTGGTTTTGAAGGCCTTTAATTCATATTTTAAAATACTTAATATCTAAAAGTCCTTTTTTTTTGTGGGTAACATTATCTGTTGAATAGTCCGTTGTTCCAAAAATATATTTTATATTAGTTGGTAGGTATATAATTTTTGTACTATACTTATGAAAACACAACTAAAATGAAAAATAACCATAGAAATGAATAATGGCGTATCATTAATATCTACCATACAACGAGTTTTAGAACCATTAGTAAGCATTTTTTTCACGGTCAAGGTTGGCCTTAACTACAATATTTATACGCGTCTTTAATTATACCTTAAGAAAATTTCCAATAATTCATACCATATACCACTTAGTCGATTTTGTTAACAAATAAAATACGCTGGTACATTATTTCATTAGTAACGTACCTATACTTCGAATTTTAAATGTAAAATTTGCAAAGCCAGCGGTTTCATAATATATATATTTTTTATTTGGAATTTTGCAAATCAACTTACATGGTACCCTAAGGGTTTCCAGTCACGACTTTCTTCGATATCATAAATAGTTCGCATGCTATCGACTACTTTCTGTAATCCGCCATAAATCTTTCAGGAGTCATCACTAAAAATAGAAATTTTATATTTCTTGGGGCTGCGTGATTGTACCTACTCTATTTTATTAATGTAATAATAGTCTTTAAAAACCAATCACTAAGTATTTTAGTCGATTTCATTCAACCTCTGTGGTCAGTAACAATACTTTTTAATATTTTTTCTATAGCTATGGTATGGTCAAATTTAAATAGCCTGAGGCATCATTAAAAATTAAAATATTTTATATTTAAATAATAATTACGATAAGTTTTATTGTAATACATTATCCTCCTTACAACTAGGTACTAGGTCATGTAGTTACTAAATACAAAAGAAAAAAGTCTTTCATAATCGATGACAATGTCATCTAATAAAGAACGTAAATTCTCAGAATATTATTACAATTGATCCTATAATTATATACACGATTCCAACAAATTTAATCATGATTATGAATTGTTACAGTTTATAATTGGTCTTCTATTAATAGGTACTCGTTCATACGTATTTTAATTGAACGCGGCTTCTTTTAATTAAAAAAAAGAAAACTCACGCTCTTGAATGTATGTGCTTTTTCTAAATTAAAATAAAGAATTAAAAAGACCTTGGCATAAATAAATAAATTCTCTTTTCTAGGAACACAATTTTTTTTTACACTAAATGTCATATATATTGGAAAATCCATACCTTCATACAATAAATGTACTATTTTCTTACCTCATTTCTATCGTTTATTTTGAACGTGGGAATGGAACTCTGTTTACAGAACAGACCTACTTAGATACGCCTATCTCATGTATAAGTAAAACACGATTGTGAATTCATTACCCTATTTTACGTAATTTAAGCAAGTAATATTGTTTGTACTTCATGTGATACAATTTTCTTTAATTATATATGTATTGAGTTCAATAAGGTTAGTAAGCGGTAAATTAAACAGCTTAAATATGTAATTAAAAAGAAATCTAACTGCCAGTTATAAACTATAAAAAAGTCCAAAGACACGTAACATTTAAAAAATATAAAAAAAAAACTTATTGACATTCTCAAACCGACGCACAAAAAGACATCGTTTTGTACAGATAAAAAAAATTGCAAATGACAGTTCTGTTGTCCGTTGCCATTTACATAATCGGGACTATTTATTCGTAATCGTGGGAAACAAATTCAAAGGCTCTGTTACGATTGAATCGATTATATTATGACAATTAGAATTGTCATCACAAATGATTGACTTTTTTCTGCTGTTGGTATTGACATTTTTATATCCTTATTGACTTAGATTAGGCGTGAGGATTTTCCTTCTGTTTCCCAGCGTCCATTTGATTCATGCTTTTAAATTCTTTTCTCAGAAAATGTTGATAAACACGTTAGTATTCTCGTACAACATACATTCCAAAAATACCATTTTTTTTTCTATCATATGTGATAATTACTCTTCGATAGAAACTTTTTGGTGCATGTTATGTGCTGCATAATGCAGTTGTAATATCTGTATTACAAAGATATTTAGAAGTAAATGCTTTTAAATATTTGCTTGTGCAATGGTACGAGGTCTCTCTAGCACGCCAGGTAAATCTAGGTTTTACCTTGGTGCTGTCGTTTAGAGCTTCCATTGACCCATTTAGTTCGACGATGCATTAGTGCATGTTGCGCTCTAGAAAATATTATGCGAAAGAGACAGGCACGGGAGGAAATGGATGACAGTTGTGCTATATACACATTAACTAAATTACGTGATATGTCGACACGCACATCTTAATCGATAAATGAGTAAATATCCTAAAAAAGCTTCATTTTCATATTTACACCGTATTTTAAGATGCAATTATGTCAAAAATACACCTGTCGTACAAAATCATAATTCCACTTTTTAATTAGATGTCATATGCAGGAAACAAACAGTCTCCGACATCAAAGGTTTGTTTCGTGTGGAGAATGAAAATAAAAAAGACTAATAAACTCAATGATTTAAAATGGCGGTAACAGTTATATTGTGGTTTACTTTTGAAATTAGAATAGAACTACTTAAAACTGTTTTTAATCAAAATCAAATTTGGTTCTAAAATGTCAAATCTTCCTGGCTTGTTTTAAAAGAAATGGAAATTGCAAACTCATTTCACGCGCCCTCTTTAGTTTGTTTATGATATAGAGCCTCGTCAAATTAGGTCACTACCTTCTCTGATGGTTGGGCTGAGGTATTCATGTTTTTAGGTTAAGGTCGATGCATTTGCGCATCAAAATAGTTGTTTATTAAACTAGGGCAAAGGTAAAATAATGATAGAGCTACTCCATTTGATTCGGTGGCTCATGATATCAAAAAAAAATGCAGAAAAATATAGACCAGCAGAAATTTTCCTTGGATTTCAAACGGTATTTGTAATAAAAAGAAAATGAAAGTTGTTTGTTGTTTTCATTATCATATTCTACATAAGACCTATTTAATTAGTGTAGTGTAGATAAATGGACTTGAATTGAATAAAACAGATTGTAATAAATCAATGACAAATTTCATATTATTATTAAGTTTACTTAAGCCTTTTATTACAATATTAATTGTCATTCGATTTATAATTTATTTGAACATTATTAAAATTACATTTATTTTTGTAACAAGGACGAAGACCTGGCAATAATTATCCATATTAAAAACAATTAAGCACTTAATTTTAATGCAAAATACAAAAATACCAATTTTAACACCAAATTTGTTACCAACAATAATAAATCTGTTGTAGTCAATTGAGTGTCTTTTATCGCTGATTATTTCCAATCCGCCATCTTTGTTCGAAGGCGCGGGCGCAGGCAGAACAATAGCTTAACGCTTCCGTCTGAACAATGCTTGTCAACTGCATTGTTAACTGTTACACACCATGAATTCAGCAAATGGCACGTTAAACTGAATATCTTTGCAAAATTCTACGGAAAATGCCAAAAATAAACAAAGACTTATGATAAGATGACCTTAATTTCTATTTATATGCAATTTAATAGATATTTTTCATTCTGGTATTATCTGACTGAATCAAATTCATTTTAACTGTAAAATTTTAAGAAGTCAATAATATTTTGATGGCAATTATTAAAAATACACTATGTTTACTGTAAAATTATATGCAGAATTCGAATATCATCATGATATGAACTGTAATAAATATGGCTACACGACACAGCTTATTGATTAACCTTTAAGTATGGACGTGACTTTTTCTTAGCACTACTGTGGACGTGTAGTCTCACAGGCTCCTATATGCACACACATTTTTTTGGGGAATTTGATATAATATCGCTTTAAAACTGATTGAATATTAAACTTATGGGATTTAGCAATTAAATACCGTGCTTATATAATCAACTTTTATTTTAAAATTTTAAGAAATTTTAAAAATAAAAAATCAGGGCACTTTTCAGTCTAAATCAACTTAGGCCACATTTTTAGGTATTAAAAACAGCTAAACTTATTCCTATGACAAAATGAGTCTTTTTTTCTCAAAATATAATAGATAACAAACCAAAAATACGAAACACCTACTTCAGGTAACAAACATTAAAAATTTTGACAGCAGTCTAGTAACGTAAATTTATTGGCAGTCAGTAGTTTGTTGCACCCAACACAAACATGGGTAGTCATCCTATTTTTTTTCGCGGGACACATTCAACATGCTCTTCTGGTTCGTTGACTGGTTTCTTGATCCTGGACATCTTCTGTAACCATATCATTACCTAAAACTCGAATCATGGTCAACCTCAGCTCTCTTGGTAACCACGTATTTATAACATGTCTTTCCACATGAGGCACCACAAGCACACGTGCAATTTTTTTTAGGAAATCTCTCTCCGCAGCTTTTGGTGCATGTTATTTAAAATGTACGCATGCATGGCACTCAAGTCTAGGACTAGTAATACATAGTTAGTTGTCACTAACTCCGATAGTAGAATATTGTCCGAACTATCACTGTCTGATTCTTCTCCAAGGTCCTGGTCCTGATCATGGTCCTGATCTTCAAAATTATCACATTCATGATTTTGTTAAAGTTCGGACTCTAATATAAAAAAAATCTTCAATATTCTCTTCATTGTCAGACTGATACTTGGAGTACCGAAGCTAACAACAACTCACTTACTTCTTCTTCAAAAGATGGATCTCCTGCACAACAAGTTTTTCTCACAGGGCCCTGAACAGAACTCGTAGATGGTCGTTTTGATTTAGAACTACCGCCTTTATTGTTTTTAGACATTTTGTACTACAAAATTTAAAAGAAACCTAATCGCTCTTATAAAATATATCATAGCGCAAAACTGGACGTGTAGCCTGGCAGGCTCCGGTCAATATTTTGATGGTCATTACTTACGTGATATTCATCGGAAGTCGCAACCTCCTCTCTCGATGGATGTTTTATAACTAAAACAAAAGCTACTGAGCCGCTCAATCGCGTGGAGTGAGGGGAATTAGGTAAAACTCAGAATACGAATACTTCGAGTAGCCTGTGAGACTCCACGTCCATAGTTAAAGGTTAAGTAACATTATGTTTCAAAGAACACGGTGACATCTCTCTAATTACCTATGACAGTTTAAGAAATTTCTCTCATTTATAATTAATTTAATTACTAAGTACTTCTATTTTATATTAAATAGTGTTTTGGTTAACATGGTAGCAATCATTCTTAGTGTTCCTTTCACTACGGTTTACAACTGACATATATATTATGTTTTTAATTTGTATCTGTGCGCAACCACAGACAAAGTTATTTAAAAGAGCAAATTACGCTTCCGCCATTCATTTGGTTAATGTTTGAATGGCGGTAATGATCAAAAATATAATGTGAGTAGAATAAAAAGGGTTTTTTTTTCTGTGACCTATTGGAATGACGAAGTCTCAGTAATATTTAAAATAGGGGATTTACCTACAAGAGGCCTACAGAAAACAAAAACATTATGTATCTATAAATCATAGAGTAACAATACAAGGAAAACAACAGTAGAATACTGATAAGATTTTCCGGGCACAATCGATTTCGGCGGAATAATGAGCAGTGAATATCTATGGCATCGATTTTAAGCGCGAAACTTGATACTCTAACTTTTAACTTTGGATCGAACAGCCTTTATTCAAGTGTTTTAAAAATGGAATAATATTCTTTTCAGTTTGTACAGGTGTTTTATTTATCGAAGCGTCTTTTATATAGTTTTATTGTATTGTCTTTCGTTTAATATTTATTATTATTACTTTAGCTTTTTTTATATTTACTTTCCACATTTTTTCTTTTCCTTTTAAACTATATGGCTAAAAGTGAGATCAATAAGGCTTAAATATTTTATTTGCTGTATATATATTTGGTATATTTGAAATGCAAAAAAAAATAATCGCTTTTTATAATTACTAAGTCGTCGTATAACTATGCTATCACAATCAGTATGTTAGTTACCCTGTGTGTCTATGTAAGAGAGAGTGTGCATTTTCTACTGTATCATGTGACGCAGGATTCCAAACAGGTTTTATTCTTGAGCGTCAGACCTTATCAATGGCCGACTGGACTGGGTACAAAACCATTAACGCAAAAAAAAAAAGAATTAAAAAAATTCGAGTTTCAAAAATATATTCGCAGCTGGTCGGTGACGTAGTGCTTACTTATGGTTTGCTTTATTACTATGCCAAAGCTAAGTCAGACCGTCTAAAATTTTCCACTCAGCCAGACCATGTGTCAAATGACGATTGATAAGTATGCCATTAACCATACAGGAACAGTTAATCATGCGATAATATTACTTGTTAGTGCCGAATTAGTTAGCACACATCGCTTTTTTTGAGCTCCATATTTGGCAAGACAATTGTTTCTTTTATTTTCGGCCAGTGCTAAACGTTTACGTTTTTATTATTTTAATGTTGCATTGTCTTCATAAAATGGAAGGTATGCTTGGCTTGTATTAAACCATACTATTCCTGTTTATATACACAAGCTAAATTTATTAGAATTTATTCTGTAATTCAAGATCGTCAACATTGCTTATATCCTTCTGCCTGTCATAAAAAGGAAGACATCTCCAACACCTACATCAAGTTTAGATTAAATCAAAACCCTAGCCTATTAATTAACAACGTTATGAACAAGCAAACAGGTCTTAAACACAGAATCCTATTGTGTTTTAATTGACTCATGATTGCCTTTATGGTATGTCGACTGTATACCTGAAATTACTTCCTAGTTCCTAGGCTACCATGGCCTTATTAAACTCTACTTAGCATACGTGTACCTACATACATGTTTCATAAACAATTTAAATGTTCATTAATGTGGAAATGTTTCAAAACAGATTAAATATAACAAAAAACTAAATAACAAATTCGCCAGAAATAGAAACTTAAATCCGGATTGGCAAAAAATCATAGCTATATTTGGTACACGTACAGTGGCTATTAAAAATAAAACGACAGCAAAAAATATGAAGAGAAAACTTTATGGTCTTTTAACTATTAACCGGCTCATTAGAACATTCTCGATATCGTACTGGCCTTTTAATAACACAAAAAAAAACTATTCTAAACCAATGGTCGAAGAAACACGAAATTTGAAAACTGTTGTAAATCGACTAATTTAGAATGTGTGTTACGATAAGTCCTCGAGAGCTGACCTACGTGTCTATTGATTTAGCCGGGTTAAAATACGAAAGAAAGCTTTATTAGCCAGAGTAATAAAGTAAAGTGGTGGGCAAATTCCATTTCGGCTATTTGGTGGATATAACACGGTTAATGGTGACCATACATGACATAATGACTTTATGCCGGCTATTTAATATCTCTTGTATTAGAAACTTCATTATTGCAGTTTATTACTCTACTAGCTTTCCCCCGTGGTTTCCCCGCGTTCCCGAAGGATATTTCATTTTCCCGGGATGAAGAGTGTGTTATTTGTCATCCTGGCTATACTCACATCTAAATCGGTTTCGTAGTTTTAGCGTGAAAAATTAACAAACATTCATTATCAAAAATTTCTTATTTATTATTTTAATGACTGATAAACCCGAACACTTAATTTATTGTTTTAATAACAATATATTTTAATATTCAATAATATAATCATTTCGATTGTATGTGTGATGATAATCGGGTACATTTTATTACGTCAATGAGTATTCTATGTACGACAATAATAAAAAAAGCCCTGATGTTCATAATAAATACAGCTGTAATAAACATTACATTGAAAGGAAATCAACAATACATTTTATTAATCGGTACCTTAAGGTCGAACGTCAGACATCCTTAACACAATAAAGTATTTAATTTATTTTAATTTATCATTGATAACCGAGTTGAAATATTTATTCATTAATTTATTCAAGTCAAACAATCAATTGCCAGTCAAAGGTTAACCAAATTGTTTGATCATAAAAAAATATAAATTAATGGCGGAACTATGTACCTACCATCGTACTCTCCTATTATCTGTTTACAGAAGATTCGGTATCTGTTATTTTTTTATTATATATTTATTCCTTAAATAACAGATACTAAATACTAGATTTCAAAATCCAATCTTGTAAGTAGACATTGGTATATCAAATAGGTATTCCGAATGTTAAGTTACAACACCACGCAGTCATGGTCCATTACAACATTATTTGTAATAGATGATTAACTTGATAAATTCTGTTGCTTTTGTTAAGCTGTTGTTCTAAAAATAGAGCATGTAGATCGTGTTTAAGCTCGTTACTACTTCTTAGACCTTGACTCTCTTTTCTGCGATGATTCTAGAATGGAGTCTGCGTGTGGCTTTAAAGATCCGATTGAGATTTTTTATTTTCATCATCTTTACCAATCCAATCAGTAAGAATTGTTATCTGTCAGTCCGTCAGGCTTTCGAATTTGCAGGGGCTCGATTCTGTAAGAAAAATGAAACTAACTCGAGGATGTTTCGCCGCGGCCTCCGTGCACTGTCTCTTTCTGTGATAATCACGTGAGAGATAAGCTCTCCGAGTCCTCCGTGAAGCGGCTCGCCGACGCTGAATAAGGGGGCAGCACGTGGTTACCACGAGTATGACATTATTAGAACCTAAATAGACTTCATCCTTGTAGGGTTAAGCGGGTAATAGTGGTTCATTGAGAATTGTCGGAACCGCGTAACACCCCTGGATGACGAGCAATTTATTCATATCCTTATTCGTTTCCATCACACATGCATGGAAGTCGTGTTATCCGGGTGTTTTCTAGAGCTCTTATAGTGTTCGCATTAAAGACTAAATTGCTTTGTGATTACACTGGAATCGCTCTGTTATTAGTCGTTCGAAATTTGATTAGGAACGAGTTATCGGTCGATGAACGAGAACTTCATTCAGTTTTAATACTGGTTTGAAACATTTTAATTTGAAATTCGAATCGTGTTTTCAGTTTTTTTTATAAACAGCAACTTATATATTATTATGTACGTGCACCAAACACTTCTTTTTTTAAATTTATTGTGGCCACAAATCTAAATTGATTACGTGACTGCAAAAACATCTGTCAAATCCTGTCTTTTAATTAATAGAAATAATTTCGTGCGTTTTAAATCATCGTAAACTTTCCCAATCATGACAGATTTCTCATTATAAATTATATATATATGTATATATCGTAGCCGGAAATTCGGAGGTTAAATTCTTCCTTCTTAATCCATATTTGACCGGAAAGTGTTGGTTTTAACTTTAGCTATAGGGAAATGTGGGTTACTTACGAAGAATTTACCCAACTTCATTAGAAGTCTAAATATTACAAAACAAACTGAAATATTCACACATATAAAATATAGAGTGATTTTAAAACTTTGTTAGCATAGTACATTTGTTTGCCCAATCATCACATTATTAAGCAAACCCAAACTGTATTTATAATAAAACAGGTTTTACATTGAGCCACACCGTTGCGGGGTTTCCCCGACCTTGCTTTAAATGCAGCAAACTATTTCATATTTGCACTCAAGTCACTTGTTAACTTGTTTTTGTTTGTACGTTTATAAATCGATTCAAGGCAAAAGAGCCGAGCTGTATTCAGCCTCTACCTTTCTTCAGGCCATTATTACATGTTTATTTGTTTACACTTCGATCAGAATTTTATTAACAGCTTACACTGTAACAAAACATTGATAATATAAACAGTTCATTAAATGTAAGGTCTTCTTGCACAAGTGAATATATTATTTGGAAACACAAGGTAATATAGTTACTACATTTAGAGTAGCGTAAACTGAATAACGTATAAGTATATTGATAGTAACCGTTGATTTACTTACGAGTATTTTTGGGAGGAAAATAACGTTATTATATATATTAATATAGATATTTCTTTTTATGAAGTACCTTTGCGAATGTGTAATACGCGTATGTTTTGTGTACATTGTTTTGATTTTCTAAGATATTAACGAACACACGCACTTGTAAATGGTATCGTCATAACTAAAGCATAACTGTATTAGATGGAATATCGATTTCATTTGAATATTCATTCATCTTGGCATTGAAATTGAGTCCATACAAAAATTTCGTTAAAAAAAGTACTTAAGTTCCATATGTCCCGAATTTTTAAATTTTCTGAGAAACTTTCGAATGATCCTCTCCCTATAAATCTTAAAGACTTAAAAGGGTCCAGCCGTTTTCAAGTGATACGCTAACTAACGAAAAGCATATCTTTTTTATTTATATTGATTAAAAAGTCTAGTGATTTTACAGCCTTGCTTAGTTTGGAATCAGGATTATACCAAAGTATATATTTTTTCAGGTGCTTCAATTCTTTTACTAAGCTATCAACCTAAACCTGGTACAGCGCGAAATTATAGACTTCTTTTTGAATATAATACACTGTTATTTCCATGTCTCATTACGCCACTAAATTGATAAAGATGATGACAGCTTTGTTAGCACTAACACGAGTTATATCAAATAAAAATAACTATACATGTTTGGTTTCGTCTAAAATTAAATATTTAAATAGGTGTTACATAAAAATTGCGTTCAATTTCTGAAACGAATTTGTCATTGACTGCCACAAAATAAATAGAGTGGCCAAACAATTTTATTAGTCATAAAATGGTTACACGCGGTTTATAAAATATTATTTTAATGGTAAATATATCAAAAGTGCTTGACACACTTTCAGTATGTTTTTCCGGACATATTTTACGATTTGAAGTGACATTGACGTGTTAGTATTTTAATATTTAACGGATAATATCAAGGTTTTTATAATGATTCGGTTATTTCCGGTTCGAAAGCTCATCAATTCGTTGATTCGTGATTGGTTTCATTTGCATCTTTATTTCTATGAGATAGGAGGTTAAAGTCCTTCAAACTCCCGAGTAAGTTTCCAATAGTAAGGTCATGTGGTACTCGTAAGGTGCAGTCATGGCCAATATTGACCTCGACATGGTTTCTTATGTGGCCATTTACATTGTTATTTTTAAATGGCAAATTATCATCATAACTGTTTTGTCTATGGTTATGGTCATATGTCGTTATGTTCACGGACCATTTATGTTAAAAACGTTTTTTCTTGTTTATGGTTCTCATTTAATAAAAATGTTAATTAAATTGTTTATAGGCGGGCAACATTATTGATAATTTGTTTAGATCATATAACATTAATACTCATATAAATGTATACATGCATTTACGTAACTTTAATCAAGTTTACTATTCAGTCGCGTCCTCCATATCATTGTATTCAATACTATGCAAACACATTTTCAATTAACTTAGACGTTAACAATTGAAAATCGGTCAATAGAGATAAAAACGAAGGCAATATTTACTTATCTGTAGTTACAAAGGTAACCTTATGCATAGATGTATGCAATCGTTGCATCAATTCCGACTACCGCAGAAAAAAACGCGCAGCATGCATAAACGCGACTATTAAACACACCATCTTACATTCAAATGCAATTTCTGCATACTCCGAAGGTCTTCCAAGAATCAATGTCACAGATTATAAAACTACAAGGGTATCGCTTATCACTTATGTAGAATTTATGCGGGAACAATCTGTATTGAACTGTTGAATAAAGATAGTCCAAGAAGGTTACCATAGAGACTCGCTAATTTAAAAAACATCGAGTAAGAATCAAGTTTACATTAAAAAAATACCACAGAACAGGTTTTTTGAAAATCAATTCGAAATTAATTTAATGCTATGTTGTCACCAGATGAATATAAATACTTACTGGATTATAAAATACGTTTACATTAACTGTATTACAGTTAGAGCTGATAGACCTCTGTCTGTCGGCACCTCTGAGGTTACGTCTTCCAGATAATTTTAAGAATAACCTTCCCTTGGCAAAAAGATATCAATCTGGATAAAAGTACACAGACAAGTGCACCAATGAGTGATTTAAGGAAAATATTGGATGTTGAAAAGCTCAGTGATGTATTACAAATCAATACATTAGATGACCGTGAACATTTGTTTTAATGTAAATAAACGGTACAACACAACGGAAATGGATTCGTCTTCTTCCAATCTTCAGAAAGGCTTGACCTCACTTTGAAATTCTAAACGCATTTGCGAATAAAACTTGTTCACGATTAAGCTAATCACGTTGGGTTACAGGTTTATTTTGTTTGATGAGTAAACGCTGGAATTGGCGGAACATAAAGCGAGTTTGTTGCCTCGTATACGGGTTAATTAAAGAGCAAAGATTTGGTGGAACATCTAACTGTTTTGAGCTTCAGGAACGCAGTTTCCTGAACTCAGATTTGTAAACACCTATTCAGCTATAAGTAACCTAATCCTCCAGATTATTATTCAAACCTTGAGTCTAGATTCTATATTCGATTTCCTTTTATCTTATTCCGTGTGTCGATATAATAATTCAATCATCTGAATGTCAAAATACTTTCATATTTGCTATACCTGTAATTTATAATGTAACCGTCTAAATTCAATATCGATTGTCTGACTCACATTACTCTGCATTTCGAGGACAAAAACAATTGCAATTAACTGTACTATCACATCAAATAGTACGTGAATAGTATATCTCGGTCACGTTGCGTCGACCGTTGCGGTGGTCAGTTTACGAAAGTCCTCTTGCACAGTCTGATGTTGAACACAATCTGTGAACACATCTAGAAGTTGCGACATCTTGAACTCGGCAGGATAATAGCTCTTGTGTAAGCTTAATAGTAAACTTACTAAGGATATTTTTCCCGAGTAACTCGTCTATCAAATCGTCTTAGTTTTTTATGTTTAAAGACGTGAATATTCCATTGAAATGTAAGCTTCTATTTCCGTTGCTTATACCAATGTTGACATAAGTAGGATTCGGGGCAGAAAATCGTGTTTGGAAACTAAAACGGTATAGCGCAGCAAGCATTTGATCTATGTTTAGAAATTATTTAGCGCAGTTTTGATTTCCGCTAAACCTGTCAAAATAATTGCAGTTTAATCGACTTAAATCTGTTAAATAGAACGCAAAATATGACTCGCCCACCTATGGAGAGGTACATTACCAGCCTTGAATTGAGCGGACGGTCGGCTCGAACTCGAAATTGTTTGCGGACACGCCTGAAACGAGCAAACATGACCTGGCGTCAGTCAGTCAATATTATTGTGCGTGCACCTAACTAATGTAAATTTATGTATTGTTCCAGGTTCGTCATAAATCTCCTTGCGACGAATCTATTGACGACCTCCCTGCTCGCGCCCGCCTTGTTCGGCGAGCACTCGGCGAGGGAGGACCCGAGCGCGTGGATCGAAGCGGGCGATGCTGTAGCCTCAGCGTGCAGTCTGGCTGCACTTCTGGCCGTAATGCTGATCTCACTGGACCAGCACCACGCGGTCACCGACCCACTGCGCTGCCACACGCGCCTCCTGCAGCGTCGGCCGACCGCTCTCTGCACCGCCACATGGATCGCGGCCGCCTTCGCCGCCGCTATCCGCGCCTCCATCGCCATCGTGCGCCACTTCTATCCGCTCGAGCCCACCCTACAGGGAGTCGAGATCGCGTACTATGTAGTGTATTTAATCCTTGGCATCATCACTCCGACGGCTATTGTCTGCTTCATGTACGCGAGGATATACCGTGCTGCGCGTTCCTCGGGACTACGAGCTAGAGCGCACGGAGCCAGCGCACTGCAGCTTCACGAGCCGCATGTGAATTTGCCGGACCTCATCGAGGAAGGCGAAGGCCTGACCCTGAAAATCGACGGCCCCGATAGCAATTCGTCCGGGGAGACCGATCGGTTGAAATTTGGTCCGTTTCTTCTTCCGCCGGAGCGACCCGTGCGTTGCCCTTCCGTCGCCAGTCTTCGGAACACACGAAAAGAGGGCAAGTCGAATGAAGATCTCAGGAAGGGTCTGCCCGCGGTGAGCTCGGCGCCGTCTCTCGCCGCCCCGCTGCTCGCCGTTCATCCACACACGCCGCAGCCATCACATAATGGATCGAGGATGACGACGATCCGATGTCGAATCTCAAACGCATCACTGTTTCGTTATAGAGAAGAATCTCGTGCCGCTCGTGTTGGACTCTTGACGGGTGCGTTAGTGATGTTACATGTACCGCACGCCGTGACCGCGGTGATATCGGCCGCGGTGCCGGGACTCGCGGATTGTGCGCGCACGCCAGCGCTAGCGCTACTGCTACTGGCGGCAGCGGCCTCGCCGTTCCTATTCGCTTTGCGCTCGCGACGCGTCCAGCGCGAGGCGCGGCGCATATTGCTGCCGCAGAAGAGTGCGTGGGAGCGGGCATCGGGTGCGGCGGCCGATGGCCAACGCGCCCGAGCCGCGCTTGAACTGTTGAAGACTCTGTCTCCGGGGAACGGAGGAGATGCCCCGAGTCAGGGAAACGGCTCGGAGGGGGCGGTCTGCCGCAGCTCGTTCAGCTCGGGCGGTAGCACGCAGCTGTCGTCCGCGTCGGACGAGTGACCGCCGCCCCCTCCGCGCGTGCCCCCGCACGCCCCGCGGGTCCGCTTCGCCCCGCGTCCCACCGCTCTACTCATCTGTGATACTAGGCTAAGCCGCTCCGCGCTCGGCGCGACCGCGACCGTTAGACTGATTTAGTATTAAGTTAATTTATTATTGTGTCCATGTACCTTTCCGCCGAGCGGACCACTTTTTATTACCTGACTACTACTAGGTAGCTATGTATAAAAAATATTAAATCGTATGAAGTGATTATATTGTCGTTTAATTCCGCATTACCGAACAATTACCTACCTAATTCAATATATAACAGAACTATGAGGTATTCAATCGCAATCATTTACAGTAACAATGATTATGCACAATCTGGCACTTAATTAATCTACGAAATGCTTAGAGAAAAAGTTTACATAAGCAAGCTCTAAACTAATGAACTGTGACTTCTGTTAAATTGAATTCTGTTCTGTGGTTTATTATTCATACGAAAATAATGATAAGTAGGCCTTTATAAATTATAGTAAAAATAATTCTCATATCTATATATCTCCACCGACACAAATGTTCGAGGGAAAGGAGTCAAAGCTGATTGATGTGCACGAAATCAACTGAGAATCGTAAGTATAGTAAATATGACTATAGAGGATGCAGATTTATCTTC
Organism: Habrosyne pyritoides; assembly: GCA_907165245.1. Taxonomy (NCBI): domain Eukaryota; kingdom Metazoa; phylum Arthropoda; class Insecta; order Lepidoptera; family Drepanidae; genus Habrosyne; species Habrosyne pyritoides. The sequence goes on from OU015606.1 coordinate 3,369,699, forward strand.
AAGTAATATAAAACTATTCTAAATCTATATACAGAATGGAATTATAATATAGGCCAGCAACATTCAGATGCTGTCAAATGGCAGTGTGCCCAGTACGCTTATAATTTATTATCTACATTGTTAATAAGAGTTGTCTTTCTAAAGATAAGATAATTCATTGACTGAAAATTGAAAAAAGAATTAATATGTTAAATGGTACAACATTATTTTAAAGGGAAACCATATATCGTGGAAAAGAATCTAAAACAACCAAACAATTAAAGTTGGTTGATAAAAGAAAGGCTACGAAAATATTCGAATATACTAATATTATAAATGCGAATGTAAGTTTGTTACACTATCACGCAAAAACTACTTAACCGACCATCATGAAACTTTCTACATATATGCCTGGAGGTATTAGAAGTAACATAGGATACTTTTTGTGCCAGGAAAATGTTACATCCCTCGGGAACGCGGGCGATACCGCGGGGCGGTTCAAAAATCTGCCTTCAGCTGAGAAGAACCGGCAAGAAACTCAGCAAGGCTACATTGTATTTGAATGCTTGAGGTATTGTGAGACGCTAGAGTAACAGGTTTAGTTTTTGTAAATTTATTGATCTCATTTATTGTTATCCTTTTTTTTTTTGTAGATATGTGTAATTAGTGTTATTGGTAAAAACCGCTCTATTGTTAAAATAAATAAATTGCTTCTTTAGTGGTATAAAACTACAGACCTGGTGATTCTGGGTTCAATTCCCGGGTCGAGGAAGGTAATGTAATTTCTTTGATTACAAATTTACCTGTGTGTAGCCTGCAGATTGGTTAAATAGTCGAGAGACTGCAACAATGTTCATATGTCACTTTAGGGCTTTAAAATATAGTCACTGGAATGCGGGTTTCATTAATGAAAGCTATGACTACTTCTGCGAGGATAATTGGCTTGAAGATATATGTTACATCATTTAAAGCAAACTTTGGTAACCTAATATTATTATATAGGTATTCATGTCTTAAGTATATACAGGTTAGAAAGGAGGTTAAATGGGGCTTTATAACGAGTCCATTCACAATATATAAAAACCGTAGTAACGCTGTATAATAAACCCCAAGAAAATAAAAAAAAACTGATTTTTCGGTTTGATTTTTATGAATGAAAATAGAAAAACTATTAAAGTAGACAATTATTAGGTAAAACAGGTACGTAGGCCTTTCTGTTAAATAATCTGATTCCCCGACATGACAGCTTACTAGGGTTGTTGGCTTTGATAAATTAATTATATTTTTACGGGATATTTTGTAACACGTTGTATAATAGTTACTAAAGAAAGACAGAACTCATCACTGAGGGCATTGTCCTTAACTATTGGTTTCTGTAACAACCTGGCAGTATCTTCGACAATCGAGGTTATTTAGAGCTGATCTAGTGTGCACCCATTTCGGATGGGGAACCAACTGGGTCATGCAGAATCAATGGGTTATTTTTTGCGATTTCCATTTGGAATGAGCGCGGATCGGTACTGCGGCTACTACAGCATCAGCAAAAATATATAACTGTTATTACCGCTTGGAATGACATCTGAATATGGGTTTACGTAAGTCGTTATATGTTGCAGAAAAGGGGTGAAAGTAGTTTCTATCTTATATTTATTTATATATAAGGAAAATGGGGTTCCATTGACGTACCATCACCTCCGTACTGAACATATCGTACTGCAGGGGACAGTTAGTAGGTACAATATACTGAAATACCTATTGCGACTATTCTTTAAGACCGAGAAACGAAGTAATGGCAACATAAAACTATGGTAATTGACCAAATTCGATTACGTCAGTTGCTCAATTATAACGTAACTCCAACAACATAATATAATAATATTAAATTTCATTTATTCAGGTAATTTGCATTCATTAATTACAAATATTATCTCACACATCAATGAACAAATATATAAAATACAATAATTAAAATAAAACAACAATAAAACCTATCAAACATTAAATAATCATAATAAAAATATAGAATCAAACATAAATACAGATAACATTATAATTCTAAATCAAATTAATGTTATATAAGGCATAAACTTTAGTATTCTCTCCGGCACTGGTACAGCGACATGACTGCTGGAACAATGCCGAATAAAAGGGCAGTCCAACCTTTCCCCAATCATCGCCAACACAGTGTTGGAGCTGGCCCGCATAATGTGGCATTGATTTTCTTTGCCTTTCTTCGCGAGTATAAGCTATAGTATTTTATTTTTAATGACGTATCAATATCATGATATGTCATTGGGGGAAACAGCCCACTGTCATTTTGCCGTTGACGTATCGCTCACTGTCATACACACACATCCAGATTCACCAATAAAGGCAAAACAAACCTGAGACAAAAGGTACAACGTCTCTCTCATAGACAACAATGAATAATATAGTTTTTAATTTTCACCATTTATGAATTACTACTGCTCGGAGTAAAATCTGTGGTTAACCACAATTATAAAGTCATTTAAATTATTATGCAAAGTATATTGTTGCAAGTCAATCCAGACCAAAGTGACGCGCGCCTTCAGGGGCTCGATTCTGTAAGGAAAATGACACTAGATCGAGGATGTTTCGTCGCGGGGTCTATGCTCTGTCTCTGTCGCTTACTACGCTAATACTACTAACTCCGTGAAGCGGCTAGCCGACGAAGTTTGTATTCGCTGAATAAGGGGGCTGATTCATAATAAACAAGGATTAGTTATTTTTTTGTATTTAGGCACTTATGAATAAAATGCAGTCTACACCCGGTTATATGTACCTTCATGATATCAGAACCGACAGATTTTTTTACAGCATATTCTCACTATTTTTGAATAGTAGAGCTTAGAGCGCAGAGTTCGTCCGGGGAAGTACTACCACCTTACCCATTTCCGCCGTGAAGTAGTAGTGCACTTGTATCACTGTGTTTTGTTTTGAAAAATAAGGGGGCCGGTGAAATTACAGACACATGAGACTTAACAACTTCACGTCTCATTCACAGTGCCCCTGGTGTTGCAAATGTCAATAGGCGGCGGTGACCACTTACGATCAGGTGGACCGTCTGCTTGTTTGTCGGCACATGAGGTATAATATTAAAAAAATTAAAAGAAAACCTGTGACGAGATTACTTTACTACTTTAGTGCTGGCACTAATTGGGAGCAATGGCCCTTTAAATAGAAGAACTAATAAATATTATACTGTTCTCTTTAAAATACAGGTTGATATTTTCAGTTCCACCTGCACATCCTTTAATGAAAAACCAACATAAAATACTAACACCTTCGTCCCATTCAATTAAAAAAAAAACACCGCCCCCCCACGATTAGGAACAGCTGGGTAATTTTTGCAGTCAATTTTGCAGTACATCGACTGTGCTACAAGTGTTATGCCACACTGCTCGTGCGCCCAACCATCAATGTATTATGAAATAGGGTTCCAAATTGTGTACTCGAGAGTTACACAATTGAGGTGCAGGGCAGACAGATGATGATAGAACCAGCCTTATCACCAGGGGCTTTACCATCAACTTTTACGATTTACTTTAGCCTAAGTTAATTTGTTTTATAACCGACTTCCAAAAAGTAAGAGGTTATCAATTCGACCATGTTTTTTTATACAAACTACTTCCAAGTATTTGAAAAAACCGGCCAAGTGCGAGTCGAACTCGCGCACGAACTGTTTCGTACGATTATCAATAAAAAGGGCAAAAATATGTATGTTGTGTGGGAGCCTCCTTAAATATTTATTTTATTCTGTTCTTTAGTATTTGTTGTTATACCGGCATCAGAAATACATCATCTGTGAAAATGTCAACTGTCTAGCCATCTCGGTTCATGAGATACAGCCTGAAACAGACGGACAGCGGAGTCTAGTTTTACCCTTTGGGTACGGGGCCCTCTAAACGTGTCAATTGACAGAAAAGCAAATCGGTTTATGACAAGTTGAATTGCAATTGGGAGGTAGGTCTAGGGGAATGTTGCTCCACTTTTTAAACCATTTCCACTTCAATGGCACAGTTATGTAATATGTACAAGTAGGTACATAACATACACATATACATGTTACAAAACTACCCGTAAAGCCGAAAGGAGGTTAAATGGGGCCCTATAACGAGTTAATTCACAATATTTAAGAACTGTAGAAACGCTGTATAACATACCCAAAAAAAAAAAAAAACTGATTTTTATGAATGAAAAATAGAAAAGCTATTTAAGTAGACAATTATTAGGTAAAATATGTACGTAGGCCTTTCTGTTACATAATCTGGTTCCCTGATATGACAGCTTACTAGGGTTGTTGGCTTTGATAATTAATTATATTTTTACGGGGTATTTTGTAACACGTTGTATATGCATATATGATTTAAATTCTACAGTGTACAAACAGCGAGAGCTATATATTAACTGTATAGTTTTGTTATGTAAACTCGAAACGCACTGTACAAACTTTTGTAGAACAATGAGCATTGTCTCTTAAAGGTGCAGTCGCGGTGAGGTCATTGGGTTAGATGCTCACGGTGGTAAAATAAAACAATTTTATTGACATTGTCAATGTCAATTGCCTTCGTTCTTAAACTCAGAGTCTAATTGGTAATGTAACGTCAAAGTTACCTTTTTTATTATGAAGGTCAAGGTTACTGTGGCTCGCAGCGGTTCGAAAGCCTGCTACTGAGAAGAACTGGGAAGAAACTCGAAAAGATCTCAATTTTGATATAAATTTATTTAATCTAATTTGAGTTTAACTTGAAGTCAAAATGGAAAGGATTGAAAAGAAAATTTTGCCAATCCAGAGAGAACCATTTCTTTTTTAATTTTTATAAATCATAATACATAGACATACATTGCTCCCGTGGCAATGATCTTATAAGTATGATAAACGTTGATATGAAATATGTTAGGCTCCATTAATGTGGTACTTTATCACAAATAACAATAATGTTGCCAATTGGACCAGTGGTAATAAAAGTTGTAGTAGTTTACTGGCAATACGCTCAGTTGATTGTCGATTACAAACTAATGATCCAACCGAAGTTTATGATGATGACATAAATGGTTACAAACAATATTTATTGCTAAAGTCGTTGGGCATTTACTTTATACCTACCTAAGACCCATCAGATATTTTTATTTTTTATATCAAATGAGCCGACAAACAAGCTCACGGTCCACCTGTAATAAGTGTTCACATCCGCCTATGGAAATTTGCAACACTAGAACATCGCCAATGCGTTGTCGACCCTGAGACGTGAAGTTGTTTAGTCTCATGTGCCTGTAACTTCACCGGCTCTCTTACCTTTCTAACCCAAATACAGTAATACAAGTGCACTACTGCTTCACGGTGGAAATGGGTAAGGTGGTAGTACATCCACGGACGAACTCTGCACTAAGAGCTCTACTACACAAATATATATATTAATCAATTTGCGAATTTGACGGGCTAGTTGCCTTGGTGGTTAGCGACCCTGACTGTTACCCAGGACAAACATTTGTATGCATGAGTATGTCTGGGTGTAAACATCTATCTAGTATGTATTTACACCATAAAGTAGTTTATGTCCATATTTATTAGTAAAGCCTTAATTTAAGTGTTAGTAAAACTTATAAAACACAAACCTAATAATCAACACACAGAAATACAAACCAACTACGAACATTTGCGTATACCTAGTTAGAGGAGCGTGAGGCGGGCGCGTGCAACTGTAGCCAGCATGCCAGCAGCAGTGAATCCCACCGCTCATCTAACATCAGGATAATGCCATTTGGGCTACCAGTTACCACGCATGCGGGACAAGAGCGATGCGCACTTTTTTAGTTTAGCAGTTTTGGTTTCCATAGTCCAAGCTCTGCTTAGTTTGGGATGTCCCAGGATATTTATTTATTTATGATATAAAAAAAAGCATTTTTAAGTCATCTTTAGACACTCGCTGAATCCGAGAGTTCATGTTATCCTGTATTGGACATAAATTTTAAGTTTAGAGATAGCGTCTTCGAAATTCTCGCTAAATGTGTACGTACTACACTAAATTGATAAATAAAATACCTAAAATCTTTCCATTTAATTTACTTTTAGAGCATCGAATGATAAGAGCTTACAGGGAAAAACTTTCATTTGCATTACTATACTACGCGTGACATGTTATAACATGATGCTGGTGCGTGATTTAGTTCACTTTAACGGTACCATGTAGGTATATACTAACTGCATTATATTCTAGAAAACTTAGAGAAGGGTAGTCCTCATAGAACCGTAGTAAAGAAACAAAAGCATAGCGTGAGTTAAAAACAAATACTATAAGTCTCGCTCGATACGAACGGTGTTTGATTCTGTTAGATAATTACACTAGTTCGACAATGTTTCGTCGCGGCCTCTATGTTCTGTCTCTTTCATTAACTACGCGTTCACATGAGAGGTCCGGTTTCCGAGGCTTCTGTTAACTAAATATCACACATGGTATTCCCTTAAACGTGAAACGTCGAAACTTTGTCGACATGCAAAAGAAAATATATTTTTTAAAGTGTCCCCTTTTCTGTTACACATGTCACTCACCCTACTTTCCACTTCGAACTAGCAATATATTAAAAGGTAAAACTGTACTAAACCCAATATAATCAAATAGCTTATTTCATAAAAATTTCATTGACATAGGGTTTGTAGAGGTGTGATGCGTAATTTTTGAGCTATCGAAAAGGTGAACGCGGAGAAATTTGACCCATTTGACCTTGAGCCAGTGACAGATAGGCAGAATTTCGCGAAAGAGACAAAACACCTGAGGGGGTATACCGTATTATTTATCAGAATTGACATGATTGGTGGGTAGGCATGCGGTTCAGTTGTAGTTCAAATTGTAGAGAAGGTAGAAAGTAGGTATATTTCTACCTTCTCCAAATTATGAACTACAACTAAGTAATTAAACACATGAGATCACTAATTAACCATATATGAACCAGTGCGTATAAGTAAACAATGCATTCTTAAGAATTTCGGTCGACTGTGGCTTTGGTTATTCTAATTATAATGACAATATCATAAATAATGACATAACATTTATGACGTAAATTTCATTTACTACGAAACATATCACTACATAGTATAAAACAATGTCGCTTTCTCTGTCCCTATATCCTTATGTATGCTTAAATCTTTGAAACTACGCAACGGATTTTGATGCGGTTTTTTTAATAGATATAGTGATTGAAGAGGAAGGTTTTTATGTATAATACATGTGACATCCCACGGGAACGCGGGTAAAACCGCGGGAGACAGCTTGTGATTTTATAAAATAGCCGACAATGGTCAGTTGAATTAAAACCCATTCTTTTGTGATTATTGGAAAATGATTCATCATATAGGAATATGAGTTATTTCACGTTCAAAACTTTGTTTTTATTTTGTACATTTTATGACATTCCAACGTACATACAGATAAAAAAAGTTAATAAAAATACTTATTGTGTCACTTGAATGATCATTATACGTTTGATATACCAGTAATAACTGATATTAAGTACTGATTTACTGGATGATATGCTCAAGCTGACCACCCGTAGGAGTTGATACCCGGCAGAAACTCTCTTCCTATTTTACCTTCGACAATTCCCTACTGCACTTTTACCAAGTTCCCGTGGATCATGTTTTTATCTTATCTTTTACCTTAAAACGAGCAATTCTTGTATATATGAATCTCAGAAATTGCTCCAACGATTTTCATGAAATTTAGTATACAGGGGTTTCGGGGGCGAGAAATCGATGTATTTAGGTTTCATTTTTAGAAAACATTGTTTTATACGTATTTTCAGGCAATGAAAACTGCTACGATATCATTAGAACACAAAGGTTTTCAAGTTTCTTCTTTTGTGAGAAAAACTATTAATGTGAGCCCTTTATTAACGCATCTAATTCGTATCTAGGTATATATGATGACAGAACTTTAAAAAAATAATACGGTAGTAGTTACTTTAGTAAAGAAACCCCGAGCAAAGCTCGGTCATCCAGGTACTAAAGATAAATAGAGATTTACATATGTACAGAAATTAGTAGGAATATGAACTCTAAAATATAATTGCTAAGATCTATATTAAAAAATACGTCATGTGCCGTGAGAACGATAACATGACAACGTTTCGGAAATAGAGAAACCAAAAAGATTGATGGGCCATATTTCGGTTAGAGTCCTTGTGCCTTGAAGATGATAGAGCTACACCCAGGCATGACCTTATACACCAATAATGGGGCATAAACAAAGAGACCCGACCCCAGAAAACATCGGAAAGGAGGCACGGAAGAAGATTCTACCTGTGAGCCAAACTACATCCAATTCCGCTGAGTCATCTAAGCGTTATTTCAAAAACACCCAAAGTCTAAATTCAAGTTCGAAATACACAAAGTTCACAATTCTTGAACGAAATGTAACCGGTTTCTTTTGACGTCATCAATCAAGCTAATTTTAAAGTCCAACCAGATGACGCATGTTGTAACAACGATTTAGAGCCAAAATTGGGGTAAATTTAGTTATGAACGACACATAAGATAATAGGGAAATCCGCATTATTTGTTTTTGTTTTGCAAGGCAGTAAAATAGAGTTACATTTTGATTATGGGAAGCATAACTGTGGTAACGATAGCAACCGAAACTACAGCTACTCATCTCTCCGTCTACAGATGTAAACACGCTGGGGTTGATCGAGTACAAGTCTTGCATAACTGGACCGCTCCCCCGACGAACATAGGTATACAGGAAGACAAAAAAAAAACAATGCAATAAGAGGTGGTTGAACAGTATACCGATAACCGCGTTTCCTTTACATCAAGTGGTCAAGTGGGTAAAGAAAGTCGATGATATAATTTGTATCTAACTAGCGACCCACCCCGGCTTCACTCAGATCCAATGTAGATACTAATACATATAAACCTTCCTCTTCAATCACTCTATCTATTTAAAAAAACCGCATCAAAATCCGTTGCGTAATTTTAAAGATTTAAGCATACAAAGGGATATAAGGACAGAGAAAGCGACTTTGTTTTATACTGCACCTAGTGATGATGTACCGAAAAAACAGAAACCGACAAATATTGCGCAAACTAATGATGAGACAAGTAATAATGATGTTGATAAGAAAGCAGAGGATTGAAGACGAAAAAATATAAAAAGAGGTTTAATACAATGATTATTTGCTCTTTAAAATATGATCTGGAGTAGACAATATAGCAGCCAGCTGTATGTAAGTTGGTAATAATACAAATAAATTTAAGAATAATAATAATAATAATAAATAAGCCATTTATTCCAGATTTCGCTATGCTTAATACAATATTTGTTAGGTTTTTGCTTAAATTTAAGAAGTTACTTGTAAATTGTAAATTAATGTTAGTAGTTATTTATATGAAATCTGGACCCCTATTTGGGTAAAGGCCTCCTCCATCCTTTGCCATGACTCCCTATTCTTGCCTGACATCATCCAGTCATTTCCTGCAACTTGTTTTATGTCATCAACCCACCGTCTCAATTGTCGACCAACATTCCTTTTCCCTGTTGGTCCTTTCCACTGTGTAGATTCGATAGTCCACCTTCTGTCTGGGTATCGTGTGATATGTCCGGCCCATCTCCCAACCAACAACCCCGCAAACAGCAAATATCAGCAAAAACACATCGTCTAAATGCCTTTGACTTATTGAGGAATAGAAGTAACTCCTTGCCGTCCGCCAACATGCCAACTGACCAGAATGCATAGGATACTGTCATCAGCCACCGGAATCAAACTTCAATCAAACAAAAACACAAAGAGACCAGAGACACAGCATTCCCCAACCCGACTTGTCCTCGTGGGGAATCAGACTGCAACCCTCCACCCATTAGAGAAACAGAAACAGATCGGAACATAAATCAAACCCTCAAAATTTGCACTTATAATGTAAGAAGCCTTGGATCAGCAGAACGTTTCCTTGAATTAACTAACGCTCTAAGAAACATTAATTGGGACATTCTAGGTCTCGCAGAAATCCGAAAAATGGGGTGTAAAATCGAAGAAATTTAAGAAGCGCTACGGTAAATAAAAAAAAAACAGGGTGTGCCGTAAAAAAACACGATAGAAATGAAACTTTTGTATAACAGGGAAACATTTGAATTATTCATCAATAACTTTTGAATAGCGAATAAAGGTTTGGGATTGGAATTTCAAAGCCCTCCCTTAAAAAGTTTAAAAAATACTTTTACTCATGTTTCTTTTTAAAAAGAAAATTTGCTTTAACTGAATTCTCAGGAGAAAGGATTTGTTTGTGTGGGCGCTGGAAGCCCTTACAGTGCAGTTATTTTAAAATACATTATTTATTTATATTTATGTTTCAATATCTTTTTATTATTTCCCTAACGTCATTTATTTTCCTGGAGTGGTCACTGCCGGCTTTGGGCATTTGAAGCACCCTCATTGGCAATGAGTTGTCGACCCTGAGACGTGAGGTTGTTAAGTGTCATGTGCCTGTATTTTTACCGGCTCCCTTACCTTGCTAATCGAAACATAGTAATACATGTGTACTACTTTTGTTTTTATACTACTAAGGTAGCAGACAAGCGGTAAACGGTCACCGCAGCCTATGGACGCTTGCAACACCGTGGGTATCACTCGCGCGTTGCCGACTCTGACCATGCTTCACGGCAGAAATAGGTAAGGAAACACTACTCTGGATGAACTTTGATTTAAAGAGCTCTACTTCTTCTAAAACTATCTCGCCTGTTATTATTGTTAGGAACGTTATTTCTTTATGTTCTGCTGTCAATTAGAAGATTGTTATAGATCTTATTCTAGTTTTAAAGAAAATATTTGGAAGCAGGTTACATTATGCATTCACACAAATAAAGAAATTGATGTCTCAATAATTTACGTGTTTACTTACAAGGTTACTGGATAATATAATATGATATTCTACCTTCTACTCCGTGGTCATCACTTTCAAACAGCATTCGTTCCATACTCACGAATTCTTACAAGAGTATGCTTAATTTTTCTTTCCGACTTTCTACTCCAGGATACAAAACCGTTAAAACGATTTTATAAGAGCATGTGAAGTCCTTCATGGATAAACAATATTTGTATTCTATTCTAGATCAATATTAAAAAAAAAAAACAATACGTAATTTCAATAAACTATTGGATTGCAGTTAATAAATACCTTCGTGAAATCCATCTAGCTAGTATTCATAGTATACGATTGAAATAACTGTGTCATAGCATAGAGGGAGATGGACTAGGTAAAATTTTAAAGGTATAAATTTGAAAATTCCATTGAAATACCGCTATATCGGATATAGATACCAAAGCTCGAACTCCTGTCTCTTTCGCACGATTCCAGTCTAGACTGAGCCTATTCATAACAAAGAATACATGGTCATACGTAAACAATCCCATATTCGCATTTATAATACTTAGAGAATGACATTACGTTTTATTCTATTTAAAACCACATACATATGATGGGATTCAATACGAGGAATGTATTAAATATATATATGACAAACACGCCTCTTCGAGTCGTCCGGTGACCAGTGGGCTGGCTCTTATTTAGGTCAGAGAATAAGCTTAGCCATACAAAGAGACAACATAGCCAGCCTTCTGGGCCACCCATAGACGGCTCTAATCATTTATTTTGAATATTTTGTTTTATTTATAGATATAGCTGTCCCCTGCGGTTTCACTCGCGTTTATCGATGTCATATACAGCCTATAACCATCTAGGAAATATTCCGCGTCGAGGTAGCAGTCTCATCTCGATATGTTCAGTAGTTTTGAGGTGATGGTGCGTCAACGGTACCCTATTTTCCTTATATGTATATTGTAGAAGATTTCTTTATCTATTAGTTAATATTTTTTAAGTAGTTTTAAGTTTGTTGTTTTTGATTCTGTGCATTATTTCACTTGATATGATTGTTTCGTTCGCATAGTCCTCGCCAAAGTAGCTTTAGTGTATTGAGGCTGGGTATTTTCCATGAAGCACGGGCAACATTTGTTTCGCCCAATGCGTACGGTATTTGTATAAAAACTAATATCCAATGACCCTCCAACTAACTAAGAAATTAGGCAGCGCCGAACGAATTGATCTTCGAGCAGATCCTATTGCGACACGGAACCATCAACATCGCCAGCTTCCACTTCAACGAAATCGGATCGAATAAAGCAAACTATAAGCCCTAACATAGTGCCAGTTTTAGCAGTTTTGAAGTGTATATTTTATAAAAAAAACTACGATCGTCCACCGGCCGGTGAGTGCGCGCTTCCACCCAGTGCAGGAGTAGATATCCAAACCGTCGGCAGAACCAATAGCTTGAGGTGATCAGCAGTTGGTTTCCCAGGTACGTACGCATTCTATTGTTACTTGGAGAAATTCCCGTGTGCTTTACACTGACTACTTGGCGATTACTATTGAACATCCCCGTGTAATTGACCCAGTGTGACCTGGGCAGAGCCCGTACGTCACAATGATATTGTATTCAAAATAAAATAATTTATTTATTTCCACAAATCCTACTAATATTATAAATGCGAAAGTTTGTATGTATGTATGTTTGTTACTCTTTCACGCAAAAACTACCAAACGGATTGGATGAAACTTGGCACATATATAGAAAATACCCGGGAATAACACATAGGATACCTTAACTGTCGGGAAAATGTTACATCCCTGAAACCGCGGGAGACAGCTAGATAATTAACACCGTTGTATATTCTCGACTTCTCAAATATGTACAATACAGTAATGAAAACATGTTTATTTATTCTCGTTGCTAACAAAATTACAATATAAATTGAATTCATATCGAAATTGTTTTTAGAGTGGTCTGGCCATAATTAGATAAGTAACAAATCTATACAGTAACAGTAAAATTGAATTTGTGAAGAAATATTAAAGATATCGAGCGGTAAAGATCGGCTTGGAGGAGTCAGTCTCAGCCTCAGTATGATGCCTAGCCCCCTTATTCAGCTAATACAAACTTCGTCGGCGAGCCGCTTCACGAAGGCCTCGGAGAGCTATCTCTCACGTGATTACTAGTATTAGCGTAGTTAGCGAAAGAGACAGCACGGAGGCCGCGACGAAATATCCTCGAGTTAGTGTTATTTTCCTTACAGAATCAAGCCCCAGGTCAGTACCCAGTTGATGTTCGTTGGTGCTCCAGAGACGGCGGCAATGCTTTTGTTGGAAATCAAAAGATCTTCGGTGGAATGTAGGTCTTAATACTTAGTAAATAAAGTTATATTGGGACGTTTTTTACACTACTAGGTACTAGGAAACCAAATAACTGATACTACATATACTACTTATTTTCTCTTAATATATAGATGTGATCTGTGCTGCGGGTGTCCTCTGCAGGGCTAGGACCTCGGCTGAGAGGTTCGATTCTGTTAGAAAAATGTCACTAGCTCGATGTTTGATCGGCCTCTATGCTCTGTCTCTTTCACCAACTACGCAATCACGTGAGAGGCAAACAAAAGTTTACGAGTAAAATGACTGTGACTGATGGACACGACGAGGTTATAAAGGTTCAGGATTTTTGTCATTTGGAAGGTTAATTTAGAAGGAAGACTGTACAAAGGTATAGTACAAGCTCTGCTTAGCTAGGGATTATGGGCTCGATTCTGTAAGAAAAATGACACTAACTCGAGGTTGTTTCGTCGCGGCCTCCGTGCTCTGTCTCTTTCGCTAACTACGCTAATAATACCAATCACGTGAGAGATAAGCTCTCCGAAGCCTCCGTGAAGCGGCTCGCCGACGAAGTTTGTTTTAGCTGAATAAGAGGGCAGGGCTTTGATTTTGTTACGAAAATGGCTCTAGCTCAACGATGTTTCGTCGCGGCCTCTATGTTCTGTCTCTTTCGCTATCTAGGCAATTACGTGAGAAGTAAGCTACGAGGCTTACGTACGCCGGCTCGCCGACGATGTTTGTATCAGGTAAATATTAGGCAGGGTGTTGCTTAGTCGCGTGATACTCACAAGAAATGGTATCAACTATTATCTATTTATATAACCAAATTGAAAGTAGCAAGTATTTCGCAATATTTCTTTATAATACTTCATGTTAGTGCAAATGAGTTCAGGGTCGTACCATTGGATGATATCAAGACAGCGAGTGGTCGTGTGATAAATACTCAAACACGACGTAAAGTTGTCAACATTATATTAATCATCAATATTTGTTCTGGGTTTACTCTTAGACCACAAGTTTAATCTAAAAGGCTCGTTTTGACAGTTAAATGTCGTAGGAAATTCAGCCCTAATACCTGATAACAAGGTTCATCTGGATTATTAACCATTAGACCTATAGATCAATCTTATATCAAAAGTAATTACGCCTTTTTTCTATGGGCCTAACAGGTTGATACGACTTTGATGTGAGCCTATTGGAATAATCTAACAAACTAAGAACTATTAAATAATGATTCATTTACACTTATCTGTCTGTAGTCATTAGATACTGTATGATAACAAATAAGAAGCTGTAATAGAATATTTGTAATTTCGACTTAAATCAATACATGCATAAGTACCTTTTTTTAGCTATTTAAAATTCTACTGTATTAAACTGCCAGGAGACTTCAAAATAACTAAATAGACAGAAATCTTTAACACATTAACTTGCCTCACTCAATAAGACGATTATTGCAATCAGCATGTAACATGACATACTATTTGTTTATTTCGTAGTTAATGTAAAATAATAATAATTATCTTAGGACATTCTTTACAACGGCTGATTCCAAACTAAGCAGAGCTTGTACTATGGAAACCAGATAACTGATTTATTACATTTTTCTTTTAAAACATTATTACATACTGTATCGTATACAGCGTGGCAACGCCGTCAGCGATCAGGGGCTCGATTCTGTAAGGGAAATGACACTAACTCGAGGATGTTTTGTCGCGGCCTCCGTGTTCTGTCTCTTTCGCTGACTACGCTAATACTACTAATCACGTGAGAGATAAGCTCTCCGAGGCCTCCGTGAAGCGGCTCGCTGACGAAGTTTGTATTAGCTGAATATGGGGGCTGTACCTCTACCATGAGTTGCTATCGAAACTTACTTTAGTCACTAGCGAGTACTACGCTAGTGGCGCTGTACACATTTACCATAGAAATGTTTTACGCCGGTAAAACGGTAAAGGCACTGGGCACCCTTCCCGGCAGCGATTTAGATCCGCTGTTTCTAATGTAAGCAGCTGATCTAACATTTCTTACCTTCCTATTTTTATTGTATATATTTTATGTCATTTTAAATACATAATTATAGTATGTACAGATAGATCCTACTAATATCATAAATGCGAAATTTTGTGAGTATGTTTGTGACTCTTTCATGGAAAAACTACTAAACGGATTTGGATGAAACTTGGCAAATATATAGGACATGCCCTAGAATAAAAAATAAGATACTTTTATCCCGGGAAAATGGAACATCCCTCGAGAACGCGGGTGAAACCGGAGGGCACATCTAGTATATAATATATTTGATAACAACACAAAATGTCTTTATTTTAATCTTTATTTCCTGTCGCATGCTTCGGTCGACTTTCAACAAAAACCATTTTCATCAAATTTCCATATTTACAAAATTCCAAAAGTAGTATTGAAATCAGTCGAGCGTGAAAACGATAATATAACTTGTGATCTCTAAGACAGGTCAAACGATAAGACTTCGCATACCTAGACTAGATTTGCCCTCATATAAAGTCGAATAAACTTCTAAAGTAAGCCTTGCATTCCAGGCCAGTTGGCTTGGAGGCCAGAGACCCTGACCGCCACGCCGCTGGTAATGGCTTCAATTCCCACCCAGGACAAACATTTGTATGCATAAACATGTCTGATTGTTCTGGCTAGGTGTAAATATCTATATAAGTATGTATTTAGAAAAATTTAGAAGAATTTCCATAGTACCTACAAGCTCATCCCCTTATTCAGCTAATACAAACTTCGTCGGCGGGCCGCTTCACGGCGGCCTCGGAGAGCTTACCTCTCACGTGATTAATAGTACCATATTAGCGTAGTCAGAGACAGAGCACGGAGGCCGAAACATCCTCGAGTTAGTGTGATTTTCCTCACAGAATCGAGCCCCTGCTTAGTTTGGGCGTGTGTAAGGAATGTCCTTGGATATTTATTTATTACCCACACTAATGCATAGTGTCTCTCTTCCTCTCATCAAGTTATTTTAAATGATTTCAGTAAAGCAGAAACAAGATTAGCAACATAAATACGTAATAGGAGCAGTGATTTTGATAACGGGCAGCCGGGGGCATGGCGCGACGTCACCCCATTCAGCGATGATAACGAGCCGAGTAAATACTGTAGTAAAGCGATAACACGAGTACGTACGTACGTATTGATGATACATATAGACTACGTATATAAAAACCTGTACGCGGCGTACTAAAAAACAAACACGCCGTTGACTCTTCCATTTTAAGTTGAATTTTCGACTAATATATTAATAGTTAATTTTAATGTATACTTCTTTCATAGGGACGATAAAGTCAAAACTGACAGTTCCTAAAAAAAACGTGTAATTTATCCTACTAATGTTATAAATACGAAAGTTTGTATATAAGGATGTTTGTTGCCCATTTCACAAAAAGCTACCAAACGGATTTGGATGAAACTTGGTACATATGGTATGTACAAAATGCCCTGGAATAACACATAGGATGCCATTTGTGCCGGGAAAATGTTACATCCCTTGGGAACGCGGGTGAAACTCCAAGGGATCGCTAGTTTTTCGCTATATGTAATATAGTGAAAACAGTGTTCCTTTGACGCACCACAGAACATATCGGGATGGGAGTACTACCATTCAACGCGGAATTTTTTGTAGATAGGCTAGTGGGTGAAACTGCGGGGGACAGCTATTTGAATATATAATAATTAATAATATAAATATACTTAGTAATTAATGGGTACCACACCCAAAAGGTCCATTATCGACTAAGCATACGCATCGTTTGTAGCCATCATCGTTTGTATGTCTGTCTCTCCTACGTTAAAGGGTAAAATCTGTAACCTACATGTATCTTTCGAACCGTGAAACGAAGCTCTTAAAAATCTTCATAAAATGTGTAGCGGACATCCTAAAACACTTACAAATGATTAAAAAAACTGTATGTTTAAGGGTATTCCCGTGCAATAAACATGTATTTTCGTTTTCATTCTTTTGTAAAATCGGCTGATAATCTTAAAAGCATCAAATTTGACGTCATTTATAGTGTAAACTCTGAAAACAACAAATAATGGAAGCAAGCCAAGTGTGAGTCAAGGTCGCGCTTAGGATCTCGAGCGGAATAACCTCCTCCTTCTTGAAGTCGGTTAAAGAAATATTTTTTTCTTTTTGGGTTTACTAATTACATGAATGAACTCTTGATTTTCATAATCCTATCGTACTTATCTTCTACCTACCATTATAAATGCGAAAGTATTGGTTTGGATGTTTGCAACTCAATCACGCCAGAACGGCTCTAGATAAAATTTAGCACAGAGATAGATTATAATCTGGAATAGCATATAAACCACATTATATGTCGGAAAAAGTTTCTTCGCATTTTATAAGAAAATTCAAAACATTTTTTAATATAGTTTATTTACATTTAACCATAGTATGTAGGTACCATTTGTTCGATAACTTTTTGCCATCTTGTAGGTAGGGACATGATCCCATTGCTATAGAAATTTTGGGACTTCTGATCAAAATACCTCGACAAGTGGTTTTGGCAGTCCTCTCGTGATGTTAACTTGATACTGCCTAAAGAATTCTGGAGAGACCAAAACAGGTGGAAATCTGAAGGTGCAAGGTCAGGACTATACGGCGGATGCATTTATACCTCCCAGCCAAACTCTCTTGCTGAGTGGCTAAAGAGGTGTGAGGTCTAGCGTTATCATGATGAAAAACCACACCCCTTCTGTTGATTAATTCCGGCCGCTTTCTCTCAACTTCTTGCTTTAATCTCATCAGTTGTTCGCAGTAGAGTTCAGAATCGATGGTCTTGCCTGGTGGTAACAGCTCATAATGAATAATGCCCTTCCAATCCCACCACACACACAGTATCACCTTATTGCGAGTTAACCCGGGTTTCGCCACAGTCTGTGAAGCCTGACCGGCCTTTGACCACGACCTTTTTCGCACGTTCTTGTCGTACGTGATCCACTTTTTATCACCAGTTATCAGCTTCTTCAAAAATGGTTCGGTTTCATTACGTCGTAATAAAGTATCACAAAGGAACCGTGTACACGGTTCATTAGGTTTCTTTCAGTGAGCTCGTGAAGTACCCAAATATCGAGCTTTATTGTGTACCCAGTTTTTTTCAAATGCGCCAAAACTGTTTTGTGGTCAATTCCCTTAAGTTCTTCAGCTACGTCGTAACTACTGATATGCCGATCTTGCTCCACATTTTCATAAATGGCATCCATTTTATCCGTAATAGAGCGACCAGAGCGACGTGCATCTCTCACATCCAAATTTCCGGATTGAAAACGCTTAAACCAAATTTGTGCTACTCTCACAGACACTGCACTAGGTCCATAAACATCGCAATTTTTTTTCGCGGCTTGCTTTGCATTTTTACCTTTTTGTAGTAAAATTTTAAAATGAATCGAATTTCTTCATTAGATTCACTCATCTTGGCGGTACGAAAAACAAATGCAAATCACACATTTTCCTAATTTGAATTTGGAATTATGTTCTTTAAAATTTAAACTTTCAATGATACCAAATCCAGCCAGATACAAATAGTATAGCCAAAGAGATTTTATTACAAGTTCATACATACTATAATGCGAAAAGACTTGTAAGGATGGATGTTTGTAACTCTTTTACGGAAATAATACTAAACGGATTTGGACGATACTTTTCACATATATAGTTATTGACCTGAATTAATACATAGGATACTTTCTATCTCCAGAAAATGTACCATTCCTCAGTACCGTCGGGTTACTTTATAAATACGAAGGTTTATGAGGTTGGATGTTTGTTACTCTTTCACGCAAAAAGGCAGGCCAGTTGACTTGGTGATTAGCGACTCTGACTGCCAAGCCGAAGGTCGCGGGTTCGATTCCCAACCAGGACAAACATGTGTGTGCATGAACACGTCTGTTTGTTCTGTGTCTGGTTGTACCTAAATATCTATATAAGTATATATTTAGAAATAAAGAAACAGTAGTATATGTAGTATATCAGCTATCTGGTTTCCATAGTACAAGCTCTGCTTGCGGACCAGATGGCCGTGTGTAATGAATGTCCCGGGATATTTATTTATTTACAAACTATCGAATGGAATTGGTTGATACTTTGCACATAGGTATATCATGCTCTGGAACAACATTCAGTGTACTTTTTACGTAGAGAAACCGCGGTCTACAGCTATTAATATCATAAGTTCAAAGTAGAGTCCAAAGGAGTCCTGGCTTTTGCCGGTGTTCATCCGCCTAGATATTTACCCCATTCAATATATGTAATAACTAGCTGCACCCCCGATTTCACCCGCGTTTATCGATATCATATAAAGCCCATAATCATCTACGAAAAATTTCGCGTCGAATGGTAGCAGTCCCATCACGATATGTTCAGTAGTTTTGAGGTTATGGTGCATCAAAGGAACCCCATTTTGCTTATATATATATATACGAGTATAGATTGTTTGATTTATTAGGCACTGAACAATATATGACTCAAATCGTCAGTCAATCATGACGGTATGGCGCCTCTTGTCTCATTGTCTTTAATTTCTCTCTACATTGTTGTAGCGAGGACGTCTTCCTAGACCTAATGAATTAAATTTAATAGACTATGAAAAGAGTACTTTATTTTTGTTCTATTCATTATTTATTATTAGACCACATGTCTTGTCACAGAGGGTTTTCCCGGTCATATTTACCTTTTGAGTTCCGTAATACAAGGAACCTTTTTGGTTTTGTCATGTTTGTCTGTCATGGCTATTTTACTCGGAAACATCAGGAATTGATAGGGATTCGCATGCCAGTAGGCTTAGTGGTTAGAGACGCTACAGGTCGTGGGTCCGATACCCACGCAGGTCTTTTTGGCTACTATAATTATTTTCTACCAAAAAAAAGGGGTACCTTTATGTAATGCACAAGCTGTGCTTAATTTGTGATCAGTCCCAAGAGATTTATTTATGTATACAGAGCTCTACGTCAGCGGCGGCTTTACCCATTGCGAGGCTCCGGGCGGCGGGTCATTGCGAGGCCCTTTGTCCTTCGGGAAAAGTATGTGATTCGAAAGTAAGTCTGGTGGTTTGGTTTAGGTATATGTCATGTATGACAAGAAATTCTTAAGTTATACAAATAAATACAATTTGAAATCCATATTTTTTAATTTGCTTGGGTTGCGCGATGCCTCTGCAAGAGCGGGCGATTGCCCCGTTTGCCACCCCCTAAGGCCGCCTCTGCCTACATTGCACTGGTCCGACATTAACTTAACCGTTGCAGTTTGTTTCTGCTGAAATAAACAACATGTTTATTAATAGAGAAACCTCTTAGATTTGCTCATTGCATAAGGAGCGTTCATTTGCAGTTGATTTGTCTGAACAATTAGCCCGTTAATTTACCTGAAGAGTAATAATTACTACATAGAAGTTATAAAATGATGTTGTATTATGTAGTATGAATCTATATTTATAAAAATTTATGTTTGTACCCTGTGCTTTCTTATACTATTTATTCGATCATAAAATTTGTGACTTGTTCTATGTACGCCTGAGAAGGTTTCTGATATAAAAAATGTCGCATAGCAGCGCACCTCGGCAACAGTTATCTTAGGAAATATTTACTTATCTGCCTCGCACAACAAAACTGTGGAATGAGCTGTCGCCTGCGGTATTTCCGGACCGATCTGACCTACAAACATTCAAGAAAAGAGCATACTCCTTTTTAAAAGGCCGGCAACGCACTTGTGGCTCCTCTGGTGTTACGGGTGGGTGTCCATGGGCGGCGGTAATCGCTTACCATCAGGCGATACGTCTGCTCGTTTGCCTACCAAAACATCAAAAAAAAAAATAACGAATAGGACAATATAAACTATTGACAATAATTAGTAAATATATTAAAAAAACTTGTATAAATCATACTAAATAAAAAAAATAAAAAAATCCTTTTTTTTATATTTAAGAAAGCAGATGAGTGCAGTCTGTACAGCTATGGGTTATTTGTTGCACAAATAAAACGAAAAGCTACTGTCTACATGGATGGTATGGCGCGGTATATATTCGCTATGACGAAAATGACGAAAAAGAAAAATAAAGTATTATATTTTTAGTATCTATAGACAAGTTGGTATGCACAAAGTAAGAATTAAGAGCGGATACACTCCCTATGATTTCCAATTTAAATTCCAAGACGACAGATGCATGTTTAATATTCCAAGTTTTGTTTAGTTTCCAAGCATTTTCTAGAATCAATGTTGTATCGATGCAAATAAACGAGTCCATGCCCTCTCGTCGGAATCTTCCATGAGTTTAGAAAACATAAATGACTATGAAATCGTCAACAAAACCACAAGGCTGTGCAAATAGATACTTTCAAGACTATCTTTACGTATTCGTAATGTAGATATATTGATATTGCATATTTGCGCTAATATTTGAAAACAAAAACAATTTAATAAAAAAAAAAAATTCGGTAGAAAATTTGAAATCAAACTATCCTCCAAATGAAGCCGATTGGTTCATACCCAGCAGCTAAATTAAGTCTAAATAAATAATATTTATATATAGTTTCTAAATAATAAGATTGTTATCTATATTGTCATTTGTCTTGGTATTCTTTTCTAGTTTTGTTTTTCTGTATACATATCGCATCCTCAGAACGATAGGGGCTTAACTCAAAAAATCACTTTTGGCACAATCAGAGGATTGGGTCACTTTTGCACTGAGCGGGGAGGGTGGCTCCCGGTGTTAAAGAGGCTGAAGTATCGGTATGCTTATTCTATCATTAAATTGACTATGTTTTACTATTCATCGGATAGAGCCTACTATGTTTAGTCGCTCTATGATCGTAACTACATTTCGCAAAATTTTGAGTTAAGCCTATCCTACCTCTATACCACCGACCTATAAAAAGTACCTCTTTTTATGTATCACAGTATGTACTCTTCGTAAATTAAGTTAAACTATACACATATTTGATATACCTAATTACGCCAAAGACTAAAATAAATTCGTGTCCCGCACAGCCCCCATAATATTTAGCAATGACAGATATTTCTATTCTAGGTAGCTATTCCTATATTCACAGTATTTCATATTTTACGTGCAATAAATATACAAAACAATACGCTACTTTCATATAAGGTCATTAGAGTCCAAATTGGATTAATGAATGAGTTCTGCGTAGTTGTACAGTTGCAGGAAAAGGTAAGAAAGGGACAAAGCAAAAAGGCCGCGACGTAACATCCTCGAGCTAGTGTCATTTTCCTTACAGAATTGGGCCCCTGGTCTTTAACTTCATTAAAAAAATTGATAAACTCCATGATAAAATAACCACTATTAAATACTCGATAGAGTTGCAAATGCAGCTACAACTAAGTATCGGAACATAGCCCAAACGTTGCTTAATGTAAATTCGTCAGCGGTCAATTTGCATTTGGTCGA
This sequence comes from Habrosyne pyritoides, assembly GCA_907165245.1. Lineage (NCBI taxonomy): Eukaryota > Metazoa > Arthropoda > Insecta > Lepidoptera > Drepanidae > Habrosyne > Habrosyne pyritoides. Next base: position 3,392,328 of record OU015606.1, read on the forward strand.
CACATACAAATCTTTAATCAAAATAATATTGGTAAGTGAAGGATGTAGCCATTTTATTTACTTAATTTTGTACTTTATTCGGCGTCATAAATAGGTATAACTAGCTGTCTCCCGCGGTTTCACCCGCGTTCCTGTTTTAGAGTAGTAGAACTCTTAGTTCAGAGTTCATCCGGGGAAGTACTATCACCTTACCCGTTTCTAGCGTGAAGCAGTAGTGCACTTGTATTACTGTGTTTCGGTTAGAAATGTAAGGGGGCCGGTGAAATTACAGGCACATGAGACTTCACGTCTCAGGGTCGACAACGCATTGGCGATGCCCCTAGTGTTGCGAATGTCCATAGGCGGCGGTGACCACTTACCATCAGGTGGACCGTCTGCTTGTTTGTCGACCCAAGTGGTATGAAAAAAGTAGTAAATTTTTCCCGGGATAAAAAAGTCCTTTGCTAATCCAGGTTATGTAAGTGGCAACTTTCATCCTTCAACTCTGTCTCAAATTTCAAGGTAGTGTTTCCGCGAATGAGTAACAAACATCCCATTAATCCATTTACACTAACTTTTGCATTTATAATATTAATATGACTATGAAATATAGTTTCATATCACGAATAGTCTCCAAGTAAAAAGGGACAGACAGAGGGAGACGACGATATCTATGTACAAAGGTAACTTGTCTGATTTCAGTAGGTACTATGAAGCCAGTCATAGAACGAAGAAAGAAGCTAGGAGTAGATCAAAGCTTTCAAAGAAATAAAAGTGAAATGTTCTTATATTGAATAAGAACTGTTTACGGAACCATTTTCCACTCAGCTAATGTCCAAGTCCCAAATTGGTTCTACTAGGATTTTTCAGAGAATTTTGAAAGATTATTTCCCTTTAGCTATTCTGGTGAAATCTATTAATTTTGATCTCCAAGGTAAAAAATATTAAATAAGTAACCAACAACGCACCGTTTTACCCAGGTTCCAAGAAGTAAGAGTACGTCTTTCATCCAAACTAACATTTCCTGTATATAATATTTAGCAATGACATATATTTATATTCTAGGTAGCTATTCCTGTATAAATTCACAGTATTTCATATTTTACGTGCAATAAATATACAAAACAATACGCTACTTTCATATAAGGTCATTAGAGTCTAAATTGGATTAATGAATGAGTTCTACGTAGTTGTACAGTTGCAGGAAAAGGTAAGGCGGATGATTAATATGACTACCCTATGTTTAGACGGTGCATCAATTATGATGTCATTGCAAACACACGTTAGACCTGAACACATAACTCATTTAGCATATTCAGTTTGTAACACACTTTTTTCCGTTTAAACTTCGTAATAATTGAGTTCCTTATTTATTTTCCTGCATATCTTACAATGAATAATTCTAAGTTACTTCTTAAATGGCTGGTTGTAAATATGTAATAGATAAAAAATAAAGCTTATTTTTTCATTTTATGCTACATGGGCCGCCAAACAAGCAGACGGTCGTGATGGTAAGTGGTCACCGCCGCCTATAGACATTTGCAACACTACTGGCATCCCCAATGCGTTGTCGACCTTGAGACGTGAAGTTATTAAGTCTCATGTGCCTGTAATTTCACCGGCCCCCTTACCTTTCTAACCGAAACACAGTAATACAATTGCACTACTGCTTCACGGCGGAAATGGGTAAGGTAGTAGTACTTCCCCGGACGGACTCTGCACTAAAAAGTCTACTACTCAAAGCTTATATAGAGTACTTGCTGTCCCCCGCGGTTTTATCCGCGTGCCGGAGGGATCTGTTCCCCGCGGTTTTATCAGCTTCCCTGAGGGATTGCACGTTTTCCCGGGATAAAAAATACCCTATATGTTATTCCAGGATATGCTCTATCTATGTGCCAAGTTTCATCCATATCCGTTTAGAATTTTTTGCGTGAAAGAGTAACAAACATACAAATCTTTCCTCTTTATAATATTATTATAGATAATATATTAGTATATATATTATATATAGTACATTATATTAAGTAGGATAATATTGAAAATATTAAGGAAATTAATAAGTTTTAATATAATACCATAATTAGTAGTAGGTACTCTAAAAATAACTAGTATTTCAAAGCGATGATTGTTCAGGTGTTAGTGACGTCGAATGACGTGATGGGAGACGTAGGTTCAACTCCAACAACGAGTGGGACACGATGGTACTTTATAACACCCGCTTAGCTGACTGCTATCTTTGCCAAGCATCTGGTAATATGCCGCACCCTCAGTACGATAAGGGCTTATAATAAATAACGGCTAATAAAAAATATACTAATAAAAAATGACGTGATGTTTGCCGAGACTCCCCCTCTTCTCCACGTGAGATTCGGCGAGATTCGGCTAGACTTAATTCTAAAGACTTCCCCCCCTAAATGCATCACGTAATTAATGGACGCCCCCTTATAGTATTTGGCAATATCGTGTTAGCTAATTATAATATTCAGCCAATTCAGGTTATTAGGTACTGTTAAGCTATTCCATTTTACCATTCGCAAATATTTTTGAATGAAAACATTAAATTTAGATATACATTCAATTACACAAGCGTAACAAAAGCACTTAAAATTAAATTACATATTACACGTCTTCTGTATTTTTATTACATATATTGCCTATATTATTTGTTTACACGAAAATTTTACATAAAAAAAAATATGTTATTAGAACCATGTTTTACCCGCCTTCACTCTACTACAGATAATCTATGCTTACCTATTAACAGTCCATAGACAATATGATGTCATCTTACGAATTCCAGTTCAGAATATTGAATAATAATTTAATGAGTTCTATAATAAATTATAGTTAATTGAAAGTAACAAAAAAATACATAAAAAACAAATTGATAAAGACGATCCATTGAGTATAATCAATATTTTCTGCAAGTCATTTCATTCAGTCATTTTTATAACCGCATGTAAACGTATTTATTCAAATTCGAAATCAATACTTAACATGGACAACGATGGAATATAATATACTAGTTGTCCCCCGCGGTTTCACCCGCGTTCCCGAGGGATGTAACATTTTCCCGGCATAAATAGTTGTCATTCCAGGGCATGTTCTATATATGTGCCAAGTTTCATCCAAATCCGTTAGATAGTTTTTGCGTGAAAGAGTAACAAACATACAAACTTTTGCATTTATAATATCAGTAGGATTTTATCATAACGTAACCATAAATATTTTAGATTTTGAAATGTTTGGTACTCTTTTAAGCAAAAACTCCCAAACAGATATGGGTTCATCTATTTTCGTGACACATGGCACATAGGTACCTGGATTAACACATAGGACTCTGGATATCGGATCGAGGGAAACTCTGTGAGACAATTTTTAAGATTTTACGCGATATTAAAGTTTAATTAATATATCTTTAAAGTTTATTTTCCTTTTGATAAAATTATTTATTTGTGTCCTTCTGAGAAATAAAGGTTAAATTTGATATCCAACGAAAATGTTCTTTGATAAATACCGAACGTGAAATAGGAATATTATTTATTCAAACTCTTAAAGTCATATAAGAATTTCACCGAAAGAATTGTTATTTGTTAATTTTTAAAAAAAATCTTGGTAATGAATTGTGACGGCACGTCAGATTTTTAACTCCCTTGGTACTTATTATTGATGATAAAAGAGCGTGTTTACGGAACTCTGGTTATCCTGCTTCGAGATATTAACGGCACAAATATACTTGTACTTATAATTCTTGTAGATAAACATCTGTGAAAGGTATAGGGCTTATTTGAGGGGTTCGAATCCTTCCGCGACATGAAGGATGGCAATCTTGGACCAGTTATGACATTGAACGTGGATATAATAAACATTATTTCGTGTCATTTGTCATTTTTAGATTTAATTTGACAGATGCGTTCTCTTTCTGAATCTCAAAGGAGTTTTACTTAAAACTAGTTATTCGTGGTATTTGCCTACCTCTTCGGTGATAATGGGCGTGATTTTTGAACTAACATCCTTACGCGGATAATACTTTAAAGGTCATAGATAATCGATACAACTTCTAATATACTCTTTTGTTACTGTACTGATTTTTAATTTTAAATGTATTATATTTTAATTTTACCTTTTGAAATACCTAAAAACGTGATACGTTTAAGTTTAAAAATACATAAGAATTCATAAAAAATAAGGGATTCGAAGGTTGTTTAATCAAAAGTGTCAGCGACGTAATAATATAATTAAGATTTTGTTATAAATTTTGTTGAATGTTATGTCATGTTATATTGTATTGTTATCTAATTGTATAACTAGCCTTCCAATATTATTATTAAGACTAGTTTTAAGGCCTAGAAAGGCAACAAATAAGGATATTTCGGGTTTTGTAGTTTAAATTAGCCCCAAAAATGGACCTCAAAACGAGGCATTACCAAAACGAGAGCCGTTTTACATTTTTGTCAATATTTATCAAACTAATTGTCATATTGTAATAATTGTTTTTGTAAAACGTTATTGTATATAAAGGCTAACATAAGAAAATGAAAATTGTGAAGGAAAGTCAAAACCCAAGGAAGTAAAAAGGGAAATCTACTTCACCCTAAAATGGGCGGAGCTTAACAACGTAAACATGGACTGATCCATTTTAAGTAGGCCTTTTCATTGGCTGACTCAAATTAATTCCGCGCCTGTGATTGGTCGCAATACATAGGAAAAATGAATAAAAAAGAGGCAACTTCCTTGGGATTGGCACTCCTACCAGAACAGCTCTACCAGTGTACAACAAATTAGAAGAAAAGAAATAAAGGAACATATAGTGAAAGTAGTGAGTTTTCTTCGCCAAAAAGTGTGGTTCCTGAGTATCCCGAGTTCCAGAGTATCCCGAGTTCCAGAGTATCCCGAGTTCCAGAGTATCCCGAGTTCCAGAGTATCCCGAGTTCCAGAGTATCCCGAGTTCCAGAGTATCCAGAGTATCCCGAGTTGCCGAGTTGCCGAGTTCCCGAGTTCCCGAGATCCAGAGTATCCCGAGTTCCCGAGTTCCCGGATAAGGATCAACGAGGCACGGTGCCAGAGTTAGGCTTCGTAATCCCCCTCCCCCCCCTTCTCCCCCCAGACGCCGTCGTCTATCCCCGCCGTAACCGTCGCTTCGTTCACCGAAGTCTTCGGCACGTGTGCGCACGCCCCTCCTCTTCTCCCCTCCAGCCGGCGCGAGAGAAGATTCGAAAAATACAGTCCACGGAAGTTCGCCACATCAATTGGTCCTTCGAGCCGGATTTTGGATTTCGAAGATAAGAAGAATGGATCGTGCGCCGAGAACCAGAGCAGAAAAAACACGTTCTCAAACAACCGAAGAGACGGCAACCACTTCAGATTGGAGCATGAACACCCCCGTCGAGACATCGAGTTCGTCAGAGAGTCAGGCGACACTGACGAACGTCACCCCCCCGCACCCCGTCGGTCAAGATCGTACCCCCGCACACCCCGCGGGGAAAAGTACCATCGAAGGAGGAGTCGCCCCCGCACGTCTTACCGGAGTCGACACCGTACCTACCGTCGAGCGCGTCAAGACTGGAAACCCTTCATGCACCGTTCCTGAAGAAGTCAGGAGAAACCAAGGACAGGATGGATATACGTTCGCAGTTCCCGCCGCACCGCGCCAGATAAAAGAAGCGTCATCAAGAGGGATGGATACTCGCTCAGTCCGTTCATCTAAACGCCGTGCCGAAGCACAAGCCAGAATGACTGTAGCCAAGAGAGAACTAGAAATGGCAGAGGCAAGATCAAGAGTGGCCCTGGCCGAACTCGAAATACTGCAGATCGAGTCGGACGAAGAGGCCGAGATCATGGAAGAAGAAATGGACCGATCACACCACGTGGAACAGTGGCTCACGCAGTCGAGACCACAACAGACTCAAGAACCGGTATCCACTCAAGAAAAGAAGAGTGATATTCAAGAGTTGGCTCTGGCAATATCCAAGCTGTCCGGGAAGAGTCAAATGCCGAAACATATGATAGAGTTACCTTGCTTCAACGGTTCCAGCGAAGAGTGGCTCGCGTTCAAGAGAACCTTCAAAGACACAGCCAAGGGATTCACCCACGCTCAGAACCTGGCAAGATTAAGGCGAGCACTGCAAGGAAAGGCAAAGGAAGCAGTCAAAAGTTTGCTGTTCACCGCAGAAGAACCATCCGAAGTCCTCAAAGGATTGGAAGCGCGCTTCGGAAGACCTGGTGCTTTAGCCCTGTCAGAACTCGAGAAATTGAAAAACCTATCGAAAGTCAGCGAGAACCCCAATGAAGTCTGTGTATTCGCAAGTAGAGTGAAGAATGCGGTTGCCACTATCAAGGCTCTCGGCAAACCGCATTACTTGAGCTCACCGGAAACATTGAAAGTCATCATCGAAAAGATGTCACCTCAAATGAAGTACAGATGGTTCGCGTACCACCGAAGTCGTCGAGACGAAGAACGACCCGAACTGGTCCTCATCGACGACTTCTTGGAGATAGAAGCTGACATGTGTGGGGACTTTGCTTCACCTGAAGTGTTACCAGAAGGAAAGAAAACCCGTCAACAGTATGCTTCACCTGAAGCGTCGCGGGAACAAAGATGGAACGGACCACGCAGAGCCATCCATACTGTTCAAGAAAGTGAACCGTTCATCAAGAAAGAAAAAATTATTTGTCCAGGATGTCAAGAAGAACATTGGATGTATGAATGTCCAAAATATAAAGAAGCTGACATCAACCACAGGTGGGAAATGGCCAAGAATGCGAAGATTTGTTTCAAGTGTCTACGTTACCGGCACTCGAGATTAAACTGCAAAGCCTTAACCTGCAAGAAGTGCAAGAGATGGCACCACTCTTCCCTCCATTCTGATGGACCGCTGTCACCAGTCAAGGATCTACCCCGCCGCAACACTGCAAGCACGAGTGAAGACGATTGTGAATCTACAAGCAAGATTAGCTCCGTGCACACCTCTGCCACCGAAGGTCACGCATACCTGAAGATGCTGCCTGTGAACCTATTCGGACCGAGAGGCTCTATTCAAGTACTAGCACTTCTGGATGAAGGATCCACTATAACTTTACTGGACTCTTCCGTCGCAATCATCAGGAAGCATAATTCTCGACGAGTTCAGTTGAAAATAAAAGGGGCCCATCGTAAGGACAAGAGGGCAATTGAAGTCAGAACGATTGACAACCTGAAGCTATCCAAGCAAGGTGTCAAGAAAGAAGTCGTCGACAGATGCGAGCACCTGATACCGATACAGGATCAACTCATCTACGACAAGGAAGAACCGCAACTCCTAATCGGTCAAGACAATTGGGGATTGATCGTCACAAGGAGTTTGAAGAAAGGAAAGAAAGCAGATCCGGTAGCCTCTCTCACGAGCCTCGGTTGGGTTCTTCACGGGTGCGACGCAAGACATAAGACTCCAGTGCAGTTCGTCAACCACAGCAGACACATCGAAGAAGAAGATGAAATAGAAACATTAGTGCGGCGTCACTTCGAGATCGAGTCGATTGGCATCCAACCTCGCCGGCCGAGCAACGATGCGGATCAAAAGGCAATAAAGATCCTGGAAGAGACCACGAAGCGACTGCCCAATGGTCAATTCGAATCTGGACTGCTGTGGAAGAACGAAAACGAAGTTCTACCCAACAATTACGCACAAGCTCATCGACGTCTCGTCAACCTAGAGAGGAAACTAGACAAAGTGCAGTATAGTAGTGAAGATCTGAAGAAAACGTACGAGGAGCAGATGCAGAGTCTCATCGACAACGGTTACGCAGAGGAAGCACCACACGTACCATCCGAGAAAATATGGTACCTCCCGCATTTCGCAGTGACGCACCCGACAAAGAAAAAGAAACGTCTGGTGTTCGACGCCGCTGCTAAACACGCTGGGAAGAGTTTGAACGACATGCTTCTGCCCGGACCGGATATGCTTCAGTCTCTCTTCGGGGTCCTGCTACGATTCAGACAACAAACCATCGCAGTCGTGGCAGATATAAAGGAAATGTTTCTTCAAATCAAGAAAAGGCCAGAAGATCGCGACTGTCTCAGATTCCTGTGGCGAGGCGACCGACGTAATGGGACACCGAAGGAATACCGGATGTCCTCGGTGATTTTCGGTGCCGTCTGTTCTCCGAGCATCGCCATCTATGTCATGAACAAAAATGCAAAGGAATTCCAGAACGACTACCCAACGGCAGTGGAAGCCATAGAAAAGAATCATTACATGGACGACTATCTCCAAAGCTTCGCGTCCGAAACCGAAGCTAAGAAGATAGCGAATGAAGTGCAGAAAATCCATGAAAGGGCCGGTTTCCAATTGAGGGGTTGGGGAAGCAATAGCGCAAAAATACTCGAAGGCGCTGGGGAACGACTGAACGACGGGACACTGGAATTCAACAAGGAAGAGAAAACACTTGGACTCAGATGGCTAATGAACGAAGATACATTAGCATTCAACGTAGGACTTCGCAACACACCAAATGAACTTCTCGACGGCAAGAAGACACCTACAAAAAGAGAAGTGACAAGTGCGGTAATGTCAACGTTCGACCCGCTGGGATTCGCCACACCAATCCTCATTCAAGGAAAGAAGCTCATCCAGAATATCTGGAGAACGAAGATTGGTTGGGATGAAGAAATTCCAGAAGAACAAAAGGCGGCCTGGTTGACATACTTAGAAGAAGTGGCCTCATTAAGAGAACTAAAGATAGCGAGATGCCTATCGCCAAACCAGAAAGAAGGTCAACTCCATACATTCAGCGACGCAAGCGAAGAGGCTTACGCCGCAGCGGTCTACTGGAGAACCATCGAACCAGATGGTAGAATACACGTGTCACTCATCGCCGGAAAAGCAAGAGTGGCGCCGACAAAGCCGGTCTCAATTCCCCGGCTTGAGTTACAAGCGGCTCTACTTGGGAGCAGATTGGCTTCCGCGATTCAGAAGGAAATGGATTTAAAAATAACGAAGAGAGTATTCTGGACCGATTCAAGCACGGTGCTCCAATGGATCAAGGCCGATCCAAGGAAGTTCAAAACGTTTGTGGCTCACCGACTCGCAGAGATTGAAGATCTGACGAAACCGCGAAATTGGAGGTCCCTACGAAAGAAAATCCAGCCGACGACGCCACGCGAGGAACACCCAAGGAATTCGACCACACCGCCAGGTGGTTCAACGGTCCTTATTTCTTGCGAAGTGACGAAGAAGACTGGCCCCCCAAGAGATTCGATCATGAAACCGAAATCACGGGAGAGGAGAAGAATACCCAGACGGTAACTACACTGAAGATCGTCAAAGAAGAAACGCCAAACGTAGAAAAGTTCTCCAACTGGGTACGCTTGCTACGAACCATGGCACGCGTCTTCCACTTCATCGATCTCCTGAAAGAAAAGGTCCAGTCCAGAAAACAAGTCAACACCACTCGCAAAAGGAAAGACGAATGGAAACCACAGAAGTACTCTCCGAAGAAGAAAACGAAACCAATCCAGCCAAGCCGTGAAAAGGTCGACAAGACATTCATCCCACTGGATGATAGTCACTTGAGAAGAGCCAAAGAATCTTTGATAAAGAAGAGTCAAGGAGAAAGTTTTACCAGGGAAATAATCTGTTTGAAAAATGAGAAACCTCTAGAAAACACGAGTCGAATAAAGAAGATTGATATCTATCTGAATCAACAGGGTATTGTCAAACTGAGAAGTCGCACTCAGAAGATCGACATACAAGGAAGAAAAAATCCTGTGATATTAGACGCCAAACATAAAATCACCCAACTCATCGTCGAACATTATCACCGAAGATTTCTCCATGGTAACACAGCAACAGTGATAAATGAAATTCGACAGAAGTATTGGGTTCTGGGTCTACGTACGCTAGTGAAAAAGGTCATTCACCAGTGCCAATGGTGCAAAGTAAAGAAGAGTACGCCGCAAATACCACCCACTGGAGATCTGCCCATTGAACGTCTGCACCATCATCAGCATCCGTTCACATGCGCCGCAGTGGATTACTTCGGGCCAATGCAAGTCACCGTGGGAAGAAGAACAGAAAAGCGCTGGGGAGTTCTCTTCACATGTCTCACAACAAGGGCTGTTCACTTAGAGCTGGCAAACTCACTCAATACCAGCTCTATGATAATGGCATTGCGAAGAATGGCAGCCCGAAGAGGAACTCCGAAGATAATCTTCAGCGACAACGGTACAAACTTCGTGGGGGCCAATCGAGAATTGGAAGCTGCTGCTGTACACAAAGGCATAAGGTGGAAGTTCATCCCCCCTGGGTGCCCAAACATGGGTGGCGCCTGGGAGAGACTAGTCCGATCGGTGAAAACGGCGCTGGCAGCGGTCCTGAACGAAAAGAACCCACCGGAGGAAGTCCTTCACACGCTCCTGACCGAAGTGGAACACATCGTCAACTCTCGTCCACTTACTGACATCAGCATGGACCCGAACGATGAAGAAAGCTTGACACCAAACCACTTCTTACTTGGACGTTCCTGTGGAGCGATGGCGCCGGGAGAGTTCAACGACCGAGACCTCGTCGGACGGGCAAATTGGAGAACAACACAAAGGATGGCGGACCACTTCTGGCAGAGATGGATCAGAGAATACTTACCAACTCTGATGCCAAGAAAGATCACAGGAAGAGACACGACAGATCCGAAAATCGGCGACGTCGTGACAATAGTCGACGCAACGCTACCTCGAAATTCATGGCCCCGAGGGCAAATAGAGAAGATCTACCCGGAACCAGACGGAAGAACGAGAATAGTCGACGTGCGCACTCCGGGCGGCGTGCTACGACGACCTACGCGCCGAGTCATCGTGCTGGTTCCTGCAGCGTCGCTCCCACAGGATGGAGTGCTTCGCACTGCGGGGGAGAATGTCAGCGACGTAATAATATAATTAAGATTTTGTTATATATTTTGTTGAATGTTATGTCATGTTATATTGTATTGTTATCTAATTGTATAACTAGCCTTCCAATATTATTATTAAGACTAGTTTTAAGGCCTAGAAAGGCAACAAATAAAGATATTTCGGGTTTTGTAGTTTAAATTAGCCCCAAAAATGGACCTCAAAACGAGGCATTACCAAAACGAGAGCCGTTTTACATTTTTGTCAATATTTATCAAACTAATTGTCATATTGTAATAATTGTTTTAGTAAAACGTTATTGTATATAAAGGCTAACATAAGAAAATGAAAATTGTGAAGGAAAGTCAAAACCCTAGGAATTAAAAAGGGAAATCTACTTCACCCTAAAATGGGCGGAGCTTAACAACGTAAACATGGACTGATCCATTTTAAGTAGGCCTTTTCATTGGCTGACTCAAATTAATTCCGCGCCTGTGATTGGTCGCAATACATAGGAAAAATGAATAAAAAAGAGGCAACTTCCTTGGGATTGGCACTCCTACCAGAACAGCTCTACCAGTGTACAACAAATTAGAAGAAAAGAAATAAAGGAACATATAGTGAAAGTAGTGAGTTTTCTTCGCCAAAAAGTGTGGTTCCTGAGTATCCCGAGTTCCAGAGTATCCCGAGTTCCAGAGTATCCAGAGTATCCCGAGTTGCCGAGTTGCCGAGTTCCCGAGTTCCCGAGTTCCCGAGATCCAGAGTATCCCGAGTTCCCGAGTTCCCGGATAAGGATCAACGAGGCACGGTGCCAGAGTTAGGCTTCGTAACACCCCTTAATATATGTTTAAACTAATAATTTACAATACCTATAAACTTCAAGATTGACTTTGGAGCTTCAACATTCCAAAGACAGTATGTTATCACTGCCATCACTACATAGTATAAAACAAAGTCGCTTTCTCTGTCCCTATATCCCTATGTATGCTTAAATCTTTAAAACTACGCAACGGATTTTGATGCGGTTTTTTTTTATTTTAGAGTGATTGAAGAGGAAGGTTTTTATGTATAATACATGTGACATCCCGTGGGAACGCGGGTAAAGCCGCGGGGGACAGCTAGTAAATAATAAGTTACAAATAATAGGAAAATAATCCTTTGACACACCATCACCTCAAAACTACTGAACATATCGGGATGAGACTGCTAACATTCGACGCGGATTTTTGTCTAGATGGTTATTGGCTTATGATATCGACTAACACAAGTGAAACCGCGGGGAACATGTAGTCAGCTTATATAATGGTAATATTAATTTTGAAATTAGACACTTGAAGGTTATATCGCGTAGAACTTGGTCTACCGCAATTATATTACAGTTTAATCATGTTACAAATCTTATTGATTAACCTACGTTTCTACCAGGATATGGAAACTAAGCTTTATATTGTACTATTTAAGGTTTAACTTGCCTTTTTTATATGCTAGTTTGATCACAATTAGTCGAGTCTCCTTTCTTTCCTTATAGGTATTTTGAGAAAAGTTGTATGTTCCGCCCGTTTTGTCAACTAATTATGTAGGTAGTAAGTATGTACATTAAGTAGTAGAGTTCTTTGTGCAGAGTTCTTCCGGGTAAGTAAGTAATTTCCTTCTTAATTCCTTCTAAAATCCTTACCCAGTGCCATTGTGAAACAGTAGTGCACTAATATTACTATGTTTCGGTTAGAAAGATAAGGGGACCGGTGAAATTACAGGCACACGAAACCTAACAATTTCACGTTCAGGGTCGAGAACACAATGGTAATGCCCCTGGTGTTGAAAATGTCTATAGGCGGCGGTGGCTACGTAAAATCAGACGGTCCACCTGATGGTAAGTGGTCACCGCTGCCTATGAACATTTGCAACACTAGGGGCATCGCCAATGCGTTGTCGAACATGAAACGTGAAGTTGTTAAATCTCATGTGCCTGTTATTTCATCGGCCCCCTTACCTTTCTAACCGAGGCACACTAATATACGTGAACTACTGCTCCACGGGGAAATGGGTATGGTGGTAGTACTTCTCCGGACGAGCTCTAAAACACTAAAAGCTCTACTGCTCGGCCTGTTTATCGACCTTCTAGGCACAAAAACTAAAATAATATTTACTTGTTAATAATGCAAATTAAATTAACAAAACTACACGAAACAGATAAAGACCGTTACAGATGCCTGCAATTAATGTTCCGGATGCAAGATAATAACCTCCCGATAGCCTTAGGATATAATTGATTATGTATTCTCTCTCACGTTTACCATCTAATCTGTATCTCGATTATTCCGGACGTCCGAAACAAAAGCTGAATATTTAGTGCGATAAAATCACAGGATGAAATATATTTTAAGCCGGACATCCCTTTTTAATTTTGTCGGAGTATTTTAGACTGATTTAACACTAAACATACCATAACCGGGTCAAATGACCTATTTTAACACTAATCATACCAACTCTTACTAGGTAGCTATTTCTACCATAGCGGGTCAAATGTGACTTTATGTTTCCTGCTTGAATGTATGAAATATGGTTGTTAGGAAGGGAAATAAATAGTATAACTGTATATTAATTAGTAAGAAAAAGTCATGAAGTAAAATGTGCAAAAGCAATAAGATGATACGTGCATTTTCAAAGCAAATTTTAACGATAACGAGAACACGTGGAGCAAGTAAACCCTTTTACATCGCAGTAGCGATCTGCCGGCTTAGTTTAATGATGAACTGGCTCTCAAATGCGCCAGCCAATCATTACTGTTCGTTAAATTTTTGATGGTAGATAGTCATGTGGATACTGTATAGCTTTCCACACTATGCTGTAGCTTCCTTGAGCTGTTTTCCTTAAATTGGGACGAAATAATTTGAATAATAATAATAAATACATTTTTATTTTCGAAAGAGTCCGTTTATCTTCAATCAAATCAAGTTTCCGACAATATAGGAATATATTGTCGGCTTCTTTTGTAAAACTTTCGAATCGGTGTGAGAGTCAATAATAAGAAAAATATTTTCTTTCACAAAAGTTGTTATAAATATTTAAAAATACCTACTTAAATTATATTGTACAGTTTGCTATATTTCTGTGAACTTTTGAGAGATACTTGTACTAGGAACAACTTTTACAAGCAGGTCAATCCATAGGCCTATATCAATCTTTAAAACTCAAACTGACTGTGGGATTTGAACCCACTTCATCATGGTATTCAATTGCATAGCCTCAACAACTTCTCCTTATGAAACTCTCCATAAGCAAAAATAAAATAAATATCCCAGGACATTCTTGACACATGGTTACCTGATCCCAAATTAAGCAGAGTGTACGGCTTGTACTATGGCTACCAGGCAACTGATATGCTACTATTTTAAATGCATAATTATCATAGATATTTACACCCAGGCACAGAACAAACAGACATGTTCATGCACACAAATGTTTGTCCCGGATGGGTATCGAACCTGGCCTGTTACTATGGCCTGTGGCTTGGCAGTCAGAGTCTAACCACCAAGCCAACTGGCCTGTCATAATTTTTCACGTAAAATTAATCGATTTAGAAACTGAGACAGTAAGGTTACTGACCGTATTCTGTGAGTCAATGGAAGTGGGCGTATCTTATGACCATATTGAATGAATAAATTATACAGATAGGCCACTTATGTAACCGTTATTTATGCCCAAGAGTATCATAAATTTATAACAAAAATATTTTTACACTTAATTTTACATTTTAAATGGATGTGGTTCACGATTACGAAGCAATTTTTAACTGTCACAGTGTCGGGGTTTTACCCGAGCTTTTGTTAAAATCCCCATCCGGACACTCTCTAAACTAGAACAAATCCGGGTAGACCCAGACGGCAGCTCTACTCACGAGCGTAAACTTTGCAAATGTTAAGTCGCTTGAAGGCTGAAAGGGTGTAACATAACCTTTTTTTTTTTTTTTTTTTTTTTTTTTTTTTTTTTTTTTTCGGAGGGGAAATGCATTACGCATACCACCGCGCCCGGGGAGAGGCGCGGTGGTTATGTGGGACTCCCACTCGCAAACTCCCCTTCTCATATCAAAAATGAGAAGGGGCCCGAGGGTATACCCACTAAAACCCCTCCGATGTTCCTTCGCACACTTGAGCGCCGAGGGTCGCGGGCACGAATTCAGCTTCCGCAACCCCCGGCTGGTGCCGGCCCGCCACCGCGGGCCCCGTCTGGTCGAGGGGGGGGAGCGAGGTGTTAACTCCTCCCCCCCCGACTTCTCTGAGGGGCGCGCGTGGAACATCACACGCGCGCCGCCACCTCGGGTCCTTATGATGTTGTGGGGCGACAGACGTATCCCCGTGTCTGACGCCCCTGGACCCATTTAGGGGGGCTGGAAGAGGGCGTTGTCCGCCCTCCGCCGACGCCCGGTGCGTCTGCTGCGGATCGGGTGAGGGGTTGAAATCTCCCTCTCCCTTTCCGCAGCCTCCTTCTGCGAGATAACCGTCTCGCAGAAGGTTACCACTGCGTCCCAGGCCTCTTCGCCGCCGACCATAGACTCGATCACGGCCGGCAGCGAGAGGTCCGGGCCTACTCCGGCGATGAGGGCACGGCGCGGCTCCTCCCAAGCGGCACACTCTGCCAGCGTGTGCCGCGCCGTGTCCTCCCGGCAATGGACGCAGTGGTGACACCGGGCGTCCGGCTCCCTGTTTATGCGACACAGGTACTTCCCGAAGCAACCGTGCCCCGAGAGCACCTGCGTCGCCCGAAACGACAGGGAGCCGTGCCTCCTCCCGAGCCAGCGCTCGAGCACCGGCCGGATCGCCCCGACTATGTCGAGGCCGGCGGTAGGGCGCGAAAGCCTGTCCCGCCATTCCGCCACTAGGACCTCGCGGAGCTGAGACCGACGCAGCTCGACTTGACGCTGCATCGGTCGTTCGCCCCGCTCCGCCTCTTCCTCGCGCCACTGATACAGCGACGCGAGTACTTTGGCCTCCAGGTCCCAGGGCGGGGATCCGGCCAGTGCACAAGCCCCCTCATACGAGATCGTGCGATACCCCCGTATGACTCTGACGGCCATGGCTCTTTGCGGTTTCCGAAGAACCGCAATCGAGCCGGCCGTCAGGTCCTGGGCCCAGATCGGGGCCCCGTACAGGGCCATGGATCGCACGATACCCGTATAGAGCCGTCTACAGACGGAGCTCGGGCCCCCCAGATTGGGAAGCAGCGTTGCGAGCGCTCCCGCCGCGCCCAACAGCTTGGGCGCCAGCCGTCGAAAATGGGGTCCGAAGTCCCACCGGCTGTCGAGCACCAATCCTAGGTACTTCATGGTGGGCTCGACAGCGATTCGGACCCCCCCGACCACGATGTGTGAGTCGGGCGGCGGCGCCCGCCGGGGGCCATGGAACGTCATGGCCTCCGACTTGCTGAGGGCCACCTCCAGGCCCAGGCGACGGATGCGGCTCACCACCTGTGACACCGCAGCCGTCGCCAGCAACGCTGCTTCCCTGTGCGAGCTCCCCCGGGCGGTGACCAGCGTGTCGTCCGCGTAACACGTCAGGTCCACCCCCGGGCCGAGCTCGCCCCTCAGCACCCAGTCGTAGCCGATGTTCCACAGGAGCGGCCCAAGAACCGAACCCTGTGGAACACCGCACGACATCGGGCGCTGGTGAACGCCATCACGTCCCTCGTAGGTGACACACCTCTCGGACAGATAAGCCCCAACTATGCGGCGGAGGTAAGGAGGCACTCTATGGTATCGCAGTGCCTCCCGGATACAACTCCAGGGCAGGGTGTTAAACGCGTTGGCGATGTCTAAAGACACCGCCAACATCACCCCGCCCCGGGACACCGCTTCCTCCGCCAGGGCTCTTACCCGTGACACAGCGTGCACGGTGGAGCGCCCCTGCCGAAACCCGAACTGACTACCGTCCAGGTCCGGCCCCTCTTGGCACAAGTGGCTGACGAGGCGGGCTGAGAGAACTCTCTCGAACAACTTGCCCACCTCGTCCAGCAGCACTATGGGCCGGTACGCGGACGGTGAGTCCGCAGGGCGCCCCGCCTTTCCGAGCAGGACCAGTCGACCAGCCTTCCACAGACTGGGAAACTGGCCCCGCTCGAGGCACGCTGTGAAGAGCCCTCTCAGTTGGGGCTCTAGCTCCTTCAGAGCGAGGGCTAACACGCAGCCGTGGATCCCATCGGGCCCCGGAGCCACATTCTTGGCCCGGAGCCGGATCACGGCAGCCCCCAACTCTGGGTGTGTCACCCCAGGGACGTCGATGGCGTTCTCCGTCGTGGACTCTGCGGCCGAGGGCAATGCCATCTGCGGCGGAGTATGCTCGCCTCGTGCCGGGAAGAGGGCTGCTACCACCTCCTCGAGCAGCTCGGGTTGGAGACTCTCGGTGACCGGGGGCGCCGCGGTCCGAAGTTGATTTCGGACCGTGCGATAGGGCCGCCCCCACGGATCTCCGTCTAGAGTCTCCAACATCTCCTCCCTGGCACGCGTCTTCGACTCGCAGATGGCCAGCCACAGAGTCCCCTTCGCCGCGCTGTACACCTCATACAGCGCGGCCTCCTCCTCCGGGACCCGTCGACGTCTTCGCCGGTATCGGGTGTACTGGCGCCTGACCGCCACGCACTCGACGCGCAACTGCGCGATCTCGGCGGTCCACCAGTACACCTGGCGCTTTGCGGACTGAGCGTGGACGCGGGGCATGGACGCGTCGCTGATTTGCGTCATCGCCCCGCGAAACCACAGCGCCTCCCGCTCGACGTCGACGGGTCCGTTCGACCCCCGGACCCAGGCCTGGACAATGGCGGCCTCCTCGAGTAGTCCCCTGTCGATGCGCTTGCGCGACCAGCGCGGACCGTCCGATCGCCGGGTCGGCGGGCGGCTGCCGCCCGTGGTCTGGGCGGAGACGTCGAAGCGGATGTATCTATGATCCGACAACGTCTCCACCTCCACGGCGACATGCCAGCCCGAGACACGGCTCGCGACAGCGGGGCTAGCGAACGAAACGTCCACTATAGACCCGCCCCGCTGCCGCACGCACGTGTGTACCGAACCCCGGTTGAGGACGATCAAGCCTGTCGCGACCGCCCACTCCTCCAGCACATCGCCCCTAGCATCGGTCACTGGGGATCCCCACGCCGAAGATTTGGCGTTGAGATCACCCAGCAACAGCACGGGGCGAGGGTGGAGTCGGCCCACGACGGCACCCAACTCGACAAGGAACACCTCGAAGTCGGCGAGGCTCTTGTTGGGCGAGAAATACGCCCCAACAGTGCCGATCCCATCCACGAGGGCGGCCACCCAGCCGTGACCTCGGGAAGGACCGACCAGAGCCCCACCGATGATGGCCACCAAACCGTCAAGGTCACCCACCCAGTTGTCCCTGGGGGGGACGAAATACGGCTCGGCGACCACCGCCGCACGAATCGACCACTCTGCCATGCTCTGGAGCAAGAGATCCTGAGCTCTGGCACAGTGGTTGATATTGCCCTGGAGGAAATGGTATTGCGCCGTTATGCGCAATCCATTCCCTCCGCACCATCCCTAGGCCGGGGGTCGGCCTGAGGGCCGCCAGGCTGCGGGGGGGGTAAAGAGCCCCCGGCAGCTTTGGCAGCCCCTCTCCTCTTCTTCGGGGCGGGCGCAGCGCACGCCTTGCCCCCCGCCCTGTGCCCCGCGGGCCTCCCTGCAGCTGTACAGAGGCTGCAGTTCGGCGCCGCCGAGCACTCCGCCGCCTTGTGGCCGGTCTGACCGCAGCGATAACATTGGTCGCTGCGGTCGACTTCGGCGGTGCACCGTGCCCGGACATGCCCCATGTCCAGGCAGCGGAAGCACCGCAAGGCCCTGGGCTGCAGCCGCTTCACTCGGGCTGCAGCCCATCCCACCAATAGGCGCCCGGCGTCGGCGACTTTATTCGCCGTCGCCACCGGGCACCGCACCCATATCGCGCCGAGCCCTGACCGCCCGACGCGGATCTCGCCCGTCCGCACGTCTTCCGGCGGACAACCACCGGTGCGGGCGACGGCCGCCACGACCTCAGCCGGGGTCGTCGAGTCGTCCAGGCCATCGACACGCAGTTCAGCGGTCTTCATGGGCCTGGACACCCGAACGTCCTCCGGGTTGAGGACCTCCCTCAATTTGGCGGCCAACACGTCCGCCTTCTCCCCGCTGGCGTCACCGGACACCTCGAAAAGCCGCGCCCCCGTAATCGCCGGCCTCACCTTGAGGCCCGACGATATCCCAAGGTCGGGGAGCGCGACTTTTTCTTTGGCCTCTTTCAGGACCGCACTGTAGGTGATGCCCCTTTCGACGGCTCCGGGCTGCAGTGTGATAACTACAGCCGCGGAGCGTGGGGCCCTAGGCGGTCCTTTGGCCTTTGCCTTCTTTCTCGGTGCCGGTGGCGCACTAGCGGGTGCCGGTGGCGCCGCCTTCTTTTTCCGGCGGCCCCTCTTGACGACCGCCGTCCAGGTCTCTGCGGGAGACCCGGTCGCGGCCGCTGGGGGCGCGTTCGCCGGGGGTGCGGTTGCCGGGGGCGCGGCCGTCCGTGAAGCGGGCTTCTTGGCCTTTTTGCCGGCCTTCTTGGCTGGCCTGCCTGTTGTCTCTGCAGGACCCGGCCTCGCGGCCTCCTCCCCTCTTCTCCTGTCCGCAGCGAGCGGCGGACGGAGGGTCTGAGCAGGGAGGAGCCTGGACTCCAGGCCCTGCAGACGGGCATTCACCATGCCCCCACACTGCAACATGCAGACGCGGACGATCTTCTCGATCTCCACGTCCGGTGTGGGGGCAAGAAGCGATGGCGCGCCCGATGACGGGGCCGACGGCTTCGGGACAGCGACAGGGGCGGAACCGGAGGCAGCAGGACGCCTCTGCTGCCATTCCGCCTTCTGGGCGGCGAGCTCCCGCCTTAGGTCTTCGAGCTCGGAACGGAGACGGCCATTCTCCTCCCACAGTTTAGCCGTCTCCTCCGAGCTCGTCCGGCTCAGGAGGACTCCAACCGCCTCCTTTATGTCGTCAGCCGCCTCCTTCAGGGCGCGCGTGAATGTGCCCTTCAGACTGCCAGACTTCGTGGCAACCTTCAGGACGACATCCACGCCGCCCAGAACCTGGCGGCTGAGCGCCACCGCTGACAGGCCCTCTCCGGTGGCCGCGAGGGCAGAGCGTCGCTCTCGGGCCAGCCGGGCCATCTCGCTGACCTCGTCCTCCGCAACCGCTTTCCGCTGCGCCCTTTTAGCAGCGCTCGCCTCCGCCCTGTTGCTCTGCAACATTAGCGGAGACGCAGACGCAGACGCAGCGGAGTCCCCGCTCGGTCCGGAGTGACGAGAGTCACTTTCCGCGCTATTGACGCGCATGGGTAACGGCGTGGGGGGGCGCAAGAAGCGACCCCGCAGGTCGCGCGCCACCCGACCACGGCCCCTTTGCGCGGTACCCACTTTCCGGACCCGGAGCTCCTTTTGTTGCAGCGCACGCAGTGGACAAGTGTTACGGGTCTCGGCGGTGTTCTGCGCACCCGTAGGACTAGTGTTGCCCCCCCCAGATACGAAAGGGCAGCCTTCCGAAGAAGGGCGGGATTCTCCCTCCTCAGAGAGGAGGGTACCCGCCTGGGGTAGTTTTACTCTAGTCTTTGAGTTCATGGTTTTCCTTTTTAGGGGTGAGGTCCCCTCCGCTGCGCTAAGGACCGGGTTCCCCCCCGGCCACTCATCCCCTCGGCACGCTAGACCTTGGGATTGGGGTTATTTATTATAGAGGTTTTCTTCCTCGCGGCCTTGCGGCCTCCGATCCCGACTGGGATTGCGGATTGTCCGACGTCGGCAAAAGCCGAGTGCACCTGGCACATCGTCGCACAAAATGGCCTTGTTTTTTAGAGAGGTTTCCATCCTCTTGTCCGGCGTCGGCAAAAGCCGAGTGCACTTGGCAAACGCACCGCACCCGCTGCATCCCTTGTTCCCTCTCATACAAAGAGGGATAGGAGCAGCGTCGCCCCCTCACTGGGGCCCACCTCGCCCCTCACTGGGGCCCACCTCACCTTTTTGCGGGGTCTCGGCCCGACGGGGCCGGACGCACCGCTTTCCACCCCCCCCAATAAAGCCCAGTTCCCTTCACCGACCATCAAAGATGATCGGTGTCTAGAACTGGACCCTTCCCCGCGTGTTGAGATCAGCCGCCGGCCGCAAGTGTATTGTGGCACTTGAGACCGCCGTTGCCCAGGGTGCGCCACGTGGAGGCTCTCAACCTGCACCCCGTGTAACATAACCTGTGTTAAGCAAGACATGTGATAGTTGGAAGATAGTAAATCATCAGTTACATCCCCGTTGCTGATGCTTGAGCCTTTGCTCACAACCTAGCCAACACAGGGACACAATATTTTTTGAAGTGAAAACTTCTTTAACGGCGTTCAGCACTTTTGTTGGGATGGGTATAAAATGTTAAACTCGAGTCAGGACACGTGACCTGATCGAAATTCGTAAGTTAATGTTTAAGTTTTCACTTCTGCCGGCACTCTCGGAGTGTCTTTTAAATATTATGTTGGTAAATATTGTTGAGGATTTTATAGGAACCAGGTGTTCCCTGCAAGCGTTGTAATGTACTTTCAAAGATGAATCCATTCATAGAGAAATCAAATTTTTATTAGTTCCGAATTTTTCGGGAAACTACCAATATTTAATTTTTTTTTCAAACAATTCAATTAGCCGCGTTGCTCCAGGCTTTTCCAAGTCAAGCGCATACAAACGAAGTGTTAATTTTGTTTTTTTTTTTTTATTACATTTAGGTCTTTTGGTCATTCGTTTGTGAACGTGAGGGAGGACAGGAGAACTTATGGGAATTACCGTTAAGCTTCCCTCACGGGTGCCGACTTTAAACTGAAATTCCGGTATATAGTAGTTTCCTCATAATATTCTCCTATACGGTAAAGTCAGGTAGGTGAAATAAGTGACCTATATCCAGCGGTGACTAAAAGCAATGGTATTCTTATGTAACTTACATTATAAAGTGTATTCGTCTCTTAAGGTCAATAAATACAAAAAAAAACAACAAAAATATTAGAAACATAAGGCAGACAAACAAAATACTTCGTGATATTTCGCTTCTGTAATATATCGATGAAAGTGTTTTAGTCTATGGTTACAATGATTAAGCGGAACGGGCAAGCCTACCTGCGTGTGAGCGTGACCTTGGTCAGAATATGCATTGTGCGGTTTGCTTGGTTCGCGCATGCATGATCCGCATTTCAGCAGCACGTTATTAAATTAACACAATAGAACAGCGTTTCCTAACCTTTTTTATCCACACAACCCTTAGGAAACCTAGCACAATTTATATTTTTCATAAAAAAAAAGCTGCAACCAATTTTGGACCATTTATATAAGTGTATTCTAATTTTCTTCAAAAAAACACTTACTTCACTTTAGTCAGTCAATCTTGGACAACGCTAAATGATCCATAGATAAGGCTGCGGTCCTCCAGGGGTCCGCGGATCACAGTTTAAGAAACACTGCAATATTATATGCTTAACGGTGTAGAAGCATTTTTGCGAAGTTTTATTTGACCCCGACAGATGTCCTGTCCAAAGTCCATACAAAAATCCCATATCACATTTTCCCGGAATAAAAAGTAGTTATGGTATTTCAGGGTATGCTCTATCTATGTGCTAAGTTTCATCCATATCTGTTAAGTAGTTTTTGCGTGAAAGAGTAACAAACATACTTACATACAAATCTTTCTTCTTTATACTCTATATATATATATATATATATATATATTATATTTATGAGTATAAAGTACAGATTAGTTATTGAAACTAATAAATTACAAAAATACAATTTATGTTTATATAGCTCCCACGGAAGCCTCTCTCGCATTATGTTGGGATGTATCATTTACCCGGGACAAGAGTATTTACATTACTAATATGTTATTCCTGGTTATGCTCTATCTATGTGCCATGTTTCATCTAAATCCGTTCTGTTTTCGCGAGAAAGAGTAACAAAGATGCGTCGCATTTATATAATACTAACTGCCCTGCGGTTTCACCCGGTTTTAACAATATAATATACATGATCTATATACGAAAAATTCCGCGTCGAATGGTAGCAGTCCCATCCCGATATGTTCAGTAGTTTTGAGGTAATGGTGCGCCCATGGAACCCTTTTTTTCTTATATTGGTTGTATAGATATATTATATTAGTAGTTACTTAGTTAAAGTAGTAGAGATATGCCTCTGGTGTTGTAAATGTCCATAAGGGGCGGTGGACATTTACAACCAGGTCGACCGTCTGCTTGTATGTCGCGGTCGGTATATGTGGTAAAAAAAGTTAAAAAATAGTAGAAAGTAGGTTTTAGTTAAGGCATAGCAAACTACTTTGCACTTAAACTCGTACTGTTACTGATAGTAAGTAGTAGGTAGTAGTACGTAGGTACCTAAGCACTTACGCATACCCGACCGTTAAAAACTAATCAAACTAATCGGTGATAAAATAAATAGACGTTTATGATATGATGGAATATTCTTTGATGACCTGATCATGCGTAATTTAGAACTGTATAATTACAGGCAAGGCGATTTTTGTAGAACTCAAGGGTTTAAAAAATATATACAAACTAGCTGTCCCCCGCGGTTTTACCCGTATTCCCGAGGGATGTAACATTTACAAGGCACAAAAAGTATCCTATGATACTTCTAATACCTCCAAGAATATGAGTACAAAGTTTCATGATGATCGGTTAAGTAGTATTCGCTTTTAAGCGTAACAATCAAACTTACATTCACATTTATAATAACACTGTGGTGTGACAGGTGGTTCAAATTTTACCGAAGATATTTACCAAGATATTGTGGTAATTATCGCCGTCTCTTAGCCCTCGGACTCATACCCAATTTCGGGGAACAGGTATCTATTCATTTCTAAGAAAAAAAGAATCATAAATCTTCGTTTCTTTAAGGTTTTGTACCTTGCATTGCCAAGAACGACTGCAGTCTCTAACGATGTTTAAGGACCTTTAGACCTTGAGGACTAACAGCAATGGCGTAGCTACCGGAGGGCTAGACGGGGCAGTGCCCCGGGGCCCCCAAGCCCAGGGGGCCCCTCGGGCTCTGACTTACAAACAGTGGCGTAGCTACTGGAGAGCTAGACGTGGCAGTGCCCCGGGGCCCCAAGCTCTGGAGGAGGGGGGGAACAAACGATTTTAAATAGTTTAGTTGGGGCTCTACTTAATTTAAAGCCCCGGGGTCTTTGGTTATCTAGCTACGCCACTGACTAACAGGTCTTCAGATTTTTCGGTCCATACAGTTTGCACGACACAATACAGTGAAAGGCAATTCAGTTTTTGTGGGGCAATCCGGGATTGGCTAGGTTATACTGACAAAAACCCCACAGTGTTCCTAGTGTTGCTGGGCATAGTGAAAATGTAGTCATCAACAATGCTTTCCCTTCCATAACTAAACTAGTGGCAAACTACATCATAGTTTGGTCGGTGTCTTTCACGTACTTAATGAAATTAAATGAAAATATATTTTTATCAACAAGTCCTTTTACAAGCACATTTGAATAGTCTGACTCTAATACCGGAAAGTTATACTGAGAAGAGCCGACATTAAACTCAGCAATAACACTTTTTAAAAATCAACTTCGATTTATTCGTATAAATGTTATAGAAAAATAAACATAATATCATAATGACAGGGTTTATATGCATTATTATACCCTAAACTCAATAGTTTAATAGTGCCTTTTCAATAGTGTATTTTCAATAAAAGAGGCACCTTATTTTAAAACAATTATGTGTATCCATGTCACTCTTGTCTATGACAATCCTAAAGAGCAAACCGAGTATCCCACATAGAATGGAGAAATCATAGACATCGGCTCATATTGACTTGATATATAATACTTGTACAGTAGGCAGGGATCTCCTTTCTAGATGTGTTTGACATAATATACCAGTGAAATAAGGAACTGTGTATTATTATTACTCACGCATATTATATGATACACGATTCATACTAGAATGTTTAAGTTATTTCATTAATAATAAGAAAACCTTTGTAAAGTTGGTACTAGTAAAGAAATAAAGAATTAATTATTTTATAACATTCGAACCGGTCTGGTATTTGACATTTTGTATGCCTTTTCGACTGGTTTATTCGAATTTTAAAAATAATCTCGGTTTATTGCGTTTAAAAAATTAGGTTGTTTTATACTATTTTTGCTAATCTGTCAACAATGTCACCATGACGCGAAAAAAGGCGCGAATGACGACTCCAAAATGGCATCCGAGATCTATCAAGTGGTAAAATATTCAAAAACGCTTTCATGTGAATGACGCAAGCGTATCGTCCGATACTTACAAAGATATAGACGAGCGAATGATTTATTTGAAATTTAAAATTCACTGGACGTACCTATAGGTTTCTACTTCTGTGAGATGTAAGTTTATATAAATAATACCTGTATACTACAATGTGATCGTTTCGGCTGAGAGCCCCTAGCGCTCGCCGGAATGTCCGCGTAAGGGTGTAAGAGCCATCTGAGGCGAACACCTTCGTCCCTTCCAAAAAAAAAAAAAAAAAAACAATGTGATCGTATGC
This sequence comes from Habrosyne pyritoides, assembly GCA_907165245.1. Lineage (NCBI taxonomy): Eukaryota > Metazoa > Arthropoda > Insecta > Lepidoptera > Drepanidae > Habrosyne > Habrosyne pyritoides. The sequence continues at coordinate 3,417,751 of OU015606.1, forward strand.
AGGCACTTGGTCCACGTTTCCCTTTGTTCAGCCATTACAGACATCGTCGGCGAGCCGGCGCAAGGCCAAGGAGAGAGGACCTTTCACATAATTGCGTAGTTAATGAAAGAGACACCGCTAAGAGGCTGCGACGAAACATCATCGAGTTGTCATTTGCCTTACAGAATAAAACCTCAGATAATTTATATTCCATATTTCTCACCATATATTGATATGGCAGATAAATAATTAACCTTCAATTGGCATTCAACGCCAAAAATTCAAAGCAATTTATTCAGTTTAGGCTCCAGGAGGGCACTTATGAAGGTCATACCTATAGTTACTGATGCAAATACGTCACTCCAACTGTAAACTAGCGGCTTATAAATGACTAGCTTTCCGTGCCGCGGTTTCACTCGCATTCCCGGGGAATCTAGTTTATCCCGGGACTATAACCTAACCTATGCCTGAAAAGACTGAAATGGTAAAAAAACTTTTTGTATAAGTGCCGTGGTTCCAGAGATATCCTACCCATCAAAATTAAAAAAAAAATAAAATCATATTTAGCTTAGGCCCGCGGTGGGCACTTATGATGCTCAAATTTAAAGTTACTGCTAACACCGTTCGGAAGTCAGCCTGAGAAGAACCGGTAAGAAACTCAGCAATATTGGATTATTGCAAGAATTCGCACTCCCTTTATAATACTAATACAGATCCATCTAATAATAAATACAGCCTACAGGGAACACTATTACAGCTGCCAAACCATCCGTAAGCTTGGCGATAGATTTTAGAAATGGGTGACGAATCGTTAATGAGGAATGATTGACATTGTGTGAGTGCCAAAGAGGTAAGTCCCCTGATGATACACGTTCAGGGGGTGAGCCAGCTATTGGCAATATACTAGTATAGGACTTGTAGGTCATAGTACTGAGTTAATTATAGACACTTTGAAATAAGGCCGCACGCGCCAATGTGGTAAAAGTGAGACATTGCAGAGTAGACTCAGCGTTCGTCACTCACGGTTTTTTTCGTTTGTTCACAATTTTACAACAAGTCATGATGTGGTAGAAAGCTGACTCACTCAGCATTGAAGGGATCTTACTGTTGTACAACTGCCGGAACACGACACAAGAAGTGTATCAAAAATTCAAAACCAAAACTGAATTATACGACTCGAGTCTATGATGCTCGGATTGGCAATCAGGGTCACCAACTCTGGTCTATTAAGAAGTTGTTTAGAATCTGGAGTATTCAGTTTCGACAGGCTAATGAAAATGACAATGTAAACGGTGTAGCTTGCTGTAGCACATCGCATGCTTTTGTAGGGAAATGAATAGCATTGTTACAGGCTACTTGGCTTGGTGGTTAGGGACTCTGACTGCGAAGCCGAAGGTCGTGGGTTCGATTCCACCCAGGACAAACATTTGTGTGCATGAACATGTCTGTTTGTTCTGTGTCTGGTGTAAATATCTATATAAGTATGTATTTAGAACAAAAATAGTATAATGTAGTATACCAGTTATCTGGTTTCCATAGTACAAGCTCTGCTTAGTTTGGGATCAGATGGTCGGGTGTAAGAGAATGTCCCCGGATATTTATTGATCTAGATGAAATAAAATTGACAGCGCGTGAATTTCATAACTTCTATGACAAACTTTATTTAGAGTAGTTGAGCTCCATGTACAGAGTTCGTTCGGGGAAGTACTACCATCTTACCCATTTCCGTCGCGATGTAGTAGTGCACTTGTGTTTCGGTTAGAAAAGTAAGGGCCGGTGAATTTACATTAATGAAACACGTGAGACTTAACAACTTCCGTCTCAGGGACGACGACGCATTCGCTAACCACTTTATAAGGTCGACTGTCGACCCTGAGACCTGAAGTTGTCAGTTGTGTTGTTGTTGTTGAAGTCTCATCTGCCTGTAACTTCACCGGCACCCTTACCTTTCTAACCGAAATACAGTAATACAAGTGCACAACTGCTTCACGGCGGAAATGGATAAGGTAGAAGTACCTTAGACCTTAGTTCCCCAGACGAACTCTGCTCTAATATAATCTCCATAAAATAAATACCCCGGACAATTCTTTTCACACTGCCATCTGTCCCAAACTAAGCAAAGCTTGTACCTTGGCTGACCAGGATAAAATAATATTATTTTTTAAGTTATAGCCCGAGCTCTGACCTAAGTATGGCCTATTGTTGGTCCATATAGCGACTGACATCAAGTGTTTTGCGTCAGAAGTCCATAATAGTGCACAGAGTTGGAACCATGCCTATTGACGTGGTGAAGACCAAACGATGTAATTCCATGATTACAAATTATACTGATTACTTATTTTTTAACAGATCTAAACAGTTGCGTAGCTAGGTAACCATAGACCCTGGTGCAAAAAATTTAGTAGGGCCCCAGCTAACCTATTTAAAATATTTTGTCCCCCAACCGAAGTTTGGGGGCCCCGGGATTCGCCCCGTCTAGCCTCCGGTAGCTGCGCCACTGTTTGTAAGGCAGAGTCCGAGGGGCCCCCTGAGCTTGGGGGCCCCGGGGCACTGACCCGCTAGCCCTCAGGTAGCTACGCCACTGGATCATAATAATATCATTGTATTTAATATTCAGTCAAAATGCCTAGGTACTAATGAATAAAAGATTGTTCCAAGATTGATTCTAAGCTGTTTTGTTGGAAGAATCTAATTAACTATTTGGTATTTAATGTCGGTGGGGTACGTACACGCTCACATTTCTTTATTTTTATTACGCGAATTGAGCCAACAAACAGGCAGATGGTCCGTCTGATAGTAAGGTGCAAATACGAAGAGGCGGCGGTGACCGCCACACCACAGGGGCATCGCCAATGTGAAGTAGAGTTGCTGAGTTTATTGCCTGCTCTTCTCAGTAAAAACAACCTTCCGAACCGGTATTAGAGTCAGACTATTCATAAGTATGTACTTGTAAAGGCCAATTTGAATAAAAATATTTTCATTTCATATCGGGAAGGCAATAGGGCGCGAAATTTTTCGTAGATAGTTATAGGCTACAGGTATATGATATTAATAAACGCGGATGAAACCACGGAGGAGAGCTAGTTATGTAAAAAGGAAAAATAAATAATCTTATATATAAAATTCTCGTGTCACAATGTTAGTTATCATACTCCTCCGAAACGGCTTGACCAATTCTCATGAAATTTTGTGTGCATATTGGGTAGGTCTGAGAATCGGATAACATCTATTTTGTATACCCCTAAGTGTTAAGTGTTGTCCACCGCTAACATTATTTTTTTATTTCTTCGACAAATTTAGATTTTTTTATGATTTTGCATTATTTAATACACACAACTTGAAAATTTCACCCTTCCACGATCAACCCCTGTTTTTTAATCGGGATTTTTATATTATTCTGTTTCATTCACAGATCTGCAATAGGGCTGCAAGATGGCAATCGAATATAATAATTGTAGAACGATAAATTGTCATATATAGTACATATATACTTACGTACTTATATACATTGGTAAGCTAAGAAATCGTGGAACCCTGTTTTGTGGAATATTTTGCGAATCATAAGTGTCGAGATAAAATCCAATAAATTTTGATACAATTATTTCAAGAAGGCGAATTTATTTTGGCTTAGCAACCCATCTCCACTTTAGAACCGTCAGATATCTTAGGAAATTTTCGTGGAAACGTCCCCGACCTCCAGATATTAACCGAGTAATATCTAAATCTAAAAAGATCAAGGTGATAATAAATAATTATTTTGTATACTTGCCAATACGTCTTTTAAAAAAGGGGGAGTAATGTAATTCTATATTGACGACTAATAGATAGGCGTACTTTGGCAAGTATTCAACATTTTTTTGGATGCCAAGCTATCCTGTGTTTTATTCGGTTGTAATAGAGATTAATGGTTGTTTTATTGTCTCACGACATTTAATGTGACACTGTCTAGTTAGGCCGGTGATGATAATGCCAATGCACCCGCGGTGAGTCAGTCAATGTGGTTTTAATTTCGAGATGAGTAAAGTTTTTCGTAAATGAACAGCTTTCAAGTATTCTGGAAACTCTTTGGCCCATGACTCACGAATGAAAAGCTTTCATCTCCACGAAGAGAGAAGGAATAATGAGGAGGTCTAGAAGAGGTAGAGTAGGTAATGTTAGTAGAGGCAGATTAAAAACACATATAAACACTAATACTAGATAATAATAGAATATTACAGAAATATCTAGCACTTTCTATTCGGCGGTCGGCGAAGTCACACGCAGTAGTCACTCAGTGACAGCGGGTCTAATACGTCCTGAAGATGCTTCGTGTAGAAGCGATACACGTGTCGATTTCCTGTTAAGTTTCCATGGGACTTGACAGAAAAGGAAATCCAACGGAATTAGTTACTAGATATTTGTTTTTGTATTATCTTAGAAATATAGAATATAGCGTAACTTTTTGTAGACACATATTTTGGTATATCAGCAGAACGATTGTTAAATGGTGGTTGCAGTCGATGTTGTATTACATTGACGGCGTTACGACTGTTGTCCCAAATTGCTCGCGTGCCTAACCATCAATCTATTATGAAATAGACATTGATTCCGAGAGAGTTACATGATTTTGAGTAGTAGACCTCTTAGTGCAGAGTTCGTCCGGGGAAGTATTACCACTTTACCCATTTCTGCCGTGAAGCAGTAGTGCACTTGTATTACTGTGTTTCATGAAATTACATGAGACTTCAACAGCTTCACGTCTCAGGGTCGACAACGCATTGGCGATGCCCCTAGTGTTGCAAATGTCCATAGGCGGCGGTGACCACTTACCATCAGGTGGACCATCTGCTTGTTTGTCGACCCAAGTGGTATAAAATAAAAATCTATTGCTTTATCTTTCCATAGAGCTAATAGTACAGTTTTTTAAAAAACTGTTTGTAAAAGTCTCTGCTCTCGCGAAAATCAGGCACACAGTGCTCATTTACTTGGAATCCCGATAAAATCAGTAAAACTAAAACGAGGTTGCAAAAAAGAAATATACTGCTTCCCTCTCTTTGAGATAACCATTATCAAATAAGCACGTTATCAACGACAGACATACATTCAAGAGCTGAGATACAAGAGCGGGTATGTCAAATCGGACTGCTTTATCTGCCATAGCGTTTAAAGGAAGCCTGATTCGTTTGAGATCAAATTGCCGAGTGTAAAGAATGCCCCAGGACATTTACCTATACAAGAATACTGGGGCTCGATTTTGTAAGGAAAATGACAATAGCTCGATGATGTTTCCTAGCGGCCTCTATGCTCTGTCTCTGTAACTTACTACGCTAATACTACTAATCACGTAAGAGGTAAGCTCTCCGAGGCCTCCGTGAAGCGGCTCGCCGACGAAGTTTGTATTAGCTGAATAAGGGCTAGTCAATATGACCATAAACTTTTGCTTGTTTACGAAAACTTACAACTCCTTTGTGGGTATTCCCTTGATTGTTTTTATGCGTAATCGAAGCAATTCGGGCCATTACTTCGTAAATATTACCGACAATGATTCACAATTTATTCTTGTTGCTTTTTGTTTGTAAAAATTGTTGGGAATTACTTTCCCCAGCTAGTGTTCCCTGCAGTGCAGCTATGGTGTTAAATATGGCGGTTTTTCTCAGTAACTTCTCGAGTAGTTATTTAGTACCGTTGTAAAGTTTACAAAATTCAAATTCAAATTCATTTATTTGCTGACTTATGTGTACAGTGAGGTGTTATAATAATAATTATTTGATCGACATAAGTCTGCCTAAGTTGGCGTGCAAAATACATTAGACATCTAAACAAAATAATCAATACAAAATAATTAAAACAAAATAAATCAAAACTAAAATAATCAATACAAAACAATCAATACAAAATAATTAAAACAAAATAAATCAAAACTAAAATAATCAATACAAAACAATCAATACAAAATAATCAAGACAAAACAATCAAAACAAAACAATCAAAACAAAATAATCGAAACAAAATGTCATAATTATCATCGAACCAACTATATTTACACGTATGTTTGTATGTATTTATTGATTTATAATTGACATTGTATATTTTGTTGGCAAAATATACACTAAAGAATATAATATTGGTCACAAACAATACTTAAAGCTAAGTGCTGCTTTAATAACAGGCTATCACAACATGGTAAAAGACAAAAATACGTATAAATATTATAAATTTGAGGTTTGTTAACACTTGAATAAATTAAATTAAAGCTATAAAAATTAAAATAATAATAAAACAAAAAAGGCTTAAAATAGCATATAGTTACCCACTTATGGTTACAACACAACGGAAAGAGAGGGAGACAGCGTCGGAGATGGGAAGACGACATAAAAAGAATAGCAGGCGCCACATGGAGAAGGAAGACACTAGACCGCACTTTAAGGCAAGCTTTAGGGGAGGCCTATGCTGAGTAGCAAGATAATCTTCGCGAAACTGGTATCTATGATATTTTATTTTAGTATATAAGAGAGATTTTTTTTAAGATTGCTTAATAAAGTTTTTATTATTATTATTATGTTTGGTAAAAAATATATACCTAATACTAAATAGTCTTTAACATGGTTATTGGTCACTTCTGATGGAAGCCTAGATCATAATAGATAGCATTACAAAATCGCCCTACCGATCATACACTAAGCTTATCCATATTTCATATAGATTTGTTGGGTCCACTCATTCTTAAGTGACCCGCTTACCAACGAACAGCATGAGTAATAATAACAAATATCCTGGGACATTCCTTTACACACGGCCATCTGGTCCCAAACTAAGCAGAGCTTGTACCATGGAAACCAGATAACTGATATACTCCTGTTTTTTTTCCTAAATACATACTTATATAGATATTTACACCCAGACACAGAACAAACAGACATGTTCATGCACACAACTGTTTGTTCTGGGTGAGAATCGAACCCGCGACCTTCGGCTTGGCAGTCAGGGTCGCTAACCACCAAGCCAACCGGCCTGTCAAGAATAGCACGAGTGTTTTTTTTATATACAGAGATATCATAGCTTGGTCCGTAGCAACAACATTTGTTGCTAGGCATATCACTCCACTTATCACGAGTCACATAATTACAGACTCCAATTACACCAGTATTAAAGGAACATGATACTGTATTAAACAGCCTTGGAATACGTCCAAAGTCCGTGGGATTTTCAACCTTAAATTCTGAGAATGTAGATGGAATTTACGCTTGTATTGGAGACAGTTTTTTAATGTTACCTATAATAAGTATTTTGTAATTGTTAAATATAAAATTATGTAAAATTGAAATTATAAAATAGCCAAAAAGTCAGAATAGATAAAAATGTATATAACAAATAAAAAAGAATGTAACCTTGCTGAGTTTCTTGCCGGTTCTTCTCAGTTGAAGGCTGACTTCCGAACCGGTTGAAGCTTCAGTAACTTTAAATTTGACCTTCATAAGTGCCCTCCGAAGGCCTAAACTGAATAAATGGTTTTGAATTTTTTTGAACAGTGGATTTTACATTATCGTTTTAAAAATTGAAACTGGCCATTACAAGCTTCTTTATGTTTTAATTCGCAAATTTTGTTTTTAAATATCGTAATTCAAGAGTGCTACTGCTTCACGGTTGTAATGTGTATGTTGGCAGTACTTCCCCGTATAAAGTTGCACTAAGTTCTACTTGTTCTATTCATTAATTCATTTTAGGCCTGCGGAGGGTAGTTGTGAAGGTCATATTTATTAAAGCTACTACGGATTTCGATGTCAGCCTTCAACTGAAAAGAACTGGCAAGAAATTGAGCAAGATAACGTTTTTTATCTATATCTAATCAGTGAATGATTTAAATTCGAAAATTGGTTTGAATTTACACCCTTAGGGCTGCGTTCACCATTGAGTCACTGATGACAACTACCATCGCCTGTCATACGCAATCTTCCGGCTTGTATACAATTTAGAACAAAATCCCGCTCCGTCTGGTAATGGTGTTCAAAAAAATTCTAAACCATTTATTCAGTTTAGGTCCTCGGAGGGCACTTATGAAGGTCAAATTTAAAGTTACTGAAGCTACTACCAGTTTGGAAGTAAGCCTTCAACTGAGAAGAACCGGCAAGAAACTCAGCAAGTTTACATTCTTTTTTATTTTTATTAAATAATTTTTTATCTATTCTGACTTTTTGGCTATTTTATAATATCAATTTTATATATTTTTATATTTAACAATTACAAAATACTTAATAAAGGTAACATTCAAAAACAAACAAATAACAAGGCTACAAAATAGAACTTTTTATTAGAGTAGTAGAGCTCTTAGTGTAGAGTTCGTCCGGGGAAGTACTACCACCTTACCCATTTCCGCCGTGAAGCAGTAGTGCAATTGTATTACTGTGTTTTGGTTAGAAAGGTAAGGGGGCCGGCGAAATTACAGGCACATGAGACTTAACAACTTCACATCTCAGGGTCGACAACGCATTGGCGATGCTCCTAGTGTTGCAAATGTCCATAGGCGGCGGTGACCACTTACCATCAGGTGGACCGTTTGCTTGTTTGTCGGCTCAAGTGGCATAAAAAAAAAAAAAATCTTAACAATAATTACTTACAACTAAAACAAGAAAATTAGAGGTGCACTGTGCAGAGAGTAGCTAGTGTATGCAGATAAATAATGTATGGTCACAAAAGAAAATGACCGGCGCATCTTTACATTGAGATCCTTCTTCAATAGCCCGCAGAACAATGTGTCTAAAATGGCCACTCGAGAAATACTGCTGAATTAATTTACCAACACACAATAGACCACAAATAAAATTCAGCGGCAAATTAGAAATTTATGACTTGCATAGGATCTACTGTGAATGCAGCTATTTTGGTTTTGTGGCCTTTTTATACGAATCTATCTAATACCTTTAAACGAGCAATACTAATTAGGATCTCGGAAACGGCTCCAACGATTTTCATGAAATTTAGTATGCAGGGGGTTTCGGGGGCGTAAAACGATCTAGCTAGGATTAATTTTCAGAAAATGTCGTTTTACCCGTGTTTCTAGGCAATGAAAACTGCAACAATGTCATTAGAAGGTAAGGTTTTCAAGTTACATCTTTTGTGAGAAATACTGTTATTGGGAGCCCTTTATTAACGCATCTTATTCGTATCTAGGTCATGACAGAACTTTAAAAAAATAATACGGTAGTAGTTACATTAGTAAAGAAACCTCGAGCAAAGCTCGGTCATCCAGGTACTATATTTAATCGTCTAAAAAGGCGAATTGAGTTAATCATTTCTGAAATTACTGTTTCACATTTATATACCCAGTAAAAAAAGCAGTTGAAAAAAAAAACATTGACAATCATAAAAGGATAGGAAAATGTATATTTTAGAAAATAAATAATACCGGAAACGGACAAGCTAAGAACAGGATGTAAAACAGAAACAATGACTCGTTATAAAACATAATAGCCTTAAGCTATAAGTCTAGACTAGACAGGCCATAACACGGTTTCGAAACTATAGGCATATTTATTACATTAAGTCACGCTAATATTTGTTTCGCTTACTATTATAACGAAGAGATGCTAAATGATTGTAGAGTTAGTACACTTAAATGCCAATAGGTAAGGTCTCTAGTAGAGCCAATTATTGGGGAAGGAGTCTGTCTCCCGACTGGCTTTTCTCAAGATATGAAGACTTAAGGGGCTTTCGACGGACCAATTTTGATAGGGCTTCCACTAGCAAATAGTTGACGTTATAAGGTGTTTCTTAGGCTACATTTTATTCCGAGACACTGTAACATTCCTTTGGGAACGCGGGTGAAACCGCAGGGACATGTAGTTCAGATAAACAGTTCAAGTAGAGCTCATAGTGCTGAGTTTGTCCGGGAAAGTATTACCACTGTATCCATTTCTGCCGTGAAGCAGTAGTGCACTTGTATTTCTGTGTTGCGGTTAGAAAGGTAAGGGGGCGGTGAAATAACAGGCAAATGAGAATTAACAACTTCACGTCTCAGGGTCGACCACGCATTGGCAATGCCCCTTGTGTTGCAAATGTCTATAGGCGGCAGTGACCACTTACGATCAGTTCGGATCACCTCCCTTATTCAGCTAATACAAACTTCGTCGGCGAACCGCTTCACGGAGGCCTCGGAGAGTTTACCTCTTACGTGATTAGTAGTATTAGCGTAGTTAGTGAAAGACAGAGCACGGAGGCCGCGACGAAACATGCTTGAGTTAGTGTGATTTTCCTTAGAGAATCGAGCCCCAGTAGTTGGAAATATGTGCAGTTATTGAATGTAGCCTTCTTATTGTAAAGTTTCAACAAATCTCAGAGCGTCTCGCAAACATGGAAAATCCCAAAGTAAAGATAATATTTAAATTCAGAGCATCGGCCATTTATTAAAAAGTCTTATGTGATAAGATAGGATTAACATATCAGAGCGGCTTTAGATATTAGAGCCTACTAGTCACAGATTAATGACTTACCACTGACCACTGTCCGAGTACTTAAATATCCAATGGAAAATTTTTGATTGACGCAACTGCGAATAGCGCTACCCACAAATTCGTTTTAGGTTACGGTTTAATTTAACCTACTATACAGCTATCTCTACTAATATTATAAATGTGTATGTAAGTTTGTTTGTTACGCTTTCACGTGAAAACTATTCAACCGATCATCATGAAACTTTGTACACATATTTTTGAAGGTATTAGAAGTAACATAAGATACTTTTTGTGCCGGAAAAATGTAACATACCTCAGGAAAGTGGGTGAACCAGCGGGGGACAGCTAGTAGTTAAATAACCTATTTATTTAAGGCTAAATAGTTTAAGTACCAAAAACTCTTCTGTTTTCGAGCTTGAGTTTTATCAAAGAGAAAAAACAATCCATTGTTATAAGTATTTCTGTGTTTCGGTTTGAAAGGAGGCCGGTGAAATTACAGGCACATGAGACTTAACAACTTCACGTCACAGGGTCGACAACGCATTGGCGAGCCCCTGTTGTTGCAAATGTCTATCGGCCACTTACCTTCAAGTGGACCGTCTCCTTGTTTGCAGCTATGTGGTATAAAAAATAATGGAATATTTTGCAATATATGGACACAAATGTTTGTCCTGGGTGGGAATTAAACCCACAGCAAGCGGCTTCGCAGTTAGGCTCTCTAACCACCAAGCCAACTGGCCCGTCGTAGTGTATAAGAATAATGTCATAAGTCCAATGAAAAGGTCAGATTTATAAATAGTTACAATTTGTTTTGTTTAATTATATTATATATACAATTGTCAAACAAATTTTTCACGTTTCAGCGTTGGTTTGTATATAATTACTTGGCGCAAGTATATATTAGGCAAGGAGGTGTAATTTCACACACTCACGTGTGCACGTTCTCGTGTCAAATGAGTTCGAGTTGTAAATTGTTAATAGACCGGGAGCTAAACAGGTTCTTTTTGTTAAAAAGTGTTTTAGTTTTATTTTATAGTCAAAACACCTAACAGTTTTCTACTAAATGCATTATAGAAGTATATACAGGAGGCCTACTTATAACCAAAAATATTATTTTAAAACGTTTGTCTGTCTGTTTGTTTGTTCCAGCTTTTTTCCGAACTAGTTGGACCGATTTTTAAGGGACTGTCACTAGCAGATACCTGATGCTATATGAAGTAACTTAGGCTACTTACATTTTAGAAAAATAATAATTCATATATTAATAGTTTTGACGCACCATAATTAAGACCCATGAAATTTTGAACGAAATCTATTAATATAAAGAATTTGGCATATACATAACATATGGTAGGGACAAGGACATACGATGGTAAGTGGTCACCGCCGCCTATTGACATTTGCGACACCAGGGCATCGCCAATGCTTTGTCGCCCTTACCCTTCTAATCGAAACACAGTAATACAAGTGAACTGCTGCTTCACGGCGGAAATGGCTCGTAGGTTACATTTTATTCCGGGAAGGCGGGTGAAACCACCTGAAACAGCTAGTCAGCTATTAATGAATAATGCTGAAAATAATGAAAGACAAGTGCTTTATACCTATCTAATACCTTTAAACGAGCAATTCTTGTAATTATAATTAGGACCTCGGAAACGGCTCCAACGATTTTCATAAAATTTTGTATGCATAGGGTTTCGGGGGCGTTAAATCGATCTAGCGAGGATTCATTTTCAGACAATGTCGTTTTATCCGTGTTTTTACGCAATGAAAACTGCTACAATGTCATTAGAAGGTAAGGTTTTCAAGTTACATCTTTTGTGAGAAATACTTTTATTGGAGGTTTTATTTAGTGCTTTAAAAAAGAGAATACGGTAGAAGTTAGTAAAGAAATCCCGAGCAATGCTCGGCCATCCAGGTACTATAATATAATATGTGACAGCTCCTATCGATTTAATCTATGAACACAAAACAATGTTAAACTTGCTTCATTATTCCTTACTTCAGCGGACACCATCACCTAGATTTTAGGTATCTTTCATTACACACAATAGTCACGTTCTTATGGCCTCGGTTATCTTACCCCAATATGTGTTCTAGACGTCAAGACCAGTGATGTATTCTGATATAGACACTTCATTCTCTAACATCACGACTCAAAAACAGCGTTAATTCTAGATAACTACTTATGGTTGACGGTTGGCGATACTGACTACCAAGCTGAAGGTCGCGTCGATTCCCACCCAGAAACCTTTGTATGCATCACCATGTCAGTTTGTGCTGTGCATGGGTGTTAATATCTTTATAAGAATGTATTACGAAAAAAAAAAGTTGCATAAATGTAGTATATCAGTTATCTGATTTCCATAGTAGAAGCTCTGCTTAGTTTGGGATCAGATGGCCGTGTGTAAAGAATGTCCCAGATTATTTATTTATTATTATAATTATTTATACACGCGATGAGGGTAAGAAACCAAATTTAACTTTACAGTGTATCTGCTGTTAGAAAGCGAATACACATCGTAAATTACGTTAGTAAATATAAAATTAAAGTTGCGCGTGGTCAGTGGTTGGTACGCGACTAAATGGAATTGGGTCAATTACCAGTATTTTATGTTGCCATTTCTGAGCGTGGACAACGCATCTATAATTTATAATATATCATTGGTCCAGACAGACACCTAAACATAATAATATAAACAGTACGTTACGCCTCACATGTAACAGTGGTGTTTAACCTACAAACAAGACAGTTCAATCAGCGTTTCAGCTCCCAGTTTTTTTATCATTGTATTCCATGTAATTTGCATACAAATTTATGCGTTTACATTCGCCGTACAATCAGATGAAAAAATATAAGTCTTTTTTGTTTTTTTTTTTCAGTCAATGAAAATATTAAAATAATATATCTAAGTGACATAAGGCGAAACAAACTAATAACGGTTTGAAAAAGAAAATGATTTTAGAATTGATCCTACTAATTTTAAAAATGAAAAAGTTTGTTCGGATCATCTATGGATGTTTCTTTCTCTCTCTCGCAAAAAGTTCCGAACGGATTTGAATGAAACTCGCCACATTGATAGAGCATACCCTGGAATGACTTATAGAATACTTTTTATCCCAGGAAAATGAAACATAATTCAGTAACGCGTGTGAAACCGCGGGGAAGAGCTAGTAGCTGACAACAAATTGTCAAAGAATACATTGTAATTTTAATGTTAGTAGGTATTGTTATTTTAAAAAAAAAAAACTGCGATAGACAAAGATGTAACAGTTATGAGAAAAGGAGAGGGAACGATTTTGAAGATGGAAACGATAACCGATGAGATGGAAATAAAAAGTGGCAGGAACGATTTGGAAGAAAAAAGGGCGTGTATTCGAAGGATATGGAAAAACAATGGCCTTAGCAAAAAGTGATAAATATTAATTTAACTGTAAAAAATAATTCAAAATAAAGTCGCATACACCTTTTGACACGAATTGTACATGACATTAACCACATTAACCGAAGATTTATGTGAACATTTTAACCTATATACGAAATTAACTAAGCGGCTACCACGCTGCGGTGCTAAATAAGCTTCTAGGAGGTTTGTGCGGTCTGGGGCTCGATTCTGTAAGGAAATTGACACTAACTCGAGGATGTTTCGTCACGGCCTCTATGCTCTGTCTCTGTCACTTACTACGCTAATACTACTAATTATGTGAAAGGTAAGCTCTCCGAGGCCTCCGTGAAACGGCTCGCCGACGAAGTTTGTATTAGCTGAATAAGGGGGCTGGTTTCTTGTTGCAAAACGTGCTTGCAGTATTACAAAGTGGTAAATTCACGTGTCAGTAAAAATGCTTGTCTTATCTTCATGAACAATGTATCATAAAACAACTTTGATAAAATCTTATAATAGGGACCAAGTTATTAGTTTGTTTATGCGTTATGTTTTTCTTTTTGCTATTTTCTTTCACCTTGGCGGCCATTGCATTGAAATCGCTACAAATACTAATAATATTATAAATGTGAAAGTATGTGAGTAGCATCGTCATAAGTGCCTTCCGAGGGGCTAAACTGAATAAATGGTTTGGAATTTTTATTTGATTTCTTTTTTGATGGATGTTTGTTATTCTTTTACGCAAAAACTACTAAGCAGATTGTGATTAAACTTGGCACAAAGGTTATAATCTCGATTAACATTAAGTATACTTTTTTTGACAAGAAAATGTAAAAACCTTTTGGGAAAGCGGGTGAAGCCGCGATAGGCTGCTAGTCTGAAATTAAACTGATTTGTTATATGGTGGTAGTGGTTAATTCTAAAATAAACTTGATGGTAGGGTACCTTGCAGTACCCACCTGGCTGACTACCAGCCTTAACCAAAAATCAATAGAATCTTTATATAGACAAATATACTTCTTCTGTACGTGTGTTGACAGTGAACTCCTCCTAACGGCTGGAATGATTTGATTTTTTTTTTGTATGCGCTGATATAGGTGGCGCTGCGAGCGAATTCCTGCATTTTTGAATGTACTTATTTTGAACAACGTTTGTCCGGGCAGCTATTAGTCTTATATATATCGAACAACAAAAAAAAATAGACAGTCTCGTAAAGAAATTAAAACAATGAGTAGCAATTCTGATGTCTTTTGTAGAGAAACAACGCTGATCAATTTCACGAGACAAAAACACCATATTCCTTTTACAACGAGTCAAAGGAACATGATGTCATTGGCTCAAACTGATCTTCAATCATGAGTTCAGGTTAAATGGGTTTAAGTGATATTACGCTTTACAATTCCCTCCACTAATAATTCAAACAATAAGTACTCTAACATCACAAATCAATGATTTTTCTAAACGTCCCAAACAAGAGCAGGTGAACTGCAGCGCTGCGTTATTTGATACGTTATGTAGAGTATCGATAAATCGGTCAATGTATCGATACCGCACGTGTATGCGCATGCGCATCAGCTGTCACGAGGCTGGTTATGAATTTCGCACGATTCTAAAATCGGTTCTTAATATTATTTTTTATTTTGTTATATTATTGAGTTTCGGTTAGAAAGGGGGCCGTGAAACTACAGGCACATGAGATTTAACAACTTCACGTCTCAGGGTCGACAACGCATTGGCGATGCCCTGGTATTGCAAATGTCCATGGGCGGCGGTGACCACTTACCATCAGGTGGACCCTGTAAGTGATTTAAAAAAAATATATATTCGATCGACAAAAGGTCTTAGATAACGTTTGAAGAGGACTACATAATACATTTATATTAACACAAGTGACTTAAAGAAGTAGGTAAGTACGTATCCGTTTATTTTAATTGATGATGGCTTCACTTAAAAAAGTAATAGCATCGAAACCGTGACCTTGATCTCTAGGTAAAGAAAAACAACGTAAGAAAGCCATAGCTTGGAGAGGTACATAATACAATGAAGTATTGTTGTACCTTTAAAGCTACCACAAATATATCGCCTGCCATTATCTAGTAATTGGAAGACAGTTTCCTCCTTGGACCTACTTCATAAAATAAAAATACGTATGTGCAAAGTGTCATATCATTGCTACCAACTGTTGAGATGTGTCCTCATGAGGAGCCGATCCTGGCTGCAGCATCACGTTATTTCTATAATTTTAATGAATTGTCTTTATAACTGAAGAAACATGCAAAATTTCAAAGTCTTCAGTTTGTTCAAATTTGATTCACAAGATTTGACCTAAAGTATTTTTTTATACCATTTTTATACCGGCCCATGGCCGACAAACAAGCGGACGGTCCACCTGATGGTAAGTAGTCACCGCCCCCCTTGGACATTTGCAACACTAGGGGCATCGCCAATGCGTTGTCGACCCTGAGACGTGAAGTTGTTAAGTCTCAAGTGCCTGTAATTTCACCGGCTCCCTTACCTTTCCAACCGAAACACAGTAATACAAATGCACTACTGCTTCACGGCGGAAATGGATAAGGATGGAAAAAGAGATATTGGTGAAACAAGACCTGATTATGAGTGGGCAAAAGAAATCTACAGGTGCCTTCGTAAATACTAATGAATAAGGAAATAAATAAACTCAAAATTATCTTTTATTCACCTTCGCCCGCGCCAACTGATTTATCGGACGTATGTTTTATTCAATAATAATAAATGTTTATTTTTCTTTCTGTCTGTTTATTTATATTTTTGTGTCATTTGAGTGCAGTGACGTTTGATTAAGTGTATTTAAAGATTCTGATGAGTATTTTTTTTTAAATCGTTATTAACTGAACTGTTTACAACAAAATAAATGTTCCTTTTTCTTTATAATAGGCTTTTAATTCTAGGCCAAACAAAATTGCTGAGTACCTTGACAACTGTCCTCAGTAGAGGAAACCTCGGGAACTGGTGTCTAGGTGGATACACTTCGAGGCTATTTGAGTGGAACAACGTTTACAGTCGTTAAGGCAACAACGAAAAATAAATCTTCTTCTATCTGCCCTTATGTGTGTTTGTTATGTATGTACGCTTTCTGCATTATTATAACGAGATATTTACCAAATTATTTTACGGCTGGCCACCTGCCTGACTCCTTTGGGAATGCTTTTGTTGACCACTTAGTGTAAAGAAGGGCACGTGGTCATCGGTGTACTCTTTAGTAGCTTCTTAACGCATCATAGAGAATAAAAAAAAAATTACAATATTGTCTTTTAATTTTCATAACAAGTCTGCGGTGGCTCTATTTTCGGCTTTAACAGTGGCATAATATGTGGGATATTCAGGTCAAAAGGTCTTGCTACTCGGTGTCTAGTCGCATGCATCTGAATATAATCTATTTTCGGAATTAGGTTATTGGGTTTCGACTTCCGTATCTTTTAATAGATACAACCGAGTTATTATCTAATATGTTGAATATATTACTTCCTATACTATTAAAAAAGATTAAATATCTAGTGAAATGGAGCATTTTGTTTCGTAATTATAGCTGATAGCTTCCATTATGCGGAGTCATCCACGTTCCCGAGAGAATTAACGTTTTCCCGGCGTAAAAACTTAGCTTTTATCACTTGGGAGTGAGGTAACTTTCCATCAGTAAGATCCGAAAATTTCTTCTTACATCCAAACTTAAAAAACCTCTTTATATTATAACTAGCTGTCCCCCGTGGGTGCACCCGTTTTTATCGATAGTAGCATACCTAGCATTCGCATAATCACATACTCCGACAATATACAAATTTTCATCAATATTGGTCAAACAATTCTTGAGTTATAAATAAAAATAATAAATACATTTATTTATTTTCTACCAGAATACAAACAATTTCTCTCAAATATCTATTATAAAAGGACATTGGCGTCAGTCAGTCATAAAACGATTATTAATTAAAAAAATAAAAAGACAGTCAAATCCTACAGATTTAGGTATAAAGTAAATATAAATATAGATTAGTGTAGACTATTTTTATTTTTAGAATTCACATTAATTACCAGACTTTGGAATGACCTCCATACATTTCGTTTCATAAATAACCTCTTTGAATTCGCAATAAATAATTAAAAGTATTTTATTTCTTTTCAATAATTTAAGTCAAAATGATTATTTAATTATTTAAATGAGGTTTTATATCGTTTTATAAAAGGTTAAATTGTGTATGTTCTTTTTTAAAGAGGATAGAAACTTTATTTTTTAATTTGGTTGGTGACACTTTAATGAGGAAAATGGTAGATTTATATTAAAACAAACATAATTTAAACCATGCCTTGATGCTCAATGCAACATTAAATAAATGTTTGATATGACTCAGCGAATAAAGATTAAAGTAGCCGACAAAAAAAAACCCACCATTTTTCTTGAACTGACTATAGAGCAACAGTACATCCAAATCAAACCGGTTCATACCCAGCAGATAAATTAAAAATAAATAATACTAATTTATAGTTTCTAAATAACAAGATTGTTATCTATATTGTCATTTGGGAGTGGTCACTTGCACTTTCATCGCATTTGTCTTGGTATTCATTTCTAGTTTTGTTTTTCTGTATACATGTGTTTTGAGTTACAACCCAGCTCTATATGTATTATTACTTATTATGTTGTTACCATTTGGTTGTAATTTGTATTGTGTATCCTAAATAAATAAATTAAAAATTTGTACAGAGTTCGTTCAGGGAAGTACACCATACCCATTGCCGCCGTGAAGCAGTAATGCACCTCTATTACTGGGTATCAGTATTAAATATAAGGGGGCGGTGAAATAACAGGCACATGAGACTTAACAACTTCACGTCTCACGTCTCAGTCTCTCAGGTTTCGATAATGCATTAGCGATGTATCTGGTGTCAAAATGTCCATTGTAGTGACACTTACTATCAGCCCCTGTATTCAGCTAAACTTCATCCACGACCCCCCGCACGGAGGCTTCAGAGAGCTTACCTCTCACGTAATTCCATAGTAAGCGACAGAGACAGAGCATAGAGGCCGCGCCGAAACATCCTCGAGCTAGAGTAATTTTCCTTACAGAATCGAGCCCTGTGCACTGTGTGCCTGTATGTCAGCCTACTTGACATTGACAGGCAGTTAATCTCGCACCATATATTGATCTAATGGATAACTGTATCATGATGCAGATGCTCCTAATTACAAAGAAATAGAGTTCAAATTTGTATGACATTATATAACGTTATACAACTACATCATTTATATTGTAACTCGAAATAAACTTGGGAGTGTACTTTGACTTAAAATACACCTCAGTGCATAAAGATGCATAATTTATGAGTAAAGCAAAGTATGATTTGGTAGTATTAATCATAAAATACAAATTAATTCAGAAAACTATTAATAAATAATTATAATTTGTTGAAAATGTAGGTATATAAACATTATGTATATGATTTATTAGTTCTGTATTTCTAGTCACTACATACAGTGCATTTTTTTTTCTTAATTCATAATTATGCATATATTTACACCCGTGCACGGACAGACATGTTCATGCATATAAATGTTTGTCCTGGGCGAGAATTGAACCTACGACCTTCGGCGTGGCAGTCAGGGTCTCTAACCACCAAGCCATCCGTCACGACAATGGTACAAAATATAATATTATTGTGATCGGTCAGTATTTTAGTAAAACTATGTTTTGTGAGTACTACGTTTCATTTTTTTTTTACAAAACACGTTTGTAAGGACTTTGTACTAAGGAATTAATTATAAAATAGAATTTTAATTCAAAATCATTCATCCAGTTTCGGCCTGTGGATCTCATGAAGGTCAAAGTTAGAATGAAGTTAACAGCTGTTTGAAAGTCAGCCTTCAACTGAGAAGTACCATATAATGTATAATTTATAACTTTTTGTTTTAATAGCGGCCATGACACTGAAATTTTAGTCAATAGCCTACCTATTACGGTTATTGAGGTACAGACCGCTGACAGACAGTCAGACGGACGGACAGTGGAGCCTTACACCCATATTCTAAGACGTTTCCTCAGACGGCACTCGACTCCAACTCGACTGAGGACACCTAAAGCATTTTCTCGAGGAATTCTCAAAATTGGTATTCTAAGTCATAACTTGAGCAAAACTCGAGCAATCCCGACTGATGTCGAATCGAAGTGTAGTCAAGGTAACATGTCATTAGTTTCGTCATTCTATTATAGATAAAATATTAATGAAATAAAATAATGAGTTTCAGTAACTATTTACAAGCAATAAGCTTCTTTAAGGTTCGTCCCGACGTACCTTGACGCTGTCAGTTGTTTCCTCACCCCGAGTGAGAGATGTCAAGTCGAGTAGAGGAGATTTTTGTAATTAGAATACTAATATCTTTGAGTGAGGTTGAGTGGAGTCGAGGAATTTTCGAAGAATCGTCTTAGAATATGGGTGTTAGTAATAGTCTCGTTGAGGCACTTTGGATACGAATCCATAAAAAAATACTTATCGAATAAAGCGAATGAAATCTGACATTATATAAATTGTCATCATAATTAAGAACCGCTTAGCAATCTGCAGAAGTCATCCAGTTACTAACCGGTCTGACAGAAACTGCAGAGTTGGCTATAACAATACCGTTGAATGACAAGTTGACAACTCAGCACACCCGTGTAACACAGTTCTCGATATCCGTGTCAATTTGAGCAGATTTGCTGATCATTTATAGAAAAAATTGATTATTTTGTTGTGTCATGATGACACCTGTCAGAAATAATAATTTAAATAGATGTAGGATCTTTAACAATGGTTTGTTGTGGCAGGCGGTCGTAGGACGCGTCTGGTCCCGCAGCCCCGTCAGCGGCTGGAGGAGGAACTCAAGAGGGTTTTAGTACGTGCGACCCGACATAACCCATTGGTTAGGCATTTTCCCCTCGAAAAAAAAGCCGGTAGAACTTTTAATAGGCTCTATATATTATTTACTGTAGCCCGCGGTTTCACCCGCGTTCCAAAAAATATTTTCGGGTCAATAAGTAGCTTATATTCTCTGTGCGTGATTGACTAACATCTATCCTTCAAAACTTTCACATTTATTATATTGTTAACAGAGGCGGCCTTAGGGGGTGGCAAACGGGGCAATCGCCCGGGGCCTCGCTCTTGCAGGGGCCTCGCACAACCCAAGCAAATAAAAGAAAATGGATTTCTAAATTTATTTATTTGTATAACTTTAGCAGTTTTTTGTTAAACATGACAAATAATGGGCCTTTTGCCCCTCGTAAACTGTACCTGCCCCCCGGAGCCTCGCAATGGCTAAAGCCGCCACTGATTGTTAACATTAAGAATGTGAAATTGAAGAGACTGGACTCCACATCTCAGTGTCATGTACTCTCCAGGAAGAAGGAATGACATTTTACGAGACTAGACTACACCCTGCTGAATAAGGAGATCCGCAAACAAACTAAAGTCGCTGACATAGTCCAACGGATTAGCAAGCTGAAGTGGCAGTGGGCGGGGCACATAGCGCGCAGAACTGACGGCCGATGGGGCAGAAGGGTTCTGGAATGGAGGCCACGTACCGGCAAGCGCAGCGTGGGACGTCCACCCACAAGATGGACAGACGACCTAATAAAGGTCGCAGGAAGCCGCTGGATGCAGGTCGCTTCCAACCGGCCAATCTGGAAGGAATTGTGGGAGGCCTATGTTCAGCAGTGGACGTCTTACGGCTGAAATGATGATGATGAGACTGCACCCACTTGGTTCCACTCGCGTTCTTTGGATAAGAAGAAGTACATGTTCTTATCCGGCCTGTGTATAACATACAAGTCGATCCATTGCGCCACCTAGTTAGTAGAACCGGTATTAGAGTCTGACTAATCATAAGTGCTTGTAGAGGCATATTTGAATCAAAATATTTGAAATTGAAAATTTTTATATGAAGTTGTGTACATGTTCCAAATATCTCCAAAGAGCACCGTACCCATAAGGTGTTTTCACTGTCAAATGTAAAATTTAAAAACTTAACATTTTCGGAGGGTGTGTAGGTATTCACTACCTACTATGACAAATACAACAAATAATCATTTTATTTTAAAGATACAATAATTGAATAAAAGGGGGTCCTTAGGGGGTAATACGAGAAACATGTTTCTCATGGCGAGTCCGAGTCGCACTTTGCCACTTTTTTTATCAGCCCCCTAATTCAGCTAATACAAACTTCGTCGACGAGCCGCTTCACGGAGGTCTCAGAGAGCTTATCTCTCACGTGATTAGTAGTATAAGCGTAGTTAGTGAAAGAGACAGAGCACGGAGGCCGCGACGAACCATCCTCGAATTAAAGTCATTTTCCTTACAGAATCGAGCCCCTGGTATAGCAAGCTTGCTCACGATATTTCCCCACAACAAAAATCTGATTCAAAAGTTTTACAAAGCTATGTATCATTTGTAATTAAGACAGCTACTAGACTTTGATTTAAATAATTACGCCAATAATAAGACAGACCTTGGAAAGCAGAAAACAACACAATCATAATCTTGTTACACAATGTTGTAAACAAACATTAAATAATTGTGGAAAATTCTCTAACAACAACCTCTTTAAAGATATTATTTGAATAAATTGCTGCCTAGAAACCTTTCATTAAACTGAAATTGGTTTTCAGTTTGAGTTAAGGCGAAGTTGCTTGGTTTTTAGGCCTATTAGAACGGAAAATGTTGATAATATTAGAAATTTTATTATTGAGGAAAAACAGCCCCCTAATTAAGCTAACACAAAGTTCGTGTGACCCGCCCCAGTGAGGGATCAAATAACTCTATTATAGTACAAAGAAACCTTCAAAAATAAATTTAAAAAAATGATGGTTAACATTGCATCAAAATAGAGTGAGAGTTAAAAATAAATTTTAAAAAATGATGGTTAACATTGCATCAAAATAGAGTGAGAGTTAAAAAAAATTCGATAACTTAACAAAAAAAGTGTTACTTTGTCGTTGATAAGTGTCCTCCGCAGGTCTAATCTAAAATTAAAAAAGCACCATAAACAGCATGCTAAAACCATTACTAGAGCATATAAAACCCCTTAAATAAAACCTTAAGAATTTTCCTAACACACAACACACGTAAACAAATACTAGAATTAAATACATACAATTAGGTACATTAAACGAACTACAATCAATGATCATGGAATAATAGACACACCGCGATTGAAGTGATGTGACGTAAATATTACAAAGGTGAGCTGTTAAAACGTAATAAGCACTTCTCGTTGCTTTATCAATGGCTTTAGCAATGCCGTATTTTAATATAGTCACGTCATTCACCAACATCGCGGCTTTTGAAGGGCGTAAATACTGGGCGCGAAGAAAGGGAAAGATTATAAATGCCACCTTACTGTTTAACTGTGGCTAGAGAGAGAAGATACATCGTTAGCTACGTTAATTGAGCGCGAATAAATGCAGTTATGTCAATTACCAGTGGTTTATGTTACGCGCGACGAAAGGGACAGAAAATAAATACGATCTTACAGTAGGATTCCTGCGGATAGAGAGAGAAATATACATCGTTAGTTTCGTCAAGATTGAACGCGCCTCATTGTAATTAGGCCAATTACCATCATTTCCATTGCCATTCCTAAGCGTGGACAACGCATCTATAGTTTATATATCATTGCTGTTATTATAATTTCGTTATTTGTATCGTGGCCAAACGATTTTACCAGTTAGTGATGATTTAGCCGATCGTAGTAAGCACACAAAGCGTAATTAGCTCTCGGGTGCAGCTGCCAGATTAGATTGATAGCTGATACAGATTTTCAATTTGATCCTCAAGTCAACCCAGCCAGGAGCGGTACCAACAACGAAGTACCCTATTACAAGAAGAACAAATCGCACCCTCAGTACGATAAGGGCCTAACTCAAAATCTTGCGAAATTAAGTTACGATCTTAGAGAGACTAAACAAAGCACGATCTATCCGATGAATAGTAAAACATAGTCAACTTAATGATAGAATAAGCATACCGATACTTCAGCCTCTTAAACACCGGGACCCACCCGCTCAGTGCAAAAGTGACCCAATCAGAGATGTGCCAAAAGTGATTTTTTTGAGTTAAGCCCCTATCGTTCTGATGGTGCGAAATATATTATAAATAGTATAATAATTAGAATGTTTTGTCACAGATTATTTGAAGGTACTTCTGGGTTATCAACTCAAAATTAAATTGGACCTATTTTCTTTACTCCCTCACAAGTATCAGAACTAATGAGTCATCAGTATAAGTAGCTAAAATGATTCAAATTTATAATACCACTATTAAGGCACTACATCTAGCCATAATATAGGTTGATAAACTAAACAGTTGTTAGCAAATATATTTTCTATAGATAAGTTTTAGGGAGAAAGTGTTTGATTATGTAATGTACCTGAATGATATTAGCTCGAGGATGTTTGACGCGGTCTATCTCCTCTCTTTCGGTAACAACGCAAGTAGGTGAGAGGTCCGCTTTCTGCATCGTTGCGGCATTTCTACTGCGAAGTTAGTATTAGCAGCCATTTACATTGCTGATCGTTATCGCGTTAGTTGTTCTTTTAGTTTCTTATTATCTAAATAGGTATGTATTTAGAAAAAATAACAAAAAAGTAGTAAAAGTAGCATATCTGTTATCTGGTACATGCTCTGCTTAGTTTGGGACGAGAATACCGAGTGTAAAGAATATCCCAAGATATAAAAATATTTATATATATTGTTTCTTACATTATGTAACCTTCCTACGTGACTTCCCAACCGATAGTAGCTTCAGTAACTTTAAATTTGACCTTCATAAGTGCCTTCCGAGGGCCTACACTGAATAAATGGTTTTGAATTTTTGAATATGTATGTTCGAATTTCAATTTCAAGCTTAAACCTGGACAAAGTAGCTTGTAGTCATTGTCCATTTTCCAGGGAAAATAATGTTTAACAAATGACTCGCACGCGCTCATTTCCAAGAGATTCTCACGATATGGTGTATAAACATGGAATTGTACAAGTCAAGGCGGTTATTCAAATATCCGTGCTGTTTGTAAACATGAAATGAGTATCCTGTTATAATAGTTGCTCGTAGTAAAGTTGTTTAGTCAAACAATCCAGATTCACACATAACTATATGTATTTACTAGCTGTTCCCCGCGGTTTCACCCGCGTTAATCGGTGTCATATATAGCCTATAACCATCTAGGAAAAATTCCGCGTCGAATGGTAGTAGCCCCATTCCGATATGTTCAGTAGTTTTGAGGTGATCATGCGTCAAAGGAACCCTATTTTCCTAAGATATAGAAATTTTTTGACTCAATATTGTGCAATAAGAAATAACTCTTTCGATTAAATCAACAAATTATTTATCTCCAGCTTCACGGATGCTTCGGAGAGCATATCTCTCACGTCATTAGCAGTATTAGAGTAGTTAGCGAAAGAGACAGAGCACGGAGGCCGCGACGAAACATCCTCGAGTTAGTGTCATTTTCCTTACAGAATCGAGCCCCTGTATACGGTCATAATATTATTTGTAAAACATAAACATGTGAATGTATGTAGGCTTCATTTCAATTGTGTGTATTATTTCCAATTTGAGCTTTGTTACCGGTAAGTAAAGAAAGAACTTGCTTGAGTGACCCGAAACGTTTTTCTGAATTTTATGCAAGCTTTACCTACTCCAGTTTCTTATCTCCTGGTATAGGAAATACGTGAATCCCATAATTTTAGTCACCAGACAAAAATTGCTCTACTATTCATCTCTTTTTATACCAAGAAGGATGTCATTCAGTTAGACGGTCTGATGGTAAGTGGTCACCGCCGCCCATAGACATTCGCAACACCTGGAGCACTGCAAATGCGTTGTCGACCCTGAGACGTGATGTTCTTAAGTCGCATGTGCCTGTAATTTTACCGGCCCCCTTGCCTTTCTAACTTCAACACAGTAATACACGTGCACTACTGCGTCACGGCGGAAATGGGTTAGGTGATAGTACAAAGAGCTGATAAAGAAGAGGTACAGAGAGAGTATGTTTAGCACAAAGAGCTCTACTTCCTGAGCTTCTTTTCTCCAACTGGTGAGTGATTTTGTAATTACCACATGTTTGCTTCAATGAGCCCAGTAGTAGGATGTTTATATAATAATTAATATTATAATAATAATATTGTATTCCTTTGCGGTGGAAGGTTAAAGTTCAATGAACGGTGGACTATGCGTAACCTTGACACTCTCGGTAATGTTAATTCATTGGATACAGATTGGAAATCGAAATAAAATAGGTCGATGCCTGCTAGCGTTTGGTTTTTTTTTTTTTTAATTATAAATCAGATATTAATAACCTATATCAAAATAAATTTGAAATGAAATTAATATAAGTCCCGCGGTTTCACCCGCATTCCGAATTCTACCCTACTCGGGAATAATTTTTTATAAGTCAAAGAATTTTTAATAATTAAAAAGTATCCTATGTCGATCCCTTTTAGTACCATAGGCTACGTGTTTCCTTAATTTTAGCAATATCGGTTTTGCCGTTTCTCCGTAACAAGCAGAAAGATGTACTTTCAAATTTGTAAAATTACTTTGGATTACAGTGTAAACATATAATAATATGTGTACATAATATTAATATCAATAAAAGAAACGGACATCCGGTAACTTCCGGATTTCAAAATTTATTTTGGTATTTTTTTTCATTTTATAAATAAACATTGTGGTGATTGAATAAAAATCTACTTTAAGATGTCGCTTGGCTTCATAGACAAGACCAGCTTATAAAAAAAAACCTTTCTCTGTTCACGCTGCTGTAAGGTGCTGAAAAAACATCGCTCCTGAACAAAAAGACACGAATCCACTTGAGCACGCCCGATCTGTCGTGCGCCTACTACGCGAGCTCGTTCGTTACTCTCAACTAATGGACTATCCGGTTTCAAGGAAGCCCGGATATAAAAAAGGGAATCCGGTAATAAATGATAACACGTCGATACGGTTTCAAATGATTACATTCAGGTGTTCGATAAAACAACTTCAGTATATGAAAAAAAATATCGTTTAACAATGTGATAGATTAAGTTAATTATGATTCTTAAACAACTTAATTATAAAAGCGTTTATAGGTATTAATTGTATTATATATTGAAATAATCTAATATGTCTATCAAAAACCTCTAAAATATTTTGTTCAATAAATAATTGTTTCAAAGATTTTAAAAGGCCGTAGTTGTAAATTAAGTTAATTGCCAGCCTTACTTTAAAATAAATCCATTTCGAAGAGCTTGTTACTCTTTAAAAAAAATCATTTTTTGTCATTTTGAGGACAACATAAAATACAGATGCAAATCAAATTGTGCTAATTCGATGACCGCATCGAGAAAACAGAACCGCTACACGTGGCTTTGTTTATTTTAACGCACGGTTAAGAAACTGTGAGTCAAATAGAATCCTCAATGGAGCCAATTTCGTTGCGTAATAGCTGTTATGAGATAATACCTGTACAGTTACCATTACAATACATAATAACAGTGTAGAGTAGGTAAATGGGTCAAGGGGTAGGTAATCGCCACGCCAGCTAACTAAAGCTTCACTCATTTTCTATAGCCGTCTCGTCGCTTAACCTACAATACCGTGGAAGAGGAGAATTTGCTAGTGACGTTTTGTAGTGAAACTTCTTTTCTTATTATTTTTTTTTATACAACAGGGGCCGATAAACAAGCACACGGTCCACCTGATGTTAATTGGTCAACGCCGCCCATGGACATTTGCAACACCAGGGCATCGCCAATGCGTTGTCTACCTTGAGACGTGAAGTTGTTAAGTCTCATGTGCCTGTAATTTCACCGGCCTTACCTTTCTAACCGAAACACCGTAATGCAAGTGCACTACTGCTTCACGGCGGAAATAGTTAAGGTGGTAGTACTTCTCTGGACAAACTATGCACTAAGAGCTCTACTACTTAAATTCTACCTCTTATGACGAGAAATAAATTAATGATAAACACAATCTAATATATTCAAAAGTGATTGATGAATAGTTCAAATGTGGGAAACATTGTAATACAGTGTAATACAAAAGTTTAACTTCTTTACGAGACACACTGTTTTTTTATACTTCATTGGATAGATTTTTTCGACGCGCATCTAACGGCTTTTTTTTTGGAAGGGACGAAGGTGTTAGCCTTAGATGGCTCTTACACCCTTACGCGGACAATTCCGGCGAGCGCTGGAGGCTCTCAGCCGAAAATCCATTTAGATTTTGAGCAACAAATGCGTTACATTAAATTTGAATCATCCAATCACATCACGTTATTTAAATAAATCTGACACTGCGTAAATTATTTCGTTGAGTCAACACCGCACAACTCAAGCAGTCTACCATACTGACTGGAGTTAGTGTGAATGCTGCAAATTAATTAAATAATTAATAAATAAATGTCTTGGAACATTATTTATACGTCCATCGGATCCCAAACTAAGTAAAGCTTTGTACTATAGAAATCAGATAACTGACATACACCTTTTTATATTTTTTTTCTATATTACATACTTAACACTAAACATACCATAACCGGGTCAAATGACCCATTTTGAACATTGGATTGAAATGCACGTATCATTATTGCTTTGCACATTTGATTTGATGACTTTTTCTTATTAATTAATATACAGTTATACTATTTATTTCCCTTCCTAACAACCATATTTCATACATTCAAGCAGGAAACATAAAGTCACATTTGACCCACTATGGTAGAAATAGGTACCTAGTAAGTGTTGGTATGATTAGTGTTAAATGTACACTAATAAATCAGTTAGTTTTTCTCTCCGGAAAACTAAGCGCTTACTACTTACCTACTTTACTACTTGCGCAGTATTGCTTGCTAAGTGACGATATTGCATTCATTAAGGAAGATCGAAGATTCTACAAGATTTATATTTAATTTTGTTGCATAACCGAATGATAAACCCCGATTCTCAAGTTATCTATTTTTTTTAACAAAATTAAAAAAAATATTTAAAATTAAAAATTATATAAATTAGTTCAAAAAATAAAAAAATGCCTTTTAAACAGTACTAGCTACTGTTTTACAATTTACTCGCTTTACCCAAGAATAATTAAAATCGGTCCAGTAGTTTATGAGATTTTTCAATACAAACAAAAATAACAAATAATTCATCTTTTTAATTTTAGTATAGGAGTAGTTATCTATTTCACGATGTACTATATATTATGGCATTAATAATGAAAACCCCACGCCGTATTGTCAGAACCAATGAACCAGGGAAGTTACCGCGCCTCCCAAACTTCAAGGTAAAATGGAACCGTGAAATGGTGTATAGCGAATACTAAAGAGATTGAAATGAAACTATAATACAGCTGTTGTGCTTATCTGCGAAAGGGTCATAAAAAGTTCTATGACCTTTGACATCGCCTCACCCGTTGACCGAGCGCTTATCACACCGTTGTTCTTCAAACTCTCAAGGTACACGTTTTATGCCCGAACGATTAAATTGAAACCTTGTGTCTGTAAGTTAAAGACCTCTAATAAATGATTGTTATTTTGCAAAGTAGTTACATCGTAAACCTTGCGAAGTTACAGCATTAGTAGTGCGGCACAGGGCCGAGAAATATGTGACATCAGAAGACTTATATGACTCACAATTATTTAACAATTTAGTAGCAATATTGTAACATAATTTCTTAGTAAAATATATTTATATTATATGTTTAACTTTGATTATGGAAAGATTAAATTACATGACATCTTGCCATGTCATATTGAATTTAGAAAAATGTTCTTTAGGTAATTGGAAAATTTCTGCTCTATAGGTTCTAGGGGATCTGTTGCATGATTTATCCAAGGATCACTAACGAATTGTCAAATGAAAGTAAAAAGTATCTCAATTGTTAACCTGAAATCACACTGTACCACGTTCCAGGTCTGCAAAGCCAAGCTAATTACTTTTTAGAACATCATAAAGTAGGTGAGATGACCAGCCTCCCGGTTCAGCTAATACAAACTTCTTCACCGACCCCGTCCAACCAGGCCTCGAAGCACAATCGTATGACGTGATTGAGTACTTGGCGAAAGACACAAATAATAAAGGCTGTGACGAAAAAAAGAACAACATAGTGCCAAAAAGTAGAGAGGCATTACAAACCTTGTTTATTCAGTCGTGGCCCACGGAGGGCACTGATGTAGGAAGGTCAATACTGAAGTTTACACGTCGTCTTCGAGCTAGTGTCACTTTACAAAATCAAACTAGATATAGAACTATACATATAGAGCTAGAAATAGTTTCTGGATATAAATCATGAACTTCTCAGTATCAGGGTCCAAAGATATAAATAAATAGGTTTCACGTTTCACAATTATATAGCCTATAGCCATTCTCGATAAATGCACTATCCAGCACCGGACCAGCGGCTCCTGAGATTAGCGCGTTCAAACAAACAAACTCTTCAGCTTTATAATATTAGTATAGATATAAATCTTGTAGTCTTCAAGACTTGTAGAAAAGTTCACGAATGTTTGATTCTAGAAAGCCTTGAAGTAAAAATGTATTCTTATTGCTATAATTTAAACTATACTACAATCTATTCATTAGTGACTGAAGGGTAGCACGTATCAAGTAGATGTTCCAAGTTGTTTCCAATCGTCACGTTTTATATAGGTATTATCAAATTACATGACAGTGTCTAGCCTAGTTGCTAGAGGACGTTAGTTGTCAGGCACGAATTTAGCTAAAAACTTTACCAATATTTTTATATTATTCCGGATGTTTTGAGTAGTTGAGCTCTTAGTGCGGAGTTCGTCACGGGAAGTACTACTACCGTACCCATTTCCACCGTGTAGCAGTAGTGCACATGTATTACTGTGTTTCGGTTAGAAAGGTAAGGGGGCCGGTGAAATTACATGCACATGAGACTAAACAACTTCACGTCTCAGGGACGACAACGTACTGGCGATGCCCCTAGTGTTATAAATGTCAATTGGCGGCGGTGACCACTTACTTTCCTTTTAAATTTATTATTGAATAAAGATAAATACATGGAGAAATAAAACATAATATAATTCATAATAAACACAGTGGTTTATAAGAGGAATGATTTAATTACTTATTTCTTTGAGGTAGGTACATAAGTACCTACTTCATCGCATATTATATCTATACGAGCTGAAATTTTAACATGATATATAATCCGCATCAAGGATTGTTTTTATCTATTTTGCATTAGTCACATATCCGCGACCGTCTTTGTTTTGTTTCTCATTTCTCAACCATTCAATCGCAATGTGCCACAGCGAATCGTGGTAGGGTACAGCTAGTTTGTAATAATTATAATAATGTGGTGACGACACTCATTCAATATATAATACATACAATACAAGGTGGAGTCCGTCTGCTTGTTAGACGGTCCAAGTAATTAAAAAATAATCAATTTTAATGTTTAATCGGAAGATTGTTACGCGACGGTGTATAAGGCGGTGCTGTTTTATACACTTCCCATTACACTACGACCTCGCTCGCTGCACTTCAGGGGATTTGACCTACACTAACTGACACAAAGGTGATCTTATCCATCACTATGGTCGTTTCTGATGATAAGCTTCGACACAGCGACTTTTAAGGAGCAATATATAGTCGCTAGCTAAGTTAGTTCCTACCAAGATACGACAGCTGCTCTTAAGAGCTTGTATATTCAGCATAGGATATTTTGCTGGATAAATTACGGCGATCTCTTTAGAATTTTCAGGCGGTCTCACCCTCGTTCTCTTTCTTTCTCTCTCTTTCAACTGTATATAAACATTTTCCCTGATTAAAAAGGAGCTATGTTATTCCAAGGCATGCTCTAACTTATGCAAACAAAATTGGGTTCCTTTGACGCACCATCACCTGAAAGCTACTGAACATATCGGGATGGGACTGCACCATTCTACGCCATATATAGTATCGATAAACGCGGGTAAAACCACGGGGGACAGCGATATATGTACCATGTTTAATTCGAATCCGTATACAAGCAACCATGCATCCATGCTCACAAGTCACAATCTTTCATATTTATAATAATGATAGGAGTAGATAGAATTAAAACAGTCCCATCAACCAATTAAATCGATATAATTTACATACAAATCTTACGTAACATAATGTACCTAAAAATACGCATTGTAACAAGATCACAATGTCGTAACAAAAGTCACGTTGTCGGATTTCCCGGATTTAATTTCACCTATTCACACTACTGTATTATTTAACATAGCACTCAGCATGTAAAATACATATCAAGGGTTTTTTGAAGATACAAAAGATATTCGACACCCAAAAGTATTTATAAGTAGACTTTTTTTTAGAAAAACACGTGACAGCTGAAACAATGCAAAATTTTATATGCGCACGTGATTCTTATCCATTACAAAGCCTTAATCGCGAATAGGCCCTTGCAGTCACGTAAGGTATTGCAATGTCACTACCTTAAAATCAGTTAGTTTGCCGATAGGTTTATTAGGAAGATGCAAGGAAGAAATCGACACTGGCCAAAGTTAGAAGTTACGTCTATTCGTTAATATTTCTTTCTTTAAATTTTATCTTTAAAATTTACTTTCAACATGGCAACGTTAGGAGAGAGTTCGATTTTTAAACGTGAGTCGGCTTTATTTTTGTTCGAAAATGAGTTTTCGTTGTAGTTACCTACATGGTATTGAATTGAACTCTTTGATTTAATTGTCTCCTGGTACTATTTCCACTCTCCGTACCAAATGTTAGAAGTTACGTTTATTCAAATTGCCGCTCAACATGGCATCATTAGGGGAGTTCGATTTTTGAACGTAAGTCAACTTTATTTTTAATTTAGAAATAGAGTTGTAGTTCTTATATTACCTGCATGGTATTGGATTGAATTGAACTCTTTGATTTCATTTTCTCCTTGTACCATTTTCGCTCTCGGTCCCAAATGTTACCGCACCTTTGCTAAAGATATTTAATAATTGTTTATTTCAGACATTACCCAATATTGATTTACAATTTATCAATGAAAAATTTTGAATTACAATATGTGTGGGTATTATGTTGTATATCTGTGCGGTTTTCCTTATTTCCTTATTAAACGTTAGTTATTTGATATGTACCTAAACTATAGTCAATAAAACTTAGTTTCTTACCTACTTTAAATTATTTTATATTTAAGTTAAAACCTAACTTATATTTTATTAATATTTGAAATGTTGTAATGAAGCTGTATATTTATTTGTGGCCAATCAGCTCTCGGCAGAACGGATTGCAGACATGACAGATCATGCAATGATATAGTTACTTTTTAGGTCATGGAAAGGAAATACGCGAGAGGAGTGGGGTAGAGCCAGAAAAATTATCATTCAAATTACTATTTAGCACTGTGTAAGTATTAACAAATTTTACCTTGTCTAAATGACAAAGGTAGAATAAAAATGAAACCCTTTTTATACTGAAATACTTCAGTTGGAACCCGCTCCATAAAACTACCGAACATATCGGGAGTCTCATCCCGATATGTTATGCTACCATTCGACGCGGAATTTTACCTAGATGGTTATAGACTGTATATAATATCGAATATTGATATACACGGGTAAAACCGCAGAGGACAACTAATATGTATATACATCAAAATCGACGGCACTTTCCCTGGGAGATAACTGATGCGTAAATTAGACTACTTTTTATCCCGGGACAATGTAACATCGAAAGGCGCGACTGAAACTGCGGGGGACAACTAGTATTTTATTAAATAGAAAGTAGTTTAGTATTTTATTTTAAGGAGCACACAGTAAATAATAATTATGGTCGAGCAGTGTTATTTCGTTTAATAATAAAAAAAACTTGAGAGGTGTCAAGGGACACCCGGATGGAACGAAGATACGCATTGGAATTGACCAAAAAGCTGAGTTTAGGTCCAGTGTTGAGAAAAACTTGCTATCTCTCATCTATAGTATTAGGTCTTCAATAAAAGATCAAGACCGTGCTAATAATTAGTAATTATTCTAATTTATAAATGGAACAGAATTTTAAACATGTTGTATGTAGCCTTTAAATAAATTATGAAAAAAACAAACCCAATAATAAACCATATCATTTAAATTTCGAAAAAAAGTGTCGTTACAACTTTTCGTATGATTTTTTCCGTCTAGCCCCCTTTCACAACGCGCGATAAGGAACTTCGTTCCAAAAATATTTCACTAGGACAGCAGAAAGTATAGTAACATAAGTAAAGTAATAATAATTTTGCGTGTATACAAAACTAGGTCGCCGCGTTTCCATAAGTTTTAATAAATGCATTAAACGACGCGGAACAAATTGCAAAATTATATTATGGAGTTTATTAGGTTAGATAGCAACTTGTTATCTAGTTTATGGTTCACAGGGAAATATTTAGATAGCTTTCCAATGTTTTTGTGTACCTTGTACATTATTTTATGCTTACAGTAATGATATCTCTAGAAATAGTGTGGCAGTACAAACTTAAAACATTTTGTAAATTAGTAATCGAATTTCTTGGGCATAATACTTATATTCCAGTATAAAAAACAAGGTGTGTCTTTAAACACTATAGAAGTGAAACTTTTGTATTACAGGGAAAAAAATATTATTCATCAATCACTTTTGAAAAGTTAAAATTGTCGTCACAGAAAAAGGTTGCGGATCAGAATTTCAAAGCCCTTCCATAATAAGTTTCACATCAAAAGTATATGTTGCCAACTAATAAATAACCAACATATAAAAAAGTATTTTAAGACACGTAGAACCGATCATTTCCATTCACGAATCAAATGAGTGCTTTGTCCATGACTGAATATCGTTTCGTAACGACCACGGAACGAAAGCACATGACCGGACTACCAGGAATATAGTAATAAAAGGAGTCTGTTCTATTCGAGATCATGACTCACACAAGCGCATCGTTCACATAGTAACCACGCACAAAGAAAACCCAGCCTTAATGCTTCCTCTTAGGGTGTATTCGCTACATCAACTTTCCTACCATACATAAAGTTACCATACGCACGCATGAAAATAAACTCTAGGTTCTAGAGAATATGGCTCAGTCCAACTGCATGATGCTATGGTTGGATACTCGATCCCGATTCAAGCGTTCCCAGAGTAGCGAAAGGGAGCGCTTTAGTTTTATGCATTCCTGGTACCTTTCGGTACGAAGAGGGTACGGGATGGACACGGAACTTCGTGGAACTGAGAGAGAGCAACACTAGTTGGATTCCTGAGTAATGATGATCACATAATAGACGTAGTTTTAAACATATTAATTACCTCTTTGTTTAAGACTTTACAAAAACACAGTTTTAATGTCAAGAATGGTGATTTATTATTCAATATCCTATTGTATTTATTGAGACAAATATTCTATTGTTTGTCTAATCGTAAGACAAATATATATAGTAATTCAATATTGTTTGTAAATCACATACCTGAGATTCATACGGCTTTGAAGAAATGTCGTATTAGGTATTCTTTTAAAAATTGTTAACATATTTTAAGAATAAAAAATACATATTACTATAAATTTGCTTTAAATTTAGGGATACTGTCATCGTTTTAAATTCTTCAGCTTCTGATATTCCGTAAAAAAGGAATTGAAGATACCATGTCAGATTGGGATTATTTTCTAACCATAATAAACTAGAGAAGCAATAAGCCTGTCCTATATTTGGGTCATTTACTGTAGCAACTATCCCCCAAAAGGGTTAAGCTGCCTACAGGCAGTAACACAAAACCCAGTTAACCGTGGAGTCCGTACTTGTACTATTGTTTATCGTCTGTACCAGTTACGCAACATCCGTGACATTTGAATCCAGGCTAAGTTTTAATGTCAGTCGGGTAAAGTTAGGGTAAACTTGAAAGTGGCGTCGTAAAAGTTTACCATAAAGGGGGATAGTATAAAAAAACATTATTTATTTCATTGTTATTTCATCGGAGAGAAATGTTTCCATTTCCAATAAACCATAGTTCGGCAAAAGTACAAGTCTTAATTTAAACATAAAATTTTGTGAATAAAATATAAAACTAATATATGTATATGGAAAATGGGTTCTTTGACGCAAAACTACTGAACATATCGGGATGGGACTGCTACCATTGGACGCAGATTCTTTCATAGATGGCTATAGGCTACATACGATATCGATAAACGCGGGTGAAACCACGTGAGATGGCTAGTATGTATATATTGAAAAATAGGGTTTCTTTGGCGCATCATAACTTCAAAACTACTGAACATATCGGGATGGGACTGCTACCATTCGACGCGAAATATTTCCCAGACGGTTATAGGCTATATATTATTATGATATTAATAAACGCAGATGAAACCGCGGGGACAGCTAGTATACCTATAAAACACAACTGTATGATTGTATAGGATGTAAGGTGCTTTTTTTGGTCATCCAAATCGAATAAATAAACCAGGAAATACCTGTACGCTTGACTTCAATCAGCACATCTTTTTCCAGGTCTGTACTTTCCTCAGTAGTTTCTAATGTAACAGTGTAGGGACTATCCCGTCGTGACCCGCATTTTAATTATCCTGTTATGGAATTATGCGAATTGTAAATACCCGCAGATTTTAAACATGTTTTTAACTTGATGTGGTACCGGCCACACGGTTGATACTACACAGAAAATATCTCTATAAAGTAAATCTGTAATTGGATGTAAGGACTAATAATAATATTAATATCAGCAAAATACAGTTATTACAAAATTCAATCAGTAATCGAATGTTAATTAAGAGTTTTGCAGATCTAATTATTATCTATTATTTTTAATAAATATTTTATTTACTTATGACGGGATTGCGATAAACCTCAATCCTAATGTAATGTTGGACCAAATTTCAAAATGGCACACGAAGGTGGACAAAATACCTTTGTAATCCCAAGCTTTCTACACGATTAATTCAGTGACCGGTTATTTATCATAGATTTTATTGGTAAGATAAGGAAAAACATATTTTCAAGCTCTATTTCACATACATAATATCTTTTAACGTTTCCATATCCGGGCTTTGATTCTGTAAAGGAGAGGATTAGCTCGAGGATGTTTCGCTCTCTCTCTTTCGCTAACTACGCAATTACGTGAGAGGTAAGCTCTCCGAGGCCTGTGTCTACCGGCTCGCCGACGTTCGTATTAGCTGAATGGGGCAGTATATTTTCATCTTACCTTCCCCGTGAGTTTATAGGCACATTTTTTTTAGTCGAATATCTGGTAATGTCAATGAACCGAACCTCTCGAACCCCTTATAATCGACTTCGCCGCAAAAGGTCCCGACCATTCTGAGGATAATAAAATTCAATAGTTTTATGATTCTTGCAGAATTTTCTGAGTAAAGTTGTTATTTTAGAACTAGTTTTCGGCCCTCGGTTGTAAGCTATGTACTCAGAGGGAATTTATACTTTATGGGGATTAAGATAAGGTACACGAGGGCCAAATATTATCTAGTCGTTCACTGTGAATGTAAAAAGAAGTAACATTATCTCATAGAACTTTTTTATGTATCCTATTAATATTAAGTGAAACATCTTATTTTTTGGAGGGCTTTGAAATGTCGATCCGCAACTTTTTTTTGTGACGAAAAATATATACATATATTTATTTATGGTTTACCAACAATTGTTTACATAAAATGCAATACACAAAGCATTCAAGAATAACTTATAGTACCTATGTAACAATCACTTATAGATAAACACCACATATAATATACATATGACGGCGCGACACCTTAGAAAGAGATTCTAATCTTTGAGTTTCGTTAATAACTAAAGTAAAACTGATTGTAATTCCGTAGATTTGTTGTTGTTGGATTTAAAATAAAAAAAATAGTCATTTAAGGAAATCGGTTTAATGTTTGAATCAGTCGAATATTAAAATATGAGCGGGTAACCCCGAATAGAGTAGCAAGTCTGCGCCTACGCGGTGATGTCGGTCGATGATTAGACGGACAGCGCAAGAGGCGCACGCGTGCTAACCTATTGGCTCATAGTCCAGTTGCATCGTGTGTTTTACTTTATATTTTGTGTGTAAATGTATTGGAATAGAATAAGAGATTGCAATTAATTGCATACATGGTATTATTTTTACGTTCCTGGTACAACACGCCCACGATGGAGGACAATTGCCAAGACCGCTTCGCTTAACCCTACCTGCCAACCCGTTACATATATATAACACAGATATATATAGCTATGCTAATCAAAAGTGATTGATGATTTATAACATTGTTTCCCCCTAATACAAAATCAATGGCAAAAGTTTTTGAGTATGGATGTATGTTTCTTACTCTTTCACGCCAAAACAAATACACAAATTTTGATGAAACTTTGCACATATATAGTTTATAACCCGGATTGACTAATAGGATACTTTTTATCCCAGACAATTATAATATCATGGGAATTATTGTAAACCGAGGAGGACATCTAGTATTTTTTATAGTACTAAAGTGACAAACAACCTGCCGCCTGATGTTAAACGGTCACCGCAAGGGGCCGGTAAATTACAGGAACATGAGATTACCAACTTCACAGCTCACGGTCGACAACGTACTGGCGATGCCCCTAGTGTTGAAAATGTCCATAGGCAGCGGTGACCACTTACCATCAGGTGGCTGATAAAAAATCAAGCCTGTCATAATGCTTATTATCTCAGACCATCTTGCACTTTTTTACCCCACACAGAGAGATCATCAATGTGACTCCATTAAGTCGTTTGATAAGTGAAAATATTCCGCCGACCGGGAAACCCTCGGGTTATCAGCAGTCCTTGTGTGGCTCGACGCAGCGTGGGTCATTGGGTCATTATACCTACTGTGGCTGACTGAGTTGAGACCTTGGTTGGGTTATGCGGGGATCGGGCTAAATTCTGAATGAACCACTACTATCTCATTTCTACAGTGTCATAAGATGTCTACCGACGACACGTCCATTATATGCCCCAAATCAACAAAGGCATTTCAGTTTCAGTGGTATCTTCTTGGATTGCTCTCATTACAGATACCTCTCCCTATCTCTTCAGGGATAATGGGCGTGAAGATCTATCTAAGTATGTATTCAAAAAGTTGTATGTGTAGTATATCAGTTATTTAGTTGCCAAAGTATTTTTTTTTCTCCTTACAATCTAATCAAACAACAACAATAATACACATGATTTTATCCTTTTAAAGTTTGTAGGAGAAACTGGAAGCCTGTGTTATAAAGCGGCACAACGTACGTAGCGTACAAGTACACTAATTAATTTGGGATTAGATAACCATGTGTCAAGAATGTCCCTTTATAAATAATAATCTGAACCGGTATTAGAGTCAGGCTTTTTATAAGGTCTTGTAAAGACCTATTTGATTAAAAAATATATATTATTTATTAAACAACCATAATTTCGCCTTCAACCAGCAATGCACAATATCGACGACTTTAGAGCATAATAAACACGCCTGTTGCTATTTATATCGCGTAATAAATAATATTATTTTGTATCATTGCTATTTTTCCATGAGCCCTCTGGTTCGTGATCTTTGACTCTTGCGTATAGATAAATACCGATTCGCTTCCCAGGTCGCGCAATGCTAAATTGTTATCTATTTCTTTTAACTCACACGCGACGTTATTGGGAGAGGTTGTTTGTGTTTTGCATGCTGTTGCAATAATCCTTAAAAAAGAAATGGTTGTTTTCTTTTTAATCTGGGTTGTTATGGATGAGTCTAGCTAGTCCTCACTTGGGGCTCGGCATCATAAGTTGGAATGTCTAGAAATGTATTTTGTTTAAGGAAATCCGTCAAGTATAATATATAAAACCTCTACTCAAGTGAATTTGTGAAACTGTACATGCTTTTTAAATTTGAATTTCTTTTTATATTAGATAGCTGTCCCCCGCGGTTTTACTCGGGATAAAGATAGCCTATATGTTATTTCAGGATATGCTCTATCTATGGGCCAAGTTTCATTCATATCCGTTTAGTAGTTTTTGCGAGAAAGAGGAACAAACATACTTACATACAAATCTTTCCTCTTTTTAATATTAAGTATAGACGACATTTTATCTGACCGATGCAGCGATGGTGAAAACAACATCAAATTCGTTCCGTAGCTTAGAAGAACAGACAGAAAAGAGACTTGTAGGTGCCAGTTAGTTAAGATACAGCCTTATTTAAATAAAACACGACATTGCCTTAGATTTACTTCAAGACTAAGCTAAATAAAAATTACTAATTGGCCTAGAAGAGCAAGATCGTAAAAAAAAATACATAAAACAAATAAATTCCATTTAATTTCAAACCATGACTAAACACATTTTTATATAAAATCAATCACCGAAACGCTGTTATGCTAAAAATAGCCCAATAATGAAATCAATGACCTTCAATTTATTATTAAACTTTAGGCATTAAATAATAATTGAATATGGAAAAATTTACCCACTCATTGCTGCATACAATCATCTTTGTAGGTAGGACTAGTTTTTTTTCGTGAATTTACCCGCGTTTCCGAAAAACATATCCTATGGACCTTTATGATCCAAGGTATAGAGCATTTAAATTTTGAACAAAACCTATTTGGTAGTTTCGCCGAGAATATGTCGTTAAAGACATCAGATACTTTATAGAGCTTGTAATATTACTAAACGTATGCAAGATGACATTTATATACTATACTAGCTGTCCCTCGCGGTTTCACCAGCATTTATCGATATTATATAGCCTATAACCATCTACGAAAAATTCCGCGTCGAATGGTAGCAGTCCCATCCCGATATATTTAGTAGTTTTGAGGTTATGGTGCGTCAAAGGAACCCTATTTTGCTTATGCATGTATAGGTAGAAGAATATAAGGTATGAACATCAATAAAGGCTTCCATTGTTTGATTATGAACCATAACCTTATGTGGTTACAGAGTTCTTTTTTGTGTGGCCTTATGTGGAACTGACACCCATATTTTAAGACGTTTCCTCGAAAATTCCTCGACTCCACTCAACCTCACTCCAAGATATTAGTATTCATAATTGCAAAAATCTCCTCCACTCGACGCTTTCTCTCACTATAATAGAATGACGTAACTAATGACACGTTACCTTGACTACACTTCGATTCGACATTAGTCGGGATTGCTCGAGTTTTGCTAACTAAGAATACCAATTTTGAGGATTTCATTAGTAAATGCTTAAGGTATCTCGTAGGTCGAGTTGGAGTCGTATGGCGTATGAGGAAACGTCTTAGAATATGGGTGTAAG
Organism: Habrosyne pyritoides; assembly: GCA_907165245.1. Taxonomy (NCBI): domain Eukaryota; kingdom Metazoa; phylum Arthropoda; class Insecta; order Lepidoptera; family Drepanidae; genus Habrosyne; species Habrosyne pyritoides. The sequence goes on from OU015606.1 coordinate 3,458,832, forward strand.
TCTGGAAGAGCTAGCTGTCAAGTGTAGTTGTTGGAACACACCGATAGATGCTTGGCAACCGATTTTCAACCTTATGGTGGAAACTAAGACGGGAATCTACGCTAAGGTTTCTTCATGATGTTTTACTTCACCGAAAACTCGAGGTTATTGTACAGTCGATACTCTACAGGCTAGTTGGCTTCTTCCTAATCGTAGGTCACGGGTTCTATTCCCACCCAGGACAAACATTTGTGTGCATGAACATGTCTGTTTATTCTGGTGTCCGTGTGCAAATATATTTAAATGTATTTATTTAGAACAATATAAATAAAAAAAGTATATCTAGTATATATATCAGTTATCTGTTTTCCATAGTACAAGCTCTGTTGATTTTGGGATCAATTAGCCGAGTGAAAAAGAATGTCCCGGGATATTTGTTTATTGAAGTGAAAACTTCTTTAGCGGCGTTGAGCACTTTTCTTAGGATAGATAAAATGTTAAACTCGCGACAGGACACGTGACCTGATCGAAATTTCGTAGGTAAAAATGCACAACGTTAATGTTCAAGTTCTCATTTCTACCGGCACTCCCGGAGTGCAACCCGTTGTTTTAATTATTTATTTATTATACGCAATTATGCTCAAACAAAGTCCCGTTCCATCATGTTTTAATACCTCAGTTCATTACAGTTCACAATACAGTGTTTTTCAGGTTTCCGGCTGTGTTCTGAAGCATTACAAACCGTGGATTGTAATTTATTTTAAATTATCTGTTTCATTGAACCGGCGCCGAGAAAATAATTAAACAATTTACTGAAGTAAATTCTGTTGCGTACAAATAAACAATCTCATATATTTAGTAGGTATTTTAATTAAAACATTTATTTAGTAATGCACATAGTGCATATATCCTATCTTATGTACCGATATTTCCTTATCAATGTTTTAATCATGATATCTAATATTATTTTTGATTTTAATAATTATGATATGGACATTATTTAGCTATTTATAAATTTATAGCCGTTCCCCGCGGTTTCACCCGCGTTTATCGATATCATACGAGTATACTCGTAGGTATAGCCTATAACCATCTAGGAAAAATTCCGCGTCGAATAGTAGCAGTCCCATCCCGATATGTTCAGTAGTTTTGAGGTGATGGTGCGTCATATGAACCCTATTTTGCTTATATATGTATAAAATTAGCACCAAGTACTCAAACAGTGATAAGCTTATCAATCCTCCGGTGAAAACCTTGCTTATCGGAAAACTGAATGTGGGGAGGCCGGTTGGGGTGAACGACCTTGTGACGTAGGCACGCCATTTATGACGTCACGGATCGGTTCGCGGAATCATATGACCTATTTTGCTGTTTCTCCCAGCGACCGTGTGGCCTAATGGATAAGGCGTCGGACTTCGGATCCGAAGATTGCAGGTTCGAGTCCTGTCACGGTCGAAACAATATCCTTTTTGTTACTTTTTTATTAGTTGGTATTGATCGGTTATTTTGCTTTTGGATAAGTTTACTGTGAGGAATATACAATAATTTTTTTTTATCTTAAAATTTTAATTGTATCCCATATCTATAAAAGTGTCTTTATGATATCCAGTTGACAAAGAGCTTCGTAATATAGTTTTGTAGCTGTTGTTAATACGCTACAAAATTTTCTGTTATAAATGACGTCATGATTATTTACTCCTAACATAGTTTTTAGTCTATCAACTTTTTGCCACATCTAATTATATACTTAGGGAAAACCCTAAAACAAATATAATATGTTTATGAATAAATATCATACACATAAGTATTCATATAAAGAAAACGTAGAGAAACGTGAATTATAGTTTTTTTTTGTTATTATACTACTAAGGTAGCAAACAAGCTGACGGCCTTCTGACGGTAAATGGTCACCGCAGCTTATTGGAGCTTGCAACACCGTGGGTATCACTCAAATAACAAAAAAGAAAATAACCCAAACTGGGTTTCAGGATTTTTTTTTTATTATTTATGAATTTATTATGTATCAACTCATGAAGGTCATCACTAATTGGCATGTCAAGTGAATTTGCAATATATTTCCCGTAAATAAGTGTAATTTTAAATATCCTATTGTAAATTACAGCGACCCCTAGTGTACATTGAAGCAAATTACAAAGAAACTGCATTAAAATCAAGTTTTTGAAGTAAACATGTAGATACAGGATGTGGCGTAAAGAGTGGATAATCCTTTGCCTACGGCTGGGAGACATCACGGTTGTTCGGAAAATGACAATTTGTATTCAGTAAAAGTATCACGGTTTTCGAGCTATTGGGCAATTTTGAAAATTTAAATAAAAATTTACTTTTGCCCACTCTTTAAGTGCCAAATTGATACCTCAACGACTTTTCTCAGTCTGTTTTCTGAATAGAATTCCCAGATAGTGGTGCTATCAAATTTGTTGTTGTTCGATGCTCACAGTTTTTTTTTTATTGTGTATTCTAAACGCAATATTTTTGCTTTGTTATTTTCCTTTTTATAAATTTGATATCGCGTGGTTTTAAAATAATGTATGGTGACATGAGTGCCCACTTTACTAATCAATTGCCTACAAATTTACAATAAGTGTTCGAAATGCCCACCGTGAGCTCTACTATGTACTATAATACAATAAATTTAATTTAAATGACTATTTTGTTTCATTTTTATGCTCTAATGAAAGTTCTAGTTATAACTTGATATATCGTATTAGAATTAAATAATTCATAATTAACTTGTGAATTACAAAAAAAAGATTCTGACTCATTTAACGAGAAATATTTTTGAATTCAGGGCTAGATATGTCATGAGTTATACCATTTTAGAATCTTAATGAAATAGGCAATTTATTAGTAAAGTGGGCACTCATGACATCGTATTTTTTTTAAAAACCACCTTATATCAAAGTTAGAAAAAGGAAAATAACAGAGCAAAAATTTTGCGTTTAAAATACAAAATAAAAAAAAAAACCGTGAGCATCGAACAAAATTGGTAGTTTACATTTGATAGCACCACTATCTGGGAATTCTATTCAGCAAACAGACTGAGAAAAGTCGTTGAGATATCAGATTGTCACTTAAAAGTGTGGGCAAAAGTCTATTTAAAAAAAAAAAACAAAATTGCCCAATAACTCGAAAACCGTGACACTTTTACTGAATACAAATTGTCATTTTCCGAACAGCCGTGATGTCTCCCAGCCGGTAAAGAATTATCCACTCTTTACGCCACATTCTGTATAGACAATAAACAGACATAGATCTCATGCCGGCGCAAATCAATTTATACCGGCGTCAATGATTAGAGAATATAAGAAATAGAAGAATAATTCAAAATTAGGGTTTTTTAAGAAGATACTACATAAATAAATAAAAATATCCTGGGACATTTTTTACACCCAAGCACAGAAGCCATAAGAAACCGATATGTTCATACACGCAAATGTTTGTCCTAGGTGGGAATCAAAACCACGAACTGCGACGAGTCAGGGACTTTAACCACCAAGCCAACTTCAATCGAATAATAATTCAAAGTGTTTTATTCAAATCGATTCGGTAGCAAAAAAAAGGGAATAAAGATTTGCGATTCAAAAATTTATCAAGCATTAACTTTAAGGAGCCGTAAGATTTCCAGTTTTATTAATAAAGTATCAAAACATGTTCTTTTTTGTTTTTATTGAAGTCTCTGTTGTGACGTACACAAACAAAATTAACATGCAAGCCAAATATTTGATCTTACATTCAAGTCACATCTGTACATAGTGTCTTAATGTTCCTTAATATTCAAATTAGACGGGTATTCACCAAAAATCACACGTACACAGAAATAGTAATAAAAGAGTATGATCTCATAGCATTTTCTGCGAAAATAAAAATTTATTTGTTTAAGATGTTCAAAATCTCATTTAGATGTTAGACAAATATGAAAATGCTAACTATATTAGATACTAGCTGTCCCCTGCGGTTTCAACTGCGTTTCCGTGTCACATTACATTATGTTGTTCTTTCTATCGTCAATAGTTTTCACAGGGCTCGCGATGTAAGGATTTTTTTTACACCTTGGGTTACATTATTGTGATTTTGAGTAAGGATCCCTAATTTCTCTGAAAATATAATACAGCCTATGTCACCCGGGGATAGTGTAGCTTCACAACGCTGAAAGAATTTTTGAGATCGGTCCAGTAGTTTTTAAGTTTATTCGTTACATACAAAATACAAACTTCTCCTCATTATAATATTATTATTAGTGTAGATGTTAGTTATGGCAAGTTGGACTGGAAATAAGTAAATAATGAATGTGTCGCTAAACTTTACCCATCTACTCAATTTAAACTAATAAATATTCTGGGACATTTATTTTAGACATACAGAGGCTCTATTCTGTAAGGAATATGACACTTACTCGAGGGTGTTTCGTCGCGGCCTCTATGCTCTCTGTCGATAACTACGCTAATACTAGTATTTACGTGAGAGGTAAACTATCTGAGGCCTCCGTGAAGCGGCTCGCCGACGAAGTTTGTATTAGCTGAATAAGGGGGCTGATCCTGAAGTCAGTACTTGTACTATGGTAACCAGATAACAAATATACAGAAAAAAAATTGCATACAGTTTTATTTTTAAATATTAATGTTCTTTCTTCAGACTTACAAAATGTTTAATATTTTTATTTATGCAAGATATCATTATTAAAACCTCTTTTTTATATATTACATAAATACCTGATATTAAACGATTTTCAATAGTAATAGAACAACTTACTAAAGTTTAGTCACTAAGTAGTATGTAACGTTTTTAATAGGAAATTAAAAGCTTAAACTAACTTCTAGTACTAGAAAATAACCATTTACGTACAATGTTCCCTTTTCCCCCATTTACCCAAAGAGAGTTCTTATTTCAGACCCAATAAAAACGTTATAATGAAGTGCATATGTTTACAGTAGACAAGGTTGGTTTACATGACAAAATTCATAAAAAACGATAAGAAAGACCATGAAATTTATTTTTGAATATTTTTTTTTCTCTTCACGAAATAGAGCAGAACCTGCTATATTAGTATATAGATGATGTAATTTAAGACATTACCTATTACACAGTATCTTACTTGTAGAATTATATTTTAGAATCTTTAATAAAAAGCAACATGAAATGAAAATAAATTAAAAAAAGCTATCATAATCATATTTTATTCAAATAAACCATCATACTCTGATTAAGTCAACTAACAATTGAATTAAATAAATAAATAAATATCCCGGACATTCTTTACACACGGCCATCTGGTCCCAAACTAAGCAGAGCTTGTACTATGGAAACCAGACAACTGATATATTACATAATATACTACTTTTTTTCTTTTTTTTTTCTAAATACATACTTATATCGATATTTACACCCAGACACAGAACAAACAGACATGTTCATGCACACAAATGTTTGTCCTGGGTGGGAATCGAACCCGCGACCTTCGGTTTGGCAGTCAGAGCGTTAACCACCAAGCCAACTGGCCTGTCAATTTAAAATGAATTCTTGGCTGTTGGTTGCCACATTTCTTAATCTTAGAGACCGGCTGAATAAAACGGCCAAGTCCTCTGGCTAAGTCTCTCCAAATACCTTAAGCCTTTGCCCTCTTGTTTACAGTCAAATAATTGCAAAAAGAGATGCGACTGGAAAAACTCGGCCATCGCCAGACACTTATGAAATGTCTCACCAGTTTGAAAGTTAGTTGTTATAATATTGGCTATGGATTTTTTGTGTGAAATGACACCCCAATTTATTACTATGTATATTATAGAACTAGTTGTCCTCTGCGGTTTCACCCGCCTTAACATTTATAGCCTATTATTCCCGCAGTCAATAGTTCTGAGTACCTATCTGCCATACTAGCTGTCCCTGGCGGTTTTACCCGCGTTCCCGAGGGATATCACATTTTCCCGGGAAAAAAACTAGTCTATATGTTATTTCAGGATATCCTCTATCTATGTGCCAATTTTCATCCATATCCGTTTAGTAGTTTTTGCGTGAAAGAGTAACAAACATACTTACATACAAATCTTTCCTCTTTATAATATTAGTATAGATATACGGTGCGCTACACGTTTAGGTTGTGGAGTAAGCTCCCCGCCGTGGTTTTCCCAAGTGCGTACAGCATGGGGTTCTTCAAGAAGGGTGTGACGAGATTTTTGCAGAGTCTGCAACGTGCGAGCGATACCCACGGTGTTTCAAGCGTAACTGCTGTGGTGACTGTTTACCATCAGACGGGCCGTCGGCTTGTTTGCGACCTTAGCAGTATAAAAAATACCTTAAATTTAGACAGATAAGAAATTTCAAATAATAGAATTGGCGTCAGTGAGTCATAAAACGAATATTTATCACAAAATTTGTCAAAAGAATATTTTATATAGTAGTATAGATATAGATTATGTTTTGAACACAACCATGTCAAGCTCATGATGGTAAGCACGCTCTCAAGTGAAGTTAACAAAACACATAAAGTATTATATATTTGACAGGCCAATTGGCTTGGTGGTTAGCGACCCTGACTGCCAAGTCGAAGGTCGCGGGTTCGATTCCCACCCAAGATAAACATTTGTGTGCATGAACATGTTTGTTTGTACTGTGTCTGGGTGTAAATATATATACATGTACGCATTTAGAAAAATAAAAAGTAGTATATGTAGTATATCAGTTATCTGGTTTTACATAGTACAAGCTCTGCTTAGTTTGGGATCAGATGGCGTAAAAGAATGTCCTATGATATTGATTTATTAAATATAGCTGTCCCAACAGACGTTGTCCTGTCGAAATGAGTCCATATAAAAGTTCCCTAAAAAATTAAACGTTGGCACTTTCAACACAGCGCCATCTGTTAGAATCTTTTGGAGTTAACAGATAATTGTGACTGTCAATTAATTATAGACCAATAATTTGCAATAAAATAAAATTGCGACTATAATTAAAGATCTAAGCTATCCTATCTCTTAAGTTGGACCAGACTGCTCACGGTCACCACTGCGTCCATTGCCGGGAGGACACGGCGCGGCACACGCTGGCAGAGTGTGCCGCTTGGGAGGAGCCGCGCCGTGCCCTTATCGCCGGAGTAGGCCCGGACCTCTCGCTGCCGGCCGTGATCGAGTCTATGGTCGGCGGCGAAGAGGCCTGGGACGCAGTGGTAACCTTCTGCGAGACGGTTATCTCGCAGAAGGAGGCTGCGGAAAGGGAGAGGGAGATTTCAACCCCTCACCCGATCCGCAGCAGACGCACCGGGCGTCGGCGGAGGGCGGACAACGCCCTCTTCCAGCCCCCCTAAATGGGTCCAGGGGCGTCAGACACGGGGATACGTCTGTCGCCCCACAACATCATAAGGACCCGAGGTGGCGGCGCGCGTGTGATGTTCCACGCGCGCCCCTCAGAGAAGTCGGGGGGGGAGGAGTTAACACCTCGCTCCCCCCCCTCGACCAGACGGGGCCCGCGGTGGCGGGCCGGCACCAGCCGGGGGTTGCGGAAGCTGAATTCGTGCTCGCGACCCTCGGCGCTCAAGTGTGCGAAGGAACATCGGAGGGGTTTTAGTGGGTATACCCTCGGGCCCCTTCTCATTTTTGATATGGGAAGGGGAGTTTGCGAGTGGGAGTCCCACATAACCACCGCGTCTCTCCCCGGGCGCGGTGGTATGCGTAATGCATTTCCCCTCCGAAAAAAAAAGACTGCTCACGGTGTGCCTATTTAATTTAAAATCAGTTAAATAGTTTAGGAGTCCATCACGGAAAAACATCGTGACAGGAGATATATATATAGTAAGATTTTATTTAGATAAAAACAAAAACTCACTTAGCCTACTGCACATTCACTTTACTACATCAAGGGTCTAAAATATCTAAGCGAGTCATTTCCTACGCTTGTAGGCTATAAGTATATGTGACCTACAACCACGTCACCATTATGTCTCCACGATGATCGATGGGCACAGCAGGAACCCGATATTTTCTGAGAAATTTCAAATGGGTACATAAAAAATCGAAAGTACGTACAAGTTATTTCTAGTAACAATAATGAGTATTGAATTCAAATTTCTGCCCACACTCTGTTAGGGCTCCGTGAGGTGTTTTCTAATATTGTCATTACGATTATGTTGTTTATTTTGGTTATTTTAAGTGTGGGTTTTTAAATATACAGAAATTTCTACTACCATTGCTTTAATTTATGTTTAAAAATGAAAGAATTTTTTTTTTCTTTTAATTAAAATTTAATTAGATTTTTTTAAGTTTAACTACGGGCTTAATTTAATTTAATACACAAATAACACACTTAATATTCTTAACATAATTTATTTGAAGTAAAGAAAATAATATAATTTGTTTTATGGATATTTCTATTTTAAAAACGTATTTGTGCAGGCAGTAAGGTCAATTTCTAATTAAAATGAAAAAAAAAATAAGAAAAAATTAATATACTAATATATATGGTTTTATTATTTCTTTATTTTATTATATCACCAGCTGTCCCCCGCGGTTTTACCCGCGTTCCCGTGGGATGTCACATGTATTATACATAAAAGCCTTCCTCTTCAATCACTCTATCTATTACAAAAAACCGCATCAAAATCCGTTGCGTAGTTTTAAAGATTTAAGCATACATAGGGATATAGGTACAGAGAAAGCGACTTTGTTTTATACTATGTAGTGATAACAAAAAAAAAATATGGTATGATAATATAATATTCTAGATATTATTATTCTATTTATATAAAATTTATACAAAAATAATTATCAGTTATAAGTACGGAACACCACACAAAGCGTACAACTCACAATTTGCCACATTTCGGCAACAAATCACAATTGACATGTGACCCAGAGACTCATTGTTCGTGTTGAATAACATAATGACATAGAAACATACTAACTCACTCATCCTAATTAATATCTATTACAAATCAATTGTTTCGTTCGATTCGATTTCTTTTATGCGTACCTACCATTTTTTTTTTACTTTTAGTTCACTGAGCTTTAATTAAAAAAAACACTTTCGGCTACATTGTATTATGTGAAATTACAGGCACATGAGACTTTACAACTTCACGTCACAGTCGACAATACATTGGCGATGCCCCTGGTGCTGCAAATGCCTATGAAATGAAATGAAATGAAATGAAAATGAAATGAAATGAAAATATTTTTATTCAAATAGGCCTTTACAAGCACTTATGAATAGTCTGACTCTAATACCGGTTCGGAAGGTTGTTTTTTACTGAGAAGAGCCGGCAATAAACTCAGCAATTACTCTTTTAAAAAAAAAAAACAAACTTACATTTATTACATAAAATATTATTTAGTCTCATTGACAATACCTGTGTGTTATGGCAATATTGCAGAATTATTTAACAATAATATAATATTATAAATATGTAATTAAAAAAAAAATACAAACAAACTAAAGCCGACCAGCCCCCACAAGCAGCACCTGTTCACAAGTATGACGCATGTGGCAGCCATCGCCCTCCTCGCCATATTGTAGGGAAGTGAGCGACCCGCCACACGACGCCGCCACAAGCAAAGGCATTAAAGCGAGCATGACTAACATAAGTTTGAAGCACATCAAAAAAAAAAAAATTATGAATTTTAGAATACACACAAAGTGTTATCACTGTGACCATAACATGTTCAAAGTTATAGATAAATTTAAATTGCATTCAAATAAAAAAATAAATCATACCATACAACAATACATTTACAACCAGGCACTATTATCATTTATGTTGTAATAAGCCTTTTTTACCAATACAGCTTTAATATGATCCTTAAATTTTTGCAAGGACAAATCTAAAGTCGATGCAGGGATTTTGTTATAGAAGCGCGCACCTAGTCCCAGAAATGAACCTTGTACTTTTTGCAGTCGATAAGCAGAGGTCACGAGTTTGTGCTTATTTCTAGTATTTATTGAGTGAATATCACATTTTTTAGCAAAATGACTAATGTTTCGATGAACAAATAATATGTTTGCATAAATGTACTGTGATGCAACTGTAAGTATTCCTATTTCTGCAAACTTATCTCTAAGGGAAGTTCGAGAACCCCAATTATACATAGCTCGCACCGCCCGCTTTTGCAAAATAAATATAGTTTCTATATCAGCAGCTTTGCCCCAGAGCAAAATGCCATAGGACATAACACTATGAAAATAACTAAAATATACTAATCGTGCTGTATCTACATCTGTTAGTTGTCTAATTTTTCTCACTGCGTAAGCTGCCGAACTGAGTTTTCCCGCAAGGGATGATATTTGGGTACCCCACTGAAGTTTTGAGTCTAAAGTAATTCCTAAAATACTGTAGATTCAACTAGATTGAGAGCTTCATTATTTATCATTAAATTACAGCCTACTTTTCTCACATTGGGTAACGCAAATTTAATACATTTAGTCTTCTTTGCATTCAAAACTAGATTATTTACTGTAAACCAATTTAATACCTGGGCCAATCCACCGTTTACATCGTCATAGTTTGATTTCAGTCTATCAACACTAAAAATCAGTGAGGTGTCATCAGCAAACAGTACAATTCCACAGGTATTTTTAACATAAAATGGAAGGTCATTAATGTAAATTAAAAATAAAAATGGACCTAGGATTGAGCCCTGCGGTACACCCATATGCACGGAAGAACCAGACGATTTGACCCTATTTACATCAACACTTTGAATTCTCTTCCCAAGGTACGATTTCATCATGTCAAGTGCCATACCCTTTACCCCATAATGACGTAACTTACGGATTAGTGTGTCATGATCGACACAATCAAAAGCCTTAGATAAGTCACAGAAAACACCAATGACATTTTGTGACTTCTCCCAAGCTTTAAAAATATTTCTTAAAAGCGCCACGCCAGCGTCAACCGTAGAACGACCTTTCGTAAAACCATACTGTGTAAAAGTTTGTTTAAATTAAAGTGAGTAAGCAATTGGGATAAAATAATCTTTTCAAATACTTTACTAAGGGCTGGCAAAATGGAGACGGGCCGATAATTAGAGGGGTCACTAGGATCTCCAGTTTTGAATAGCGGTATAACTTTACTATATTTCATCAAATCCGGAACTTTACCTGAATCAACGCATCTATTGAAAATCAGAGCTAAATGGGAAGCGATAGTATCTACAATCCCCTGTAAGACCGTAACAGACATATCCCATAAATCGCCAGTGAGTTTAACTTTTAAACTTTTAAAACCTTTAAGTATGTCGTGAGGTGTTATATGCTTAAATTTAAAACACTCATCACATACAGATACATTGCTTTTCAAGATTAATTCCGCGTCTGTTGGTGAGGAATTTAAGGAGCTCGTTGTAGCTATAGGTATATCACTAAAGAAGTTATTAAATGCATTTGCTATTTCACTATCGTCACTTTCACAAAGTTATACTTTATTATTAATGTTTAATTCAATGCGTTTATTATGGTGTTTAGACTTTCCACTTTCAGAGTTAATAATGTTCCAAGTAGTTTTTACTTTATTGGTTGATTGATTTATTTTATTTCTTAAGTAAATAGATTTAGCAGAAGCACACACTTTTTTAAAAAGTTTAGAGTAATTTTTTATATATAGTATGAAATTTTGATTTTGATTATATTTTTTCATACCATACAGCTCATACAACATAGCTCTACTTTTATAAATCCCAACGGTTGCCCAATCGTTAAACTTAATAAAATGTTTATTTTCACTAAAGGTTCTTGGCTTAAAATTATTATCATATTCTTTTCTTATAAGATCGAATAGTTCATTATAAAGACTATCTGGTTCTTCATGTGACATATCAACGGAAACAATATTTCTACTTACAGCGTTTTTGAAACGGGCCATGCGACTTGAGGTAATAGGCCTACATGTTATATTACGACGGCTAATGTAATTGTCATCTAATAAAACTACCTTTTGACCACAATGATCTGAAGTCAACTCACTGATTACAGATTTTTCAAGTACATCACAGCTGCAGAACACATTATCGAGGCAAGTGGCAGATGTTGCCGTGATTCTAGTTGGTTCACAGAATAAATTATTGAGATTAAATGATTTAAATAAATTAATTAATCTAACTGTTGTAGGCGAATCTACTAACAAATTTACATTAAAATCACCACATACTATTGTGGTCTTATTACAGGTTTGAGCTTTCTTAAGAGCATCTTCCACAACTAATTCAAACAAACTAAAGTCACCAAGAGGGGGACGGTACACGCAAACTATAACAAATCGTTCAAGTTCCACACATGACAGTTCGACAGTGCGTTCGATAGATAAATCCACAATGTCTTTGCGATCCTTACATTTAATATTACTTGAAACTAAAATTAAGCTGCCACCGTGTATAGCTGATTTTCTAACAAACACACTCAATAATTTAAAATTAGGAATATTGAGCAATAGCTCATGGTTTTTATACCAGTGTTCAGTTACACAAAAAACATGTACATTATGATATTCCAGAAATAGTTCTATTTCTAATTCCTTGCCAGCTAGCCCTTGTATGTTCTGATGTACAATATTTAAATGATTGAGCCTAGCCTTTGTCGTTTCTGAAAACCCTCCCCAGGTACCTCGTTATCACCAATAACGATAGGCACAATATCCCCGATCAAGCTACTAGTAGCTTTGTTATAAAATGTAATATTACCGGCTAACAATGTAGGGATATGTCGCTTAAACTTATGGGCGGTGACCACTTACCATCAGGTGGACCGTCCGATTGCTAGTCAGCCAATGTGATCTATAAAAAAATATATATTGTGAAAGTTTGGACGGATGTTACTCTTTCACGCAAAAACTACTAAACGGATCTGGATGAAATTAAGCAAATATATAGTTTATAGTTTTTTTTTTCTAGAGTGGAGACCACGGCTCGGTAATCATCGCATCGCCGCAAAGTTGCCTGCCTATCGGTGTTTTACCGGATTCATTTCGGAGAGTGTGCGCAGGAGTTACACGACCTCATACCCCCTGCTCCGTTTTACTTGCGGGCGACTAGGCGCCGGCTGGGGTTCCATCCTTTTGTTGTTGATATTCCGTTTATCCGCACGAAGCATTTTGCTTCCTCTTTCATTATGCGGACAGCAAAGGAGTGGAACTCATTGCCGGCGTCAATTTTTCCCGATTCAATCTCGGAGTCTTTAAGGCAAGAGTGAATAGGCATTACTTGAGTTCACGTGTACCATCCTCGACTGCATCGTCACTTTCCATCAGGTGAGATCTAGTCAAATGCGCTCAAGTTTTTATATTAAAAAAAAAAAAAAAATCGTGGTGTAGGGCGCCCTCCAGCTAGACGGAGCGATGATATACGCAAGCTGGCTGGCAGCGGTTAGAAAAAAAAGAGCTGAAGATCGAGCTCAGTGGCGTGCCATAGGTGAGGCCTATGTCCAGCAGCGGACGGAGATAGCTGATGATGATGATGATGATAGTTGATAACCTGGATTACCATATATGATACTTCTTGTCGGCCCATGTGGTATAAAAAAATATATAAAACGTCGGTATCGGAACTCTAGTAAGTAAAGTATAATTTTGTTGAAAGATATTTCTTTTTTGGCAGCTATTAATTTTATTATTATATATTAATAAAATATGCTAATAATACCATGTCCCAAATCACTGTCACATGTAAAAGAGCCTATGTTATTGCCCTATATAAAAGTGGTCCCCTTTTCATATTATATTTTAACTATAATATTTAACTGCTAGGTTAACCGATTCTTTTCTATAGCCATTACAATTATTATTAATAAATTTACAATTAAAATTGGGAAGTTCTACCTTACCCATTTCTGCCGTGAAGCAGTAGTGCACTTGTAGGACTGTGTTTCGGTTAGAATGGTAACGGGGCCGGTGAATTTACAGGCACATGAGACTTAACAACTTCACGTCTCAAGGTCGACAACGCATTGGCGATGCCCCCAGTGTTGCAAATGTCCAGTTGGCAGTCAGAGTCACTAACCACTAAGCCAACTTACCTGTCATATATCATATAATCAAAAATAATATATAAAAAGAATTACTAAAGATATACCATTCATCGTAGCGAACACGCGTGGAGTTAGAGCCTTTTACATTTTCCGATGCGATATCGGATGACGAAATAAAAAACGTGTATAAATAATCCCATTGAGGTTCTCTTTTATTAATTTCTTTTTACTTTTTCTACGGATTCTTAATCCGAACTGTTTATACAAGATAAATTATTGTAAGATATTATAAATCTATATTATAAATATTGTATTGCATTATTATAGAATATTAAATATATTTAAATCTTTCCCGCTTTCGCTTGAAATGTAATACCTCGGGTATCTGTGACTCAATCACGCATAATGCTGAACGAATTTGAATAAAATTTGGCAGTCAAATAGAATATATTCTGGGTTACCACATTGGTTACTTTTTGTCCCGAAAGAACATTAAATGTGATGAAGTTTTAGAATTCGTCCAAGGTAGTATTACCACCTTACCCATTTCGCGTTGATGCTGGTGTTGCTAATGTCCATAGGCCGAAATTACAACTTACCATCAGGTGTGGCTGCTGTCCTGCTTATCAGCCTATTTGACATTAAAAAAATGTTATGCTGCTGACAATATGGGCAAAATTGTCTATGGTTTTGTTGTACCTACGATTCGTAACCACAAAATCCATGAAACTATTTCAAATATGATTCGATACATAATAGAAAAGGATGTCTAAAACTAGCCGAAGAGCGGTGAAAGAAGGTTTAAATGAAAGATATATTCAATTGAAGCCCTAAGAAGGTCTAAGTTCCTTAAGATGCTCCGATGACAGATCGGTTCCTGTAAAGGTAACTAGTTAAAGTTCATGGAAATGGATCGGAACAATTTCGTAATTGAACGCTCTATCAATATCCTATTCTGCCCACATAAGAATTAATGATACACGTGGCTTATAGAAAAAGGGTATAACCTTAAATGATTTCATATGTCACCCACAATAGGAAATCATTTTAAATTATACATAAATTTTATTCAAAATCAACAACTTTAAAAAAGTTTTATGGTGTATGAAATTGGAAATTGTAAGGTCAAAATTGTACAGCATGAAAAAGTTTTCATATATTTTTAACACACAGGTTATTATACCTAGTTTGTATACAGGGGCTCGATTCTGTAAGGAAAATGACACTAACTCAAGGATGTTTCGCCGCGGCCTCCGTGCTCTGTCTCTTTTGCTAACTACGCTAATACTACTAATCACATGAGAGATAAGCTCTCCGAGGCCTCCGTGAAGCGGCTCGCGACGAAGTTTGTATTAGCTGAATAAAGGGGCAGGTCTTCTAAGTTGTTAGAAATTGATTATATAAATAGTTTTATTTTAAAAATAGTAATAAAGATCAATTGGCATTGTCAATGTAAAAAGTTTGCTGACTTATCTGTGCATCCGAATCTACTATGTATAATAATATTAAAGTATTGACATAAATACGAGAAATAAAACAGCGTTATGTATTCACACAGTGTTCGAGCAACCTTGCTAATAATTTTAGAAGTAGTAGACATAGTGCAGAGTTCGTCCGTGGAAGTGATAAAACCATAACCAATTCCTCCGTGAAGCAGTGATACAGTTTTCGGTTACAAAGGTAAGGGAGTCGGTGAAATTACAGGCACATGAGACTTAACAACTTCACGTCTCAGGGTCGACAACGCATTGGGGATGCATCTGGTGTTGCAAAATGTTCATAGGCTACGGTGACCACTTACCACCTGTCTGTCGGGCTAATTGACATAAAAGAGATTGTAATTATTTAATTTAATAACCCTTAGCATTGGCTGATTTTTGCAGGGTTGACAACGCGCAAGTGTTACCCACGGTTTGCAGGCGTCAATAGGCTGCGGTGATCGTTTACCATCAGACGGGCCGTCAGCTTGATTCCTACCTAAGTACGGCCTCAGAACCTCAATAATGGCCTCAATCTTAAGTATATTTAGGATGTTACACTGTAGAATCATCAATCTTTGCCGAGTAGACATGCCTTTCACGCAGGGACCATTAGGTTGTGGAACTCCAGACGTTTCCCCATCAGACCTACGACATGGAGTTCTTTAAATGGAAGTAAATATACCTATTCATGGGTAATTACTCGTGTGATTACAAATTTCCGTAGGCGGCAGTGAATATATACCCTTCCATGGACAGTGTACGGGTTTAACAACCTTTTGACTTAAAATAGAAGAACAGTTAGGTAATTATTGGACCTGTAGTAATACGTACAGCAAAATAAATGGTTTCCAGTTTTAATATGCTGTGAGTAAGGTCTGTAATGGTGTGATAGAATCTATGCTTATTATAAAGAGTATGCGGAGTCTCTAGATCTATTTTAAAACTTATTTTTTCTAGGTACAATATTCCGGATCGACAATGGCTATGTTATCCTGGATTAGATTAGAACCATCAGGAACACCAAATACGGCACGGAAAGCTTGCAACAGATAGATATAGAGGGTCAAATTTAACCATCTAGAAATGTCACTTTGACAGATGTCATGTACTTACGAGTCAAATGGTACGTAAGGTAGAATAACAAGTCCGAATCGGACTTGCGCACCGAGTGTTCTGTACAAACCTGTAGGTATAGCTGTTTCTTTTAATTGCGTTGACATTTAAGTTTGATTTTATTACAGCTTTAAGGTATTATAGACCTGATAATTTGATATGAATTTCAATTTAATACCTCCACGCGTTCATGAGGCACGGGGTAGAAAAATTAAAATTATTAAAAATATTTCATTATATGATTTAAATAAAAATGTATGCTTTTCGCAATTTTTCAAGATTCTGAGTTCACGGGAAGTACCCTGTAGGATTTTATTCCCTTGCGAGTGTCGAAAATTTGCAGTATAAATGGCGGAATCTTTACATTGTGTAGGCGTAGAAGTTTCATTTTTTCGCACCTCTAAGGGAAGGTAGATTTGAGTATTTGATATGAGTTTCACCTTGATACCTCCATGCATTCCTCAGAAAAGGGGTCTTGAAAGACTTGAAAGAGGTACGGAAACCCCTTTAACACCTTAAATGTATATCTGGACCTAAGCCAAATCTCCGGATTGATTTTTGACATCACCTATTAAGAAGTTTTTAGAGTAGTAGAGCTCTTAGTGCAGAGTTCGTCCGGGGAAGTACTACCACCTTACCCATTTCCGCCGTGAAGCAGTAGTGCAATTGTATTACTGTGTTTCGGTTAGAAAGGTAAGGGGGCCGGTGAAATTACAGGCACATGAGACTTAACAACTTCACGTCTCAGGGTCGACAACGCATTGGCGATGCTCCTAGAATTGCAAATGTCCATAGGCGGCGGTGACCACTTACCATCAGGTGGACCGTTTGCTTTTTTGTCGGCCCAAGTGGCATATAAAAAAAAAAAAAAAGAAAGAAAAAAGAACGCTGAACCAACGATTTTCGATCGATATCGAATATACATTTGGCCGCAAGTCAACACACCTTGTACCATCAATTGACATGTAAGTGTTGTTACATAAGTGACTTAATTAAACAAATGTCAAGTTGACAGCAACCCATGAGCGGTTCCGCGGAATTGAGGTAAAGCAATTAATCAATTAAAGTAATGGTACAACAACGTCCTTGACACTGATACGAGTGGGTGTTCAACAGAAGTATGTAATCAAGTGGAGTATCGATAAGACCTCTATTTACTGTATACTGTACCGATTATTGGAATGCGTGGTTCTATTGATAGATCGGACACGATAAGTTAAGGTTTTATTAATGAAAATAAAAATTTATGAATGAAGATGAAAATAGCTCTATTCAAATATGACTTATGAATAGTCTAACCTAATCCTACTCTTTAATCCTACTTAAATTATAAATGCGAAAGTTTGTGAGAATGGATGCATAGTTTAAAAACTGGATTAGAATAATATAGATGAAAGCGAAACAATTCTCATCGACATGTTTATAATAAAAAATAATTGACAAAAACTCAACCGTCGAAATATAAAATAAACTGAAAATCTAAAATGGGTGTTGTTCTTTTTGAGAAAGAGAAGTTCTTTTGCTAAAATTATTATTGAAATCGGACTACTCTGCAAAAGTCATCTCTGCCAAGCTAATATGCGTGGTCATAAAAAAATATAGGTACCTACAGCTTGACTTGAAAACTTCATTCGTTTAATCTTCAATAAAAAAAAATTACAACGATTTAAAAAAAAACTACAATGTAATAGGAAAAACATAATAGTCAAAGACACTCATAAAATCATATTATATCACAACACGTAATGCAAACCTAAAAGAAAAAAAAATCTTAATGAAAAAACTCTTCGAAGAAAAATGACAGAACATTAGTTACCCGCTTCATGACGGCAATGATTAAAGACACATCTAATAAGCCGCATGACAAATGACAAAAAACGTACCACATACGAAAATGGAAACTAGCACACGTGTGGGCTATTCTACGAAAGATCTAATAAATAGATTACTCGATGCATTAGCCATTCAATTGGTTGAGCTCACCACCTAGTGACATTATTGACCATTTTATCAATGGAACTTTAATAAACATACTCGTAGTTATGTACAATTTATAGGTGTATGTAAAATTAAATAAAAAAATCACCGAGGCCTGCGCGTTGGAATTACGCACAGAGAATTTAAATCATTGTTTTTATTGCTTCATTTTCATTTATTTGAATAAAATTAAAATAAATACGAAAGGTACTCTTTAGGAAGCATGCATTAATTACGTTAGGTAATTTTGACGACATTTAGATCTACTAGATTAAATAAGCTTTTACAAGCACTTGAATAGTCTGTTATTACTTTAACTGCGTATTATTGAACAAAGAAAATACATGGAGAAAATAAAACAGAATATCATTCATAAAATACCACATAGGTTTATAAGAGGAATGACTTATTCAACATTCAGTTCTTAAGTTACGAAATTACTAATTTCTTTGATTGGTATGTTACATAAGTACCTAATTAATTTTACCCGTTTTCTCGCAATATTACACTGTTTCTTGCGTATAAAAAAACGTGTGTGTACTTATGTACGCACGTAAGAAGTTTTACCCGAAATTATAGGTGAGAAAAACTGCACTAAAAGCATTTTTTACTATTCAGTCGTGAAATAGTGTCCAAACTCATTGCACCCGTCTGTAGCAACGAATAACAATTTTTGACGTTGTTAGGTTATTATTGACAATAACATCATTATTTACTCATTGACACTGACAGTTGCGATTTGTGCCATGTTCCGGAGAGACCGTTATCAGCTGACGTCATCCGTGAGAATTTTGTGTTACAGTGATGCGTGCGCATCTTAAAATTTCACTCTCATCATTTTTTCATAACGCGCCTAAAGAAGTATAACTTCAAAAATTACGGGAAATTTGCCCAGTCCGAGCAGACGATCTGTCCTCCGTGGTTGATCTATTTTAGGATATATATGATCTAAAAATATAAAAATAGATACTAACTAGGATTTCTTAAAGCCCGAACTCACCGGAGACTTTGATTTGGAGTCATAATTATAATAATTCACATAACTATTGAATTACAAAGTATTACATTCCTCGTCTCAAAATCCACAGAATATATAATTACAATAAAGCGATTTAGGTCAGGAATTTTGAACAAATTATTTGATCCTTTGACTTGAAATCGAGTGTTAAAATTGAGAGCGAGATAATTTCGAGGTTGAGTACCTCTTAAAGATATTTCTAACGATTGAATATCCCTTCGCTTAGAAGTAATAGAATATTGTATAATTCAAATTCTATATAGATCATTTTCGAGGCTACGGATGGGAGCAATGCTAATTATAAAAGAAGGGCTATCTTTAGAAACTTAAAAGATCTATAATATAATATTTTTGAAAAATAATAATCATTAAAACTAATATAAGGAAGATAGTATAGGTCGTGTAAGTACGTAAGTTTTAAATTGTTTGTAAATAGCGATGATAGCAGAGGTGTCCAAAGGTGTGGCCAATGTCGTGGGTTCGAATGGCAGAGTGGCTGTCAGACAGACAGGGTATAAAATACTCTAGCACATTGCAATAGAGGTTCTTCACAATGTTCTCCCTTACCGAAGAGTAAGAGACCTTAAAAATAAGAAAATAGGGAAAAGAAAATATTTTTTAAACCTCCACCATCTTGGTCGTAACCGATGTGTTGACGACTACTAAGCCATTCTGAGTTCAAAGTTTTAGATCCATAGCTAGCTATCCACGGTTTCATCCACGTTCCCAAAGGATGTTACATATTTCCGGGATAAAAATATGCTATTCTAGACTATAATCTACCTCCATGCCAAATTTCAGCCAAATCCGTAAAGCCTGGTGTGATT
This sequence comes from Habrosyne pyritoides, assembly GCA_907165245.1. Classification (NCBI taxonomy): domain Eukaryota; kingdom Metazoa; phylum Arthropoda; class Insecta; order Lepidoptera; family Drepanidae; genus Habrosyne; species Habrosyne pyritoides. The sequence goes on from OU015606.1 coordinate 3,479,186, forward strand.
CAGTAACAAACATACATTTAAACTTTCGCATCCTACTAATTTTATATATTGGAAAGTTTTGTTGGATGTTTTCTTACTATTTGTACCAAACGGATTCAGATGCAACTTGCCACTTAGATAGAGCATATCTTGGATATACCTACAGGCTATTTTTTATCCCGGGAACACGGGACATTTTTAACCGACGTCAAAAAAGAAGGAGGTTCTATGTTCGACTGTATATTTTTAATAATAGTAAGATTAAATATATTGAATTTCCTGTTCAAATAAGGTTTCAAGTACTTAGTCCTAGATATGCCTTGGTGATAAGGGTGGTTTATCGCGTCCCTACGAGGCCTATAACCCTTCGTCCTAAATCTCGCTATTGTAGGAAGAATATCTCATTTTTACACAAAATGTCTGTTAAAGTAGGCCGGGGTCATTTTCATGGATTAAAAGTACATAGTAACTTTCCTTTTGAATCTCGGTACTTTAATCTTTAAACTTACTTTATCTATCAGTTTTATGAACCTGCTTTTTATTTGGTGACGGCGCAATATTATTTATTTGTTTATGATTTGGTGGATTTCATTTTTCACTACCTCTGTCGACTTTGCCTGAGTTTTTTAGGAGGAAATATCTAAATGATGCCCTGCGTCAAAACCGTTTTTTAAAAGAAAGCGGTCAATCAGACAGAATTAGACTTTGTTTTGTACTGTGTAGAAAAGAGATTTGGCAGATTCTTTACAGTCGGGGGTCAGCCCAAAGCCAAACCCTTTTGGTAACGTTTTTGTTGACCACTTGGTGCAAGGTGTAAGGTAAACTTTTTATTCGCATTTTACTACACACTAAAGATGAGATGAAGCGGAGCTCTGATCTGTTCTGTCTATCTGAAAGTATTAAGGGATTTATTTCAGTAGACTACAACCCAGACTACAAAACAAAATATTATCACTATTCCAAACTGAACAACCACTTGTGATACTAAAAAGCTAACAAAAATATGTAGATTTTTTTTATACCACATGGGCCGACAAACAATCGGACGGTCCACCTGATGGTAAGTGGTCACCGCCGCCTATATACATTTGCAACACTAGGGGCATCGCCAATGCGTTGTCGACCCTGAGATGTGAAGTTGTTAAGTCTCATGTACCTGTAATTTCACCGCTTCCTTACCTTTCTAACCGAAACACAGTAATACAAGTGCATTACTGCTTCACGGCAGAAATGGGTAAGGTGGTAGTACTTCCCCGGACGAACTCTGCACTAAGAGCTCTACTACACGAAATAATAAAAATAAAAATCGTTTTAATAAATGTTAAAATTCAATAGGCCAATTTTCATTAACAAGTTTTTTAAGTTTTACTACCTTACAATTTTACACCCCCATACCTATTTGAAAGAGTAAGCGAGTAAGTTTTCCACTGGAGTTTTATTTTTATCTATCAATAATTAATCGTACCAATTTTTTGTTTTCGGTAATTCACAACACTTTTGTTTAGCAGTTTATTGCAAAAAAAATCATATATAATAATAGGTCCAATATCCTTCGAGTAAAATGACTTGACTTACAGACCCACAGAAGGAAAACTATGGAATCAATTTTTTTTCCATTTGGCAGTGGAGGATCCCTAAAACAATGCAATTTGTTTCAGTATCATCGTAGAACCTACTAGGAGACCATAAATTGGTTGGAGCTGTATTGAACCATATGTGTTGTGCGCAGTAGAATGCGCGATGTACCTTTTCCATTGAGCAGTAGTCGGTGACTGTACCTACTGCCAAAAGGATAGAACTTCCGCATTCGGTACTTTATATTGCGTATTCATGTCCTAACAGATCTTTCCCCTGAGAACAAAATCGTCAATGTAAACATTTCAATTCGATTCTGTCACGTCTCGTTATTGGTTCCTCAAAATCAATAGGTCGTTCGCCCCTTGTTGTTGCACCCCAGTTTGGCCCAGTGTTGCAATTTTCCTCTTCTCTTCCATTTTATGCGATCCTGGTACTCGAGGTCGCAGAGCGGTGAGGAAATGAGAAAGAGATAAAGTGGCATCTGGATCTGGAAGTTAAAGAGTTACTCACCTCTGCTTAATTGAAAGTTTACGGATAATAGCAGGTCAACGTTCGCCAAACAGTCAGACACCACAAATTCAAGTGAGAGTAACATTGTTATTTGAACTTGGCTGAAGTTGTAATAAATTATCTTGAAAGTTATTGTTGGTACAGACAATTTTAACATTCTACCATTAAGTTTATAACTGCAAACAAGTAAGATGTATGATAACGACTTAACAAATTGATAGCGTACTCTTGTGTAAATTAAGTTTCAAGTTATTATAACTTTGTAAAATAGTACAGTGCCGATACAGTCAATAGGCTGCAATTTTTCCCGCTATTTGAACCATAACTAAATATTGGTCGATTAGGAAAATTTACACAATAAATACATATTGCTATTAGTAAAACTTATAATTAAGAAAAAAAATATTTAATTATTTTTTTATAATGGAGTCGAGTAAGGTAGTTAAATTTGTTATTTCACGGCTTTCTGTACATACTCAAACTTTTCCTTTTTTCAGCAGATTTTTCCACGGCATAAGCATTTTCCGCGTAAGGAAGTAAAAGCCATCAGAGGCCTTCGCCGTTCCAAAAAAAAAAGCCACTATCACTGCGTTGATTTATCATTGAGTTTTAGTACTACATAGATGTAAATAGTGGTTCCAGAAACGTACAAAATGTCGCAAATCAGACTAGCAGAATTCATTGTGTTATAGAAGAGCACCCATGCGGCAAAATGTCGGCATTTATCAATGTGACATCACAAAACAGATAGCCTTTCAAAATAACCTATTATGTACACCAATAAAAGATTTATTGTCGAACCGACCCTGACATTCCTTGGCAGCCAGGAAACGTATAAATCTCCGGAGTAGATTAAACAATATTACACGTGATATGACAAAATGGTTAGGTTTACGCCATCTTTATTGTAAACAAAATCAACCGTTTGTAGCTTTTATTGTCGCAGATTAAGTTTGGCTATTGTAAACATTTGAAACTACCGAGGGAAGCACACTTTGCGAGGGAAATATAGTCTAATAGCCGTATATTCTACTTATTTTTTAATGTGAAAGTTTGTATTGATTTTGTTAATTTAATGTTGTATTTCTATAATAGTTTTACAGTAATATTTTACGGGTGAAAATTCGTTCATAATAAACATATGAACCGAAAATATGTGTTTCTTTTGTTACAACTAAGGTGGCAAACAAGTTGACAGCCGTCTGATGGTGTATCTATTAAATGTAATGAAAATTAAAGACTGAATTTCTTCATAATCAGAACAGTTTATACATTAATCCCTAGTTATAAATGTGAATGTAAGTTTGTTTGTTACGCTTTCACGCGAAAACCACTTAACCGATCATTAACAAACTTTGTACACATATTTTTGGAGGTATTAGAAGTAACATAGGATACTTTTTGTGCCGGAAAAATGTTACATCCCTCGGGAACGCGAGTGAAACCGCGGGGGACAGGTAGTATATAATAAAAAGTAAAAGACAAAATAGTTAAGTATTTACAATTTTCAAAAAGTCGTTTACTTTAACAAACGCCGTAATTCTACATTTAAAAAAATATAATTTATTTCTTAAAATTGCGGCCGTTTTACAGGTTTCGACTACAAAAGAAGTAATGGGAGAGTGACTTAGTAAATAACAAACAGACAAGTGGGAGATGTTGGTACAAATACGATGGTTGTTGAACATACTCTGGTTTACGATTCATCCCGGGTAAACATAAGATAATATAAAATTATTGTTAGATTTATAGGAAATTAATTATTATATAAATATTATACTACCGTTATAGTTAGTTACATGATTTATTGCTTTATGCTAGTCAAGAAAAGTAAACAACTTCCAAAGATAACTAACTAGGTTTACAGAAATTAGCAGGAGGTTTTGACATTTTTTATACAAAGCTATCAAGATTTTTGTTTTTAACTTGTTACAATCTAACTTCAAACCTAAAAATTCCATAGACAATTTTTCTTCCAATTTTTTTAAATAAGGTGAATTTTTGTTCCAATTTTTTAAATAAGGTGAATTTTTGTTCCAATGAATAATTGTTTGATTAATCTTATTAAGCTAGTTATAGGGTTTATTTTACTGTGACATGAATGAATAATTTTATAGCTCTTTTAGATGGATCTCTATGGTTATCTCGCGTCACCATATTCTTAATGATAAAACCTTTGTTCTTCGACGAAAATAGGCCGTCGTGTCTCGACTGATGATATAATATTGAGTAATAGGATACAGATGGTCAAACAATGGTTAATAATCTATGTGACCCAGATTTCTGGGTCTAATGTATATATCTTAGCTCTTCCCTTATTTTGGGGATACCTATTTACATTCTATTTTCTAAAAATACTTTCCTATTGTATTTGACGGGCCAGTTGGCTTGGTGGTTAGAGACTCCGACTGCCACGCCACTGGTTGTGGGTTCGATTCCCACCCAGGACAAACATTTGTGTGCATGAACATGTCTGTTCTGTGTATGGATGTAAATATCTATATATGTAAGTATGTATTTTAAAAACAGTAAATGTAGTATATCAGTTGTCTGGTTTCCAATTTATAAGCTGTGCTTAGTTTGGAATCAGATGGCCGTGTGTAAAAGAATGACCCAGGATATTTATTATTATTTACAAATTTAACCCATTTTAAAGGTAAGGGAGCCGGTGATATTACAGGCACATGAGACTTAACCACGTCACACGTCGACTTCACGTCTCAGGGTCGACAGCGCATTGGCGATGCCTTGGTGTTGCAAATGTCAATAGGCAGCGGTGACCACTGACCATCAGGTGGAGCGGCAGAGAGTTTATCGGTCGACGTATCGTTCACAATAGAGCTTAAATTGACTATTTATTTTAAGAGAACCTACCAAAATAGTACAGATTTTTTGAAGTTCAGTACATAGCCTAAGTTTACTTATATTGGTTAGATTGTGCTGAGGTCACAAGTAAAATATTAAATTAATTAAGTACTTTATGTAGCAAAGCCATTTATCAAAATTAAATTTAAAAGGAGAACATTCCTGAAAGTTCCATGGCATAGACTAGGAGCTAATAGTTATAAATATTGCAAACTTTTACATACTTTATTAATTAGTTTTCCAAAAAGGTGGAAATAGAGAGCATTATGAAAATGCTTTCAATCCTGGTTATAAACCTTCCTCTTGAATTACTCTATCTGAACACAAACTAAGCAGAGCTTTACCTATGGGAACCAATAAGTAATATAATACATTAACTACTGTTTTTCTTCTGAATACATACTTAGATGTTTACACCCAGACATAGAACAAACAGACATATTGCTCATGCCCACAAATGTTTGTCCTGGGTGGCGGACAGCGTCTCAAACCACCAAGCTGACTGGCCCGAATTAAGGTTATGCGATATATTTAACTGAATCTTGTAAATAGAGAGAGAACTCTCCCGAAATAGTCTCATATAACTTTATTTATGATCAGAGCATGGATTTAGAACATATGTCAGTATTCCTCAACCATGAACACACGCATTCTGGCGTTGACTATTCCAATCATATTATCGACGATTGTTAATAACATGCATTAGGACAGCGAAAAACATTTTCAATTGAGTAATTAGTACTTTAAAAATACAAAATTTATATTAAGAAATATATTTACATAGATTTTGGTTTGGGGCTTCACCAGTCATCGAAGTTATTTTTCAAAAATCCTAAGACCTTCGTTCATACTTAGCATTCTTAGGTTATCAAAATTCAAAATTCAAAACTATTTATTCAGTTTAGGCCTTCGGAGGGCACTTATGAAGGTCAAATTTAAAGTTACTGAAGCTACAATACTCTATAATACGCTATATCACTTTGGTAGCTTCAGTAACTTTAAATTTGACCTTCATAGCTCTCCGCGGGCCTAACCTGAATAAATGTCCACATAAAAATTCGCATACTCTCTTTAAAATAATAGATTTTATCAAAAGTGACTTCACTAATCAGCAAATTCAAGAAATCTCATTTTTAAATGTTTCCTAGATCCTTGACTACATCTATTATTATTTTAGTAAGCCACAGTTACAATAACCTTACGTTATAATCAATTAGTAACCTCTACCGTATGTACCCACGTATACTGAAATTTATTACGAAACCCATTACTGCGACAATCACAGAGAATCCTTACGAACTAGTAGTGATTTTTCAGGAATTGTTTCTATATTTACCTACTAGCTGTCCCCCACGGTTTCACCCGCATTCCCGAGGAATGTAAAATATTCCCGGTATAAAGTAGCCTATATGTTATTCCAAGGCATGCTCTATCTGTGTGTCCAAGTTTCATCCAAATCTTCCATCCAAAAATACATGGAGACACCAAATATAAATCAATGTTTTTAAATATTATATGATTTTAAGGTACCGATCTAACATCAAAGAGTACGTCTTTTGATGCTGTACAATTATGACGTCACACCTTGCTAATTACAAAATACCCTACATTCGATCGTTTTGACATTTAGTAAAAAGTTGCGGATTTGACATATCAGATCCCTATTGGTTAGTTATCTTCAATGTGATTTATGGAATCTTCGAAATTGTGAAAAATAACAACTGGTACGGCCGTGAATTTATTATTTGAGATCTATCTAAGGTTGAATATCCAACAAACGTAAAGAGCTATTTTAACATGTAGGCTGGTAATGTTGGTATTGAAAAGGCGATATATTACTAGGGGCAACTGAAACTTGATTTGGCACTATCGACTTTATTGCATTATAAGTAACACGTACGTACCTACTTATTTTCGATCCGTATGTTTTTTTTCATTTAGTACAGTTATTAGTAGTTAATTTATAACCTTTTATATACTATTATTTTGTGTTAGTGTTATATTCCTCTCCGTTTTAGGTGTTTAAAATAATACAAAAGGTATGTCAGTTATGGCATAAGTGCAAAAAGAACTGAATAAGAAATCCTCGATTTTAGATTAATAGAAAAGCGGTGCAAATTATTTGATCGCGAAAATGAAAATCTATACTAATTTGATTTTATATTTATATCGACCAAAAACGGGGTAAATGAGTAGGCGGTATCAGACCCGCACAATGTGCTGGGTTCCGTGCCATGTCCTAACTAAGAAGTACAATGTTAATTTATTCATAGAATAAGTTTATAAAATGATTACAGAATACAAAGTCATAATTTGCGAGCGTTAAACTCACATTGATAATCTCCATCCACCAATCTCCATACCAAATGGAGTTTGAAGTTTTAAATAATTTCCAGGTTTCACGTCAATAACAAAGAAAATAAAGCATATTATTTATTCCAGCCGGGACTACTAATAAATAGTACCTATATTTCATAAACAAGTTAAATTCCTCCGCAAACAGTTCTCCTGAGTCCGTCCGCATCAGAGCTCCAAACCTCCACATCTACCAGGCGATCAGATCTATGTAGGAGGTTGCCGCATTCCAACACAAGTTCCAGTCCTTTCCGCCGGCGACAGATGCGCCAACCGATGAGCCGGGCAACGAACTTAATGTTAGAGGGAGACAGAAACGGGACGCCCATCGCTATTTCATTTTAACGTTCTGTTATAATACTCCAATAATCATGAACCTTATCAGTAGCAACACAGAGATGAAATTTGCGTGTTTTCACGGCAGGATGCAGGTAAAATTCGTAAGAAAAGACAGCTGATTTCCTGCCATTGCTGGTAACGACCTTACTTAATTGAATTTATCGAAGGATTTCAACTTTGTCTCAAATGCATAAGGGTCATTTTCTAGTGCGTTACTTATTTTGGTTTTGTTAAAAATGGGGATAGGAGCGTGAGAAATTCGGGAAGAAACTTCTTCGGTGTTACCAGGAGAGTAGATCTTACAAGGATACTCCTTTCTCACGGGGTGATTCGACACTTGTTAGGTTCTCACGGTTCGCTTGTGTTCGTTTAGTGTTTATGTTGTGCATTTTTAAAATGATGTGAGAATATAAAATTATTTTCTTTTTAGAAAGGGTTTATAAGAAACAAAATATTTGCAGCTTTCTTAATCAGGAATTACTCATTTAGATGCATATTTAAATCAACGTTTAAATTATGATGTTAAATGTATTGATTTATCTCTATTTATTACCGTACTATTTTCTTAATTTTGTCTCTAGGCATCTATTTACGTACAAAATTTACTTTATCTAATGTCAATCCATTAATAAATTCATGTAGGTTTCATGGAATGGAAGCTATTTTGAAGTATCGCCAATTTCCAATAATGGACAACCGTTCGGAAAGTACCAGGCTCCCATAACCCGGTAGAAGTTCTATCGAACCGATCAATACACTGATATGCTCCCTTATGTCTATGTACCGATACCCCACGCACACAGGCGCGTGTACCTGTTTGTTTTCATAGCAAAAGCGGGCGAGCGTGTGAGGTTTTTTTTCTTTTTAAACATTGTGCAGGAATCCTGACGGTTGTAGGTCGATAACCTCAACAAATACTACGCCACCGTTTCTGATCTCCGAGTGAAACTAGAGCAAGTATTTTGGAAATACGAATGGAAAAAACCTATTTTCGACACAATAGAATGGTTGTTCATTTGACGTGTGAAATGAGGAAAACCTCTTTTACAAATGATCAAAATATATATTCTTTATAGAATACATTCCTATATACGAATTTGTCAAAATTATTTTTTACTTTTATTCTTCTCGGATTTGTCAGCAAAGGTGAGTGACTGCACTACATAAGTATTAACGTCCTATTCCACTAACTTAATAAAAAAACAATATAAAAAAGAGGTTAAACAAACACCAAGTGACTTTTGTTCTAAAATACATTACATTGGTGTTGCCCTACCTTTAAATTAATAATTGTAGGATATAAAAGAAAAAATATAGTACTAACACGTTCAATTACTTTTTTTATCTACGATTTCATTTAAGTGAATAATATACACAACAAACATTATAATTGTGAATTAACCTGACAAAAGTGAGTTTCTTATTAAAAGTTGAAAACTTTCCTTTATATCTTCGCGGTTTAGTTTTAAGGGCTATCAATTTCAAATATAAAGAACTTCCATATTGCTAAGTTTTACAAGTGATTAGTTATTTCACCTCTCGAGTCGATTCTTGTACGTACGATATTGAGCACTCGACATACTAAAATATATTATAGGAATAATAAATGAATATAAAATAAATGATTTAATGTATATTATCATTTTTTAGATTAAAGATTATATTTTACTACGCGAAGTTTAACAGATCTATTGAAATTTTTGTTTCTCGTAAGAAACGCAATCTTACCTCGATTTGTTGAAAATTAATTAGCTCTTCACAATAACCCCTTTTATGTAACAGAATATTAAATTTATATAACCTATGTCCGCTCTGAAGATCCATTTTAAATATTGATGAAATAATTTCTAAAATCAGATGAGTACTTTTGGAAATAACCTACTACATCGAAACTTTACCTTTATAATATTAATAAAAACTTGAGAGGTGTCAAGGGACACCCGGACTCTCGTCTTTAGTATTAGGTCTTCAATAAAAGATCAAGACTGTGCTAATAATATAATTACTAATTTATAAATGGAACAGAATTTTAAACATGTTGTATGTACTATACAATAATAAACTATATCATTTAAATTTCGAAAAAAAAGTGTCGTTACAACTTTTCGTATGAATTTTTTCCGTCTAGCCCCCTTTCACAACGCGCGATAAGGAACTTCGTTTCAAAAAGTAGAATACAATTCTATAGGAACCGAAATTTATATTTTTTTTACACATCAATAATATTATAAAGAGGAAAGATTTGTATGTAAGTATGTTTGTTACTCTTTCACGCAAAAACTGCTAAACGGATATATATGAAACTTGGCACATAGATAGAGCATATCCTGAAATAACATATATGCTACTTTTTATCCCGGGAAAATGAAATATCCCTCGGGAACGCGGGTAAAACCGCGGGGGACAGCTATAGCACATACTTTAAGAAAAAACTCTTTCCGTCACACGTTTTATGCATAATAATACCAATATTTTAGTAATGACTTTATGACCGATGTGCGGGGAAATGTAGTACTCAGTCTTTGTCAAAGAAGATGTGTATTATCGTGTTAGTGGAACCAACAATCGAGAGAAAGTGCTGTTTAATTAAAAACATCTGGAAAAGGTGGTTGGTAACACTAACCACTAAGATTGACAGAGTTAATTCATACATCGCACCCTCAGTACGATAAGGGCTTAACTCAAAATTTGCAAAATGGAGTTACGATCATAGAGAGACTAAACAAAGTACGCTCTATCCGATGTATAGTAAAACATAGTCAATTTAATGATAGAATAAGCATACCGATACTTCAGCCTCTTTAACACCGGGACCCACCCTCCCCGCTCAGTGCGAAAGTGATCCAATCAGAGATGTGCCAAAAGTGATTTTTTTGAGTTAAGCCTCTATCGTTCTGAGGGTGCGACATTATCTATCAAAATAAAATAGCACTTTACAGTTTTCGTTTACTTAAAAAAGATGACAGTAAAGCTCAAAGCTTATATGATATTAGGCCAAAAGCTTACCAAATCAATTACATAACTAACTAATTAGGGCGCCGTAACACGCAAGACAAAATAAATTACGTACATTTAGGTTACCGTAACAAACATAAGATTACTTTAACACTCAAATTAGCCCGCTTCCCTTCGGGGGCCTAATGACCTTTCAATATTAAATGTATCGCCTGATTGCCACAGATATGATATATTGCGTCGTTAATAAGATTAGGCGCCTTTTTGGGGCATTCTTGAAGTAGTAGAGCTCTTTAGAGGCGGGAGTTTCCTCCCCCCTGATTTATGACCGAAGCGACTTTATTTGGACCACTAGAAAAATCGAAATAATTTAAGGACATACATGTAACTATAAATAAATAAATAAATATCCTGGGACATTCTTTACACACGGCCATCTGATCCCAAACAAAGCAGAGCTTGTACTGTAAAACCAGATAACTGGTATTATATTACTTAAGAGTACTTTTTTTCGTAAATACATACATACTTATTGACACCCAGACACAGAACTAACAGACATGTTCATGCACACAAATGTTTGTCCAGGGTGGAAATCGAACCCGCGACCTGCGACTTGGCAGTCAGGTCGCTAACCATCACCAACTGGCCTGTCTATGTACAAGAAATACATTTTCAAGAAATTTTATAAGACAGAAAAAGAGTTTCCCTGGTGTTGTAAATGTACATATAATTGCCGGTGGTGACCACTTACCATCAGGTGGGCCAGTTGGCATTAAATGTAAGTAACTCCCTATTAGATGGAAAGACGGTGACCACTTACTATCAGGGTGATCGACGGCCTACTCGATAAAAAAAGACTTTCAAAGTAGAAACATAAATACACAAAAAATTCCACGCACACAATAGTACCTTCTTGCTCTCAGACTATTGATGATTTGTGGATAACCTTCCAGTCACAGATGTTTATGTCCTTCATGAAGGCCAAGGTACAGCTGAAAATAAACACGGATTTCGTTCAACCTGTACTGCATTAAATTTATGATTTCTTATATATTGTACATCTATATCTCGTAATAAAATTTTAGTTATCGTATCTTTATTTAAACTCCTCTACAGCTGTTTTTGTTTATTGTACAAAACCACGCACCATTTACGCACCATTTGCTTATAATTCTGTTTTTTTTTTATTTTTTTTTATTTATTAACTAAATAACATCAATCCTGACAGGTTCTTATCCTAATACGATAGTGCTATACACACAAATAAACTAACATCCCAGAGCTGGCGGCTACTTAGCCCAAAGAATAAGCCTCGCAATACAGCGAGGCAAGCATTCTTGATACTCCACCAGGGGACGAGTTAGGGGAGGTTTTCTATTTATAATAATTATAATTAGGTTAAGCTCTTGTTTACTTTTATACCAATTTAGGTATTAAATACGAATACGTGTATAGTGATTAAAATATATATATTAAAAATGTAAAAATTTAAAAAAAATCAACTAACAATATTAAAACAATTGTACAAAAAAGAAATAAAAAAGAAACAAAAAATTAATAAGCTATTTGTCATATAGCTAGTATAGACGGGCCAGTTGGCTTGGTGGTTAGAGACCTTGACTACGACGCAACAGGTCGTGGGTTCGATTCCCACCCAGGACTAACATTTGTGTGCATGGACAAGTTTATTCTGTGCCTAGCTGTCAATACAGTAAACATAGTACAAGACCTGCTTAGTTTGAGATGGCCCTATGTAAAGAATATCCCACGATATTTTTATTTTGGTTATTTCCCGCTCATCATAAATATGATTAAATTTGCTTTGAGAGTCATTCAGGAGATCACGAGACACGAGTGTTACTATAAAAACTTATTTTAGATACTTATGGACTTACCAATGTGTGTGTGTCTCCGTACATCATCTATTCTTTGTGGTTGTCTATAAACATTACCCGCGGTTTCACTTGCGTTTATACATATATATATACAAATATAAATGAGCAAAATAGGGTTCCTTTTAGGCACCATCATCAGCTGGCTGGGACTGCTACCATACGACGTGGAATTTTTCGTAGACGGATATAGGCTATATTATATGATATCAATAAACGCGGGTGAAACCGCGGGGAACAGTTATTTATAATATATAGCCTATCATTTGCGAAATAACTTGTTCCACCGAAAATTAGTATTTAACTATTTTCATCAAGATCGGCAAAATCGTTCTTGAGTTCCAAAAAGAGATACTGACGGTGAGTCTTAAAACAATCAAATTTATCACAAAAGTTGTCAAAAAAAATTGTATGTACAGACAGAACCTACAATAGTAGTACCTAATATAGACTTGTGTAAGACGTAGACAATCAATCCGCCAATTGGTTTAAATTAAATGACCAATCGTTGTAGAGTTAACAACCTATTAAATACAACAAAGTCCTAAAACTAACATGAAAACGCGTCATTCGTGATATTTCTAAGCGCCTGGTCGACGGCTCCCGCGGCCATAGGGCTCGCGAATAACTCGGCCAGAGGATTAGCATTGCGATACAGCGTGGCAATGCCGCCAGCGTTCTGGGCACGCTTCCCACCAACAGTGATTTAGATCAGGTGTTTCTACTGTAAGCAGCCGTCCTATCTTTTCTTACCCATTTTATTTTTATGTTATTTTAAGTATTCATTAGGCTAGTAATAAACATAGGTATGTGTAAGTGTGTTGTTAAAAAAGTAAGATTATCCCTACTAATATTATAATTGTGAATGTAAGTTTATTTGTTACGCTTTCACGCGAAAACTACTTAACCGATCATCATGAAACTTTGTACACATATTCTTGGAGGTATTAGAGAGGAGGGAACGCGGGGACAACTAGTAAAAAAATGTATAAATGTACCTGTACATGAAAACTACAAAACAATGTCGAGTATACATATATTTTCTTAAAACGTAGAACAAACAGTAAATTGGTCATATCAAAAACAATACATTTAATGCGTATATTACATTTCAGACATCTTCCTTTAGCATTCGATTTCAATTCATCCTGAAACAAAAACATTATTTTATAATATAGAAACAAATGGTTTCTTGAAATAGGATAGTACTAACTTAAACTATACCTATAGGAAGTTACCCCAAAACCTACAATACTCAAGAGAATACAACAAATGCAAACAACCGATAATATACGATATATAATTTTTTTAATGTTAAATTCAACAACACATAATGAATCATAGTAATCATCATAAAAAATGCCATAATAATAATTATGGATCAAGGGCCAGATTCAAAAGGCAATGATCCTAGATACGGCACACATAGTGAGGGAGTTCCTCTATCTGGACCCTTCACCACAGGTAACTTTGCTCCTGTTCTCGATGCCGGTAGCGAACTATTCTATCGTTTTTTTTTTATTTTATTTCTTTTTACATTTTCTACGGACTCTTAGTCCGTACTCTTTGAAGATTCTACGATAAACTATTTTAAGATTAATTGTATTGTGTTTTTATAAATTAACATCTTTCGGCGCTTGCTCAGCTCGTTGTTTTGAACTGAGGCTTGTGATTCCTTCTTTACATCTTTAATACTCCTTTATAATAATATATTTAAAAACATAAATAGAGTTGACAAAAAAATAACAATATAAGGTTTAAATAGAGTGTCAAATAAAAATCCCGACTTTGAAGCCGCAAGGCATCAACCTCTTGCAAGAATTGAACCCTGTCCTAAAAAAAGGTCAAATCAGAAAAATCTCATTGCGTCGCGAGTATTTTTTACAAGGCTGCTCGTAGGTATACGTACCCAATAAAAAGATATCGAGCGAACCGTTTAATTAACAAAAAAATGAGACACAAGCGGTGATGTGTTGATCTAGGCAATTTACGCTGTAAGTTTAAATGGCTATCGTTTCATATCTAGCTAGTAACATTTTATGGGCCTCGAAACAGGGTTATAGCTCCGTGAAGTGGAAACACTGTACATACCAAAACATTTAATTAAATTAGATAAGTTCTTGGGGAAGATTTTCTACGGATTCCATTATAGTGATCGAGTTGCTATGGAACCAAACGTGGATTTTGATATATCACAAACATAAATAAAAATTAAATGGAAATTTAAGGGGTAAACTTTGAAGTCAGTTCTAAAGTAAATTTGCAGTTTGATAGGTGTCGACGTGAATTTAGATTACCTACTTTACTAAACGATGCGCCATTGGTCTGTCTCTCATACTATTAAAATATTTGACGGGCCAGTTGGCTTGGTGGTTAGAGACCCTAACTGAAGCCACAGGTCATGGCTTAGATTTCCACTCAGAATAAGTATGTGTACATAAACACGCCCGTTCTGTGCCTGGGTGTAAATATCTTAGGACATCCTTTACAACAAACGGCCATCTGATTCATAAACTAAGTAGAGCTTGTAGTATGGGAACGAGATGACTGAAATACTACTTAAGATAACTTTTTAATTTTTCTAAATACACACATACTTTTAATAGATATTTGCACCCAAACACAGAACAAACATGTTCATGCACACAAATTTTTGTCCTGGGTGGGGATCGAACCCGCGACCTGCGACTTGGCAGTCAGGGTCGCTATTATCTATTTAAGTATGTGTACAAGACAAAAAAAATATTATTTTGTATATTAGTTATCTGGTTTCCACTGTAGGTATAAACTTTTCATAATTTGGGATCAGATAGCAGTGTGCACAGAATATCCCAGGATAGTTTTTTTTAATAATTACAGTACGTTACTATCACGGCAAATAATAATAAAACCTACAAACAAATATTGTTATACTCGTATATGTAATAAAAGTTACTAAGCGTGCGAAGCAGACTCGCACTTGCTTGTTTTAATATTTAAATCGAACAAAAACTGAAAACGTGATTTTTATTCGATTCCAGGATTAAAAAACTAAGCACCCTTTTAAAACAACTAAGTACATCACCATTAGTAAATTCCCGTTATTCAAATAAAATCCTTTTCAATCTCCGGAAGCCGTATTAGCCTCAGCAAATGTTACATGGGTTATTTTGTAAAACCAATTTAATTCCTTTGTAAATGAAAATTCGTTCTTTTCGAGGTCGTTCTCACGAATTTCACGAGAAGGACAATCGGCCTACGAAATTGAGGGAAGGGGGAAAGAATAAAAAAGGACAAATGTGGTACCTTTTTGGTGTCAATTGAAATATTTCGGTCATTTATCAATCTTCATCAATGAAAAGGGTTAAGGCAGATTGCATCGATATTTTCAAAAAAGTTTTAGTGTTTCTGATTCCTTTTCTTGAAAAATATCTTGTTACTAAATTGCTTCGAGGAATATAAGATCCAATATGTAGAAACTAAAACTATGTATAAAAAAACATTCAAATATTCGCTCCATGTCTTATTAATCTATGGATGATTTGCAGTGAGGTATTACAAAAAAAAAATGCGTTATCGACTCTATGCCTTAGTAATTAGGCATAAACTTGAATTTCAGGCCGACCAGTACTCTACCATTACTCTACCATTACTAAAATAATTATTAAGTGAGTTTAAATAATTATTTAGCTTTCTGCAGGTACATGATATATGAATTATTTGTAAGTCGTGTTTTAACAAGCATAGAATTAACTAAATACAAGTATCTATTAAATTAGTGACGGAGACGATTGTGCAGTGCCTGGACAAACCCCTTAGGTTTTTAGGCACTAAGGCAAACTAAAATTTTATTGTAAACTATAAATAAATAAATAAATAAAAAAAAAAAAAAATGTGTAACTCCGGTAGAAATTAAAATAGGATAATTATAATATTCAAACTATATTTTATTATATACCTAATTGTTTCAGAAATTTCTTCTTAGGCCTACACAGCAGTCAGTCAAGAAAATTGTAATAATTTAAGATGGTAACTGCCCGGCTGAATAGACTTTAATAATAATAAATTGTCAAAACTTTTCCGTTCAAAACTATCTGTAGAATATCTCGTAGGCACCCAAAGACCTATTACAATATAGACCCGTCCTTCACCAACATAATGGCTTACAGAAACAGGGTAAATACTAGATAGTTACTTATATGCGCGAAGAAAGGGCAAGAAAAATCCACCTAACAGCGAATTTATTTTCGTAGGTTACCCTACAATCGATATATTAGGTTGGGGAAAAAGTCTTTTCGCATTATAGTATGTATGAACTTGTAATAAAATCTCTTTGGCTATACTATTTGTATCTGGCTGGTTTTGGTATCATTGAAAGTTTAAATTTTAAAGAACATAATTCCAAATTCAAATTAGGAAAATGTGTGATTTGCATTTGTTTTTCGTACCGCCAAGATGAGTGAATCTAATGAAGAAATTCGATTCATTTCAAAATTTTAGTACAAAAAAGGTAAAAATGCACGCAAGCCGCGAACAACTGATGAGATTAAAGCAAGAAGTTGAGAGAAGACCTCACACATCTTTAACCACCCAGCAAAAATTCAGAGAGTTTGGCTGGGAGGTATTAATGCATCCGCCGTAGAGTCCTGACCTTACACCTTCAGATTTCCACCTGTTTCGGTCTCTTCAGAATTCTTTAGGCAGTGTCAGGTATACGTCACGAGAGGACTGTCAAAACCACTTGTCGCAGTATTTCGATCAGAAGTCCCAAAATTTCTATAGCAATGGGATCATGTCCCTACCTACAAGATGGCAAAAAGTTATCGAACATAATGGTACCTACATACTTTAGTTAAATGTAAATAAACTATATTAAAAATGTTTTGAATTTTCTTAAAAAATGCGAAGGAACTTTTTCCCCAACCTATTATTATATATTTGTTGGTTCAATTTGTAAATCAATTTATTTGCTTCTTGGTTTATTTTAGTTAACTCTTTTATTTAATTTTTCGGATATGTATAAATTTAATTTTCTAACTAGAAACTATTGTTATTTGGCCAATGCTGTACACGCCTCTTATAGGTTTACGTATTAGAATCAATATTATATTGAAAAATACTATAATATTCTCACAATACAACTAATAAAATTACTAATGAACGTGGCAATATGTGAACTATTGGTGTATCTTATAAATAAATAGTGTACTAACAAAACAAAAAAAAATTGGGCTAGTGGCAACGCCCTCTCTTATCGAACGACAAAACTTATTGAACAACCTGTATATCATTTAAGGCCTATCTAATTTATTAAGTTTTTATTAATTACTGTCTCAGTCTAGTCCTGGTTGTAAACTGTTTAATGTAGTTAGTATCTTTATGGAAATTTTGCAAGTCAACGAACGAGGTTGGTAACACCCTGCCGAAATAATTATTCAAATGACAGAGTCAGAGCTATAATTAATTAGAGCAATTGAATACAGACAAAAGTTTTCAACTTGAAAACTACCGACGGTGAATTATTCAGATGAAAATTAATTCCTAGTTAAACTATAAACGTGAAGTTTGTGACTCAATTACGCATAAACGGATTATAATAAATTTTGAACACAATGTTCTAGATTAAAACTAGTGAGAACTTGTACTATGGTAATCAGATTACTGACTAGGTACATTCAAACTATTAAAAATACCTACTCATAGAGACATACCTAGATTAGGATGATTCTATACTAATATTATAAAGCTGAAGAGTTTGTTTGTTTGATTGAACGCGCTAATCTCAGAAACCGCTGGTCCTATGTGAAAAATTATTTCAGTGTTGGATATTACATTTATCGAGGAAGGCTATAGGCTATATTATATTTTAAAAAAAAAATGGTATCCTTACTAAATGTTCAATAATATTATAAAGAGGGAAGATTTGTATGTAAGCATGTTTGTTTCTCTTACACGCAAAAACTATTAAAGGATGAAACTTGGCACATAGATAGAGCATATTCTGGAATAACATATAAGCTACTTTTTATCCCGATAAAATGTGATATCCCTCGGGAACGCGGGAAATGCTTGATAAAATTGTGAATATTCAAAATGTTTTTTTCATTAAACAACAATAGGCTTTCATATGAATTTTAAATGACGACTTTCAACACATCACTTGCTGAATTGCTAAGAGCTGGCCAAAAAGATCTATGTCTTTAAAAATATATTAGCCCAAACAAAAGAGAAGATATTATATTGTAAAACTAAGGTAATTTCTTTTTTTGTGGAATAAAAATATTTTTTTATAGGTAATTTTATTTGGGTAGCCAAATAGATACAATTTACACCTGCACGGTCTGTTCATCAAATCAAATGGAAACTACCTTAACGTTCTACTATTTCGCAGTTCAATAATCTGAATAGATAAGGGTGGAACGACTTCAGAGAACCTGCTAGGTGTTCGGTAGGTAACTAAGGGATGGTTTATACACAATACGAAAGCTTTATTTTAAAAAAAATAAAAAGACGAATATAATAACAGAGTTTAGGATACGTTTGATTAGGACGTAGAGGACGGGAGTGCAAGAAGGTGCACTTGCACCCCCATAATATGGAAAAAGAACTTGATGACCAGACCAGGCTATTTAGTCTTGCGTCTCCTATCGTTGACAGACTGATTCCATATTAATATGCGTGGCAAATTTTATACTTCGAATATCATAATGATGTACTATTATAAAATTTCTTATGTACTATTTATAACCTATTTATTTACATTAGAATAACTCGAATGCAACATTGAAAAGAAGTATTTATGTCATCTCTTCTTCATGGTTTATTTAATTTCTTCTTATTATTTAATATAATACCGTAAACTACGGAAACTACTGCGTGAATATTTTAGGATTCAATGAAAATTATAAAAAAAGTAAATGATGCAGTAAAATTCCGCAAGTGAGGTCTCAGCTTTGAGCGTCGGTCACCGCCGACGTGCGACAGTGGCAAATGCGAACACTGCCGACATCGTTCAATTAAACGGTTCACCAAGCATTGGCAGTTCGTCTGCATAGTAATTATTGACGACAATATCGGAGAATTTTCCATCAGCACAGACTAGTACTTTACGTACGTATGCATTTCTATTATCGTTTAGCACCAACTAATATTTCATTTTACCTACAGCACAACTATCAGTCACTAGAGTCATGTTATTTACATCATTTATAACTGAACTACGGCTGCACAGACTTCAATGATCTTTGATTTGTTGGATTTATCTCAGTCCCGAACAGCAGAATAAGTAATAGGTATTAATAAAAAAAATGGTATTCTTGAACATTTTTCGTTATCAACGCTATTTCTGAGGACACGAATTACGAGCCTCGGAAACGAAATAAAGCTATTATACTGTGCAATAACCGAATAAAGAAGTTTAGGTAACATTAGTCATTGATCCTTACTAATATTATATTAGATATAGGTATATAATGATTACTATATGATTTACTGGGCGATAATGGTTAAACAATTTAAGCGAAAGTGATCCTTCTGTAATTATTAATTGGGGGTACCGATAGGGTAGGTTACCTATAGAATCGAGTAGCATCTAATTTGTTATTTCCATTTGGATGTATCATTTAGTTCTTTGATATAGTTAAACATTAAAAAAAAGAATATAGCCAAATAATCCGAAAATATGTGGCCGTTTCATCTCAATTGAAGAACGGCTTCCAAACCGATGGTAACTCCAGGAGCTTTGAAATTCATGAGCCCTTCTAAGGCATTAATTGATTAAAAAAATATTTGATTTTTTTAATGAGACAGTCGATATTTACACGATAGTGGTAGGTAATTCAATACTGTGACTGTGACCACATCATCAGAATGAATTTCATATCAATCAATTTGTATCTACCTATCAGAATGCCAGCCGAGAAGGTATGACTAAGAAAGATTATTAACAGAGTTTTATATTATATTACATTATTTGCCGATATCATTAGCCACCTTCATCATTTTTATTGTGCATTTAAATAACTCTGATTGGAATTAAATTCACACTGACTAGCATAGACTGTGCATACTAAAATGATTCCATAAAGTAAAACGTAAATATAAAATTACTTTCACCGATAACAGATGGCGCTGTCACGAAATTAAGCAAGCTATGGTTACGTTCTCACAGAAACATTATACAGGCAACTTCATAATTCTCGTCGTGCAAGCCCCGATCCCTTAAGATAGGTTTCTTCAATGCCAACGGCATTAGGAGTCAACGCGATGAGATCGCAACGTTTTTGCGTGATCACCAACTTGACCTCCTCCTGGTGCAGAAAACATTCCTAAAACCCTCTCGTAGGGATCCTAGAATTGCAAACTATAACATAGTGCGCAACGATAGGATCAACTCAGCGTTCGGAGGGACGCTAAGTAGTCCCTGCACTGTTCCCCCTGGATCCGCCCCCTGACCTTAGGCACATCGAAGTGTCAGTATGTAGGCTCGCCATGACCGGACACGAGTCCATAGTGCTGATTTCAGCCTATCTCTCGCCATCCTCGACCGAAGCCAATCCTAGGACGTTACTAAAAAGTGACGTCGAATCCCTCATGCAAATGGGTCCTTCTGTCATTCTGGCAGGGGACCTAAATGCTAAAAGTACCCTCTGGGAATGCGTAGTAACGAATCCCCGAGGGAAAATACTAGAATCCATCCTGGATTCATCAGATATAGATTTGATCGCTCCCTTAGAGCCAACTCACTTCCCGGGTGCAGTGTCACACCGCCCGGATATACTCGATGTGGCACTGATGCGTATCATCTGTTGCACGAGCTAGACTCAGATCACAGACCTGTGATATTAGAATTCGCTTCACGAACGTTAGATCCCCGTTTTGACAACACCACCACTAGAGGTGGTCCCAGTAAAGTCATCACCAATTGGGACAGACTGGGCAAACGCCTTAAGACTGTCACCAATTCCGTTCACCTCGATAACATACCCGATGCCATAGTCACCGCGCAGGACGTATCTGTGGCTATCGACTCCCTGACTGGTCACGTGCAATCGAATATTGACGATTGCTCTCGGACAGTGCCAGATACGGATGACCGTAAATGGCAATTGCCCGCAGACGTACGTGAACTGATCAGGGAGAAGAATGCCATAATGCGTATCCATGATAAACAACCGTACGACCAATACGAGCTCGCATGCGCTTTCTACAACGCGCCATAAAGGCCCGTGTAGAGGAGGTACGCGAAGCTCGATGGGAAAAAGTTATCGAGGAGATCGATCGATTTTACAAAGGACACGGTCGCTCCTATGCCCCCCCTTGTCAGACCTAATAATCTCCCGCTCGCGTTCGAGGATGACGAGAAGGCCGAATGCCTAGCCGCCAGCCTGGCGCTTCAGTGCACTCCCAGCTCCCTACACGTTGACCCGAGTCACGTAGAGGCAGTCGTTTCTGAAGTGGAACGGAAAATCTCTCTCCCGTTACCACCTTCTCCCTCACTCGCCCCAACCCCTCCCGCCCCCGCCTCCGCCCCCCCCCAATGCCACTGAGGAAGCGGAGGACCCCATTCCCTTAGTTACTCCTGACGAAGTAAAATCTATCATCCGAAACCTACATCCGCGAAAAGCCCCTGGCTCGGATCGAATCACCAACCGTGTAGTTAAACTCTTCCCCCCCGCCCTTATCGCCCTTCTGGTGGCCATCTTCAATGCTGCCTTGGCGTGCAATCACTTTCCACAACAGTGGAAGGTGGCACACGTCATTGGCATTCGCAAACCCGTCAAACCCCTATCCGAGCCCACCAGTTATCGTCCCATAAGTCTACTCAATGTTTTGAGAAAGATTTATGAGAGACTCATTTATCTCAGACTAAAAGCATATGCCGATGCTAATAGACTCATTCCCGACGAGCAGTTTGGTTTTCGAACCAAACACTCGTGTGTTCAACAAGTCCATAGAATCGTTGAACACATCTCTAGTAAATTCCAAATTTGTATATTGACAGGCGCGCTCTTCTTCGACGTGGCGAAAGCGTTTGACAAAGTGTGGTACGACGGCTTAATTTTTAAGCTTTACTCAATGGGTGTGCCACCGAGGCTCGTTATCATCTTGCGAGACTTCTTGTCGAATCGTCACTTTCGCTACCGAGTCGAAGGGCGCGTCCTGTCATCGCCTCATCCCATTCGCGCCGGAGTCCCGCAGGGTTCGGTGTTGTCTCCCCTGCTGTTTGCGCTCTATACGAGTGACATGCCCAGGACCAGTGACAAACGCTTGGCCCTGTTTGCGGACGATACGCCTCTTTACTCTTCAAGTTAAAGCGAATCCCTCTTTTGTAAACGACTCCAATACGCAGCCAACGCCTTAGGCAAGTGGTTCCGCAAATGGAAAATCGAAATCAATCCCCTCAAAAGTCAGGCTATCCTGTTTTATAGAGCCTTCCGCGAAACTTACCGACCTTTTCCCGCGCCATCACCTTGTTCGGCGCGCCTATCCCTTGGGAGAGGCAAGCCAAATATTTAGGTGTCACTTTGGATGATAGGCTTTCCTTCGGTCCTCACATTAGCACGGTGCGTAACCGCGCCGCGTTCGTGTTAGGCAGGCTCCACTTCCTCATTAATGCTAGGTCTAAATTGGCCCTCAAAAGCAAAATCAGACTGTATACCGCGTGTATACGCCCCATAATGACGTTCGCATGTGTAACATTTGCACACGCCGACCCCAAGCGGATCCAGAGTTTCCAAGACCTCCAAAATAAGTTCATGCGCAGAGCCACGGGTGCCCCGTGGTATATGCGTAAACTCAATCTCCACATGGACTTAGGTTTGCCGACCATCAGGCAATTTATCAAAAGGGCTTGTCGCCGCCATTTCGATCGGGCACTCAATCATAAAAATCCCCTTATAGTGAAGGCCGCGTCCTACACTCCGTCCCGCATTAGTCGCATTCGCAGACCGAGACACGCCCTCGCCGAGTCTGACGATGACGTGACAAAAGCTCAGACAGCTGCAGCCGAATCTGCAGCTCGCGATAGAGTACACCCATCACACACACAAGGCCATCAGCCTCGCTACCGTCCTCGCCGCTAATATCTTAGCTACGGTCACGTTCTCTTTTAAGACTGTAGATTTAGAATTTTAAACCAAAAAGGATAGCATATGGGCCACCTTTACATAAATACATATAAGCGAGCGATCAGTCTAAACATAGTGAACTGACTATCTTATAGTTCCATATCTAAGTCATCGTATTTTTCTAGAGCAAGATGTTAAATATTGCACCTTTTTAGAAACTTAAAAATTTAACCGACTTCAAAAAAAAGAGGAGGTTCTCAATTCGTCTGTATTTTTTTGTCATCATTTTAATTTTACTCTTTTCCGTAGCATGCTATACAGTGTAAACTCTTTATAACGAAACTCAAGGGACTGAGCATTTTTTGTCGTTATAGAGAGTTATCGTTATATGGAGTGAACAAAAAAAAACAAAACAAAGTGAACAAACCAACCAACTTGGGCTCACTTCAACGTTATAGGGAGTTTATCGTTATAAAGGATAACGTTATGTATTTTAGGTGTAAAGTTTAAAATTTACCTGACACGTTATCCATAAGATTTCATAAGAATTGTCTGATTATATTCTATATAAAAATTATTTTGCCGTTTTATTTTACGATAACTCTTTTTTGAGAAAGGGCCGTTTGGGATATGAGATCAAACTTCAATTTATAAACAACTTATATAACTATTATATAGCTGATATCATGTAATAAAATACTGAGAATTTCTAATTCTGAATTATGGACTATGCTACATGGATCATAAATAACTAAGTAGGTAATGAAATGAAACAACGCCTATATTATCCGATCAAGATTATAATAATTAATAACTCTTAAAAGTATCAAAATTTCATTATAATAAATAAACTAAAATGATAAATAAATCAATAGTGATACAATAATTAAATTATCATCGCCACTTCAACGCTTGCATTGATCTTGATAAAAAAAACCTCTCGAAAATAATCTAGTCTTTTTAATTTACATAATTTCTACATGAAAATACATGAAGCAGCTAGGAAATACTTCTAAAATGACTACATAATCTCGAAATGTTCACTAGTTTTACAATAACAACAATACATAGAGTATATTATAGCTCATAGATAAGTTAAGCAACTTAATTCGAGAATTACTCTTAATAAATATTTTGTCCTAGATAATTTGTGTGTTACAATAAAATTTTCGTGCCATTGTTTTGTCTGTGGCATATAATAACTCTGTACAAAGATAACGATTCGACTACAAAATCGATTGAAAAACTTGAGTAAATAAAATCGATAATCGATACGGTAGTCTGTGCCCGATAATTTGTTATATCGACGATGTTGCAATTATACAACAAAATCGATAAATACGATAAAATAAAAATTATTGTCAATCTGTAAGGCTGCAATGAGTCAGCATTTAAAAAATTCCCGCCAAAAAATATGGAAATGGCGGGCGCTATCTCTGTACAAAATCATTATAAAATACTCCAAAAAGCTGTTCTAAGAGGTGACGTCTAAAAGACGTCGTGGTATGTATGGTGTACGGTTATGTTGTTTAGTACGCGTGGTTAGCAACAAATAGACCGGCCTCGGCGCCCACACCTGTTACAGAGCCAGCGACGTATTTGCCAAGCGACGCCTGCCCGTTAGCCTGGAAAAGGGGGATAAATTAGTTTTGTACAGTACCTTTTGTTTAAAGAATATTAATAGAGAGATATTATATGAATAAACGAAATTAATAATAAAAAATTAAGGTGGATCCCACATAATAGACGTCCCAGATACACGCGACAACTTCTAAGGCTACAAAAGAAACACATATGTCGATGACAGAGAATTATTCCTGAGTTCCCCGCCATCCCGAGGGATGAAAACTTTTACCGGTATAAAAAGTATAGGGGCATGCTTTATCTTTGTGCTGAGTTTCATCCAAATCCGTTCGATAGTTTATTTGGGAGGCTGAAAGAGTAACAAACATACATCCGACCTCACAAACTTTGAATCAATAATAATTATTATAGGGTAGGATAGGATATGTTGGTTAATTTTAATTGGTCTTGTCACCATTCTTAATTTGTCACCCGTCAGTATTCAAATCAAATTATTTCTCGTTTAGTGACTATAGTATTTTTCAAATAGCAAGAGTTGGGTGACGCATGGTTTTAAAATATTTCTCAATGGTTTATATTTATTTCGACATAATAAGGGGATACCGTAACAGATCATTGTCTCATGAAGTATTTAGTCCAGTAACTCACAAGTAATCAAGTGCTACTTCACAAGATATGGGTAAAACCTTCAACTGTCACAAATCATCTAATGTGAAAAAGAGTATAATGGCTTTCTTGTGTTTATAGATATGTAACTAAGATTTTCATCAGCATGCATACTTTTCATTATCATGTATTATTTGCTATTAAGAATACTTTGTTGAGATTAGAATGGTATGTATTTTTATCACTTAATTAAGCCACTACACTGTATGTAAAGAACGCCTGATAGATTTGAATGAGCCAGATTCCAGATGAGTGCCTAATACTGGATGTATTACCATGTTATATTATGTAAGTAAACTAGCTACTTTGTTTTGATATAATTTAAAAGGACTTTCCTTCTTACGGTCGATAAACAGAGTTATTCATGCAAAGGCTATCTTTTCCTCAAAAATATTTTCATTAAGTGTAAAATAATTTATTGAATAGTCTAGTGTGGCACTTCCTGGCAGGGCCACCATCACGGATTTGAATTCCAAGTCTGACGAAATTTTGTCTTCGAATATCAGATTTTGTCGCGCCCTGGTTCAAAAGTTATAAGGGTTTTAGGGGCCCTGCCCTCATATCTCAACAACCAGAGCACCTAGCGAAGATCTGTTTGCTCCCAGAATTCGTCCAATTTTGTCACCAAGTATCACATTTTGTCGCGCCCTGTAGTATGCTTCCTGGCAGGGCCACCTAAAAACCCTTATAGCATTTGAACCAGGGAGCGAAAATCTGATATTCGAGGACAAAATAGCGCCAGACTTGGAATTCAAATCCGTGATGGTGGCCCTGCCAGGAAGTGCCACATAATATTCTACTATTACTATTTTTTTAGTCATTTTTTTTAATATCTTAAGCGACCCCTTCAAGCAATAATTCTGCTCTAGCTAAAGTACATCATCTATTGGGTGTATTAATCTAACTCAAGCCAACCGTTTTATCATCATCATCTTGATAACTTAAAACATTTTATTTATATAAAGGGTCCCATCCTACTTTGTGCTAATAATATAAATGCAAAAGGTTTTTGAGGATGTATGGGTGTTACGCAAAAACTACCGAAAGGATTTGTATGAAACTTGGCACATAGATAGATCATGCCCAGGAATAACATATAGACATTTTTTTATACAGTTAGTTACTTATAATTCAGTTTATAAAATACAATTTCGATTACAAATCATTTAATCTACTCAATGATTTTCTGGATAAGGTTTATGTTTATATTCAGTATTAGTAGCTTCAGTAACTTTAAATTTGACCTTCATAAGTGCCTTCTGAGGGCCTAAACTGAATAAATGGTTTTGAATTTTGAATTTTTTGAATATTATTTCATACATTACAATTATTGTATGTACTTAAAAAAAATTGTCATCAACCTTTCCCTTCCCTTTCCTTCCTCTGATCATTGTTCTCTATACGTCCAAGATCAAAACCAATTCTCTATTGGTCAGAGTCACAGGTAAATCTTTAGATTAAAGTTAAGCCCTTAGGCATTTTTTGTAAAGTACTGAAACTTTCTACTGGTTCTAAAATCACCTGAAATAGTTGAAACTAACAACAAAAGGTCTACAATCTACATATTGTATGGAAAATGACTAGCAATATGCATAACTAACTACACTGCAAGCGAAATTAAAGGATAAAATAAACAAAACACATATGATTTATTTATTCACAACAAAATATATTAGTAAAATGGATAGCACATAAATTCAAAGCGAAAGGTTTATTAAAGGCTCAGCTACTCTAGGTTTATTTATGAGCACATTTGATGATTGATTTGCCATCTGTTCAATTGCGTACGAAATAACTGTTGCAGTTGTAAAATGTTATATCAAATGCGCACATGGAGCAAAATTTGTTGCTGCGTTTCGCTATCACAGTGCCTTACAGATTAAATTTTCATATGTTAATTCAATTTCATACAAAGAGTTCTTAGTATGGTTTGAACAAAGAAACGTTTACATCATTAGATCCTAGAGATAGGGATGTTCTTTGCCAGTGTCATTTTGAAAACTTATGTACATTTTTCGTACATTTTTAATTTTAGAATTATACCTGTACGTGACTGTGATATTGAAACTGTGCAACGAATTGTTTTCTGCAGTCTTAGGTTGGTGTTTCATCAACATTGTATTCTTTGTTAATCGAAGTATTTAACTCTGTTAGTCTTTTCTGTCACTAGCCACCTTTTTCAGATGTTTTAATTAAACAGCGCTGTATTTCTGTTTTTGCTTGCACTTACACGATAATACACATCATATTTGACAAAGACTGAGTGCTACATTTCTCCGCACATCGGTCATAAAGTCATTACTAAAATATTGGTATTACGTAAACGTGTGATTGAAAGAATTAAAATGTGTAACAATATGTTTTTTTAGCTACATACCCAATGTTGATGATCACTATAACCTTATTAATTGTCAATTTCGTAGCTTTAAATTTGGGAACACAAAAAGGTCCGATGACTAGTAGAAACTGATTTAGTTTCAATTATTTATTGCGATCCCAAAGAAAAGGATTTGAAAATAACAAATTGAACTAGTGTATTAGCTTTTCTAAATAGTGGTCCAGATGCTGTTTGGGTATCAAACGAAACCTCATTTATCTCAAGATGAAAAGAGTGAGGAATATGTCAGCTTTTTAGAGTACACTAAAATAACAAACTGGCAGAGTATGACTTAATTTAAAAAGAAATTCCTTCTCTTTTCAACGTATAAATATAGAAAGACCATTGATAAAGCAAAGTTTAGCGATGCTTAACATAATCTGTACCACTGTTTTTATGCAATACTATAGCGAAAAATATACAATTTTGGACGAAACATTACGTTCTCTGGTAATACAACAGTTTTGGAGAGCGTAATATTTCGGACATTTGAGAAATGCGTAAATACATTGTCAGTTATGCGGTTACATTGATTATATAACAGTACAAACACAAACAAATACATGCAATGGACTTTGCACACACTAGGCGAATAAAAAAAAAACATTACAAGACTTCAAGCAGCTTGTACAAGGGAATAATAACATTTTTATATATCGCCTAATGTAAACAAGTTATTCATAATGTTCCATAATACTCCGTTTTAGTATATTTATTTATTTTCATTTAATTATACCGTGATATTGGTAAAATTCGAGAAATGATTAACAATCATAAAAATCTTTTTATCAATGAAGGCTGTATGGTATATTTATCTGCCTTCAATATTTAATAAAATTTATAACAGATAGTAAAATAATTGCGTAATTGGTCGCGTTCATTCAAGGGCATCTAATTAGTAGGCATGCGATTTAACAAAGTTAGATTTGCCAGCTGCCAAAGAAGGAATAGATCCAGCGACATATTTGCCAGTAGCTGCAAGACCGTTAGCCTGGCATCAGTAGAGAAAAAAAAATTGGCAATAGACACGCATTCGCAATTAAAATTAAGAACGAGTTTAAATATAGAACCATCCAGTCGGCACGTGATTGGCGGATAGGCGGACGAATGCGGGAGATCGTCGCAAGCGGCGTCATTGTTGTATTTTGTAGATAAGGTGGGAAGGAAAAAAAAAACAAAAATTAGTACACAACTACTAACTACTACTACTAAATGAAACCCACAGGAATCCAACACTTCAGTACTAGAGTTATAGTAACACATAACAACTAATTTAAAAAATATCATAAATGTTGGATTCATGCGAATAACAATGAAAGCATTTTTAAACAACACAAAATGAATAACTACAAAAACTATGTTTAGTAAATGTTTTGATAATGGTGTTAATCTACTATTCTACGATAATATTAATACTTTTAATGGATTACAGTTAATATGTGGTTGTGGATAAATATATTTTATCTATACCTGAGCTCCGAGAGTGTTCAATGAAATCATTGGGATATTTAAAACAAAATACTGGCTAAATATCTCTTCATTAGACTATGCTTAGGATACGCATCAATTATTTTGACATATTACTATAAATTAATTACTTTATTTATTAATTAATTACTATATATTAAATTAACTCCAAACTCCAACTCCATTCTTGGATAATTACTATCAATAGTGATAATTACTATCAATAGTATGGTATACTTGAAATTATTTATCTTTGTCGAAAGAGTGTTCAGTCTCTATCTGTATCTATGTAAATCAGCAGACTGTACCTCGAAATATTTGAATTTCGTGTAAGTTCGGATGCAGTTTGTTTGAAAATGTATTTATTATAGCGACTGTGGCGTATTTTTTTTATCTCACCTCAATCTTTATCTTAAATTTTCATGTTATCCTAGTATATACTCCACTTCCAATACGACATTTGAATACATCTACTTAGTACTCAAACTGGTACCAAATATAACTCTCAGAAAAATCACCTCCACGGACATATACCACCCTAGTACTTTCAAGTTACCTTAGCACGCTTGAGAAGCTCCTGCTGTCCACCGAGCACGTTCTCCGGCTTGCCGGCCCACGCGCGGAGGACTGAGGCCTGCAGGGCGCGGCCGTAGCTGAAGGTGAGGGCCCACGGCCTCTTGAGGTCCACTGTGTTGATGGCGTTCAGGTTCACTGAGGCCTCTTCTTCGGACTGGCCACCGGACAGGAATGTTACGCCTGTAAGAATTATGTTTAAACTTGTACTATTTGAATGGAAAGTGAACTCTGAAATATTCAGTACATGTTTCATTCTTGGGTTAGTTTCTTGTATGGGAGACCTGATTGAAGGCACCAAGCCGCGTTGAAAATCACCGCGAATTAGATTTTTTTTTAACTATAATACGTTATTTAAGGGGACTAGAGGACGTTGAGTTGAGTTAAATATGTCCCTGACTTTAACAAATGTGAAGGACAGTTGGAGATGTCAGGGACAAAAGGCTTTTCTGTCAAAACCGTAACTACAAAAAAAAAAACAGTTTTTTAATTGCAATAACTTATTTATATATTTTATGGCGCCAATCGTTCAGCACATGTATGTCTGGCTATTTCATTCAAAACATGCTTCAAGTGCCTGTCATAACGTCAAGACTGTTTTGGCAAGGTTTCAGTCATTCACGTCGTTATGTCACCATTGTTTTATACAGCAACAACTACTAAGCTTTTCTTACCTTGATGAGAATGTTATAGGTATCTACCTCTCATGTCTATGTCTGTTTAATCGATTTTAGACCCAAAACAAAAAATTATAAAGTATATAATGAACTTACCGGGAACGGCAGCGGGTACAGTTCTGAGCAGAGCGGTGACGGTGGCGCGTCCGATGTCCATGGGAGTGTAAGTCTTCTTGCAAGACTGTCCGGCGGTAACCTAAGAAGCAATCGATGACGATTAATTAAACTTTTGTAGAATAAAATGGCCATGTTTAATCTTGTGACACCACCACTGTTATACAGAGTAAAATAAAAAAGCTGGATGTGTCGTAAAGACACAAGATAGAAGAGACACTTTTGTATTACAGGGAAACATTTTAATTATGTATCAATCACTTTTGAATAGCATTGATTGTGTTTATCATTCGATTATTTTTCGTCACACCAAAAGGTTGCGGATCAGAATTTCAAAGCCCTCCCATAAGAACTTTCACTATTAAAGTAATATCTCAAAGAAAGTACCAAGCTATATTAAAGTTATGGAATTGCACTAACCATGTTGGGCTTGAGGAGAGTACCCTCCAGGTACACGTGATGGTCGCTCAGGGCCTTGTAGACAGCCGCGAGGACGACCTCAGTGACCTTCTGGGTGCGGTCCAAGTCGTGTTCACCTGTTAGCATTAAATAAAGTCGTGAAGGCGTACATTTAGGACGGACGATCTACCAGGAGTACAGAAACGTAGAAGATATCCTACCATCGGGCAAGATCTCGGGCTCAACGATGGGTACGATGCGCTGGCTCTGGCAGATGGATGCATAGCGGGCCAAGACATTCGCGTTCTCCAAAATGGACTGGTAAGAGGGGGTGTTGCGACCGATCTTGAGCACGCAACGCCACTTGGCGAAGTGGCATCCGTCCTTCTTGTACTGAGCGCAACGCTGTGCCAAGTCATCAAGACCTGTAACGAGAAGAAAGGAATGGTACTTAGAATGATAACACAGAGGCTAGCTGGATTTATCTGTATAAAGAGAACTTAACCTAGGTACCAGGACTTTGCTTAGTGTCAACTCAAGTTGGACCAGAAGGTCCTTTATCACTTACTGGTCTCAAATCTTATTCAAATAGACCTTAGACTACAAGCACTCAGACTAACGCCGTTTCGGAAGGTCGCTTTTACCGAGAAGAGCCGGCAATAAGCTCAGCAATAACTCTTTTCAAAACAAGATTTTATACATTAATATGTGTCCCACAGGAGCCAGAACTGCTGCATATAATAAAAACTCAAAGATATTTGGCCAGTATCCATATTTACTAATAAAATAATATAAATGTAATACCTTATAGACGGATATGAAATTATCTTTATATTACAGTTCAACAAAAGATAAAAATATAGAGTTCATACGATAATATTACATCATGTAGGGTGAATTTATCAATTGTTTGCTGCACGATAAGTACTTTTCCAACATAAATTGACTTGATTACACTTAATGGCTTCAATATAAAGAGCGAGTGTTGTTTGTAAGTAAATTGTGGACCAATGGAATGTTTGCAGGACAATTAGTAAGAATAAAAACAAAAGTGACATTTAATTTCACTCTTAAGTAGCTCCTGACCCATTTCCGATGGACACATATAGTCTCATACTAGAACTAGCTGTCCCCCGCAGTTTCACCCGTGTTTACCGATATTATATATAGCCTATAACCATAAAGGAAAAATTCCGCGTAGAATGGTAGCAGTCCCATCTCGATACGTTCAGTAGTTTTGTGGTGATGGTACGTCAAAGGAACCCCATTTTGCTTATATATAGAAGAAGACAGAAGATACATAATAAGGGTTAGGATAATAAGGGTGAGAGAAGTGGGTTATTAAATCCCTAAGATTTTTTGCAGCCCAATCATAGTTTTATTCATGTGTATGTCCATCACAGCTGTTTATTTCAGGATGCTATTCGGATAAACTTAGGTTAGCTAAGTATGACTCCTTACATTTATTAAATGAACTACTTGGTCTTTTAAATTAACATAAATAAGTTTCATTTAGCCTTTCGACCCATCTCAATATTCAGCGTTCTAATATCATAACATTTTGAAGGTTAATATACTGCCAATCACGTATAGAATTTATTCTGGGATTTGACCTCATTATCATTTATGATAAAGCAGTCGAGCCCCTTTGTATTAACAGATAATAAACTAATGACGCTGTTATTACAACGAGATAAGAATTGTTTTCAATATTTGCTTCTTATAATGATTTATTTAAATTGGCCTCTACTGATAACATATTTGAGTATCCAAAGAGCGGACAAGAAGAAAGTTGAAGGACGGTGAATTTTAGGGATTTTCGACGACAGATATACAGTGAACCCGCGGTAATCCGACAAACGTTTTGCAGGGCAGTGTCGGACTATCGAATTTGTCGGACTATAGAGTACTGCTTAAGAGTTCCGAAATTTATTTATTTAAAATTACAGATAAAAATGATTAGATACTATCTAAAGATTTGCCTAAATAATGTTTGTGTACCCAAATTCAAATGCAAATATCTACTGAATTAAACAGTGGTTATTTACCAGGAACATTTATTGCTTGTGTCAAAGACACTTGAACACTCAAAGAACAACACTCAAATATCGAATAGATTACAAACACTTTGCATTTATACTGTGCCAGTATATACCCAAATGCATATGGCCTCCAACAAATTCAACAGTGATAGGCATGTTGGATTACAGGGGGTGCCGGATTAGACAGGGGCCGTATTAGCGGGGGTCCACTGTAAATTCTCTTTGACATTATAAGCCTTATTATATAGCTGATAAGTCCTGTTTCAACATAGAACAGTAACTGTCAATTTTAAGGGGTATTAATATGTCATATGATTATCGATTGTTTAACAACCGTCCGATTTTCTGACTATTATTGGATATCGACTTTTTATTTCATTATGACCGACTTCGGATCACAAGTCGATTTCATCAGTTTCTGAAGTTACAACTGTGTGATAAAAAGTCAACCCATTACAATCGAGGACTAACTTTAGAATATTTAATAATTAGAGTATATATTATTATTTATTAATTTACGTTACAAAGTTCAGTTCCTTATATTTCAGTATTTATTTATTGCTATATATTTCGTTATAAAACAAGATTTAGTACATATATATAGTACTAGCTGCCCGGACAGACATCGTTCTGTCGAAATAAGTCCATACAAAAATGCAGGAATTCGATTGCAGCGCCACCTACCGGATTCAATTATGAATCTAAACCATTCTCGATTCTCCACGAACACACACAAAAAATTTCATCAAAATCGGTCCAGTCGTTTAGGAGGAGTTCAGTCACATACACACGCACACAAGAAATATATATATTAAGATAGGTACAGTGAATATTGAAACTCGTTGTATATACAAACTTACAAACTTCGCACTCTCTCTTTCTAATATTACTATAGATAGATATATCAGCCTGTGACTTACCCTGAGTGGTGCACTCGTCCTCTGAACCGAAGAGTGGGACGACACCTTTGTCGACCTTGATGCCGGGAATGATGCCACGCTTCTCCAACAAGGACACGAGGGGTGTGCCATCGTCAGCCTTCTGGTACAAGGTCTCGTGGAAGAGGATCACACCCGAGATGTTCTCGGAGATAGCCTGGATGTGGGAACGTTGATGGTTATTTTAACTTATCGAATTATACTTGGTCTTTGGAGTAGTTTTTGAATTTTGACAGTTATGATTGTCATCTAAAAAACTAATGCTTTCGTGAACCATAAGACAGTGCCATAGGGATAAAGGCCAAAATGGCCATAGTGCCATTTAATCCAAGGACTTTAGATATTAACGGTTTAATAGAGTGTTAGCTACAGCTGTGCGTAACTAAAATTATACTAACTGAGCATAATTGAAAATAATGCGCTATTGTCTATCAAAATTAAGAAATACCCATTGTCGTTTAAGAATTTCATATAATAATTCACGTTATTACTTGATGGCATCATACCTAAAATTAGCCATTGGATCAATATATTATGATAAAATGAATTTGTTGTATTGTAAAAAAATACTGTCTGGTACCAAGACCGATCCGTCCACGTAAGACTGCATGTGTCAAAGAATTTTTAATAATATCTTTAGTATTCAAATATTTATTAAGTTTTTTAATGTACATTCGTGGCTTTTGTTTTATTTTTCAAACCGTTAAAATTTTAAACTACCAAAGTGCATTCGAAAGTATTTACCGGGATTTTATAAAGGTCTACTTCGATCTAAACATGTGTTTTTTAGTTTACCTACAGAACAATATCTAGTACATACATGTATAGCTGCTTATCTACACATTGTCAAATAAAGTCTATATTGCGGTGTAATTTAAAAGAGAATTATCAATGATATTAGCTATCAGATAGTTGTAAAATGCGCGCTCGACCGGTTTGTGCCGGGTATGAAAAATAACAGTCAATTATGCAGCGTGATACTTTAAACTATCTCTTGTCATAGAAAAATAATCCCTATAGTTTTGTGATAAGACAAGTAACAAGTAGAAACATCGATGCACCCATACAAAACGTCCAATATAGCATGGTGGTAGTTTAACTTAACGAAGGCTAACGATGGATTGTGTAGAGCGCAACCGAACTTATTATATCTTGGAACAGATTTAGCAGTGGTATGGAAACCAGAAAACCCAATATAAGTAAAAGTAAGTAACATACTAATAGGTATATGTGACTGACAGCACGAAAAATACAAACTTTACCTACGACAGGTTTAAGGAAATAACCTAGTAAAAGTATTGAGTGAGGTAGTGACTCCACTATTCTATCTAAAAATTATTGATGGACTTATAGGTATAAATAGAAGATTATGAATATTTCGACACTATCGTGTTTGATTATGGAAGTGTATTGGTACGTTATTGCCCGGCATTCTTTAAAACTTCCAGTCTCTTCGTACAACCAGTTAAATGTTAAAACCCTGTAATGACGTCAAACAATTCCCGCCACTAGATGGATATTACAACATTATTAATAAAAATGCTTACATTGTCAGTGCTGAACAGAAGCTGACGGTATTTGCGGCGGTTCTCTTCAGTGTTCTCAACTCCAATGTCCTGGAGACGCTTGCCCATGGTCCCTGAGTAACACAAACATTTATTAAGTAGGTACCTACAACATTTAACCTCTCACGCGTTAACGATAATACGTTTCTACGTACGTACTCTTTTCTTATGGACTGTCGTGCGGGCAAAAATCGCGCGAGAAATTAATATTAAACACTTCCGATTAAGGGAATCAGACGACTGGAAATTATCTAATATGGTAGGCAGAGAGTAGAAGTCTCAGTGATGAGGACCACATTCCACCATCCCATCGCCAATGCGTGAACCTGAGACGTAAAGCTGTTAAGTCTCATGTGCCTGTAATTTCACCGGCCCCCTTACCTTTCTAACCGAAACAGTAATGTAAGTGCACTACTGCTTCACGGTGGAAATGGGTAAGGTGGTAGTACTTCCCCAGACGAACACTGCACTAGCTCTACCTACTACTCAATCTCGTCTCTCTGGCAGCATTCTCTACTAGATAAAATAACATTTATATAATCTTGCCAGTTCCGGGAATCGAACCCAAGATATTCTGGTCTCCAATCGAGCTTTATACCACATCCTCGAACAATTACAGGAAATTCTACCTACATAATCGAAACATTTCATTCTTCACTAACCCCAAGTGTCTCACGGTTCAACGTACGGCATTATCGCTACATGTAATATGTGTGGCGTAATATCTCGTGCAAGAAATCTTCTGCTCGGTGCCCTGAGCACGAACATCTATCGTAAGCATATCGTCACAATATCGAGTGCGCCAAAACCAATGCAATGGGGTATCGAACATGGCGCAACGTCACGGTATGTGCGAAGAAAAATTCTCTATACAAACCAGCTTTTTGGCGCTTTCGATACGATGTCGCTACGCTTGCGATAGATGCTCGTGCTTAGGCCTCAGAATCCATCATGTGAAAGACTTCAAGAAAAACCTATCAGCAATCTATGTAGAGCAGTACTAATTCATTTATTTATTGAATTTGTAAGCTTGTTATAACAAGTTCGAAATTGTGACCTAGACAAGTTTGGACGTTTTTACCTGTGGACTCATCGGCAGCAAGGATTCCCTTGCCGGGAGCGACGATCGCCTGGGCGATCTTCTTCAGCTCCTCCTGCAGCTCGGGGGTTGGGTATTGGAAGTAGGTACTCATTGTTGCTGTAACAAAATTAATATTTAAAAATATATACACCTCAATACCTATTCTAAGAGCTGAGCTGAGCTAAAAAATATTATGGTATTTTCTAAGGGTCTCCCTTAGAAAATACTATAATATTTTTTGAATATATCTTCTATTTTATAAGTAAGAAAAAAATATTGTAAAAAAGGTTGTAAAATTTTATTGTTTTGTATTTTTTAATAATACAATAGTATTTATTGTCTAGTCTTTTTCGCTATTCCTTCCTCAATCTTTTAGTTCCTGAGATGAACCAATTAGATTAAATAAAATTTTATTGTTATTATGAAGAAATTTAAAGTATTTTGTTTATTAATAGACAGATACAAATATTTTCATATCAAAAACAGATAAGTAAATATGTATTGAATATCACTGAAATAAGTATCAATAAACAAAATTTATCAATATTGTGTTTTTAAGTTTGATGTTACATCAGCCCTAGCCAGTACAAAGAGATCAAGTTTTTTGTGGTCTTCTAAAACTTTTATTTTTATTTTATTTATTTAACAATTAGAATGAAGAGAAAATTATTTTCAAAATTCAAAACCACTTATTCAGTTTAAGCCCACAGAGGGCTCGTGAAAAATATAAAAAAAAATATAAAAAAAGGAAAATATAAGTCTTGGATTTATATATTATACAAGATCCACAGTAGGTACTCAACAGGTTTAATATTAATCTTACAGTGAA
This sequence comes from Habrosyne pyritoides, assembly GCA_907165245.1. Lineage (NCBI taxonomy): Eukaryota > Metazoa > Arthropoda > Insecta > Lepidoptera > Drepanidae > Habrosyne > Habrosyne pyritoides. The sequence goes on from OU015606.1 coordinate 3,517,022, forward strand.
TGTATTTCCTTTCTTTTCCTTATTAAATAAATAAATAAATAAATATCCCGCGATGTTATTTACACATGGCCATCTGATCCCAAACTAAGCAGAGCTTGTATTATGGAAACCAGATAACTGATATACTACAATATACTACTTTTTTTTTCTAAATGCATACTTATATACATATATTAATAAATATGATAAAATATATAAATATATTGTTGTCAAATAAGCGAACACAATCAAAGAGTTCTGACACTATTGAGTTCTCTTAAATATTTTACTCTTATGTTAGACATCTCAAGTGTCAACATTTCAAATCACATGCTGTGTAATATTAATTGTATTTATTAAGTAGAGATCCTATTTCATCATCATTATCAGAACAAGACTTATTTGTTATTTTATTTCTTTTAAATCTTATATAAATAATAATAGGAAGTATAGCTGAGTAACGAAGATACAATTTGAAAGTAAGGTAATTTTTTTTTTATTATACCATTTTACATTTCCTACAGACTCTTAGTATATACTCTTCAAAGATTTAATGATATTTTTTTGTAAAATAAACTCTCTATCTTGACTACAACTATCATCAAAGTACAAGATCTGACAGAAGACAGCAATGTAGAAGAAACTGACTCATTGCCCACGGATATAGCATTGATCTGATTTTATTTAGAATGTATTCTTTCACAATTGTATTTTGTTTTATTAAACTTGCAGTTAGTTGGTTGGTAACAGATTCAATATCACATTGACCTCCGTAAGTTTGAAGGATACATCAACTAGTAACTAGGTAATTGGAATATATTTTCAGCTGATACCTATGTATGTTCTATTTATATATCACTATAGCATTTCTTGATGCACAGTCACAATTGTGTAATTTTTGTATTCCATAAATACCTAAGCCAACGGTTGTCTGGAAGAATTCGCTTTGTTAAATGGTACCCTAGTACTAGGCTACTGCCCAAATGCCCACACTCTAGCTGTAGAACTATTCTATTTACTGGAGATATACAATTCTGAAGCTGAAAGTACCTCTAAACATCAAGAGAAATAATGCAAGCATTCATACCCTTTGTCCCAAAGCCGGGCATCCATCCTGACTCAGGCGGTCCCTTCTTTCCTTTACCTTTTTTCTTTCCACCCATTTTAGTTTAAAATAATAATAAAAAAATTACAACAAGAAAACTCATAAACTCGACATTTTTAATGTTTTCTATCAAAAAATAACTCACCAAAATAAAACGTCTTCTGTCCGTTTACTCTTTTGTTTTAATACATACTCCTAGTCAGACGATATTCAAAATTCGCCATTCGACATCATACGACCTCTTTAAATGTTATTTTGACGTACAAAATTACAAATATGCCATTTTTGATTAGGTACTTTAATAGTGTTGTCATTTAGTCACAAAATATTATTTGGTAAGCGATAGTAATATTTTGAACTTGGCAATCAATTTAATCATAATGAAAATTACCTATCTATGTACATGTTTCATTTTTGAAATAGGTGTTACTTACTATACATTTTTTTACAGTAATCGGATATGAATCTTATAATATTGTTGTTAATTAATAATTGCTAAGTTGATATTTTTTTATGAAATCCAGCTAATATGGTAAACCTTTCTGTGATTTAAAATGTTTAAGAAAAAAGTTGGCATCAGCTGGCAGAGCTTCAGACAACACTGAATTTATTTACTTTTTGATACCTATAAAATACTAAGGATTTAATGAAGAGAATTTGATACTGATCGATTTAAAACAGACTTCAATTGAAGCTGTTATTTATCTTCAATAAAACTACTCACCCAGTGAAGTAATTGATAAACATGTTTGATAATTACTAGCCAAATATTTGATTTGGAAACTATCTATAAATTGAAATACTTTAAAAATATTATTTTTAAAATATCTCACGGACATGTTTAATATGATCAAGGGTAAATAAAAGTACTGAGAAGTTAATCAATGAAGGTGACCTTGAAAGGTCATTGAAAGAAAAGTATTTATAATTCAAAGAAAACGAGTCGTTACAAATATTAATAAAACAAGATTTTCATGCGCTGCATGTCGAAGTCACAATACATAAGTAGTTATCTGATGAATTGTATTTTATTGCATTATTTAATCATTGATTAGCTTGGTATTAAATTTACCGTTTATGAAACCTCTCATTAAGTACTGGAATAAAACAATATTATAAGCCAAAGAGTTATTATTACTAACCGTTAAGAGCCGTACTTGTAGATAAGTAATAAAAAAAATTGTTATGAAATATGTGTATAAAAATAAAGTCTTATTCGAAATTTATATTTCGCTGTAGAAATGTATATAACTATCCATTCCAAGTGAAACTCTGATTAAAAATGAAGGTATTCCAAATAATACAATAAATGTGATGTGTTAAAGACAACGTAATAACCTCTGCGAAAACGGAAATGAGGAAAATTATCCATATTTTAGTATGCTTAATTGTCACAAATTTATACCTTTAATTACCAACACATAATTATTTTAAACTTATAAAATAATCAAAGCTTTACTTACATTTTTATTAATTTTGTTCCGATCAAACACAGACACTCCCGAACTGATATACTCGGGTGGTAGTACTGTCAAATTGAAAAGTCGAAGAGAGGACACGGTAAAGGTCATTTGAAGGTCTGGTGATACCGCAAACCATTTTACCCACTGTTCGAAGCGCTCTCTGTGTATATACGCTTGAACAACAATATCAGGACAACGTCTGAAAAAGTGTACTTCAAATTAGTTTATAAGATAGTTACTGTGTATACCCACAGATGGCGCAGTATTATTTTATTCAATTCAGTTTAAACTTAATAATCTGTACCTACCGAACCGAACAATAATAGGTATTGATTTATCACCACAGGGGTAGTAACATCACTAAAATTAAGTATTTTTCTTTTGGGGTTAATGACAATTTCCGGCCTGCTTTATTTTGTCTTTGAAGCTTTGTAGCAAAAAGGATGACTATAACTGCAAATAACAAAATAGGTAGGTACTTACCTATTATTTATTAATTACGGATTATCTTAACTTATTTTAAGGTACCTATTTTTTAAATGTATAGCCTCTTTTTATTTTGTATTTGTTTTCTTATGGAATATGGAAGCTATAGATAATCAAATAGAAACCTACTTACTTATAATGACACTATGATCATGAAGTCAAAAGTGTATCGTTGTACCCACATGCTTAAATTATCAAAACACAGATAAGGAGGTAGGTACAAACCAATCATCGAAGGATAAGTATACAGTGGGATGATTAAAATAGTCATATTATAATAAAACAAAAATTAAAAGTATGATGTTACTCCTTTTTGTATTGACGTAGATTTTATGGCAAATCTACGTCAAAATGTATTTTTCTTAAATGTGAAAATAAAACGACTTGCTTGCTTTTCAATGTATGGTTTATGCATATTTTCCCTCCAAAAGTGACATGAATAAAAGTTATGTGCCAGGATTAAATTTACCGCCGTCTTAGGATATCTCAGGATTCACAGCCATTGCTATGAATAAAACCTTTTTAGATGTTTTAAATAGCGCCAACATATAATATTATGTGTTATTTTGAAATTAAGTTACATAATTATGTAAGTTGCTTCCTACTTACTTATTAAATTATTTGGTGATTAGTTAGGACGGACCTAATTATTTTAATAACCTTTTTATTAAATGGATGCCGATACACCGAGACTACGAACAGCCCACGGAGGCCGGGGGGAGCTTACCTCTCACGTGAACGCGTACGCGTAGTTTGCCAGTTGCTTATGTGGCGAGATCACCAATAGGATCGCTCCATGAGCTCTAAGAAAACAATTTTATGGGCCGGGAGGATTCCCAGGGAAGAGGGATGCTTAACTCTTATCGCTACGCTTACCTCTCTGGTGAAAAGGCAGCCTAATTGTGTGATACCTACATTCCAATATAAAATGAAATAATTAAATAAAAACATGATTTTAACGTAACATTATATACCATGGACAGCTCGTCGCAAAAACATATTTATCCTGCAACAATTAAAAATAGAGAGATCTCAGCGTCCGTCTACAATCTGCTTGCAATGCTTACTGCGATAGTTTGGCCATATTGCTCGTAGGGACGACTGATGGTGCCTGAGGGTGGAAGGACAGAGACCGAGAGGCTGGAACCCCAGGCGATGGGCAGACCAGATGTCGCAGGAGCTGGAGTTGCCGGTTAGTGCTGCAATGCATCAAGCAACGGAACAAAACCGATGGAGACAGCTGGTTGACAAAGTCAGAAGTCGATACTCAGCAGTGAGCGATACGACTAGAGAGAGAACATAACATTATAATTAGCTATGTCCAGAAATAACAAGGGTGTCTAATGTTAACCAAAAGACGCTCAAACCACTTTAATAACGCTCATCTCCATAATAATCATGTTTGGTGTTGTTGTCAGAGTATAATTACAACACTCCGTATCTCAGTGACAAGAGTATCTAAATCATAAAGCTCGTGAATGCTCATTTATTATTTAATACTATTACGTGAACGGCGTGACAAAAAAGGTGATTATTCTTTTGATTTTGACAATTTATGTATTTATTAAAATAACGTATGGAGGACTTGGCTTCAGTATTTCACGCATTGGAATGTATTTTGTTAAAAATATTAAGACCATGTTTATAATAATACTAGCTGTCCCCCGGGGTTTCAACCGGGTTTATCGATATCATAAATAGCCTATATCCATTATAAAAATTCCGTATAGAATGGTAGCAGTCCCATCCCGATATGTTCAGTAGTTTTGTGGTGATGGTGCGTCAAAGGAGTCTTTTTATGCATATATTATGTGTATATACTCGTATATGGATAGATTTCTTATATTAATTGTGGAGTCTCCAAAAATATATAAATTTTAAAGTTTATCTTAGTTTAATGATGTTTCGATATAATTCATTGTAAGATTTTGGTTTTTCGGTAGCCTAATCTAGTTTATTGCTATTTGATAGTTCAGCCTGTATTTTTTTTATATTCAAAAACAGTCCGGACCCAGATTCCAGACCTTACAAGTTAACGTAGCTTTGGATACTTGATAGAGAAGTCTTATTCTTACAAAAGTAGTCTATTTAATAATAATAATAATAAATGTATTCTCTTTCTCCTTACAAACTAGTATAACCTACTTAAAACTTAGACAACATTATTTGAGCCTTTTATAGTTTGTAGGAGAAACTGGTATCCAAACTAAGCCGAAGCCTGTGTTATGGATAACCAGCCTCTTCCACCACGGACTAATTATAAGTTTTACATAAACATATTGCTTAGGTACCTGTGTGCTTATGTTACGCTTATGTTAACGAGATGTGAAATTCGTATAAATAATAAATCTGTATTTATAAAAATGCTTGTTTGTAAATCTGTTTGTGATTTATAGACTTTATAGATTGGAGACAGTTTGATCGATCACCTTGAAAATTGGCATTTAAAGTATTTTTTCATGAAAATAGTTAATATGCTTTTATACTTGTTGTGTCGCGCCACTAGATGGCGCTGTAGCACATGAACTTTTTATACCTATTGCACACCTAAATTATACTTTATCATTGTAACTTTAATAAATCTATTCATTATTGAATTAATTTCAATGAAGTTGCTCGGTTGAGGACATAATAATAGTTAAGGAACTATAGATTGTTCAATATAAAAACCCCTTTTGACTTTGAAAAAAAAAAAGTACTTAATTGTAGAAAAAATAACCTTTTTGTTTTATGATAACGTTAATTTACATCATCATAAATAAATAGATAAACTTTATTTCAGAAGCAATAAAGTACATTTTCCTATGACATTCTTAAACGTCAAAAGGGACTTCTTATAGGTATTGAACATACTTTAGGTACCTAGGTCAGCTTGCGACATAGCCAACCCTACTAATAATATAAATGCGAATGTTAGTATGTATGGATGTATGTTTGTTACTCTTTCACGCAAAAACTACCAAACGGATTTGGATGAAACTTGGCACATACATAGAAAATACTTTGGAATAACACATAGGATACTTTTTGTGCCTGGAAATTTTACTTCCCTCGGGAATGCGGTTGAAACCGCTAGTAAGATATAAATTGAGCAAAAATTTAATTTATTGGAAATAGAAGACAGATCCAATTGGAATTTTAATTTATTTTTACAGAACAATGATGAGCTTCTCCTACCCCGACGCTGATCTTCAAGAAGAGCTGAGGAAGACTGCTGAGGCCATCGTTGCACCGGGGAAAGGCATTCTTGCCGTCGATGAGGCTAATGGTAACATATACTATATATTCAGACCTATTTCGTTTCCATGCCCCATTACGCGTCTATTAGCCCCATAATTAGCTCCGAAAGTAGGGAGAGGTTTCGGTAAAGAGACATTCGACACAATCCACGGATGAGATTTTAATAATTTCTAAAGAAATAAATATTCGTTTTACATTTATGAGATTAGATTTCTAGGGTATTTATTTATCTATACTTCTAAGCTTTTGAGCGCTGCGTTATCGTGTAACTACGCTGTATTTTTAACTCTAAAATTGATGACGCATTTTTTTTTCAGAGGGCATTGGAAAACTCCTTGCTGCCGTTGGCTTAGATAATACAGAGAACAATCGCAGGAGATATAGACAACTTTTGTTTACAACGGATAAGGTACTAACTAAATTAATCCATCTATCCATCTAATACCTTTAAATGAGCAATTATTGTATATATATATATATATTATTATTATATGTGTATATTTCGGAAACGGCACCAACGATTTTCATGAGATTTTGTATGCAGGAGGTTTTGGGGGCGTTAAATCGATCTAGCTAGGATTCATTTTCAGAAAATGACGTTTTATCCGTGTTTTTAGGCACTGAAAACTGCTACAATGTCATTAGAAGGTAAGGTTTTCAAGTTACATCTTTTGTGAGAAATACTGTTATTGGGAGCCCTTTATTCTCCCATATTTATCTAATTCGTATCTAGGTATAAAAAAGAGAATAGGGTAGAAGTCACGTTAGTAAAGAAATCCCGAGCAAGGCTCGGCCATCCAGGTACTTATACTTATACTACCGGCGCGCTATGATGGCCGTTTTGACGTTTCAGATTGTCATAGGAAAAGAAACTGTATTGGTTTGGAATAAGGTTGATATCCATCATCATTCAATTAGCCGATGGATTAATAGATGCACATTATGTATGAAGGAATTAAGGCTATTTTTCTTTGTCATTATTAAACGTCAAAACGGCCATCATAGCGTGCCGCAAGTTTAGATTAGTTTGGTACTTAGGACCGTACTAATAAATTAAACTTAATTTTTGTGTGGTCACGTATTTATGGATCATATTTCGCTCACTGCCAATCTATATTATTATTTTTTTTTATACCACGTGGGCCGACAAACAAGCGGACGGTCCACCTGATGGTAAGTGGTCACCCCCGCAATGGACATTTGCAATACTAGGGGCATCGCCAATGCGTTGTCGACCCTGAGACGTGAAGTTTTTAAGTCTCATGTGCCTGTAATATGTCGTTATTTAAGTAAACATTAATCTTTTAATTTAAGTTAACTTATGTTTATAAGTAATTGGTTTGCCGCGGCTTTACCCGCGTTCCCAAATGACGTTTCCCTGGGATAAAAGGTAGCCTATATGTTTCTATCTGTGTGCGAAGTTTTTTTCAAATCTGCTTGGTAGTTTTTGCGTAAAAGAGTAACATTCATACCTACCGTCCTCACTCCTCATTTCGCATATTAAAGCAGCCCCCACGGGATAAAAAGTATCCCATGTATTAATCTAGGCTACAATCTATCTATGTGACAAATTTCATTTAAATCTGTTCAGCAGTTTTTCTATAAAAGGATAAAAAACATCCATACAATCTTCCTAAAAACTTTCGCATTTTATAATATTAAATACTAGCTGTCCCCCGCAGTTTCACCCACGTTCCCGAGGGAAGTTACATTTTCCCACGATAAAATGTATCCTATATGTTATTCCAGGTTATGCTTTATCTATATGCTAAGTGTCATCCAATTCCGTGAAAGAGTAACAAACATCACAAACTTTCGCGTTTATAATATTTGTAGGAAGGAAGTGGGTTCATTAGACTTTGCTCGTGAAATGTTATCCAGCCTAAAACCAATTTCTCCCAAAAATGTCCCACTGGAGCATATTACATAGTTTTTTGTTGTTAAATATTAAATGCCATAAAGTATGAGAGATATTTACGTGTAGCCGTATTCTATAACCGCCTTGCTTTTGAAATGCTTTTTATTCAAAAGATTTGGTCAGTCTGCAGTTTGCTACAATACGTCCAAGATTTAGAATTTTCTTCAATACTGTTTTTCCTCTTAAATATCGTTTTGTCATTCTCATTTTTTTGCAATTTTTTATAAAAAATAACAAAAAAGTTTTATGATCTTTTATTCCATATGGGGCGATAAACTGACAGATGGTCCACCTGATAGTAAGTGGTCACCGCTCCCTTTAGACATTTGCAACACCAGGGGCATCGTGAATGCGTTGTCAACTCTGAGACGTGAAGTGGTTAAGTTGCATATGCCTGTAATTTCACCGGCCCCCTTACCATTCTAGCCCAAACACAGTATTACAAGTGCACTACTGCTTCACGGCGGAAATGGGTAAGGTGGGTAGTACTTCCCCGGACGAACTCTGTACTCAAAAACTCAACATAATTCTTTCTTCTTATTATAAAAAAATTACTTTTAGAACAAAACCTTTTGGCTGTAACAAGTAACATTTTTTAATAAGGCATTAAAAAATGTTACTTGTTACTTAGTGTTATTTAGTGGTTTATTTATATAATTTTACTAAGACTTTTAACGATTTAATTATTTTGACATATAAAACAAATAAGGTTATTTACATTTAATATATAAATATCTAATGAAACCATTTTCATTTTACGTGGAAATAAATAAAATTTATCTCTGAACAAGAATACGGACGAAGTATTTGATTATGCATGAATTCTTTATTGTGGAATTCCTTCTTTCGAAGAGCTTGAGATGCTTGGTTTAATGAAAATATTTGTTAATACGTACTCAGTAAAATGTTCATTTGTTAAAGTGAAGTCTTGTGGGTAAAGGTTAGTAGCTGGCTAGTAAGCGTAGTAAGGTCAGCGCGAGCTGAGAAGATTCATTACAATCAAAGAAATAACAAAATTAAAGAGATCAAAACCAAATCCAGTCACACAAAATTGCTTAAAGCAACACCAAACTAATATATACAGCTGAAGAGTTTGGTTGGTTGAACACGAATATTTGAATATTTTTTGTGTTGAATAATCCATTTATGGAGGAAGGCTATAGGCTATAAAACATCTGTCTGCATCCGGACCACCGACCCATTTTTTGCGGGCTGCGAGAACACAGTAACTTGCACTACAGTTATGTAATTTGTTATACCTTTGTTATTTCTGTAATTACATTTGTTTGATAAATATTTATTTGTATAAAATGTTGTGCGTATCGCAATGGTCATTTCGTTTCTTAAAGCGGACCCCGAGTGATATTAATTGGTGACCCCTGCTATATAACATGACGCTACGACACAGTGACTATAAACGCGGGTGAAACCGCAGGCACAGCTAGTAACTTATATTGTACTTAACGATTTTTAATTAACCTCCATTACCAATTTCTATTTACTGTATTTTCATCATATGGTAAGTAATGGTGTGGATTAGAACCGAACCGCTTCTCAAGTAATCTACCAGACAACCAATTGATTACGGAAATTCATTGTCAGATTATACTAAAAACAAATAGCTAATAACTAATTCCATTGGATCTCCTTCTCTGTCCTTTCTGTCCGGCGATAGGCGAAGTAACACGTCTGTGCCCGTGCGTAGAGTCAGTGACAGCGGGCCTAATACGTCTTGAAAATGCTTCGTGTTGAAGCGAAACACGTGTCGATTTCCTGTTGAGTTTCCTTGTTTGAGACTTGACAGAGAAGGAGATGCAGTGGAATTAGTTACTAGATATTTGTTGGAACGAAGTTCCTTATCCAGCTTGTGAAAGGGGGCTAGACGGAAAACAATCATACGAAACTTTCGAAATTTAAATGATATGCTTTATTATTGGGTTTGTTTTTTTTTATAATTTATTTAAAGGCTACATACAACATGTTTAAAATTCTGTTTCATTTATAAATTAGTATAATAAGTAATTATTATAAGAAAAGGAATAAGTTAAAAGTAAATTTTGAATCGCACTGAATTGAAAGAAGCATGTATTATGTCAATGAAAACGTCGTTCCTATCTGGTGTCCCACGACACCATTTTTTTTTGTGTAATCTGTCCTCTAAACTTAAACTATCAAGGACAATTCAATTTAAAATACTCCATAATATTTTTTCAGGCATTATCAGACCATATATCAGCTGTAATTCTGTTCGATGAGACGGTTTACCAGAAGACTGATGATGGAACTCCCTTCATGGAGGTATTGAAGAAGAAGAACATAATACCAGGGATCAAGGTGGACAAGGATGCTGTGCCACTGTTCCTGTCGCAAGATGAGGTCACTACACAAGGTGAGAGAATCACGAAAATTTACGTATCACAAGGATTTGTTTTGAATTACTTGATTAAGGTGCCCATTGTTTGTGAATCACTAAACATAATTAAATGTATTTGAATACCTACGTACCTTTCTATTTTAATGAAACGAATAAAGTATATTTGTTGAGTCTAATGAAGCTCCTCGCTTTTGATGTATGTACTTTGATACATCAGTGTAAAGTTAATGGTTTTGACCAAAAGGTTTTTGATTTGAATACAGTTTCATCGTGATGTAATGAAATGAAGTATATGTATTCAAAGAGACCTTCACGTCCGATTCTAACGCCGGCGTATGATACGTACAAAGTATTAGGTCCCTACACGTTAAATGAAATTTGAAATAAATTTGAATTTGGAATTCCTAACACCAAATTCTCAAATGCCAGATATTTGAGATCAAAGTAGCCAGTTTGAAAACACTAATTTTATATGTAAGAACCTACAAAGTCTTTTCAGGGTCTAAAACTATCGTTGCTTTACAGTTCTTCACCTCATTACGCTTTTTATTCTTGTTTCAAATTATTTAATATCTTAATTTATAATAAATTAATAATTAATATCTCTGATTACAGGCCTAGATGACTTAGCCAAGCGTTGTTCAGAATACAAGAAGCAAGGTTGCAGATTTGCCAAGTGGCGCTGCCCCCTTAAAATTGGGGACAATACTCCATCGGTCCAGGCTATCAACGACACTGCCCAGGTCCTCGCCAGATACGCCTCCATCTGTCAAAGCCAAGGGTTGGTGCCTATTGTCGAACCTGATGTTTTACTTGATGGTGAGATGGTTACATTATTCGCTTCTTCCTCGCGGTTCTACGTTTCTAGACTCTATTTTTTTCATGCATAGAACCTTTATGACTGGCCAGTTGGCTTGGTGGTTAGCAACTCTGACTGCCAAGTTGCAGGTCGCGGGTTCGACTCCCACCCAGGACAAACATTTGTGTGCATTAACATGTCTGTTTATTCTGTGTAATTTGTGGTGTGATGTGTGTATGTATTTACAAAAAAAAGTATTTATGTAGTATATTAGTTATCTGGTTACCATAGTACAAGCTCTGCTTAGTTTGGGATCAGATGGCCGTGTGTAGGGAACAGGATATAATTGTTAAGAGCGTTAACGCCAAATCCTCGGCACATTATTTAGGTAATTGCAGTGTTCTTTCCACTCACACAGATGCGCACGTAACTGTGTGCGTAGAGTTGATGCACTCACTGTTATTATAGTCAAACTAACCATGTTGATCCGTTGAGTTATGTTTAATAATATTTATTTAATAGTCAGTTTATTTTTATTTCTATTACAGCCTTGTGAAATAAAGTGGCAATTTTCTTAATCAGGCGTGAAAAGTTAGAAATGTAGTAATGTAAAATCTTACTACGATTAATATTATAAATACGAGTCTATGAGGATGTATGGTTGCATGCTTTTTATTCTTTCCAGTAAGAACTACGGAACGGATTTTGATGAAAATATAGTACTTAAATTTGATTATATTATAGATTATACATCAGAATAGCATACAGACCATATTTTCAAATAATAATTATAAAGGCGAAAGTTTGAGAATTTATATGGATGTGTATTTGGATGAATATTTGTTACTCTTTTACAAAAATTACTACCCATGTGCCTTTCATCCAAATCCGCTCAGTCGTTTTAACGTGAAAGCATAACAAACAAACTTATTTATCTTCGCATTTATAATATGAGCTTGGATTGTAGTTTAAAAAAAAACATACGTCGTCAAATGCAAAAGCAACAAATAAAAATGCTATTTATAATAACAAAACGTAACGTGCTCCGTAGTGGCATCGACCTAGACTGTCTTGGGTCAACAATTTTTGGCAACAGACACTTATTATAATATTCTAATAACCTATGTTTCATTGCCTTTTCCGATATTGCGCTCTTTAACGATATTCAAGTTATCAAAAGTACAGCCAGTTGCCTTATTTTGGTTATTGAATGTTTTAATTTGATCTATAAAAAACTGAAGATCAATTATTCTCCGACCTTCAATAACTACACTGGTTTGAAGCGGAACCTCTGCTTCGAGAATCTGAAAATTAAAACATACTAATCTTAACTGCTACTTACTGACTGTTATACGTACGATATTAAAATAGTGAAAATATATATGTGCATGAAATTTTTGTCTTCAAATTTTATTCTCACTAAAGTTTACACACCCGAGGTAAACAAATGACGGTGTTACAATAAAATGTTTATTATTTCCCCTATAGCGGGAGCTGACGGATTAATCGGAGAATTATATTACCAAGTCAAAAGCTTCTATAGTTTTTTTTATTTTATTTATTTCTTTTTACATTTTCTACGGACTCTTAGTCCGTACTCTTTGAAGATTCTACGATAAATTATTTTAAGATCGAATTGTATTGTGTTTCTAAAAATTAACATCTTTCCGCGCGTGCTCAGCTCGTTATTTTGAACTGAGGCTTGTGGTTCCTTAATAATAGTGTTACATTGAATTTTTCTATTGCCGATACATGGATTATAAATAAATAACTTAGCATTTACTTAAATTTAGTTACACTTATTCATCAAAATTTATAATTCTAAGTAGTAGAGTTTAAGCTATTTCGGCCTCGGATGGTTTCTTCTGGACTGCCGCTTTGGTCTACTGCTGTCAATGACGGATTCTAGGTCATTTCGGGCTGCCAGGGACCGTGGGCAGTAAAGAATTATGTGCCACACTGTCTCCCTTATTGAGTTGTCACATTCGCACCCTGGGGTGACTTTAAGGTGAAATCTGTACATGTACTCGGCTATTCCCCCGTGTCCTGTCAAAGCTTGCACTTGATGGGGTGTCAGTTTAGTAGTCCTTACTATCCGGTAAGCCTTGTCGACGTCTGGAAGGAACGTTTTTGTGACTGTCCCAGTGCCGGACGTCTCGTAACAGACCTGTCATTTGCGAACTGATTCTTCTCTGATTTTCATCTTGACAGGATAGGGGGATTTTGTCGTAGTCTTGGGCTGTTTTGGTGAGCGCTGCCGACTTGGCGAGCTCGTCGGCTCGTTCGTTGCCAGTGGTGCCCACGTGTGCCCTTAACCAGAACAGCTGTAATTCTCTTTCTTCCGCTTTAATCTCCTCGATGCACTCTTGGATGCGATGGATTTGGCTAAGGGGTGGCTCGTTTTGGGATTTTTTAGCAGGTCGAGTGAGGATCTTGAGTCACTCAGTATGCTAACGATGGGTTCCTTGCTAAGTTTCACCATCTGAATTGCCTTAAAGAGTGCGTAGAGTTCCGACTGGAATACTGTACACGAGGAATGCAGGCTGAATTGTTGGTTAATGGTCTCCCTTGCCCCCTCCCACCATGTAAGAGCAGCTCATACTTTGCCCTCTATTTTGCTGCCATCTGTATAGATTTGAGGGCCAGCGACATGGTGGGATTTAAGGGTCTCGGGGTCTAAATTCTCAAGTAGCTCGAAGTCCGTGGATATGAGTCTGGACGGGTGTTTCTGGTCCAAATAGCTAACGTTGTTTTCGAGCTCCTTGCTTGCTGGTAAGTAGTCGAGAGAGAGGTTTCTTTTTGTCCTGTACAGACTTGCGGCTTCTTGCACCCTTAGGTCGAGCGGGAGAAGTCCTGACAGCGTAAGTGCTGACGTAAGTGATACTGTACGGTGTGCTTTGCAGATCTTTTGGGGAAAGCCTCTCTGCAGCGAGTCAAATTGTTTCTTGATTAGCTCTAGCTTAGTGGCTGGAGACCATGCGCTCGAGGCAGATGTCATGATGGGCTCTATTACTGCGACGTAGATGGTTCTAGTGATCTCTCTATTCAAGCCCCACGTCACCTTTGCTGTGCGTACCAGCTGTTTGTATATGTCGCTTCTATAGTTTGGGATGACGCGGCTTCTTCTCTGCTCTCAACGTATGTTTTTTCTTTACAATGCCTGAAGAAAACCATAAACTAGGGTTAGTAAATAAAGTCGTAAACGGTTAACAACATAAACATTACATACATTCATAAATAACATTACATAATATAAAGGATGTTAAAAAAGTACGAGTAAAAGTTGCCCAGGATCCATATATTATTATATCCAGGATATTAGTCCGGAAACAAACTCAGCTCAATCAGTTGAGGATAACTACTTTAAAATTCAATTGCAAGATTTAAACCGAACAAACATACAGTCTTCAATTGGTTACTTAATCTGGACTACTCTGAAGCTGAAAAGATCCTTAATGTGGTAAAATAGATAGGATATATATTATCACTCTATATGTACCTACAATATAATATTTTACAAAAATAAAATTTATTAATACGAAATAAAATAATATATATTATATAGATAATTGCATTGTATAAATATTATGTTATATAATGTCGGTATTGCTATAAATTCATATTGCATAATTAACATTACTACACACACAGTAGGGCTTAACGGGATTTCCCGTTCAAAATTTGGAGCAGCCTGACTGGGGAAGTACCTCCACCTTACAGAAGATCGTAGCCAAATAACACTACATGTAGTGTTGTGTTCCTGCGGTGAGTAAG
Source organism: Habrosyne pyritoides (assembly GCA_907165245.1). Classification (NCBI taxonomy): domain Eukaryota; kingdom Metazoa; phylum Arthropoda; class Insecta; order Lepidoptera; family Drepanidae; genus Habrosyne; species Habrosyne pyritoides. Next base: position 3,532,160 of record OU015606.1, read on the forward strand.
GTCGCCAGACTAATCATCACCGCACTAATCAGGACACTAACATCTCTGATGCGAAACGCAAGTTTAACGCTGCCTCGAAGTTCAGTAAGCGAATTATCGCCAGGGCTAAGTTCGATTTCGTCGGCAGAATTGGCAAGATGCTGACCATCGTCCCCTCTGGGTGTCGGGCTTTCTGGTCTCTTGCCAAAGCTGCTGAGGGAAACTTTTGTCAGTCGTCCTTGCCACCACTACGGTTGCCGAATGGGAACCTGGCCCATAGCGCTAAAGAGAAGGCTGACCTTTTAGGCTCTCTCTTTGCTTCAAACTCGACTATGGATGACGGGGGCACCACTCCGCCTACCATCCCGCGGTGTGACAGCTCCATGCCGGAAATTCGTATTTCCCAACGGGTAGTCCGGCAAGAGCTGCTCTCCCTGGACGTCCATAAGTCGAGTGGGCCAGACGGTATATCGGCAGTGGTTCTGAAGCGGTGTGCTCCTGAAATGTGTCCCGTACTAACGCGCCTTTTCGCGGTTTCCTACTCCAAGGGACAAGTTCCGTCTTCGTGGAAAATTGCCCACGTGCACCCTGTGTCCAAAAAGGGCGACAGATCAGACCCGACGAATTACAGGCCGATCGCCATCACTTCCCTTCTCTCCAAAGTGATGGAGCGGGTGATCAATACACAATTGCTGAGGTACTTGGAGGATCACGACTTGTTGAGCGACCGACAGTATGGCTTTCGCCATAGTCGCTCGACTGGTGATCTCCTAGTGTACCTCACGCATCGTTGGTCACTCGCCATAGAAACTCAAGGTGAGGCATTCGCGGTGAGCCTAGATGTGGCGAAGGCGTTCGATCGGGTCTGGCACCGGGGTCTTCTATCGAAGCTACCAGCGTACGGGCTCCCCGAGGGATTATGCAAATGGGTCACCAGTTTTCTGTCCAGCAGATGCATAAAAGCTGTCGTCGACGGTAGTTGCTCCGATAGCATGGACATAAACGCCGGTGTCCCGCAAGGTTCTGTGCTATCCCCAACCCTGTTTCTTCTGCATATCAATTATTTGCTGTCTATTGGCAGCATTCATTGCTATGCGGACGACAGTACTGGGGATGCTTATTACACGGGCCGTGCAAATATCCCTCGCTCCGTGGTAGAGGAAAGCCGCGAACGACTTGTGTCTGGAATCGAGAGCACACTTACTAGTGTCTCCGATCGGGGTCGACTAAACCTAGTCGATTTCAACCCCACTAAGACACAAGCCTGCGCGTTCACCGCTAAAAATACCCCATTTGATGTGGCTCCACAATTCCAGAACACGTCCCTCAACATCACGAAGAGCATCGGAATCCTTGGCGTTGATATTTCTGACGGCGTTCAGTTCCGTAGTCACTTGGAAGACAAGGTTAAGCTGGCATCTAAAAAGCTAGGTGTGCTCAACAGAGCCAAGCGGTACTTCAGATCGGGGCAAAGACTGCAACTATATAAGTCGCAAGTCCGGCCCCATATGGAGTACTGCTGTCATCTATGGGCGGGGGCACCTGGATACCAGCTTGGGCCTTTTGACTCGGTTCAAAAGCATGCCGTCAGAATTGTCAACGATCCCCAGCTCACAAGCGGTTTAGAGCCCCTAACTCTAAGGAGAGACATGTCCTCCTTATGTGTTTTTTACCGCTTGTACAACGGACTGTGTTCTGAGGAATTGTTTGATTTGATGCCCACGGCTACTTTTTACCATCGCACCTCTCGCCACAGACGGGGAGTTCATTCTCACACATTGGAGCCAAACTGGTCTCGCACGGTGCGATTCCAAAGGAGCTTTCTGCCGCGCACGCTTAAGCTGTGGAATGAGCTCCCTGCCGAGGTTTTCCCAAGGGAGTACAGCATGGGGTTCTTCAAGAAGGGTGTGAAGAGATTTTTGCAGGGTCGGCAACGCGCGAGTGATACCCACGGTGTTGCAAGCGTCCATAGGCTGCGGTGACCGTTTACCATCAGACGGGCCGTCAGCTTGTTTGCTACCTTAGTAGTATAAAAAAAAAAAAAACAAACACACACACACGTGCGCATACACACGCACGTACACACACACACACACACAAATGCTTACTCATTTACTCCCACATTTATACACCCTTACGCACCACGTTGATTACTGTAATTAAGGACCTGGAGCTCCAAAATACACGCTCAGGCTTAGTCTATGTATTTAAGCAGTAGAATCTTTCCCTAGAAGGAAGTAAGTTAATAAACGAGGACCATAAATAGCAAATCAAGTTCTATTAAAAATACTATTTTACCAACCTCTTAGCTCTGGCTATAGCTAAAATCTCTTGATTTTATCTTTTCTTTTTCCTCGATATAACTAGTATTGTTGTTTTGTTTTTATTCCCCATGGAACACACACACTGAAACAATTTTTCTTGTGTCGAAAAATATTGTTGTCAGTCATCTAAATTAAATATTTTACTTACCAACCCAAGATCGTTTGGTCGCACTATAAACTCACTCGGTGCCAAAGGTTAGGAGAGGTCACGAGGAGCTATACGTCCACTCCCTGAGAGACCTCGCGGCGGACTGATTTGAACATGTTTACGCGCACAGTTTTATAGTAGTTTAAAAAAAATTGTAATAAATTAAATAAAACTCAATAAGCTGAATTCTGTATCGTATTTTGTAAAGAGGACACTCTTTTATTAAAATACACGTTTATTTTGTAAAATTAAGTAAGATTTATTGGAGGAAATAATGTATTTCGCAACCGTGTTTTTTGTTATTTTCACTTTGTTTATTGTTTAATTTATATTATGTTAGGAGTTGATAATAAAAAAAACCTCTGGTGGCTTTTTGCTCAAGGATCTGAACAATTAAATAAGTTTGTTTGTTTGTAAATTGTATTAGTGGTTTCGGATATTTTAAGCTTCGAAATGACCACTGTACTAGGAATTTTGAAAACACTGTTCGTTCATGTGGTTAGAATTCACGAATACTCTTTTAATTTTAAAAATGTTCTCAGCTAACTTTTTAGATCGAAGTATTTCCTAAAATCATTAGTAATTCACACAACGTTAGATACGTTTGTTAAAGAGATAAAATGGTTTGAAAAGTAGGCTTTTTGGGCCAAGCAGGTAAAATCGGCGTCAACGCTCTTAATTCCGCTCTAATTTTTTCATCTATCCCAGCATAGCACCTCTATAAACTTAGGTTTTCGATTTTACCCTCCATAGGGTTTGTTTCAATTTCAGAACATCTTAACTTCTTCCATTCCTCTACATGTTATAATTGATTCTTTTTACTTTCTAAATGCCACGTTCTATGTTAAATTCTGACCGGTGCGGTGGTGAAACTGCGATAATGTTAGTCAAGCATCCGCAGTCAGAATATCCAGAAGCTATCCCCGCGGTTTCACCCGCGTTCCCAAGGGATGTTACATTATTTTGTTATTTCTATCATCAATAGTTTTCGCAGCGCACGCGATGTAAGGAATTTTTGAGGTAATTTTTTTAAACCTTGGGTTACACGATTAGAGTTTTAGTAAGGATCCCTATTTTATGCCTAGGATGCCTGCCGAAAACGGTCAAGTGTGATTCGGAGTATAAACTCGCTCAAGATAGATATAGTACATTCCTACCAAGATTTTTTTTAGTTTATAAAGGCATTGGATATAAGGGGCCGTTCATAAAATACGTCACACTAAAATCAGCTCTTTTTGACCCCCTCCCCCCCCCATTGTCACGGTGTGTCACACTTTTTGTGACCCCCCCTAGAAATATTTCGTCACAAAAACTAAGACCCCTGCTGAGTATGATAAATTCTAAATGATAGTACACAAATTCTGAAAATTAAAAATATTTATTTAGATATTATAATAAAATTTAAATAAATTAATAAATATCTTTTACACATGATATTCATAGAGGTCAGCTGGAGTACACCAGCAAGGAATATAAAAAAAAAACGGCGAACGTCACGTTGGCGTATACCCCCCGTCCCCCCTTGTCACATCTTGTCACACTCAGCCAGACCCCTCCCCTCCCCTTGTATGCGAACGTATTTTATGAACGGCCCCTAATATTAAATTAAATTAAAATTATTTTATCCATTTCTTAAAACTACCAAGACAAGTAAGAGTTATAAAATAAATAAATTTAATACATACACAAATTGCTGGGCTTGGGGGTTTATCAAAGTTGACACCCAATGCTTCTGCAGAACACTATCACATCTGCTCGCCAGAATAATAATATAGTAATAATAATAATATCATCAGCCTATCGACCTCAATAGACCTTGGAAGTGTGACGTCACAAGTCTATTAGGGATGAGGGTATGCCTATCGTGCCCACAACGGTGGATCCGCGCTTGCATACTAGGTACGACTCACTAATTATGCGTGTTACACAAATGATCATTATTGTATGTTAATCCAACTAAAATGAACATTACCTTATTAAAGGCATAAATTCACTCGCTATTTAACATAAATTCACTCGCTATTTAACATAAATTGGACAAATAACATGAATTATTTGCACTATGGAATAAAGTAATTTTTAGACCGACTTTTAGAAGTTTGCAAATGATTAAAATGAGTTCAGTGCCCTATAACTTTTACCCGGAAACATTTTGCTATTTATTGTCAAATAGTGTGTGGCTTTTAAATATACTGGCTTCCGCCCTGCCGCTTTATCCGTTCCCGGGAGATGTTATATTTTCCCGAGATAAAAGTAAATATCCCGTGTTGATTCAGATCTTATGCAAAGTTACATAAATCCGAGCCTCCAAACTGTAGTATTTATTTAGTTACCTGTCCCTTGTAACCAGTTTTCTTAAGAACTAGTGTATCCAAGATATTATCTATCCATACGCCAAGTTTCATATGAATCAGCAATAAACGGATACAGGTTTTTTTTATACTACTAAGGTAACGAATAAGCTGACGGTCTGCTATTATTGACGCTTGCAACACTGTGGGTATCACTCGTTGCCAATTCTGTCTAAATCCCTTCACACTCTTCTTGAAGAACCCCAAGTTTTACTAGCTTAGAAAATCCACGGCGGAGAGTTCATTGCACACCACCTACATATTCTATTTTAATTATTGAGCAACAAGCTTAGAACATATACGAGTACACTTTTTCTCTGTATGAGTAGGTTTTTTCCACGTAGCCATAAAATCAATATTACAGCGCAGCGTATAAATATTTTACCGATACTTTCCAAGAAACCGTTTGATCGTTACATGAACCATAAAAGCGTTTAAAATGTAATTTGTATAAAACGAACATGGTTATAGGGATTGGTGTTTTTATCATTGGGTAATCATAAGGCTGCTGGAAGGTTTTGAGTAGTATAGCTCTTTATGCGGAGTTCGTCCGGGGAAGTACTAACACCTTACCCATTTCCGCCGTGCAGCAGTAGTGCACTTCTTTTACTGTGTTTCGGTTAGAAAGGTGCCGGTGAAATTACAGGTGCATGAAACTTCACGTCTCAGGGTCGACAACGCATGTCCCTAGTGTTGTAAATGTCCACAAGCGGCCACTAACCATCAGAGGGACTGCTTGTTGTCGGCTTTAGTAAATAGGCATTCATATATAGATTAATCTTTCTACGCTCCTTCTCCATAAAAACATTAATTACGTCCAATCTCACACTCCATGTGCTTAATGCGCTCAAAAAGGGGTACAAATTTTTGTCTTCACCTATCAATATATAGATGACTCTTGTTTGCATTCGATGTTACTACCAGATGAGCTATTATAGCCTTAAATAAAAGTAAGTCAAGCTATAAGTACGTCGTATTAAGTACTTACATACCCCAAAGTAAGCTTCATTCTAGCAATGGGAAGCAATCTAAATCTATAAGCCTACAGTGATTTCACTTTTTTGTCACCAGGCGACCATGACATCCTAAGAGCACAGAAGGTAACAGAAGTTGTTCTAGCTGCACTCTACAAGGCGTTGAATGATCACCACGTCTTCCTAGAAGGGACCTTATTGAAACCAAATATGGTAGGTTATTCTCTGAAAACTGAGTCACAATATAATGTTGCAAAGTATTCTTTGATTGACTTATTTCTTAATTTTCAGGTAACGCCTGGCCAAAGTTGTTCCAAGAAAAGTACTCCAGAAGAAATAGCTGCAGCGACAGTTACAGCTTTAAGGAGAGGTGTTCCCGCCGCTGTACCAGGTAGGTTTTCTGATGTTACAATTGTTTCATTAACTGTGAAGCTGTATTTAGTGGGTTGGTAGAGTCAATTTCTTTTTAAATGTAGGTTTTATATATATTTTTTTAAGTTGTAAAGTTTAATGCAATGAGCGGTTGAGATAAACATTTGTACTACAACATTTGGAAAAACTTACAAATATAGATAGATATTCTTGTCCATATCAAATTGTAGCATCTACCATCTATCTTCAAAAAATCTACAACTACGACTCTAGCTTCAGGGCTTGGATTCTGTAAGGAAATTAACACTTGCTCGAGGATGTTTCGTCGCGGCTTCTATGCTCTGTCTGTTTCGCTCATAACGTGAGAGGTAAACTCTCCGAGGCCTCCGTGCAACGACTTGGTTTTACCTCGACTAAGTTTGTATTACCTAAATAAGGGGGGGCAGGACATAATCGTAATTCCTAAATGGTTAAATTGAAACTTAAATAGGTTTTCTCAATTGCAGGCATTGCTTTCCTCTCTGGCGGCCAATCAGAAGAAGATGCCACCCTCAACTTGAACGCAGTTAACAAGGTCCAAGTCTACAAACCCTGGGCTCTCACCTTCAGTTATGGAAGAGCACTACAAGCATCCGTGTGGAAGACTTGGGCGGGGAAGGACGAGAACGTTGCCAAAGCACAACAGGATCTATTAAAGAGGGCTAAGGTATAATTCTGCTAAAACCTTAATTATTATATAGCCTATCATTTGACAGGCCAGTTGGCTTGGTGGTTAGCGCTCTGCCTGCCAAACCGAAGGTCGCGGGTTCGATTCCCACCCAGGACAAACATTTGTGTGCATGAACATGACTGTTTGTTCTGTGTCTGGGTGTAAATATCTATATAAGTATGTATTTAGAAAAGTATTATATGTAGTATATCAGTTATCTGGTTTCCATAGTACAAGCTCTGCTGAGTTTGGGACCAGATGGCCGTGTGTAAAGAATGTCCCAGGATATTTATTTATCATAAGATTTCATTGTAGGACTCTTGTCACGGCTTTTGACGTCGCTTCCAACTGAGCTATCATAGTTTTTTTCTTTATTATGAGTAATAACATCATATAAGCAAGCCTACCTTGAGTACCAACTCTCTTTCTCCGAAAGAAAACTTCGCAAATAACGAAATTTCGCATGAACCTACTTCAAATATTTTTCGGGGTCTCACATAATGTTCGGTTCCACGAAATTAACGGTGTATGTTATGTCTTTCGTCAAGTTGAGGTTAAAATTCCAAACTGTCAAATTTAAATTTTAGTGCGTAACATTTAGAAGAATCTGAACGTCAAAATTTTTTCGTTCATACAAAGTTTCGGAACGAAAACTGCGGTAGGGAATTTCGATCGAAGCTTCGTTTTTCGTTGAATAGGAGTAAACTCCAAGATATAAATTAAATAAACAATACTATGATTAGTATTAGAAGTAGAGTTCTTCCGGGGAAGTACTACCACCTTACTAATTTCTGCCGTGAACCAGTAGTGAACTCGTATTACTGTGTTTCGGTTAGAAAGGTAAGGGGGCCGGTGAAATTCCAGACACAAGAAACTAAAATAAATATATATATATATACTAGCTGCCCGGACAGACGTCGTTCTGTCGAAATAAGTCCATACAAAAATGCAGGAATTCGCTCGCAGCGCCACCTACCGGGTCCAATTGTGAATCTAAACCATCCAGGGCACCACCCAAACGCAAACAAAAAAAAACATTCCAATCGGTCCAGCCGTATTAAAAAAGAAGAAATAATTGAATTTCACGGTATTTCGTTTACTACAAAATAAATTTAATTTATACATTAGCCTCAATAACACGTGGTAATCATGATATTGAATTGTAGCTTATATGACACGTTCGTAGATTTACCATAGCAGCGCCATCTATTGATGACTTACTCAACCCAGTCGAAAGGTATCGACATCTCTTAGAATCATTTGGAGTTAACAGATAATTGTGACTGTCAAATAATAACAGACAAATAATTAGCAATAAATTAAAATTGCGACTATAATTTGAGATTTAAACTATCCTATCTCTCAAGTTGGATCGAACTGCACATGGTGTGCGAATTTTATTATAATCGGTTAAGTGGTTTAGGAGTCCATTGAGGACAAACATTGTGACACGAGATTTATATATATTAAGAAGATATAAAATAAAAGATAAAAATCACGTCTCAGGATGGAAACCGCCTGTTTGCCGGCGTACTTGACATAACTAATATAAATGTTAAATCAACCTTGACTAATATTCAACTGTTTATTTTCAGGCCAACGGCTTAGCTTCTCAGGGTAAATATGAAGCAGGCTCATTTACCTCCGCTGCTTCTGGGAAGTCCAACTACAGCGCCAATCATAAATATTAAATAAAATAAAAACATTTTATTTCTTGTAAAATTGTCTTTTTCTCTGTAAATTAATATATGCATCTGTAATAAAATCCCTCCAGAAATGTTAAATTTGTCTTTACAAAAATTTCAGGAAATAATTAAGACTGTTTTAGAACAAAAGGCTTTAAAAGATTATTTTAATGACGACAATGCTTGGGTGTAGCGCTCGCTAAAGCAGGACACATCTTTATGGACAAAATCTTGTTTTTAAAAGAGTAATTGCTCTGTTTATTGCCGGTTCTTCTCTGTGAAAGTAACCTTCCGAACCGGTGTTAAGAGTCCGATCCATAAGTGTCTGTGACGGCCTATTTGAATAAATATTTCATTTGATTCCAAGTACATGAGTACCTGTTCGATTTTGTGGTAAATATTATTATTTTAAGAAAAGCTTGCATTTCACCCTAATCTTAGTGGTAACCACATAAAGCCTAAAAGGGACTCTATCCCTTTTAGGTATTGTGGTGGTTTAGTCCAAGGTACCAAAGATTATTTACTAATTGTGTACTGGATGTAGGCCCCGGCGTAGGTCTCGTCTTAGTTAGGTCTCTGCCTAATCCCGTTCCTTCCTTGAGCTAAAGTAACTACATAAATAAGCGCATAAGCTGTAGACAATATGATGATCGGCCGTTACACGAACTAGAAGTCGAAATTAGAGCATTTTCTCTGTATTATGTATTTTATAGTTACTTGTGCAAAGTCCTTTAAAAGCTAACTAGACCATATTATATTCCTGCCTCACTCACAAAAATATCACTCACAATAATATTAAGACTAAGCTAAAAATTTAATTTTCTTCCCAAACAACAAATATTATAACTTCAGCCAAGCTTCCACAAAAATCTCATTTATAATAAACTAGCTGTCTCGCGCGGTTTTACCTGCGTTCCCGTGGGATGTCACATGTATTATACATAAAAACGTTCCTCTTCAATCACTCTATCTATTAAAAAAAACCGTATCAAAATCCGTTGCGTAGTTTTAAAGATTTAAGCATACATAGGGATATAGGGACAGAGAAAGCGACTTTGTTTTATACTATGTAGTGATATTACTACAAAGAATAAAATAGTAGGTAACCTCGCTAAAACCCAGTGTCCTGTAATAATATTAAATATGAATAGTTCCTCACACATACAACAAAGTAGCTTGAATAATGTTCGGTTGGCCAAAATATTGCATCGCAGCGAAATATACAGAGAATTCTCTCGGAAATGCATTTGAAAGCTTGCCAAAAGACTACGGACACCAACAATCGCCCATAATAGGCTATTACCTTACATAATACAGTGTTACAGTTTTATATGATCGTGCGGCGAAAAATGCCTGAAATCCAAGGAATAAATACATGTTTCAGTTTCAATGAGCTTTTCTTTAGAAGGCTTAACGATTTGACAGGTGGGTAATAAAACCTTATAGTCAATAGGGAACTGTCCTGTATTAAAGATGAATGATCAAACACTAACCAGTGTATTGAACATCCAAAAATATACCAAAACATCAAATATGATCAAAACTAAAACATTTTGTATGAACAAAACAGAGTATGTTATTTGATGCTGTACAATTATGACGTCACAACTTGCGTCATACAAAACCCCATACATTCAATTGTTTTGACATTTCATAAAGAATTATGTAATTGTAGCTTCAGTAACTTTAAATTTGACCTTCATAAGTGCCCTCCGAAGGCCTAAACTGAATAAATAGTTTTGAATTTTGAATTTTGAATTTTGAATTGTTGATTTGACATGTCAGGACACATTCCTATTATGAAAAATAAACCCTTCTCATCTCTTCAGTTACAAATCTGTTGCCAATATCTAACGACGTGTCAGCATTGCTATAATCAGCCTTAATAAGCATTTTTGTAGCGAATTTTTTATTTTGATTTCATAAATTATTTCTTAGTTACGTATTGCTGAGGAAGTTGGGCACTAGCATTCCTAAAAATACAGCATACCGTCAATGAACATCAACATTTTGTTGCCTTTCAAACTTACTCAATGAGCATCCTCTACAAAACTGCCTTCATTGTCCACCAGTGGCAGGAACTAACCCAACTAAATGAGCTTAGAATCCACACATTACCCGAATCCCCGCGGCTTTTCTCTAATAAAAAATTACTTACGAAAAATCATACCTTATACAAAACAAGTTAATAAGAAACGTCACAAACATCGGAATAGAAAATATCGGCCTATTTCCAGTATTACTTTGTAAAACTATTCCTCAGTGAAGTTGTACGAAAAACTCAAACAAAGCACAAAGGTTTGCGAACAAAAAGGCTGTGCGACCTAGTTTCAATGGCAGGCATCTGAAATACACGAAATATGAATGAATAGGTGGCAGCGTAAATAATGGTGTTGTTTCAAGCTTAATTTTGAATCGTTTCTCTTTATTCGGTTTTATGATCTATTACATTATATTTAGAATTTATTTTTAGAATTGTGTACCTATATTCTTTTGAAGTGAAAACTTCTTTAGCGGCGTTGAGCACTTTTCTTGAGATGGGTATTAAATGTTAAACTCGCGTCAGGACACGTGACCTGATCGAAAATTCGTAAGACGGTAAAAATGCACAACGTTAATGTTCAAGTTTTTTTTAATATGACTACAGAACAGGCTTGTGACCACAGTAGCGTGATCAGTCCCCTTATTCAGCTAATACAAACTTCGTCGGCGAGCTGGTGCACGGAGGCCTCAGAGAACAAAGAGAGTACAAAAGAGACAGAGCATAGAGGCCGCGACGAAACATCCTCGACCTAGTGTAAGTTTCCTTACAGAATCGAACCCCAGGTTGTAATGGCTAAGTCTACCTCAAGTTCAAAATCTATGGCTTACCTATCAGCTTTCGATAGCATTTAAAAACCTTTGTGCTTGCAACATCACAAATTAAATAGTTAATTTTACTATGGACAATCCTTTTATAATGATAATTAAATACAATTTCCGATACCTCAATTATAAGCGTCCGGTACCTGGGGTCGTATTAATTAACCTGGTCGCAGCCGGACACACGTGTCGTGTGGTGTCCGGCCGGACATGTATTAAACGGGTGGTGAGTGTGATTTAAACTGAGGGTGACTGAACAGGGCTGTCACAAAAGTAGTTGTATGTATATTATTTTAATTAATAGGCAAGTAACTAAATGCTTGTTTTATTAGTTGTATTCTTATTTATGTAGTCCCAGCAGTTGTAGAATTAAGTAGTCATATTTTAATAAATGATAAATGGTATGGTAAATGGTAGGATTTTACATATACTCGTATCATGTAATGTTGTGTGTTTTAATTCGATTCATTTTAACTAAAGTAACGTGGTATCTCCCCACTAATATTATAAATGTGAATGTAAGTTTGTTTGTTACGCTTTCACGCAAATACTATTAAACCGACCATCATGAAACTTTGTACACATTCTTGGAGGTATTAGAAGTAACATAGGATACTTTTTGTGCAAGTGAAATCGCGTGCGACAGATCGTTCTATTATACAAGCATTGGGTAGATATCGTATTTTGACTGATATTATAACTGGTAAAGTTTTCTTGTATGGTTGTTACAGCTTAGCTCACAGCTGAACAACTTACATTAACTTTGATATATTTTACTTTAGGTCTAGCCATAGCATACCTTGTATTTTTTATTCCAGGTACGCGGGAAAGACCGCCGGGTGGAAGTAAATAGTAAAAACAAAAAAATTCAAAAAATTGTCTATGCTATCTTATGTTTTATATTATGCTACGAAGCACCGGTAACATGTCGTTGGTAAATTCCCTCGGGAAATCATGCTTTTAAAAGTTTTACAGGTCTCTGGTTACGTGGAAAAGGCAGCGCGGTTCTTTTACGTATTATGTGAAAGTTGTAGAATATTAACAACTCTTAAAGAATTGAAAACATGATAGCAACAAACCGAAATAAGTTGTAATAAAAAAATATGTCGTTTTATTTTTTACGAAAATTTACAACCAGCATAATTTTGGCGTTTGAGAACTTAAATTAAGAAATCGCTTTGCATTTTTTTTAATATCAACTAAACCCTACAAACAGCTAGAGGGTCGACCCGAACTGTCGAGCTGCGGCTCAAAAGCAATCTAAAGAGCTCACGGCTCACTTATTATTTTACAGACTGTATACAATCTGTCATCTATTCTGTCATATTGCGTCGTTGTCGAACTGCGGCGCGGCAGCGGCGTAGAGGCTGTGATTGGTCTGCAATATTCGAGCTGATCTGTGAACCGGTTCGCAGCACCGGCTCACACACGTGAGCCGTGAGCTGAACCGCAGCTCACGCTTTTGGTTGAGTTATCCATGTCTACCCGATTGTAAGTGCAACAACAGGGGCATCACCAATGCGTTGTCGTCCCTGAGACGTGAAGTTGTTAAGTTTCATGTGCCTGTAATTTCCGATTCCACTACTTAGCACTTTTATAACTTGAATTTTGTTATTATCCATTGTTTGAAATTCATAAAGTCTTGCCACGATAATCATCCTACTGATATTATAAATGCGAAAGTTTATATGTATGGATGTTTGTTAATCTTTCACGCAAAAACTACCAAACGGATTTGAACGAAACTAGGCACATATATAGAAAATGCCCTGGAATACTAGGATACTTTTTGTGCCGGGAAAATGTTACATTCCTAGGGAATGCGGGTGAAACCACGGGGACAGCTAGTCTTTTATAAATGCTGTCCTTACTACTCAAATTATAGTATTTCTACTATACGGGCTTATTTACGTAATTTTAACGTTAAATAACATCACTGAAAAATCAACTTCATTTGTTTAGAAATAAGGTTCATCTATTGACACCACGGTTAAATGTTCGATGATCTAAATGTACCTTATCTCGAAACAATAGGGTACATTTCTCTATAACATTCTTATACGGCAAAGGGGTCTTCTTATATTGGACAGATTAAAGATAGATATTACTTGACAACCCTAGTTTTAACTAAGATTAAGTATTATCTACCCAAGCCCTACCTTCAAACTGACTAACTTTAATAATAACGTGGAATAGTTTCAGAAGCTACTAAGATTTTAAGACGTAACTACATTTGTTCTACTGAATATAATGAATGCCCCTGGGCAGAGGCGGCCTTAGGGGGTGGCGAACGGGGCAATCGCCCGGGGCCTCGCTCTTGCAGGTGCCTTGCGCAACCCAAGCAATTGAAAAAAGATATGGATTTCCTATTTTATTTATTTGTATAACTTTAGCATTTGTTGTCAAACATGATAATACCTGAACCAAACCACCAGACTTACTTTCGCATCACATACCTACTTTTCACGACAACGAGGACAAAGGGCCTCGCAATGACCTGCCGCCCGGAGCCTCGCAATGGGTAAGGCCACCGCTGCCCCTGGGATCGTCTAATTAGCAAGTACATACGCTGTGAGTAGGGTTCAGCTATTTCTTATTAAATAACAATATATTATAATATTAATATTTTATTGGAAACCGTATAAAATGCTGTCAATACAGTAGTCATAAGCCTTTTCGGACCTAAAAAAATGTATAGTATATGCCCTTTGAAATAAAAGGTATAGTTTTAATCACGTGAGCAAATTTAGGACCCTTCCTTGTTGCGGTTTTTTGTGCAAATATTTATTTAATTTTATTTATTACTAGCTCTCCCCCGCGGGTTTACCTGCATTCCCGTAGGATGTAACGTTTTCCCGGGATAAAAAGTAGCCTATATGTTATGTTGACAGGCCAGTTGGCTTGGTGGTTAGCGCTCTGACAGCCAAACCGGTCGCGGGTTCAATTCCCACCCAGGACAAACATTTGTGTGCATGAACATGACTGTTTGTTCTGTGTCTGGGTGTAAATATCTATATAAGTATGTATTTAGAAAAAAAAGTATTATATGTAGTATATCAGTTATCTGGTTTCCATACCACAAGTTCTGGTTAGTTTGGGACCAGACGGCCACGTGTGTAAAGAATGTCCCAGGATATTTATTTATTTATTCCAGGATATGCACTATCTTTGTGCCAAGTTGTATCTAAATTCGTTTAGTAGCTTTTCGGTGAAATAGTAACAAACACCCATACATACAAACTTTCGCATTCATTATTAACATTAATAGTATTAGTTCTTCAGTTTATAAGTTAAGGAGAAGTACAATGAAAAACTCGTTCCTGTTTTTATAGCACCACAACTAATTCATGCCTGAATGCTCTATTGACATTATCGTGGGGCTCGACTTTTTCTTTTTAAATCTTGTTTAGTGTCTCCTAACCTAATTATTATAATAAATCACCACATAGTATAAAACAAAGTCGCTTTCTCTGTCCCTATATCCCTATGTATGCTTAAATCTTTAAAACTACGCAACGGATTTTGATGCGGTTTTTTAATAGATAGAGTGATTGAAGAGGAAGGTTTTTATGTATAATACATGTGACATCCCACGGGAACGCGGGGGACAGCTAGTAAATAATAATTAAAAGTGCAGATAGCCTACAGAAGTTTCACTTCTTGCCCGTAGACACATTAATACGCGCACTCTTTTTTATCTAAATTACAAACAGAATTAATAGACATAATAATAAACATAGTAATTAAGTATATTACTAACTGTCTTACTTCGCTGTCAAAGTGACAGAAAGTGTGTCTTGGTCTCTGATACGAGAGCTTGTCACCTATTATATATTTTGATAGCCTACTACAGTACCTACTTCTTTCCGTGTACAATATACTATATTTATTATTATTATATTTATTATGTAAATAACAAATACCTTTTTTTAGGTATAAAACAAATCAAATTTACGTCACGTATTCTGCTTTTCAATACATTTAACTAGATAGTCATGACACATGGGTTGTTTTTGAATTGAATGAATTTATAAATTACCATTTAGTCACGTCCGCCATATTGGATTTATCCATAAATAGAAATTTCTTTTTTTTTAATACTACATGGGCCGCAAACAAGCAGACGGTCCACCTGATGGTAAGTGGTCACCGCCGCCTATGGACAGTTGCAACACTAGGGTAATCGCCAATGCGTTATCGACCCTGAGACGTGAAGTTGTTAAGTCTTTTATGCCTGTAATTTCCCCGACATAATACAAGTGCACTACTGCTTCACGGCGGATATGGATAAGGTGGTAGTTCTTTCCCGTAAAAATTCTCCACTAAGAGCTCTCCTACTTATATTGTATTGTTACCATAACCAAACGTTAGTGTAAAATTTCAGCTCAATAGCATGGCGGGATTTAAAATTCAATTGCAAGATTGCCTAAACAGGTTAAGCCCAAATCAACAACCAATACGTAAAGTTAAAATCGTGTAAAAAACATTAATCACGCGGGTAGATCCGCGGATACAGACTAGTATACAATATAAGTATCTCTGAGAACGTCAACGAACGATAGGAAGCTTTATCGTTATGAATAAAACAAAAGCAAACTTCAGGGGAGTCAAAAAGTTTCAGACAATGATGTATTTTAAAATGTTGAACCACAAACCTTTAAGTGGCTTCTTAAAGAGAAAGTCTTGTCTCAACTGTCTGGAGATTTAAAACAAACTTCAGGCAACGTTCCAAGTTTTCTGGCTTTCAGAAACGAGCCTTGAAGGATAAGGATCAGCTCTGTGTTTCTGTCTGTCACGATCGGGATACCGTGGCCTTTGAGGGGTAGGTGAATACTTTAAGAGAATTTCCTTGTTTAGTCCCTAGTGGCAAAGTAAAACTGTGGCCCAAAAAAATTTAAACTTGATCCTATAGGAAATTTGCGGTAAAACTAATTAAAACCGAAATATCATAAAGCCTTAAAGGAGTGTAATAAATAACATTAAATAATTAAACAGCGACTAATAAAACGATATCTGCAAAATCATCCACAAAAAATTTAATTTGCGTCGTAAGCCCTGACAGAATCAATTAAATGAAAATGGCTGACCTCGGCAGCTCATTTTTAATCTATAAAAAAAATTATGGCTCCATTTTACACGATGTTAATTACAAATGCTTTTTAAATTACCTGTCGTTTGCACCCCGCACCCTGAAGAGTAATTTTCGGATTTTTATGTAACAGTCTAATTTGTTCTACTTAATTTAAAAGACGCTTTCCATGCTTTTTTAAATTCATAACCTTTTTTTTCGAGTTAAGGCACTGCATACTAAACCATTACGCTATTATTCACCTACATATTATTACAGTATAGTTTCAGTATATTTCTATTACCTGCTTTCTTAATTTAATAGCCGCTTTTCCATGCTTTTTTTAAATTCAAAACCATTAATACAGTTCTGCAGAGGGCACTTATGAAGGGCGCTGTTACTGAAGCCACCACCGGTTTGCAAGTAAACCTTCAACTGAGAAGAACCGGCAAGAAACGCAGCTAAAACTCAAGTTAAAAAAAACTGAACCTCTGAACAAAAATGGGAAGCTATTTACTACACATGGTAAATCATTTATATATACTAAAAACAAAAATGGCCCCAAAATTTAACCCTGTTTCGATTATAGAGATTTAATAAATATTTTAAGCAAAGAAACACCATTCGGGATTAAAAACTAGTATTGCTTACATATACAGCACAGTATTGACCAGTCATACTGCCCCATTATTCAGCTTATACAAACTTCGTCGGTGAGCCGCTTCACGGAGGCCTCGGAGAGCTTACCTCTCACATGATTAGTAGTATTAGCGTAGTTAGTGAAAGAGACAGAGCACGGAGGCCCCGACGAAACATCCTCGAGTTAGTGTTATTTACCTTAGAGAATCGAGCCCCTGTACATATTGTACATATGTGTCACAGTTATAGTCGTCGTATCATTTCTATTTTTACGATGAATATAAAATACTCGATGACGGTATAATATCGATTCCTCCGCAAAGAAGGTAACTGTACCTTCCCTTTATACATATATCTGACGTATATTCTTCACACTTTTATGGAAATACTAGCATCCGTCCTATGGTTTCACTCGCGTTCCGGGAGATTTAAATGTATCTCGGGAATCTAACATAGCCTATGTCCACCTGGAATAATGTACCCTTTAACTAGTGGAAGAATTATTAAAATAGGAGCAGTATTTCTGGATAATTATTAAACTATTCTCCACACTATTAAACGCTGAAATTACAGGCACATGAGACTCAACAACTTCATGTCGTTAAAGGAAATGGGGGCCTGGAGCTCCAAAATACAGGCCCAGGCTTAGTTTGGACTCCAGATCTCCCTCAAATTGCAATTTTTTTCCCAATCTTCCTGTCAACTGTATTTTATCATTACGTGTAATTTGTGGAGATAAATAAAATAAATTGTTATTATTAATATTATTACGTCGATAATGTATTGGCGATGCTCTGATGTGGCAAATGACCATAGCGGGCGGTGACCACTTACCATGAGTGGACCGCATGCTTGTATGTCTAAAAAAAAGCACTGTTGGTAAGTGGTCACCGCTGCCTATGGACATTTGTAGTGGACCCTGAGACGTGAAGTTGTTAGGACTCATGTGCCTGTAATTTCTTCTAATCAATATTGATACCAAACTCTCCAGGAGTAATCACTCCATAATAAATAGAATGCAAAATAAATACAACAATACTGTAGTACATAGTTCATCATTAGATTTATTTCATGACAGTCATTCCAATTTAAAATACTTAACCTTAGAAATTTTGTGGGTAGCGGTATTTTATTTTGTATTCATCTATGAAAGTTTTTTCTTTCATATTATTTAATTTCCTCGTACCTCGAATAAGTTTTCGTTACATTTGCGTAATGAGTTCAGATAACAACTTCTAAGTTATTTAATGCTATCAACGTGTTATGTATGTATCAATAATATAAGGAAATAGGGTTCCTTTGAGGCACCATCACCTCAAAACTACTGAACATATCAGGATGGGACTGCTACTATCGACGCGGAATTTATCCTAGATGGTTATAGGCTATATATGATAGCTTTAAAAGCGGATGAAACCGCGGGAGACAGCTACTATATATATATACGTACCTGGATGGCCGAGCATTGCTCGGGATTTCTTTGCTAACGTGACTTATACCGTATTCTCTTTTTTAAAGCACTGTCATATATACCTAGATACGAATTAGATGTGATAATAAGGGGCTCCCAATAACAGTATTTCTCACAAAAGATGTAACTTGAAAACCTTACCTTCTAATGACATTGTAGCAGTTTTATTGCCTAAAAACACGGATAAAACGACATTTTCTAAAAATGAATCCTAGCTAGATCGATTTAACGCCCCCGAAACCCCCTGCATACTAAATTTCATGAAAATCGTTGGAGCCGTTTCCGAGATCCTAATTATATATTATATTATGTATATACAAGAATTGCTCGTTTAATTAGATAAAGATATACACTGTCATATCATCACTTACTAGGGCAAGCTGTAACCAAATAAACAAGGCAACTTAATCTGAATAACAAATATTCTCTATGCTAAATGATGCCTATAAAATGATTACAAAGGAATAATGGAATTTTGGATATTGAGGACACGGTAAGATAACATCGCATAAAATATTTTCCGTGTATCTTCAATGTACACGTATTCTAATATAAGATTCCCTCGAGCCTTCGCATAACGCTACGTAACAGGTACAGTCAGATGGATATCTATTTTATCATGGACTAGCTGTCCATCGCGGTTTCACCCGCGTTCCCGAGGGATGTAACATTTTCCCGACTTAAAAAGTATCCTATGTGTTAATCCAGGGCATTTTCTATATATGTGCCAAATTTCATTTAAATCCGTTTGATAGTTTTTGGGTGAAAGATTAACAAACATTCGTACATCCTCACAAACTGTCGCAATAGGTACGAGTAATATTAGTAGATATCACACTACACTACCTAGTAAAATGTAATACAATAAATTATATCATATTTTAATAAATAAGGAAAGATAATGTATTCAGTGTAATAACGACAACATCGAGAGAAATTCACTTGATTTTATTTATTTATTTCATATGCATATACAACAGATCACAATCGAATATAAATGTAAAATTGAAATAATAATATTTAGTCTAGATTCAGACCCAAGATAAAATCATAACAAACAAATTAAAATATTAACATATTATAAAAAAAAAATCCCTTTAAATTTTATATTTAATATTAAAGTACAAATAGAAATTAATTATATTATCAAACGAGGATACTAAGGATTATTATAAATACGAAAGTAACTCTTGTCTGTAACATTTTTACGACGCAACAGCTGAACCAATCTTGCAAAAATTTTGCACAAACGTAGCCTATGGTACGGAGAAGGACATTAGCTACATACATTGAAAACCATTTATTCAGTTGAGACCCACGGAGGGGTTTTATGAGGGGCAAAATTAATATACTATATATATAATAAGCTACCAGTCCGAAAGTCCGCTTTCAACTGAAAATAACTGGTTAGTATATCGGCAAGTTACTCTGACTATTTGGTATACTTATTTTACGGTTTTATACATATGAATTTTATGAATAACAAACTATTTTAGTATTAGTGTCACCTTGTGTCCTATAACAAATAATAGTACCTACCTATTTTAAATAAAAAAATAAAACTAAGCGGCTGATCGGATCGCAATGAAATTATAATATATTATTATAATTGACATAGACTTTTTTTTGTCTCAAAAAATAATCTTGAAGGCAGTGAAATAGAGGTTGAAAGTTTGTATGGGCAATGTATAATTCCTGAAGTAGGGACTTGCCCCCTTATTCAGCCAATACACACTTCGTCGGCGAGCCGCTTCACGGAGACCTCGGAGAGCTTTTCTCTCACGTGATTAGTAGTATTAGCGTAGTAAGCGATAGAGATAGAGCATAGAGTCCGCGACGAAACATCCTCGAGTTAGTGTAATTTTCCTTACAGAATCGAGCCCCGGAAAATTCATATTTTGACTTTTGGTAAGAAAAAAAAAAACGTGTTTCAACTCAGGAACGCCGTATCCCGGGAAATGTTACATCTCTCGGGAACGCAGATGAAACCGTGGGGGAAAGCTAGTCTACAAAAAGCCTCCACTAGCATGTTTGTCGTCAAAGGCCAAACTTACACAACAAAAAATATAGAATAAAAAACTTGCTTCAATATTAGTTTCCAAAACTTTTAAGTGTCACGTGCGCAACCCTTATTGAAGGGCGGAATCACGGCCTTCGGGAATGGAACTTTACCTAAATAAGGGCACTATTGCACCCGTATTTACGACGTCGACTGTACGCGTTCATTCCATTTATTTTTTGCTGCTCACGTAACGAGATGAGCGATATGCTTGCTGCTGTGTGTATAATTACTTATCATAACATAATATTAATATTTTAACCTTCAAGTTTTGACAATAAGATTATTGTATGTTAACTGATATGTCAAATCAGCGAACTTTTATTGAATGTCAAAACGATCGAATGTATGGAGTTTTGTATGAAATAGCAAATTGTGACGTCATAATTGAACAGCATCAAAAGAGCCACTCTTTATGTTTAGATCGGTACTTAAAAATAATATTAAATGTACAATTTTAATCACTTTTGGTGTATCTGTGTATTTTTGGATGTTCCAAATGTTGTGTTTGAACATTTATCATGAATACAGGGGCTCGATTCTGTAAGGAAAATT
Organism: Habrosyne pyritoides; assembly: GCA_907165245.1. Classification (NCBI taxonomy): domain Eukaryota; kingdom Metazoa; phylum Arthropoda; class Insecta; order Lepidoptera; family Drepanidae; genus Habrosyne; species Habrosyne pyritoides. Next base: position 3,553,356 of record OU015606.1, read on the forward strand.
ACACTAACTTGAGGATATTTCGTCGCGGCCTCCGTGCTCTGTCTCTTTCGCTTACTACGCTAATACTACTAATCACGTGAGAGATAAGCTCTCCGAGGTCTCCGTTAAGCGGCTCGCCGACGAAGTTTGTATTAGCTAAATAAGGGGGCTGGATAGTTCCCTATTTGATATATGTAAAAAAAATGTACTTAATCATTATTACACATACTTATTGTAGTTATACTAATTAATCACCTCAGTGGTTGAGTGTTATTAAGCTCGGCTAGAGACTTGCTGGTCCAGGGTCGATTCCCGGGTCGGGCATAGAATGTCAAATGTGGAATAGCACCCATCTGCCAGTTGCCAACCTAGTTGGCCACGTACAATTTTTAAACACATTTTATTCATAATTTTCTTCTCTGTACCTTAAAAAGCATATTTCATTTTACTCTACCACTTTCAGAGCATGTTTAATATGTATACCTACTCTTGACAAATTATAGGTTTCTTGTACTAAGAGTCTCTGTGCTAACTGATAACTGATATTTTCAGGATATAATATGAACAAAGCTCTTATTCAGCTAATACGGTTAGAAAGGTAAGGAGGCTGGTGAAATTACAGGTACATGAGACTTAACAACTTCACGTCTCAGGGTCGTCAACGCATTGGCGATGCCCCTAGTGTTGCAAATGTCGATAGGCGGTGGTAACCACTTACCATCAGGTGGACCGTCGTCTGCTTGTTTGTCGGCCCAAGTGGTATAAAAAAGATATTGTACAAACTACGTCGACGAGCCGCTTCACGGAGGCATTGGAGAGCGTTCCTCTCACGTGATCGCATAGTTAGCGAAAGAGACAGAGCATGGAGGCGGCGACGAAACATCCTCGAGCTAGTGTCATTGTCACCTTACTGAATGTCACCCCAGGTCTAAAAATCTTATGTCTTATAATCAATTAACTGATTTTATTTAAATTTATTAATTAACAAATGTTACAGATTTTAAATGTATCATATTATGTACAATGTGTAACCTATATTAATTAATACATTTATTATTTATTATTACTTATGTACAGTATTAATTATTCACAATGTTCTTGGGCAAGCTTCATTCTTATGGGTCACTGCTCACAAAACCATATTATCCAGGCCTTTTCCATTACCAAATAACGTTTAAAACAATTTCATAAAGATGACGCCCCAAAATATGGCCCAAGGCGGTGCCATGACGACATTTTTGTTGATGTTTGATTTCCTTATCTTCGACATACTCATTTTACCATTCACTGGTTACTTTATCCTTATTTAATTTTAATATAAGACGAGGAAAGTTTTCATAGGAAATTGTTAATTAATAAATATAAAAGAAAAAAAGCTAATCTGATTTCTTTACGGATTTACTGTACTAGTTTGCCTTCTACCTTGATAACGACGCTGTGGTGGCGAACACTACTAGCTCAACTTAATGGGTTTCCCAAGGCGACTATAATCTTTTTTTTCTGTGTTTGGGTGTAATATATTTATAAGTATGTATTTAAAAAAAATATTATATGGAGGAGCGAGGTATGAGGCTCTTCCATTTAAAAGGGAAGATCTTCCGCCAGGCTAGGTGATCATGCCTGGGGACCGCGGTCCGACTGTTGATGTTGAATGCTTGTATATACGAGTATGACAAATCCTGAGAGAATCTTGATAGTGCGTATGTACGCGTAATATGTCGCCACATCTCTGTAGTGCGGGTGGTGAAGGATTGTAGGCGTGTACATGGATGTCGCCACAATTTTATTAAGATCTTTTAAATAATGTTTTCTACACGATTTTATAATCTTTTTTACATAGGATGACTCGTGAGTTGAAGGTTTTTTTACCCAGATCTTCTGAAATAGCACTTGATTACTCTGAGATACTACACTAAATGCTTCACGAGACCTTGCTCTGTTACGGTATCCCCTTATTATGTCGAAATACACATGAGCCTTTAAATCTTATAAAACACCATGTGTCACCCAACTCATGCTATTTGAAAAATACGCGTTAGACAGGCTGTATATGTCAAATGTGTAATCCCTCGAATATATAAAACTAGCTGTCCCCCGCGGTTTTACCCGCGTTCCCGTGGGATGTCACGTGTACTCGTATTATACACAAAAACCTTCCTGTTCAATCACTCTATCTATTAAAAAAAACCGCATCAAAGTCCGTTGCGTAGTTTTAAAGATTTAAGCATACATAGGGGTATAGGGACAGAGAAAGCGACTTTGTTTTATACTATGTAGTAATGCATTCATATTCAATGTCAAATAATTAGGAACAGCCCCTTATTCAGCTAATACAAACTTCGTCGACGAGTAGAGGCCTCGGAGAGCTTATCTCTCACGTGATTAGTAGTATTAGCATGGTAAGCGACAGAGACAGAGCACAGAGGCCGCGACGAAACATCCTCGAGCTAGTGTCATTTTCCTTACAAAATTTCGCCCCAGGCGTTACTGACGCGATTACAATCCAGCAAGCCTATGTCAAAATCTGACAAATATTCTCTATAAGGTCAAAACTATAATAGTAAAATAAGAAATATAAAAGTAAATAAACTTTCAAAACATACTAAGGGCTTCCAGCAGCATCACAATAACAGTAAAAAAGTTTTTTGTGAGGCCTTCTAGTTTCACGGACATATTACTTACGAAACAGAATAAGGGATACTAACTAACTACTGGACCGATATCAAAAATTCTTTCAGCGTTGTGAAGCTACACTATCCCCAGTTTACATAGGATATATTATATTTTCAAATAAATTAGGGGTCCTTACTAAAACTCCAATAATGTAACCCAAGGTGTAAATAAATCCTTACATCGCGTGCGCTGCGAAAACTATTGACGATAGAAAGATTAAAAATAATGTAATGTAACCCCTCGGAAACGCGGGTGAAACCGCGGGGGACAGCTAGTTTTTACTAAAATAGCACATTCATATTAAGTTCATTCCTTATTAAGTCTGGCCGATGGGGCAGAAAGGTTCTCGAATGGAGGCCACGTACCGGCAAGCGCAGCGTGGGACGTCCACCCACAAGGTGGACAGACGACCTTATAAAGGTCGCAGGAAGCCGCTGGATGCAGGTCGCTTCCAACCGGCCAATCTGGAAATCATTGGGGGAGGCCTATGTTCAGCAGTGGACGTCCTACGGCTGAAATGATGATGATGATTATCAAGTCTTAAGGTTATTTTTTCAAAGTAGAAATGTCCACTTTATAATTCCTGAACACGTACAAAAAGAAGAATAGTGTATCTCATCATGACGGGCTAGTTGGCTTGGTGGTTAGACACGCTGACTGCCAAGCCGCAGGTCCTGAATTTGATTCCCACTCAGGACAAACATTTGTGTGGATGATCATGTATGTTTGTTCTGTCTGGGTGTAAATATCTCTTTAAGTATGTATTTAGAAAAAAGTAGGGTATGTAGTATATCAGTTATCTGGCATCAAGCTCTGCTTAGTTTGGGATCAGATGGGCGTGTGTAAAGAATGTCCCAGGATATATAGTTAGCTATTCTTGGTTCTGAAGTAACAATATAATTTTATCTTAACTTTATTCGTTGACTTGTCCGCTCCTAGTTCGCTCCCACGCTCCAAGAGCACTTAACACCATAAACTGTTGAGTTAAGCGCTATTTCGCCAACCCTCTCTGTTCTCTTTTGTAATGGAATTATTTCAGTTCGCCCTCTGGAACGAAGTAATTGAGTTCACATCCAATTTCTTATATTTTAGAATATTTACTTATATTTGGTGAATCATGAAAATTCTTCATATGTAATTATGTTAAATTGAATCTCTAAAGATGCTATTGTGTTTTCAGCACATAAAAAAGTTCCATATAACCTCTAAGTGCCAGTTGGCTTGGTGGTTAGAGACCCTGACTGCCAAGCCGCAGGTCGTGGGTTCGATCCCCACCCGGGACAAACATTTGTGTGCATGAACATGTCTGTTTGTTCTGTATCCGGTTGTAAATATCTATATAAGTATGTTTTAAAAAAAGTGAAATATATATTATATCAGTTACCTGGTAGCCATAGTCCAAACAGTATACTCTGCTTAATTTGGGATCAGGTAACTATGTGTGAATGAATCTCCTGGGTGAAAATAAAGTAGTTTTAAGATACTATATTAATATCATTATTCTGGTAATATTGCAAATTATTCTGTGCTGATAACAAATACCAGGTATTCAGTATTCTTGTAAGTTTTCTAAGACACAATACCGTATTTTATGTTGCATTAATTTAGTTTTTCGGCATATTAATATTAATGTTCACTTTAGTTTAATGAATCCTTTCACACTACACCAAAACCTAAACCATATCACGAAAGTTTTTCCTTGTTGTCACCCCTGCTAACTCGTCTCCGTAAACGGCCAATGAGCGTCGACATTTTCATAAACAACGTGACCGAGAGGTAGTTGTTCAGGGCTGGCACGTACTACTTACTTGACGTTTTCTCAAAACTCGTGTGCACGCCTGCTTCGACTGTTAAACGTGGGATCATGTTGGTTGGTGCAAAGAATAGGCGATTGAAATAAAGGTCTGGTTTCAAAAAGATTTTTGTACTAGGACGTGAGATACTATTTGATATTTCGGAATGTTAGGATTCGAACTGTGTTCCAGAGTTTTCTTATTTACTGAGCCGTGGATTTAACAATCTAGGATAAATATTTATGTGCAACATGTCTTCTTGTTCTGTTTATACTCGTTTAGCTACGGTACAGGCTCAGCTAAGTTTGGGATCTGGGGCTCGATTCTGTAAGAAAGACACTAACTCGAGGATGTTTCGTCGCGGCCTCTATGCTCTATCTCTGTCGCGTACTACGCTAATACTACTAATCACGTGAGAGGTAAGCTCTCCGAGGGCTCCCTGAAGCGACTCGCCGACGAAGTTTGTATTTGCTGAATAAGGGGGCTGAAGCCGTGGGTAAAAGAAACCCGGTCTACACTATGATCATTTTGAAATTGATGACAATATTGGTACGAAGTTCCTTATCGCGCGTTGTGAAAGGGGACTAGACGGAAAAAATTCATACGAAAAGTTGTAACGACACTTTTTTTCATATTGATACGTTCGAAATTTAAATGATATGGTTTATTATTGGGTTTGTTTTTTTCATAATTTATTTAAATGCTACATACAACATGTTTAAAATTCTGTTCCATTTATAAATTAGTATAATTAGTAATTATTATAAGAAAAGGAATAAGTTAAAAGTAAATTTTGAATCGCACTGAATTGAAAGAAGCATGTATTATGTCAATGAAAACTTTGTTCACATCTGGTGTCCCACGACACCATTTTTTTTTCTTTAGATCGGATTCCCCTTCCATCAGAAATAACTCGCTAGTAACTTAAACAAACCACTTAGCTATACGTCGTTAGTTAACATGTTTAGCAGAATAACACCTTCGTCTGAAAACAGATTCTCCGGCGAACAGGAAGCGAAAAGCAGCGAATGAGTATTAGGTTGTATTTTAATCAATTATAATGCAATAAATCAATTTAATATTATATATTATATATATATTATATATTTTATTATATATATTATAATTGATTAAAATACAACCTATAACTACAACTATATAATAATAATATAATATATATATATATAATTGAGCCATTTTACAGCTAGTATTATTATATTATATTTTAATCTTTTTTTTTAGGGAACTTTGTCAATATTGACTATGTTATGAAGTGTACATTAAACTTGACATACTTATATACATAACGGACAAATATAACCCATACTACTTCTCGATCCCTACTAATATTATAAATGTGATTGTAAGTTTGTTTGTTACGATTTCGAGCGAAAACTACTTAACCGATCATCATGAAACTTTGTAAACATATTCTTGGAATTCTTAGATGCAACATATGATACTTTTTGTGCCGGGAAAATGTTACATCCCGGGAACGCGGGTGAAACCGCGGGGGACAGCTAGTAAATTATAAAAATTAATAAATAAACGACTATAATAGGTGCTTACTCAAACTTTTCATTACGAAAGTTAAACTTAACGCTCAGACATGATTGAAAAGTTTAGTCCCTTTGTACGAGAACATAATGAAATTTATACTATTGTAAGGAGTTTTTATACAACGGTGATGCCGCCACCCGACGACAGGCCAGATAAGCAGGGCACTTAGGAGCAGCGACATTGGCTCGCCAGTTCTAGTAGTGTACGGACGTCTCGTGGGAATCAGTATTGGTTGTTATCAAGGTCACGGCTTACATTTTGATATTCTTGTCCTTAATCAATTATTGAAGTTTGCAGTACATATGTATTTTGTTCTGTATTAATTTAAAGTGATTGTACTTGTTTAGTTCCCCTTTAGTCTTAATTTGATTCAAATTGTAAATAAACTGATTTCTTGTTGGTTTATGTTTTTATTTAATTGTACCCTGCTTTTAATCGCTAAAATCAGAAGTGGGATAAGGGACTCTTAAGCCCACAGTCACATTAAAACTGCACAAAATGAAATTTTTAAATTAGTTGTCAACAAGAAAACCGTTAACCTTTGAATTTGAATTTTGTCTTGTTTACAATAACTGCTTACTTCATTTCTTTGTTATTTTGTGTGTTTAATCGTTAATTGAAACGGTGATAATGAGACGTACGAGAACGCCTTGTCCACGGAAGCGTGTCTCTAAGGGTGATTCGCGTAATCAAGTTCAACATACTTCTCGAAGGTCTCGCGACCACAATGACGATCGGATCGCGATTCGAACGGTAGGCTTATAAGTCAGGGTCAGGTTAGGCCGAGCCCTCGAAAAATAGAAGCCTTAGTTAATACCTTGGCACCAGTAAACGTGAAACGGGTACGACACCTAACATTGAGGCTCTCTGTGGAATCACAAGGAGTAGAACCGAAGCTTCTTTGAAGTAACCAAACCAGACAAGATGACCAAGCTAAACAACGATGATGTACACCACGTCAGTTCAATGTTTATGACCTTGTTCTAAAGTATTCTCAGTCGGCAGGTAAACTTGACTCCGGCGGACGTGGTCCGCATCAGGTGATTAAAATTCTTCCTGGTGGATGTTATACCCTACGTCTGCTCAGCGCAGTTATGGTAAAATTACGCAAGCTGCTGCGCAGTATATGGTGCCGTGGTAGGGTGAGTGGAGCCCTGTGATGCATGTGCCGCATTTTTTGAGGGTAAGCGAAGCTGATACGTTCCAAATTATACGAATTCCTGTGGTGAGCCTGTTGCGTGAGCCACAGATGTACCCTCTCTGTATTCCTCACTTGTATGATTCGCCCTGCTTGTTGAGATGCCTCAGTGCGTGTGATTGCGGTCAGCGTATTGAGAAGCCTCGACACGTTTGAATACGGTCGGCGTGTCGGGAAGCTTCACACGTTTGAATACGGTCTGCGTGTGGAATGCATTCGTACGTTTGAATACGGTCTTCGTACGAATGGGTCTGATTGGCAGGCCATGTTACAGGGTTCACTGGTAACCCAGAAGTCGAAGCAGCCGGTGGGTTCGCAGCCTGAGCCACATGCTGATCGACGGGCAGAGCCACATGCTGATCGACGGGCAGAGCCACATGCTGATCGACGCACAGAACCACGTGCTGATCGACGGGCAGCGCTACGTGCTGAGCGACGCGCAGAATCACGTGCTGATCGACTGGCAAGATTGAAGTATACAGGCCTTTGGACACTGACAGGAATATGCCTTGGCTCAATTATATTTTATTCTTTTGAGAATTACGTATGTGTGTTACATGAGTGAGAACTATGATAAAGAACGATAAATGAATTGATTGACTGGAGACAGATTGACTGGTCTGCGAGGTAGAGTGCTTCTAATTTGTTTTTCTGAATTATAAGTAATCGTTCTTTTGTTTTTAAGAAAGAATTTGCGTCGAGGACGACTCAACGTCAGGAGAGGCCGTGTAAGGAGTTTCTATACAACGGTGATGCCGCCACCCGACGACAGGCCAGATAAGCAGGGCACTTAGGAGCAGCGACATTGGCTCGCCAGTTCTAGTAGTGTACGGACGTCTCGTGGGAATCAGTATTGGTTGTTATCAAGGTCACGGCTTACATTTTGATATTCTTGTCCTTAATCAATTATTGAAGTTTGCAGTACATATGTATTTTGTTCTGTATTAATTTAAAGTGATTGTACTTGTTTAGTTCCCCTTTAGTCTTAATTTGATTCAAATTGTAAATAAACTGATTTCTTGTTGGTTTATGTTTTTATTTAATTGTACCCTGCTTTTAAATGCTAAAACTATTATATACAACAATAGAAGTGGAGCGGTAGAGTAATGGACTTTAATGGTAACTGTAAATTAAAACAGTTACTGAACGTTATTATAAAGTTTGAGATGTGACTCCCACCTGGGGCGAACCTAAGCTGCCCCCTTATTCAGCTAATACAAACTTCGTCGGCGAGCCGCTTCACGGATGCCTCGGAGAGCTTACCTCTCACGTGATTAGTAGTATTAGCGTATTTAGCGAAAGAGACAGAGCACGGAGGCTGCGACGAAACATCCTCGAGTTAGTGTCATTTACCTTGCAGAATCGAGCCCCTGTACATATTGTACATATGTGTCACAGTTATAGTCGTCGTATCGTTTCTATTTTTACGATGAATATAAAATACTCGATGACGGTATAATATCGATTCCTCAGCAAAGAAGGTAGCTGTACCTTCCCTTTACATATCTGACTTGTATTCTTCACACTGTTATGGAAACACAAGCATCCGTCATGGTTTGTATCCCTGTATCCCTGGACCATGTAGTTTTTCATATTTCTGCCGGTATCGAGCCGTGGGGTTAAAGTACGTTGAACGTAAATTGTATCCCAGTATTAGGCGTCTCATCTTATGGCGGCTTACTTTATACGATCCCGATCAAAAATCCATGGATTGATGAACCTTTTGACAGTAATTTTAATACACGTAATGTCAAAATTCTACTTCAATCTTGCGATTTTAGATCAGGATCGTATATAGTAACCCGGCTTTAATTGGCGTCGATCGCACTAGCGAACAGAGACGAGAATAAACACTAAAAAAAATAATTATTTAAGAGATTTTTTTAATGTCTAACACATAGTGGCACATACGCAATGATATTAAAGTATTTAATTATAATTTAAGGCGCAATAATTTGCCACAGGTGTATGTAATTAATGATATTCTTAAACTACTATTTAGCAAATCACTGATACTTATAAGAGGTATTTTACGTAATTGCTTCAGTCTGTCAGTTTTTATTAGTTTGACAGAAATGAGAGTTTGTTTGTTAACATTATGAATAATAAATATGATTGTTGGCAGGCAAAATTCAAAACCATTCATTCAGTTTAGGCGGAGGGCATTCATAAAGGCTAAATTTATAGTTACTGAAGTTACAACCGGTTCGGAAGTCAGCCTTCAACTGAGAAGAACCGGCAAGAAACTCAGCAAAGTAACATTTTATTTTAAATATATATTTTTTATTTGTTAAATGAAATAGTCTATTCTGACACTAGCTTCCCCCCGCGGTTTCACCCGTGTTCTCAAGGGATTTCATTTATCACGAGATAATAACTTAACAACCAATTTCTTTCGGAAATAGTGTAACTTTCGGCGGCTGTTCAGACGATATAACCAAAAGATATATCCCATTTCATACGTAAAACTGCATTTCTATATATAGCCAACAACATGCTGGGTTAGTGGACCGATTTGTGGCAATTGTGTCTAATAAATCATGATATTATGTAAAATCGTTTATTAATATATACAGACAGTTGACATTATAATGTCGTTATAATTAAGGCATCTGGCGATTTAGCATAGAGACTATGTAAGGAGTTTTATCATACACCACATCTCTCCCCTCCTAGCTGCTGCGGATCAAGGGTGCACCCAAGAGCTGGTCGAGGTGTCGGCGCCAGACATCACCGTTGTCGGTGCGAACAATATAGTGGAGTCGGCCCAAACGTTTTACTATGTTTCCAAACTGCCACCGCTGCGTGGCACTCGTGTAGTCACGAGCCTGTACCCGATCGCCTGGGTTGAACTGTCTAACATTAACCTCTTGAAGGGTTGGTGCGGTCTTCTCTCCTTTTCTTAAAAACATAGCATGTAGTGCCGTGCGTATTTCCCTGCCGAACATAAGCTGCTACGGAGTTTGACCATCAGCATTTGGTATCCGTCAGAGACGAGTTCTCACTGTCACTAGCCTCTCTACTAGGTTACCTCCTTCCCCCTCTAAGCTTCGTAAGATTCTCTTAACTGTCTTCACAAAACGCTCAGCTTGCCCATTGGTTGCAGGGTGGTATGGGGTGGAGGTCTTATGAGTGATCATACAATATTTTAAGTATTTTTCGAACTCTTCCGAAACGAACTGTCGACCATTATCTGAAACCAAGACGTGAGGTGTTCCGAAGGTGCAAAATAGTTCTTTCAATTTTTGTATGCACCAAGAGCTTGTAGTGGACTTGGTTGGTATAATCTCAGTCCATTTTGAGAATGCATCTACAATAATTAATAGGTGGTGTCCGTGCACAGGTCCAGCGAAATCAATATGAAGTCTTTGCCAGGAACCATGTGGCTGTTCCCAATGATGCAGCGGTGCTTTCTCTGGTTCATTTTGTTGCAATCTACAGGTTCTACATGACTTGACTTTGGTCTCAATCTCGTTGTCAATTCCTTTCCAGTATATGAAACTGCGAGCCAATAGCTTCATCTTTACAATACCTGGGTGACCGAGGTGTAGTTCGTCTAGCACTTGTTCGCGAAGTGCTTTTGGAATTAAGACGCGTGATCCTCTAAATAAACAACCATCATGCAAAGTAAATTCATTGTCCTTGTAACCGAGTGTTTTTTGTGGTTTGCCTATTTCCAATGCGTGTAGCAAAATTGTACAGTCGGCGTCATTTCTTGTTTCTGTCGCTATGACATCTGGATTAATATCAATGGTATGGATTTGCTGAAATTGAAAACTGTAATTTTGGTCAATTCTGTTGGTCTTGGTGTTTTCTACTGGAAATCTGGATAAATAATCTGCATTTGAGTTGTTCGCTGAAGTTCTGTATTCAATGTTGTAGTCAAATCCAGATAAGAAGTGAGCGTAGTGAAACAACCTCATCGTACTCATTGCTGGTAGCGTTTGATGTGGGTGGAAAATTATTGTCAGCGGTTTATGGTCTGTAACGAGGATGAATTTTCGACCATAACAATAGTAGAAAAACTTTTTCAATCCCCAGTGTATCGCTGTAGCTTCTTTGTCGATTTGGCTGTAATTCTTCTCGCTGCTTGACAGTGTTCTCGAAGCAAATGCTATAGGTCTTTCTGATCCATCTGGTAGTCTATGTGATAGTACTGCCCCGAGTCCCAGTGGCGATGCGCATGTTGAAAGCACTAACGGCTTCTTAGAGTCAAAGTGTATCAGTATTCTTTCACTTACAATTTCTTTCTTAATTTGTATAAAAGCTTGTTCACATTCTGCAGACCATAAGAAGCTAGATTCTTTCTTTAGTAAGTTGTTTAGAGGGTTCGTGATCGATGCTTGGTTTGGTATGAATTTGTTGTAAAAATTTGCTATCCCAAGAAATGTTCTTAGTTCTGCTGTATTGTTTGGGTGTTCTGTTTTAACTATTGCGTTTATCCTGTCCCTGTTTTTGTGTAGACCGTCTTTGTCGATAGTGTGTCCAAGGTAATTTATACTTGTTTGGAAAAAATGGCACTTGTCTTTGTTTACTCGAAGGTTACTTTCTTTTAGTTTATCGAGTACGAGTTTGAGTCTCTGTAGCAGTTGTTGTTGGTTAGCTCCTTGTATAATTATATCATCAAACAAACATTTAACGCCTTCTAGACCTTGTAATAGTTTGTCCATGAATTTCTGCCATAAGCTCGGAGCGACCTTAACTCCGAACATGAGCCTGTTTACTCTGTAAGTTCCTTTGTGGGTACTGAGTGTTTGTAGCATTGCGCTCTCTTCATCCATCACCATATTTAGGTATGCCTGAGTTATGTCGAGTGTACAAAATAGTTTACCTCCACTCATCTCTGTGAAAATATCTTCAATCATAGGTATCGGATATTGTTCATCTTGTGTAATTTTGTTTAGGGTAACCTTATAATCAGCACATAATCGGATATTCCCATTTGGTTTGACAACTGGTACTACTGGGGTACCCCACGCAGAGTGGTCAACTTTCGTGATGACACCTTGTGTGCATAGTCGCTCTATTTCTTCATCCACTTTGGTTTTTAAAGCGTAAGGCATTCTTCGTGGTCTAATAAAAATTGGCTTAGTGTTTTCTTTCAGGTTTAGGTGTCCTCTGTAATTGGGTATTTCGCCAAGGTCGTTTCTAAAGACTGATGTTTTGTAGAGCTCCAGTAGTTGGTCTAATTCTATGTTTTCAGTATGTTGTACGGCTTTTATGTCTGCTAAGTTCAGTGTTTTGAGTTCTTTCATTCAGCTGCGGCTAAAAATGGGGTCGACGTTATTGTTGATGACATACAATTATCCATGGAATTCTTTACCTTGGCATCTGCATTGCACGTATGCCACGCCTGTTGGTTTGATTACTTCTCCAGTATAGGTTCTGAGCCTTATGTTAGTCTTGAAGATTCTTTTTCCAATGTTTAGTTTTTGATAGTCTTGTATTGACATTGAAGTTAGTGTAGCCCCAGTGTCAAATTCCATCTTTTTTTTTTTTTTTTTTTATTATGGCCACTAGTCGTTGAGTCTTCTACTAGGTTCGTATTCGAGTTATTCTTTTTAATAATCGCATCAGAGTGGCGTTGAAGACAAACACGGGCTAGATGACCGAGTTTATTACATTTATGGCATGTTACGTTTATAGCGCCACATTTGTTGGATTTGTGATTCTCAGCACCACAGCGGAAACATTTTCCTTTTAGATCTTTAGTCGTAATTTGTCTTGGACTTGGTCCTGGTCCTGCCGGTCTCTTGTATGGGGTGATTTTGTTAATGTGGTCACTACTGTTACTTGTTTGTTCATTAGTAATCATTGAAGCGTTTTCTGCCTTTCCCATTTCAATAGATATCGCAATCTGTGTCAGTGATTTGAATGTATGTACTGTTCGGTCTTGTAAAATTTTTGTACGTGCATCGCTATCTTTCAATCCCCTTATAAATTGTAGTGATAAAAAGCTTTCCGATGTATTTTTCTGACAGTGTTGGCAATTGAATTCGCAGTTAGTGGTAAGTTTCTTCAACCCTGCGGCGTACTGGGCTACAGTTTCGTCGTCTTTTTGCGTTCTTGTTATGAATTTGTGTTGTAGTGCCCATTTGCTAGGTTTTGGGTCTAAGTAGTAGTCAAGTATTTCAGTAATATCACCAAATAACATATTCATTGGTTCTTCCGGTAATGTTAAATCGCAAAGTTTCACGTGGAGCTCTGGTGATAATGTTGACAGTAAGATATTCGTTTTCATGTGTCCTTCCGATATGTTGTTCAATCCAAAATATACTTCTAGCCTTTTTTTGAAATTGTTGAAAGTTTCTGATTGTTGTATGGGTTGAAATTGTATCTTCGGTGTATTTCTATGCCTGGATTCACTTTGTTTTATGTGTTGTTGCTGTTGCTGGCCGTGTTGTTGTTCTCTATTATGTGTCTGTTTAGTTAAAAGTTTGGTTGTTATCGTTGTATGAAGTTCTTCGAATTCGTACCTGTATTCATGTTCTTGATCATAAGCGTCATCGTCCTTGTCGTCGACGGTCTTGTTCTCGATTTTCTCTTGTTCCTCCCGTATAGCCAGGATCGTCTCCTTCAGGCTCCGGAAGCGAGCAGCAATGTCTTCGTCAGACATCGTTGCCCTCTGATCGACATAGGTGACGAGTCGTGTGAGCATCCCGCGTAGGGTGCCACGATATTTTCTTACTTTTTCCATTTCATAATATCTAATTACACAATGTTTATTTGACTTTTTCTCGTCGCCAATAATAAATCATGATATTATGTAAAATCGTTTATTAATATATACAGACAGTTGACATTATAATGTCGTTATAATTAAGGCATCTGGCGATTTGGCATAGAGACTATGTAAGGAGTTTTATCATACACCACAATGTCCTCTTTTCTATTTGTAAACTTTCTCGTACGTAATTTTTTTGTTAAAAATAATTTGTTTCTTTCTCATTGCCAAATTTCAATTAAGTTACGGGGCTGAAAGGTAACACATACACACACAAACAACCGCACATATAAAATTGACATTTTATTCAACAGAAGTGCCTGTATTACGATCTAATTCAAAATTCCAACAAGTCTAATTTGGACTAATACCATGCAGTTACAATAGTTTATCAGTTAATACTACCTGCTGACTCTAACTGCCATTGGCATACTGGATACAGTAAATTCATTAGAACTAAGCTCCAAATCGCTACCAACATGAGAATATGCAATACCATAGAGTAACAAGGGGGCAGAGACTTTAGGTGGCAATATACAATTTCTATAGCAAAACGATACTCGCTAGTGTTTACATTTCGATAGGTTTTTTACCTATCGACTCGTACTATCGATTTTAGTTCTTTAGGTGACAGCTAGTGGCGCTGTACACATTTGCCATATAAATGCTTTATGCCGTCGCTAGCGAGGTTTATGTTTATTTTAACATAAGTAATAAGGGGATACAGTAACAGAGCAAGGTCTCGTGAAGCTTTTAGTGTAGTATCTCAGAGTAATCAAGCGCTCTTTCAGAAGATATGGGTAAAAAACCTTGAACTGTCACAACTCATCCTTTGAGAAAAATATCATATAGTCGTATTTTTAAGAAAACTATCTTAGATCTTTGTATATCCCTATGTATGCTTAAATCTTTGAAACTACGCAACGGATTTTGATGCGGTTTTTTAAATAGATAGAGTGATTCAAGAGGAAAGTTTATATGTATAATACATGCATAATATAGTAGAGAAAAGGCGAGAATTTAAATGAATTGCAATTATTCTAACAGAGCGCGTTAGTCAGTTTGTCCGACAGAGAGTAGAGTTGACATTACAGTCCTCCGGAACGCAGGTAAAACCGCGGGGGACAGCTAGTAAGTTATAGTAGGTTGGGGAAAAAGTTCCTTCGCATATTTTTAGAAAATTCAAAACCTTTTTAATATAGTTTATTTACATTTAACTAAAGTATGTAGGTACCATTTTGTTCGATAACTTTTTGCCATCTTGTAGGTAGGGACATGATCCCATTGCTATAGATATTTTGGGACTTCTGATCAAAATACTGCGACAAGTGGTTTTGACAGTCCTCTCGTGATGTTAACCTGACACTGCCTAAAGAATTCTGAAGAGACCGAAACAGGTGGAAATCTGAAGGTGCAAGGTCAGAACTATACGGCGGATGCATTAATACCTCCCAGCCAAACTATCTTAATTTTTGCTGAGTGACTAAAGATGTGTGAGGTCTAGCGTTATCATGATGAAGAACCACACCCCTTCTGTTGATTAATTCCGGCCGCTTTCTCTCAACTTCTTGCTTTAATCTCATCAGTTGTTCGCAGTAGAGTTCATGGTCGATTGGTCAATCGATGGTCTTGCCTGGTGGTAACAGCTCATAATGAATAATGCCCTTCCAATCCCACCACACACACAGGATCACCTTGTTGCGAGTTAACCCGGGTTTGCCACAGTCTGTGAAGCCTGACCGGCCTTTGACCACGACCTTTATCGCACGTTCTTGTCGTACGTGATCCACTTTTCATCACCAGTTATCAGCTTCTTCAAAAATGGTTCGGTTTCATGACGTCGTAATAAAGAATCACAAATGAGTATACGGTTCATTAGGTTTCTTTCAGTGAGCTCGTGAGGTACCCAAATATCTAGCTTTTTTGTGTACGCAGTTTTTTTCAAATGCGCCAGAACTGTTTGTGGTCAATTCCCAGTTCTTCAGCTACGTCGTAACTACTGATATGCCGATCTTGCTCCACTTTTTAAAAAATGGCATCCATTTTATCCGTAATGGGGCGACCAAAGCGACGTGCATCTTTGACATCAAAATTTCCGGATTGAAAACGCTTAAACCAAATTTGTGCTACTCTCCCAGACACTGCACTAGGTCCATAAACATCGCAAATTTTTTTCGTGGCTTGCGTTGCATTTTTACCTTTTTTGTAGTAAAATTTTAAAATGAATCGAATTTCTTCATTAGATTAACTCATCTTGGCGGTACGAAAAACAAATGCAAATCACACATTTTCCGAATTTGAATTTATGTTCTTTAAAATTTAAACTTTCAATGATACCAAAACCAGCCAGATACAAATAGTATAGCCAAAGAGATTTTATTACAAGTTCATACATACTATAATGCGAAAAGACTTTTTTCCCCAACCTAATATAATAATAGATAACAATATAATAAATATCTTGGGACATTCTATACACACGGTCTGATCCCAAACTAAGTAAAGTAAACATGTACAATGGAATCCATATAACTGATATACTATTTTTTTAAATACATACTTATACAGATATTTACACCCCGACACTGAACAAACAGACATGTTCATGCACACAAATGTTTGTCCTGGGTGGGAATCAAATCCGCGACTTGGAACTCGCTAACCACCCAGCCAACTGGTCTGTCGAAAATAAATGGAAAATCAATAAATATAACAAAATTTGCTGTTTATATTCGGTTTTATTTCAATATAATTGTAACTTGTTAATACAACAGCCCCCTTATTCAGCTAATACCATCTTCATCGGTGAACCGCCGCACGGAGGGCTCGGAGAGCTTTCGTCTCAAGTAATTGCGTAGTTATCGAAAGATGCAGAGCATAAAGGCCGCGGCGAAACATCCTCGAGCTAGTGTCATTTTCCTAGCAGAATCGAAACCCTGTTCTTTTTATTTGGTATCGGACAAACAATTTAATTAATACTAACGGATACTACCAACGACCACTTGAACTGCATACCAGCTAAGGATGACCGTTTACTCTACTTTTCTACTAGCTACCTTCCCGTGGTTCCACCAGCGTTCCCGAGGGATATTATGTATCCCGATATTATAAAATAGCCTATTTCACTCAGGAATAAAGTAGTTTTCTAAAACTGAAGGAATTTTTGAAATCGGAGCAGTTTCGGAGATTACCTCCTATATCCAAAATTATAAACTTGAGCTCTTTATAATATTAGCATTGGTTTTACAGAAAGTAGTAGTGTCTTTTGTAAAGGATATGTAAACGTGACTATAGTATGAGCACGAACGTCTATCGCAAGCGTAGCGTCATCGTATCGAGTGCGCCAAAAAGCTGGTTTGTAAAATTCAAGACCGCGCACACCGTGACGTTGCGCGATGTTCAAATTTCTATTAGATTACTTTTTGGCGCACTCGATACGATGACGTTACGCTAACGATTAAAGATCGTGCTTAGGCCTCTGGCACTTCTGGCAGGCACTTACATATATGGAATACTTTTAACTAACATCTACAGATCGAAGCTTTATCGATACACTCACTGTCTTTGTCCGTTAAAAGCCTATACAACTTATTCGCGTCCGAATAGATCAAATTATTATTACCATCGAACGTGACGCCAAAACAGTTACCTATATCTAATACTTTATCCAATGACACATTACTCTTATTAACTACATAAATACCGTCCTGCTGACAGGAGAACACATTGCCATTTCTATCAGTAGACAGTTGTCTTATCGTAAGTAGAGGACAGGTTTTGTAAACTACTACATCTTTCGTCCCTTTCTGTTGACTGTACATTCCAGTGCTGTTAGAGTAGAACATGGCATTCTCTCGATCGATGACAAAGTTTAGCGCTTTCGTGTCTTCCAAATCACCAAATTTGTTCCACTGACCGTGTTTATATACATAGAAGTCCTCATCCGGACAAGTTGCAAAATATAGAGCGTCTCGGAAATATACATTCCATATTAATTTTCCAGTGTCGACTAAAACTTCCAATTTGTCATGTTTGTAGTTATATTTATATATTTTGTCGCCACCTCCGATGTATACGGTTTGGCTTTCCTGATCGACAGTTTGTGAAAATCCGTTATAAATTCCTTCAATATCTTTGACCTCTTTTGTCAAAAGATCTAGTCTGGCTGTTTTACAGGTAGCATGGTTGTTTATACTATAGCTGAAGTACAATATGTTGTAATGATGATCTACGTCCAATAAGTAAGGTCTGTCCAGATCATTTTTCAATAACAGTTCCCTGTTGTGATAGATACCATTGAAGAATTTGCCGTCGCATTCATCCTTGATTGTACGAGCCTGGACGACGAGCAAACTGGATAGAAGGACGAAGAACTTCATGTTGATCTAAAATGGAAAAGAGGTTGGAATTATACTTTTGCATGGCGAGTGTGAATATGTGTGTGGTACCTCACCTTGGGTGAGGGCTGGAGTGTGAGCAAAGGAAGTTTCGAATCAACAGCAATAAAACCGCGCACGCTTAAGCTGTGGAATGAGCTCCCTGCCGAGGTTTTCCCAAGGGAGTATCGCATGGGGTTCTTCAAGAAGGGTGTGAAGAGATTTTTGCAGGGTCGGCAACGCGCGAGTGATACCCACGGTGTTGCAAGCGTCCATAGGCTGCGGTGACCGTTTACCATCAGACGGGCCGTCAGCTTGTTTGCTGCCTTAGTAGTATAAAAAAAAAAAAAAAAAAAAAAAAGAGTTGAGCAGGGAATCTCACCAAAGGCGCGGTACAACGCTTGCGGCCATACGAGATAAATTACACCAGGCGTTGTAAAAGCAACTGCCTATGAGTGTGTTTTGTTAATCTTCTAGGGGTTTATTGAAGATGTTTGACCTCAGTCAGGTGACAACAACGATAACTTAAACGTCAACAAACTATTTATAGGGGTATGTATTCTATCTCCCAAATTCGTTTGACTTCGATAGTTACCCGGGTATATGACTCGGATATATTCCGAAAAATAAAATGAATATGATTAATATGATAAACGTAGGGCTCCAGCTAGATGGAGCGATGATATACGCTAGCTGGCTTGCAGCGGTTGGAAACAAAGAGCTGAAGATCGAGCTCAGTGGCGTGCCATAGGTGAGGCCTATATCTAGCAGTGGACTGAGATAGGCTGATGATGATGATAAGTGCTAATTCAGGATTCCTTATTATACCTAAAGGTTACCCTTTTTAAGGTAGCTACTTAATTTAAGACCTTTCAGTTAATATACTTGCTGTACACCTAAAAATATATGACTATACTATAGTCAATGTTGTCCATACGGAAATTCAAGTAGGTAAGTAAAACTTACAAGTCAATAATAAAAAAGAACCGATTAAAGCCTGTTAAAGCCCGGTATTATTGGGTACGCTGACGACAGCACAGCTGTTGACAGATACGTTTCCAGTGCGAAGGCTAGTAGTAGGGAGACCCAGTTTCTCAGGGAGTCCATGGTAGAGCGTATGAATTTGACCTTGCAGGCCGTGTCCGACTGGGGCGATGCCAACCTGGTCAAGTTTAACGCTACCGAAACACAGGCGTGTCTATTCACCGCTAAGCGGAGTTCTTTCACCTTGACTCCCACTTTCCACAATGTATCCGTACCGATCTCCAACCATCTTGAGCTCTTAGGGATGCATCTAAGCTCAAATTTAAACTACGGTGTCTCCATTGGGTATAAAGCAAAAACCGCTGCCAAAAAGCTTGGGATCTTAAACAAGGTTAAGCGGTACTTCACACCAAGACAGCTTCTAAATCTATACAAAGCTCAAGTCCGTTCATGTTTGGAGTACTGCAGTCACCTTTGGGACGGATCAGCTAAGTACCAGCTGGCAGCCCTGTGTTCACAGATACATACAACTTGGGGCTCTTTAAAAAAAGAGTGAATAGGCTACTAACGGGAAAGCGAGCTCCATCTTCGGCCTCATCTTCACTTACCATCAGGTGAGATTGAGGCCTATCGCAATCCCGTCTGATAAAAAAAAAATCAAAATAAGGTAATTCTTTATTACACTATCGAAATGCCAAAAATGCATGCATAATTAATATTTATTAATAACTAGCTGTACACGCTACGCTGCGCACGCTACGCTGTGGCACATTCACAAATGGTTGAGAAATGAGAAACAAAACAAAGACGGTCGCGGATATGTGACTGATGCAAAAAATAGATAAAACAATCCTTGATGCGGATTATACAGGGTGACTAGTGAGTTACCTTCGATACCATAAGTATCGAAGGTAACTCAGAGTACTCGGTACTCGATTCCCGTTTAAATGATAAAATAAAATTAGGTGCTTAATTTTTGACTTTTAATTTTTTTAATAAGTGAAATGTGGATATTATTCTCTCTTCGCCGCGGTGTTTGTTATTTAAGTTGATCTAGTCACGTGCGGCACGCGCTAGTCACCTATGTACAATGTACATACGTATGATTCCATTTTTTAAATACGCCGAAAATACCAAGGCTCTTGAACTTTTCAGTGGTTCTATAGATTTAACCTTGTCTCAAATTCTATTGCCTACATTCTACACTTTATTTAATCAATAAATTAATGATTACCTAGGTATTTTTGCCTGTCCTAAGCCAGCATTAAAGTATGACGGGAAAACGGATCATACATGGGGAGAGGTCTTGATTCTGATCTACCTACGTAGGCAACAGCTGTACAGTGTAGGTACATATGTATTCCGTGTTGATAGCGCGCTGCGCGTATCCATGTATTTCGCAGGTAAATACGGGACTCTCGGTGTACTGTTTACTAAGAAGTAATTTAATATATATTTTTAATGTTTTTACCCTTTTCATGCAAAAGTGTGAAACGTTTTGTATGATTACAATTATACCTAAATAGGAGTCTTGTTCATTTCCGGAAAAATATCCTGTGGTTTATTTTAAACAGTTTTTTTTTATTATTGACTTGTAAGTTGTATTTACCAACTTGATTTTGCGTAAGGAAAACCAAACCCTAAAAATATATTTTTTAAGTATATTTACTGAAAGGTTTTAACTTAATATTTTACTTAAATTAATTTATTTTTGACATTTGGCGGATTTTGAAGGTAAAATATTAATATTTTAGTATCATTACAATTTTGAAATATATGATGAGATTTATTTGGTTATAGTAGTTAAAAACTACCACATTTATAATATACTAGCTGACCCGGCAGACGTTGTCTTGCCTTCAATGAATATCTAATTCGAATTGGTATCAGTAATAAAAATCAAGTACCCAAAACATGCTGTGCATTATTCTTGACAATTTAACTTTTAATATGAGGCGTGAAGGCGCTCTGAACTAACCGTGATGAACAAACAATACAATTTCCCGATTTAATTGACTGAGAAAAGTGCACTAAGAAATGGTAATTAATTGTTTTATCAATATAATTCCTACCCATGCCTCTATTTTAAACGATATTGTCAAACGACTGACATTTATGTCAAACACCATAAGGTTACATTATAAGAGTTTATATTGTCAAAAGCGGTAGGAAAAGTTAAAATAGTCGATGTTTTCATAATATTTTCTTTCATAAGAACCTGACAAAAACGAACACAAAAAAAAGAATTGGCGAAATCGGTCCAGCCGTCCGTGCGTGATGCCGTGACCAAGGGAAATAGGGATTCATTTTTATATATATATATAGATTTGTGTTAAATAATTATAGCAATAGTTATTGTTCCTGTCTCTAACTTCTGCTTTATAGTAAACTAAATAAATGATCACAATTTTGTAATAAAATCAAAATAATGGTTTGCTGCACTTACCATGATCACTGATCTCACAAAATGAATTGAATTATTATATCAAAACATTATTATTTATACCCGCGCATTGACACGTTTTTATCAAAGGTTAAATTAAAATATGGACAGAAATGGTATAGAGACGAATTTTCATTAATCCATACATTCGAAAGTGTCTCTGTTTGATTGTTTGTGATATAATAAATATACTGTAATATGTGTAATAATGAAATTCGTTCATTTTTCTCTCACACATTTATTTATTTTCAGGCTTACCAACAATTCTTTACACATACATTAAAATAAAGATACATTATATGATAAATATGAATAACAGTGTAAGAATTACTTATAGGTAAGCACCGCATGTACCAAAACAATTAAAGAAAACAGTTAGTCTAAATATATACTATTATGACAATTATTAATTAGCAAAACTTACTTAGTAGGTATACACATAAAACATACATTTTTTTTCTCATATAAACAGATAGGTAATGACTGAATCTTGATGGAATTTGGTAAGGAGGTAGATTGTCAAATAGAAAAGTAATCTTGAAGGTGTGGGAGAGGGAAAGGAGATCAATGGGTATGGTTAACCCATAGTTTCTCAAATTGGGATATAAAGAAATACGAGTTTTTTTTTTTATTCACGAATTAAGGTGAAAATGCCATGATAGGCGATTTTAAATCTGTGGACGAGGTACTAAACGTAAACTTCATGCGGAAAGCTAATAAGGCCTGGTAATTATATATGTATATATACTCGCTGCCCGGACAGAGGTCGTTCTGTCGAAATAAACCTACCGGGTCCAATTGTGAATCTAAACCATCCAGGGCGCCACCCAAACGCATAAAAAAATATTCATTTAGCTTTTATATTATTCCACTATATGCTCTATCTATGTGCCTAGTTTCATCCATATCCGTTCAGTAGTTTTTGCGTGAAAGAGGAACAAACATCCATACTTACAAACTTTCGCGTTTATAATATTAGTAGGAAAATGAAAATAAAATATTACAGTATTATTCAAATAGCATGAGTTGGGTGGCACAGTGTATTATATAAGATTTCTTAATGGTTTATGTTTATTTCAACATAATAAGGGGATACCGTTACAGAGCAAGGTCTCGTGAAGCATTTAATGTAGTATCTCAGAGTAATCAAGTGCTATTTCAGAAGATATATGTAAAAAACCTTCAACTGTCAACTCATCCATTGAGAAAAATTAAAGTCGTATTTCAAAGAAAACATGATTTAAAAGATCCTAATAACTTTTATAATAATAGATAACAATATAATAAATATCTTGGGACATTCTTTACACACGGCTATCTGATCCCAAACTAAGTAAAGTAAACATGTACAATGAAAACCATATAATTGGTATACTATTTTTTTAAATACATACTTATATAGATATTTACACCCAGACACTGAAAAAACAGACATGTTCATGCACGCAAATGTTTGTCCTGGATGGGAATCGAACCCGCGACTTGGAACTCGCTAACCACTAAGCCAACTGGCCTGTCGAAAATAAATGGAAAACCAATAAATATAACAAAATTTGCTGTTTATAGTCGGTTTTATTTTGATATAATTGTAACTTATTAATACAACAGCCCCCTTATTCAGCTAATACAATCTTCGTCGGCGAACCGCCGCACGGAGGCCTCGGAGAGCTTTCCTCTCAAGTAAATGCGTAGTTATCGAAAGAGGCAGAGCATAGAGGCCGCGACGAATCCTCGAGCTCGTGACACTAGCTCGTGGATTTGCCTTACAGAATCGAAGCCCTGTTCTTTTTATTTGGTATAGGATAATAAATGTAATTAATACTAACGGATACTACCAACGACCACTTGCACTGCATACCAGCTAAGGATGAACTTTTACTTCATCTTTCCACTAGCTACCGTCCCGTGGTGCCACCCGCATTCCCGAGGTATATAATGTATTTCACTCAGGAATAAAATAGCTTTTAAAGATAGAAGGAATTTTTGAAATCGGAGCAGTTTCGGATATTACCTACTATATCCGAAATTATAAACTTTAGCTCTTTATAGTATAAGAAAGTAGTAGTATCTTTTGTAAAGGATCTGTAAACGTGACTATAGTATAAGCAGTGGTAACATGAACGTCTATCGCAAGCGTAACGCCATCGTATCGAGGGCCCCAAAAAGCTGGTTTGTATGCAAAATTGCAGACCGCGCACATCGTGACGTTGCTCGATACGATGACGTTATGCTTACGATAAATTAAATTAAAATTATTTTATTCAGACAACAAAGGATCCAATTCTTAAAACTACCAAGACAAGTAAGAGTTATAAAATAAATAAATTTAATTCATACACAAAATTATCAATTTATAAAAAAAAATTGCTGGGCATGGTGGCTTATCAATTATCTGCCAGTGCTTTCAGCACCTTGTTAGAGCTACCCAGAATTCTCAGTTTAGTAAATGCTATCTTTTTTCTTATTATGGCGTTAAAGACATTCACATGGGCATCGGCAAACATGCCTGACGCGCTGCAGAATCTAGGTATCCCGAACAAGGCCCTAAACATGTTATTATAGAAGATCGTGCTCTGGCACTTCTGGCGGGCACTGACATATATGGAATACTTTTAACTAATATCTACAGCCTATTGATCGAAGCTCTACCGCTACACTGACTGTTTTTGTTCGGTAAAAGCCTATACAACTTATTCGCGTCAGAGTAGATCAAATTATTATCACCATCGAACGTGACACCAAAACAGTCATCTATATCTGATACTTTATCCAATGACACTTTATTCTTATTAACTACATAAATACCGTCCTGCATACAGGCGAACACTTTGCCATTTCTATCAGTAGACAGTTGTCTTATCGTAAGTAGAGGACAGGTTTTGTAAACTACTACATCTTTCGTCCCTTTCTGTTGACTGTACATTCCAGTGCTGTTAGAGTAGAACATGGCATTCTCTCGATCGATGACAAAGTTTAGCGCTTTCGTGTCTTCCAAATCACCAAATTTGTTCCACTGACCGTGTTTATATACATAGAAGTCCTCATCCGGACAAGTTGCAAAATATAGAGCGTCTCGGAAATATACATTCCATATTAATTTTCCAGTGTCGACTAAAACTTCCAATTTGTCATGTTTGTAGTTATATTTATATATTTTGTAGCCACCTCCGATGTATACGGTCTGGCTTTCCTGATCGACAGTTTGTGAAAATCCGTTATAAATTCCTTCAATATCTTTGACCTCTTTTGTCAAAAGATCTAGTCTGGCTGTTTTACAGGTAGCATGGTTGTTTATACTATAGCTGAAGTACAATATGTTGTTATGATGATCTACGTCCAATAAGTAAGGTCTGTCCAGATCATTTTTCAATAACAGTTCCCTGTTGTGATAGATACCATTGAAGAATTTGCCGTCGCATTCATCCTTGATTGTACGAGCCTGGACGACGATAAAACTGGATAGAAGAAAGAAGAACTTCATGTTGATCTAAAATGGAAAAAAGGTGGGAATTATAGTTTTGCAAGGCGTGGGTATAGTGTGAATATGAGTGTGGTACCGCGCCTTGGGTGAGCAAAGGAAGTTTCGAAGGTCAACAGCAATAAAACCGAGTGAAGCAGGCTATCTTACCAAAGGCGCGGTACAACGCTTGCGGTCATACGAGATAAATGACACCAGGCGTTGTAAAAGCAACTGCCTATCAGTATGTTTTGTTAATCATCTGGGGGTTTATCGAAGATGTTTGACCTCAGTCAGGTGACAATAAACATAACTTAAAAGTCAACAAACTATTTATAGAGGTATCTATTCTATCTCCCAAATTCGTTTGATTTCGATAGTTACCCGGATATTTGACTCGGATATCCGAATATATATCCTGATAATCCCAAAAAAAAAAAAAGAATGATTAATATGATAAACGTAGGGTTCCAGCTAGATGGAGGTTGGAAACAAAGAGCTGAAGATCGAGCTCAGAGGCGTGCCATAGGTGAGGCCTATGTCTAGCAGTGGACTGAGATAGGCTGATGATGATGATAATTGCTAATTCAGGATTCCTTATTATATCTAAAGGTTACCCTTTTTAAGGTAGCTACTTAATTTAAGATCTTTCAGTAAATATACTTGCTGTGCGCTTCGATAGCTTTAAAATTTCGTTATTTGAAAACAGTGTGGCTAGATACTTAATGAAATACAACTCACCAATGTTATCCAGGAACCGAACGTGTCCCGGGACGGAATTCTTATCACAAACGTTCACTGTCACTTAGACCATACGGAACAGCACAGTTGATAGTGTTTATTTGGATGGTTTATATTTTTATTGAATATTACAGTGGAGACGCGTACGCGCGGCTTCTTGAGTTTTGACTACAGCAGCGCCATGGGTTGATGTGGCGGCGCGCGTAAACAACGTTCGTTGCAGGTTCCGGAAGTTTAGGCGGGAGTTTTATATCTAGCCACAGATTAAATAAGAACCCAACATTTCCCCCCACCGAAATCCGCAAGGATTTCCCAGTTACGATACCATGGCAAAGTTGAAATAGATAAAACTTAAGGTATAGATAATGTGTACTTGAATATAAATTGAAATATAATTAAAGTGTTAGTGGACTGTATAATAGAATATAAATTGAATAGTTGAATTATATAATAGTTAATACATTATGTATAGGTAGATACAATTTTAGATACAAATAAAGCCTGAAATTATTTATAAACATTCTGAGTCCTGATCCAACGGTAGAGGACTCACTTTTGAAACGGGACGTGTAAATTCGTTTCCGTTTGAATTTTTTAAAACAATGACACGGACCACACCGTCCGGACCACCGTGTAATTTTGTAATTCTAGCTAACCCCCACTTGAGAGGTGGAGCATCAGTATTAATTAATACAAGATCACCGACATTAAGACTACGACAATTAGTAAACCATTTTTGACGTTGCTGTAAAGTATGTAAATAATCTTGCCTCCAAAGTTTCCAAAAATGTTGTGATATTTGTTGGACGCATTGCCAACGATTCAATCTAGAACTGGTCAAATCAGTTAAACTGTATTCCGGTACCGATAAGAGTTCTCTACCTATGAGGAAATGTGAGGGAGTTAGAACCTCAAACTCGTTTGGATCGCTGGATAAAGCACACAATGGCCTTGAATTAAGTACAGCTTCGACGCGAGCAAAGAGTGTCCCTAGCTCTTCAAACGATAGAGCACGTGTACCGATACTACGTTTTAGGTGTAGTTTCGCAGATTTGACAACAGCTTCGTAAAGTCCCCCAAAATTACTGCCTGTCGGTGGATTATGTCTCCAAATTACTCCGCGAGAAACGAAGCCATGCGATATATTTTCTAAATCCGAATTTAGGAATTTTACTACCTCAGTCAGCTGTTTACCAGCTGACACAAAATTGGTGCCATTATCGGACACAATAGAATGACATAGACCTCTCCTTGCCGTGAAACGGTCGAAACATGCGAGAAAGCACTCGGTACTCAGAGAGGACAAGACCTCTAAGTGTACCGCTCGTGTGGCACAACACACGAACACGCACAAATAGGATTTGGATACGTGAGCATCTCTACGAGTTGACTCATTCGTAGAAAAGGGTCCGCCTATGTCAACGCCTACGGTATGAAAAACATGAATGTCTTGCGTACGATATTTAGGAAGTTCCCCCATTATTGGTTGTCGATTTATGGGAGATACCCTAAAGCAGGCAATGCATTTCATGGTACGTGATCGAATAGCATCACGCGCTGAAATGATCCAATATTTTTGTGTTATTATGCTTTGAAGAGTTCGTGGACCTACGTGCAAATAAGCTTTATGAAAATGATCAATTAATATATTAGTGAAATTACATTTCTTAGGAAGTAACAGAGGATGCTTCTTTTCATACGTTAAATCTGACTGTGAAAGGCGACCCCCCACCCTGAGGAAACCGTTGGAATCTATGAAAGGGTTGAGCTTTCGCAAGGAATTACTGCAGCAACTATCCTTTGATAAAGATACTATATCGCTCGAAAAATGTTGTTTTTGAACAGATTTCACTAAAATATCATGTGCCTTCCTGAGGTCCGAAACAGCGAGAGATCTACGCTCCTCAGCAGCTGACTTGCAATTATGTATAAACTGATAGCATCGAGCAACGACGTTGAGCAATTTATTGTAGCTAGAATATGTTTTCGTTAAGCTATACACTATTTCATACGTGTCAGACTCAGTTGACACTAAAACTGGCTTAGTACACTTGAGTTCAGGAGGATTGCTGTCACGGAATTCAGCCATGGTTTTAATTGGCCACTTAGATTGATCCCGATCGATCCAACCAGGTCCGTTGAACCATTCTGGAGTCGCTAGCAACACAGATGGTAAAACACCACGAGAACAAATGTCGGCTGGATTAGACCCACCGCTTACATGATACCAGCATTCGCTAGATACGCTGTCATTAATTTTGGACACCCTAGTGGACACAAATGTTTTGAGTGTGTAACTGGGAGTATTAAGCCAGGCTAGAACAACGGAAGAATCCGTAAACAGCATTATATTATTGATTTCGAGACGATTACGCAATATCGATTGGACGTATTTGGTAAGCTTTGCTAGCAAATGTGCAGCCATGAGTTCAAGACGCGGAATAGTGACAGTTTTTAATGGGGCAACCTTAGATTTGGCCATTACTAGACTAACTTTAGTCTCACCATCGTCGTTTTTAGTTCGGAGGTACACAACCGCAGCATAACCGAGAGAAGAGGCGTCGCAAAAACCTAGAATCTGACAGTAGGTATGGCGTTCTACCTTAACATGGCGATCATGTTTTATTTTTGTTAGCAATGGGAGTTCGTTGACATATGCCCGCCACTGTGACTCAAGATCTGACGGCAGACTTTGGTCCCAGTCAAGTTGACGAGACCAAAGTTCCTGCATGCGACATTTGGCATAGAATATGCAAGGAGCTACAAAGCCTAGTGGATCGAACTGTCGACCAATTTGGGACAAGATTGTTCTCTTTGAAACGACAAGATTGGGCGGAGTGATGGCAAAAGAAAATGCATCATAGGCTGGGGACCACTGAAGCCCGAGCACTTTGATGGACATATTACTTTCATCGTCGAATGCAACCGGCGTTTCGCGATGAGCATCATCCAGATGTTCCAATACCTGTGCGCAGTTGCTCGACCACTTGCGGAGAATAAAGCCTCCCGCTTTCAATAAATTCATGAGCTCTTTCTGAAGTTCTAAGGCTTCTGCTATGGTCTCGACAGACCATATTAAATCGTCCATGAAGAAACCAGTTTTCAAAATTTCAGCAGCTTTTGGAAATTGTACTCTTTCGTCATCTGCTAAGGTGTGCAGCACTTTTATAGCTAGATAAGGGCAGCTGGCTACACCGTACGTTAGTGTATTCAAAGAATATATTTGAATAGGTTGGTCCAATGAATAACGCCATAGAATATGTTGATATGGTCGTTGACACTGGTCGACAATAATCTGGCGGTACATTTTGCAAATGTCCGCAGAGATACATATTTTATGAAGCCGAAAGTTGATTAAAAGTTCATTGATATCAGCTTGAAGCTTGGGCCCTGGCAACACTATTGAGTTGAGTGACATATTGTTTGATGTTTTCCCAGAGGCATCAAATACCACACGGTGAGACGTCGTGGTACTTGTCGGTTTGACGATGCAGAAATGCGGGATGATGTATTTCGAATCCACGTTCTGGACATCACCAAGACAAGACATATGCCCGAGGTCCTCGTACTCACGCATGAACTTATGATATTGAATTTTGAGTTCAGGCTCTCTTTCTAATTTTGACTCTAAGTTAAGCAGTCGACGAGTTGCCATTTGGCTCGAGTCGCCGAGCTCAATCGTTGATCGCAGAGGATATTTCACTGTATACCTACCCGTTGCATCGCGACTATGCTCTTTTGAAAATAAATAATCCGCAAGTTCATCATCTGGGTTACGTGGTACCTCAGATGGTACATTTTCCACCTCCCAGAAGGAGCGAATAACTTGATCGAGGTTCATGGTGAATGCACAGAAAGTACCATTAATAGTAGCGGATGGCGCAGCATGATTGCGAGTTGGTGGAGAGAGTTCAGTCTGACCCATTAGAACGTACCCAAATACTGAGCTCATTGCAACAGGTAATCCGTGTACTCGCGGGAGTATCTTCTTACCGTCGTAGATGTACGGAAACAGATCACATGCTAACAGTATGTCAATGGGTGCAGGTCTATAGAAGTCCGGGTCAGCTAACATCAAATGTTGAAACTCAACGATCACTTTATCCGAAAGAGGCACTGTAGGTAGATTACCGGCTATTGTAGACACAATGACCGCATCAGTAGATAGGATGGGTCCGGCTGAGTGTAGCGGCTTAACATTACAAGTAGTTAACCCAAACTCTTTTACGGGATTGCCCCCTAAACCAATGGGTTCAAAATTGCATTTACGTCGTGACAGACCTAATTGTTTTGCACAGTCTTGAGTTATATAGCTTGTCATAGCCCCGCTATCTATTAAAACACGCACCTTGTGGTACTGGCCCCAACAATCTGCGACGTGTATAACCGCGGTGCCGAGCAAGACTGTCAAATTAGCCGAGCACGTCAATGCGACTGCACTAGAATTCGAATTTGCAAATGAGTCTATGTGCAGTGTATGGTGATGCTTGCTTTTGCAGACCGTACACCGTACCTTTGATGGACAGTCGTCGACAGAATGTGCACGTAAACAATTTTCGCATAACTTTAATTGTTTAATCCTAACGAGACGCTGCGCTGGACTCAGGTCGGTGTAGTCGGTGCATCGATAAATAGAATGCATCTTTTTGCAATACAAACACTCCATGGACTTCGTTGATTTAACATGTTGGTTTGTATCGATAACAGCTGACGACATGGTAGGTCGCAGTGCATAATTTGATTTTGAAGTAAAGGGTTGACTGGATTTAGTTTGTCCCCGAGTATACGATACACTTTTAGTACTAGTGGAATTTGTAGTACACTCGGACATCTCAAGAGCGCGTACGTGTTTTTCAATAAAAGTCATCAAATCGTCATAGGTAGGTAACTCATTTTGTCCTAACTCCTTTTCCAATTCACGCCTAGTCGCGGGGTCAAGGTTACGTAATGCGACATAAAACAACATAAATCCCAATAAATCTGTTATGTTCAAAATCTGCAGAGCTTTGATGTTTTCTTGATATGTCTGTAAGAAAACATTAAGTCCCGATACAGACTCATTCACCAAAGGTTTGAAGTTGAATATTTTATCGAGATACGTAGTCGCTAATGCGCGTTTGTTTTCAAACCGTTTTACTAACGCACTCCACACGATTTGATAATTATCGGAAGTGACGGGCATAGACTTTACGATAATTAAAGCGGACCCGCTTACTGCCGACAGTAAATAATAAAACTTCTCAATATTTGCTATGTGTGTATTGTTATGTATAAGACTAGAAAAGGTATCACGGAAGGTGGGCCAGTTTTCAAGTTTACTGTCAAAAGGATATAGTTCCAACTTAGGTAACCTAGGCTTTACGCAGCTGCCACCCGCCTTCAATGTTGCATTATGTTGGTTATCCATATCCACATTCAACCTACTTGAAACACCGCGTATGAAATAGAACATAACATCAAAACTTTCGAGTTCTGTATATGATGGCACAAATACTTTTATCGTACTTTTCCCGCCATTCGGGCAAATCATGAAAACGGGCATTAAATTCACTAATTAATTCCGGTTTATCAGAAACTTTTTTGGAAACTTCATATAAGGCCTGCAATCTCATAAAACACATTTCTTTTGTCGTAATATGTGGTTGTACTAATTTTTCGTATTCTTCTTCGAATTTGACATCATGCTTGGGCGGCATTTTGCAACAAATTATTTATCAAACAACAAGAATTAATAATGGCGGCCGGCTAGCGTCGGTAAATTTTACGTAATAAATTTTCGAAAACAACTATTTAAATTAATGGTTTCGGAAATGAAATACACATTGGATTAGGAGAATGGACACAAAAGAATAAGATCTGAATGTGATTCAGAATTCTAAGTAGTATACTTTTAGAGATATAAGCAAATTAGTACACAAAGTTATGAGTGTACCTAACCTACTCCCGACACTGAATAGTACTTTATTAAGTGTGAATTATACCAATAATTATGTAAATAAATAGATATTTAGTTGCATAGATTTCGTAACTGGTTAATCCCGGCACGATAGACCAAAATGTGCGCTTCGATAGCTTTAAAATTTCGTTATTTGAAAACAGTGTGGCTAGATACTTAATGAAATACAACTCACCAATGTTATCCAGGAACCGAACGTGTCCCGGGACGGAATTCTTATCACAAACGTTCACTGTCACTTAGACCATACGGAACAGCACAGTTGATAGTGTTTATTTGGATGGTTTATATTTTTATTGAATATTACAGTGGAGACGCGTACGCGCGGCTTCTTGAGTTTTGACTACAGCAGCGCCATGGGTTGATGTGGCGGCGCGCGTAAACAACGTTCGTTGCAGGTTCCGGAAGTTTAGGCGGGAGTTTTATATCTAGCCACAGATTAAATAAGAACCCAACACTTGCAATACACCTAAAATATATTTTTTGGTTGACTATACCATAGTCAATGTTGTCCATACGGAAATTCAAGTAGGTAAGTAAAACTCACAAGTCAATGATGAAAAAACCCGGTTTAAAATAAGGTAATTATTAATTAAACTATCGAAATCGAAATACCAAAAATGGATGCATAATTAATATTTATTAATAATTAATATTTTTGTCCCCACCTCTGCACAAAACAGAAGATAATATTCCTGTGATTACAATTATACATAAGTGTGTTAATTTCTGAAAAAATATCTTGTGAATTATTTTAAACAGTTTTTTTATTATTGACTTGTAAGTTGTATTTACCAACTTGATTTTGCGTATGGACAACTATAAGTTTAAGTATTTACTGAAAGGTAAAATCTTAGCTAGTTAAAGTAAATAGCTTACTTAAGTTTCAATTATTTGACTTTTGATGTCAGAAGCCAACAATTCAGGCGGAAGATCCGCCTGATGATAAGTTAAGTTAATAAGTAAAAGATTAAAAAATACTCTAGTATCATTAATATCTTGAAATATATTATGAGATTTATTTGGTTATACTAAGAAAATAATATACTTAATTTACTATAATTATAAATGCGAAAGTTTCTATGTATGGATCTTCGTTACTCTTTCACGCAAAAACAACCAAATGATTTAGATAAAACATGGCACATAAATTGAAAATGCTCTGAAGAACACATAGGATATTTTTGGTCCCAGGAAAATGTTAAATCCCTCGGGAACGCGGGTGAAACCGTGGGGGACAGCTAGTAATATATAAGTGCTAAAAAATATTCCAATAGTTATTGTTCCTGCCTCAAACGTCTGCTTTATAGTAAACTAAATAAATGATCACAATTTTGTAATTAAATCAAAATAATGGTTTGCTGCACTTACCATGATCACTGATCTCACAAAATGAATTGAATTATTATATCAAAACATTATTATTTATACCCGCGCATTGACACGTTTTTATCAAAGGTTAAATTAAAATATGAACAGAAATGGTATAGAGTCGAATTTACATTAATCCATACATCCATAGATTTGAAAGTGTCTCTGTTTGATTATTTGTGTGATGGATGACTGAATCTTGATGGAATTTGGTAAGGAGGTAGATTGTTAAATAGAAAACTAATATTGAAGGTATGGGAGTGGGGAAAGGATATAAAAATGAGAATGGTTAACCCATAGTTTCATAAGTTGGGATATAAGAAATAGGAGAAACATTATTTTTTTCACGAAGTTAGGTGACAGGGCAGAAAAGACCATTGTAGGCGATTCACAGAGTACTTTTATATACATATAAGGTATTTTTATTCTGTAGACGAGGGAGAAACTTCATGCGGAAAGCTACTAAGTAGAGTAAGGCCTGGTAAATATTGATATAAGGTCTCTAAAAAACAGGTTTTGTAAACGGGATCGGCCTTTTTGGTCGAAACAACACTATGGTGTGTCAACGGCACACTTCTTTTGTACACTGCTTTAAGCCTTTAATAGTTGTTTTTGATATTGTCTTGTTTTCTGATGATACATCATTAATTTTTAAAGTTAATAGAATAGACAAAGATCTAACTAAAGTTAATCATACTATGTCAATTGTCTGTGAGTGGTTTGCTACAAATAATCGATTACTGAATTCAATGAAAACTAAATGCTTAAGGTTTTCATTACCAAATGTGTGCTACATTAGATACAGTAGATAGCCAATAATAATAGATGGGAGCCATATTGATCTTGTAAATAAAACGGTATTTTTGGGTCTTACATCTATATATATAAAGATGAATCCCTATTTCCCTTGGTCACGGTATCACGCATGGACGGCTGGGCCGATTTCGCAAATTATTTTTTTGTTGTGTTTGTTTTTGTCAGGAGAAGAAAAATAAGAAAGTTGCGTGGAAAATTAGAAAATTTAAGAAAACTTAACCACTTTACTAGCGCTTTTGACAATATAAACTTTTATTATTGTCATTCGTTTGACAGTTGGAGCGATTGACAGAATGCGCGCTGCATACGAGTATATCGTTTAAAATAGAGGCATGGGTCGGAATTATATTGATAAAATAATTAATTTCTCTTTGCACATTTCATAGTCGATTCAATCGGAAGATTCGAATTCAATATTCATTGTTAAGGCAAGACAACGTCTGTCGGGTCAGCTATAGTACATATATAAAATTCTCGTTATACAATAAATTGCAATGGGGACCTCAGGTTTATACTCTAGCTGCTAAATTAAGTTCGGCTGCATTTGCTGTTAGAAAAATAAAACAATTGACGAATGTTGAGACGGCCAAATTAGTTTATTTTGCATATTTTCATAGCCTCTTGTCCTATGGTATTTTGTTTTGGGGAGCAGCAGCGGATATAAAATCAATATTTTTTATTTAATTCGTTCAATTTACAGTATGGGTCCCCGTGAATCATTAAGAGATTTATTTAGGGAAATAAATATAATGACATTACCTTCACTATATATTTATGAAAAAAATATGTTTGGTCATGAGTGCCCTCCGAGGCCCTAAACTGAATAAATGGTTTTGAATTAAGAATCTTTTTTTAAATTTTGCATTTTAATTTGTGTGCATAGTTTTAATTTTCATTAGCTATTTTTAACCTCATAATATTTTTTTTATATCTCAAGTCATCTTCACACACGGTTACTGCTTGTACTATCGCTACCGGGTGAGTGATATACTACCTAAACTACTTTTAAAATACATACTTATATAGATATTTACACCCAGACACAGAAGAAACTTGCACATGCACACAAATGTTTGTCCTAAGTAGGAAGCGAACCCACGACCAGCGGCTTGGCTGTCAGAGTCTAACTACCAAGCCAACTGGCCCGTCTTGATCATGATCATGATTAAACACAATCAATTATAAAGTTTATGATATCTTATCTCTGGTGCAGTATAAAAATAAAAACAAAAATACGAAAATTTCAATATTTTGATAAGAACATTGCAAATGAGTTGATGTCGATCAACAGCGGAACAAAAAACAAAATAATAGAGGCTCCATACATTTTATAGTCCTGTTACTGTCAAGCTTACTTCACTTAGCTTTATTAAAATTTAATGCGTTTTACCTCATTATGACAAATCTGTTGTTTACTCAAACTCTGTATAATATTTCTTTACTGAAGAGGGAAAACCAATTATTATAATTATAACATAACAAATATGATATGTGATAAAGTAGTTACTTAAGTGCCTACCTCAAAGAAATCAGTAATTTAGTAGCTTAAAGACTGAATGTTGAATAAGTCATTCCTTTAACAAAGCTCTGTGGTTTATTGTGAATGATATTGCTTTTTATTTCTTCCATGTTATCTTTGTACAATTAATAAAAAAAAAATAACGTGTGTGTGTACAAACTTATGTACGTACGTAAGAAGTTATATATTCTATTATAGGTGACAAAAAGCATTTTTTACTATTCAGTCGTGAAATTGTAGTGTCCAAACTCTTTGCACCTGTCTGTAGCAACGAATAACAATTTTTGACGTTGTTAGGTTATTATTGAGAATAACATCATTTCTCACTCATTGACACTGACAGTTGCGATTTATGCGATGTTCCAGAGAGACCGTTATCAGCTAATTTCATCCGTAACAATTTTGTGTTACACTGATGTGCGCGCATCTTAAAATTTCACTCTCATAATTTTTTTCAAAACGCGCCTAAAGAAGTATAACTTCAAAAACCTATTTTGAAAGAGATATAATATTCCCTGGCCTCAATATCTTCCTTTAAACATAGTTATTATATGACTTGGGAAATCCTATAATACTTCATTGATAACTAGTGTTTACAAATAAAATACATGAACTGAGGTCAAATTAAGCTTATCACCATTTCAATAATAAGTTTGCGCATTGTAGGCTACATGTATGTATTGCAACTATTATGTATTATGTACAATAGTTAATTATTAAGAAAATACAATAAAATGATGTATTTTGGTTCCCAAACAGGCCAGTTGGCTTGGTGGTACTTTGACTGCCAATCCGAAGGTCGCGGGTTCGATTCCCACCCAGGACAAACATTTTTTTTTAGGCCACTTGGGCCGACAAACAAGCAGACGGTCCACCTGATGGTAAGTGGTCACCGCCGCCTATGGACATTTGCAACACTAGGAGCATCGCCAATGCGTTGTCGACCCTGAGACGTGAAGTTGTTAAGTCTCATGTGCCTGTAATTTCACGGGCCCCCTTACCTTTCTAACCGAAACACAGTAATACAAGTGCACTACTGCTTCACGGCAGAAATGGGTAAGGTGGTAGTACTTCCCCGGACGTACTCTGCACTAAGAGCTCTACTATTCTAAAAAGTGTGCTACATAGCGGTTCTGTGTCTGGGTGTAAATATCTATGTAAGTATGTATTTAGAAAAAAAAAGTAGTCTACTCGTATGTAGAATATCAGTTATCTGGTTTCCATAGTACAAGCTCTGCTTAGTTTGGGATCAGATAAGGCCGCGTGTATAGAATGTCCCGGGATATTTATTTATTTAAACTAAGTATAATAACCCATGTATTGTTGGTTGTAAACTGTTACCTTCTGTCCATGATTTGCAATACTAAACTACATATACTATAATAGCTATCATAGAAAATCTGGAAACCTATGACAAATTATTCAATAACATATTTTATTAATCAGGGGCTTGGAGATGTAGGGTCAAAATAATACCAATAATAAGTTACAGTTTATACTACTACTAGCTGTCCCCCGCTGTTTCACCCGCGTTCCCGAGGGATGTAACATTTTCCCGGCACAAAAAGTATCCTATGTTACTTCTAGAATATGTGTACAAAGTTTCATGCCGATCGGATGTGAAAGCGTAACAAACAAACTTACATTCACATTTACAATATTAGTAGATATGTAAATATGGAAGATTGGTCTGAACGTATTTTGGGCTGATGGCATTACTACTGTTTAAAAAAAAATTGTCTGTATGTCCGATTTGACGGGATCTTGATAAAAACTGGTTTATAGTCAGAACATGTGATGGCGCTAATGATACACGAAAGTGAAATAGCTGTGGACATCTAGTTTTTTAAAGGTACGAAATGGTTTATTAAAAGTATTTATCCATCGTTTCAATTTATTTCGTCCATCTATAGCATGCTGCATTACAGCCGGTAGCGCGCCTGCCCGCAGCCGTCCAAGGCATTTGGTTGTGTTCAGCAGGAGCTGTTAATAAGGATATTACATCACTACGGTATAAGACATTAAGCCCTTAACCTTCTGAAGTCTAAACCTAAGTAATAGAATTCAGAAAGTTAACGTGAAAGGAAAGGTATCCCCTGGATCAACAATTACGATGGGCGTCCCACAAGGCTCTATTCTAGGACCATTCCTTTTTTAGATATACATTAATGATTCACCCTATCTTGTAGAAAAAAAAACATAGTATTGTTCGCTGATGATACTTCACTTGTTTACAAAGTGAAATGATATGAACTGAATTATGAAGATGTAAACATTGCTCTCTCAGAAGTGGTAAACTATAAATAATCTGCTTTTCAATTAAATTAAAACGAAATGTATTAATTCTACCGAATGTACGAAAAGTAAATACCGACATTCAAATTAAAAATAAAATGATAGAACTAATGGTAGCCATTGTATTTTTAGGTATCACTTTAGATGCAAAACTTCAGTGGCCCTCATATATAGCGAACAGACTCAGCCCTGCAGCATATCCAGTAAAAAAAAATACGTTCTCCTACTGACGTGGATACAGCAAGATTAGTTTATTTTAGTTATTTTCATAGCTGGATGTCCTTCCGCATCCTCCTTTGGGGTAATAGTGCCGACATCGATACAATTTTAATTCTGCAGAAGAGGGCTGTTCGCGCAATCTACAATATGAGTCCTAGAAACTCTCATAGAGAAAAGTTGAAAAACATTAAAATTCTGTCGTTCCCGTCACAATGATATGCATACGAGTATAAACATATTTCCTAAAAAAGCTATACTCATAGAAAGAAAAATACTAGAACTAAGCACAAACTCGCTGTACCTGTAACTCGTCTGAGTAAAGTAAAAAAAATATTTTAAAGGGCAATGTAAACCTACGTTTCTTTAAAAAACTATCTAAAGATATGAAATGAAATGAAAATGAAATGAAAATATTTTTATTCAAATAGGCCTTTACAAGCACTTATGAATAGTCTGACTCTAATACCGGTTCGGAAGGTTGTTTTTTACTGAGAAGAGCCGGCAATAAACTCAGCAATTACTCTTTTAAAAAAAAAAACAAACTTAGATTTATTACATAAAATATTATTTAGTCTCATTGACAATACCTGTGTGTTATGGCAATATTGCAGAATTATTTAACAATAATATTATAAATATCTAATGAAAAAAAATACAAACAAACTAAAGCCGACCAGCCCCCACAAGCAGCACCTGTTCACAAGTATGACGCATGTGGCAGCCATCGCCCTCCTCGCCATATTGTAGGGAAGTGAGCGACCCGCCACACGACGCCGCCACAAGCAAAGGCATTAAAGCGATATACATATAGGAAATGGGTATGATAGTACTTCCGTGGACGAACTCTTGCACTAACAGCTTTATCTTGATAGTGTATTTGACTACAATCTCACCATGGGAATGATGATGTGGTCGTAAGTGGTAACACAAATCATAGATATTTGGAGCATTTTCTTCAATATCGGTTAATGTAAAAGATAAGATATGATGTGTTTCGTTCAACCGTGATAGTATTAAATCTATGAGGACCTTTTCTTAGAGAAATTAATTTCGGCGCTTTTAATTATTTTGTTATCGAATTAACCGCTGGCTGCTCAATTTATTTTTCATTTCATACAAATACTGCGTTTCGGTGAAAACACATGACATCAATGTCATGTCTCAGTCGACAACGCATTGGCCATGCTGTTAAAACGATGGACGCCTGCGCTTAGCTTAATAGCAATGTGTCTAATGCGCACATGTCTGCTTGGCTTTGACCATAAGCTCTCGGCCATGTCTCGTGCACTATCAGTTACGTTGTAAATATAACAGTGTTATTTATTTATTTATTTTATTTATAGTTGAAGGACCAACAGCTTACAAAGATTTGATCAATTTCATTATACAAAATTGGTGAGCCATTTAAAGGTCCTCACTGACAAACACACAATAATATTAAGATAATCGTTAACTTTATACAAAAAGGCGAAAAATACAACAGAATAATAAAAAAACAAGGAAACTTAGTGGAAGAACAAGTATAGTGAATTATTATCTATGGAAGAATGTAAATTATCCGTAAACATTGTTGTTATATTAAATAGTTAGGTACATCATATTAATCACCTTTGTTCTTATTTTATCAGATGCCATCACGCCCGGCATCCTGTTTTTAGTAGCAGTACCTACCTATATGAAAAAAAAAACATTATTTTCATCAAAGAAGTGCTGAAGAAGCTTTATATTAGGTAAGGATATAGTTGAATTGTACAATTTACAGCCTAAGCTATAGATAAAAATTGGCAAAGAACAAAACCCGAAAATCGAAAACTGACATTAGATATTTAGACATTCTTATACACCAACTGAACCGTGGAATAGGTATACAGTATTATATATAACATAGAAAATGTATATAATATTTTCGGGCCCGAAGCGTAAATTCGTCACGAGGGACCCGTAATCGACTATTACGCGCGGCACGCAGAGCTTCGATTCTGTAAGGAAAATGACACTAACTCGAGGACGTTTCGCGGCCTCAATGCTCTGTCTCTGTCGCTTACTACGCTAATACTACTAATCACGTGAGAGGTAAGCTCTCCGAGGCCTCCGTGAAGCGGCTCGAAGTTATTAACTGAATAAGGGGGCTGGGGTAAGCAACTTTACGACGATTATTATATATCGCGATAAAAATTATATTGTTTTATAGGTATCAACCATAGTATATGCTATTTTTTTACTGGAATGAATGAAACGATTGAAATAAATAAATTGAAATATGATTCAAATTGATTTTCACCGGAACTTTGAATAAAATTGAAATGAAAATATTTTCATTCAACTCGGCCTGTACTTTTGAAAAGTCTGACTCTAATACCGGTTTGGAAGGTTGATTTTTGAAGAGGAGCCGGCAATAAACTCAGCAATTACTCCTTTTAAAAACAAACTTAGGATTATTAAGTCTTACTGACAATACCTGTGTGCTATCGCAAAAGTGATGAATTATTAGAATGGTCAGACTAATGCTGGTTTGGAAGGTTGCTTTTACCGAGAAGAGTCGGCGATAAGCTCAGAAGAGACGAGTGAAAGCCCAAGTGGGCATCCACTCTTTCTTCATTTATCTTTTTTCTATATTCTTTCATTCTTTTACAAATTGCTTATTACTAAAGAATTACTAATGCTGTGAAATTTGATCGTGTACAAAATACAGTAGACATCCCCTTGGCATGCCTTTAACTACCGTCGACGGAGAATCAAAAGGATTCTTCGAATTCTACACATATGACTAACCACGATATCTTCATGTGTGTGAATAATAAAAGCAGATATATTTATGGAAGATATAATACATATTTAAGAAAAAATGGTGTCGTGGGACATTGACATAATACATGCTTCTTTCAATTTAGTGCTATTCAAAATTTACTTTTAACTTATTCCTTTTCTTATAATAATTACTAATTATAATCATTTATAAATGGAACAGAATTTTAAACATGTTGTATGTAGCCTTTAAATAAATTATGAAAAAAACAAACCCAATAATAAACCATATGATTTAAATTTCGAACGTAACAATATGAAAAAAAGGTAAATAAGGTGACAGGTGAAAGGTGATAAGGAACTTCGTTCCAATATTGCTTATTACATATTTCTTTCTACTTTATTGAAGAATTTAGAACAGAATTATTTGTTAATCAATGTTTTTTTTTTATACCACATGAACCGACAAACAAGCTTGATTGGCAGCAATGATTGACTCTTTTCATAAAACATATTTCATGGATGACCCTTAATCAACTGATATAAAACAAACGAAGGTGTATAACGTATTTTGTGCTGATAGAAACCTTTTTTGCTGTCACGCGCTTATAATACAATATTTACGCCACATTGCGATATTTTCCTGTTTACGAAACAAGGTAGTAAGAAAAATGTTCGTTGAACAGAACTCTGAGCTGTTCTCTGCAGCTAGTGATATATTT
Source organism: Habrosyne pyritoides (assembly GCA_907165245.1). NCBI lineage: Eukaryota > Metazoa > Arthropoda > Insecta > Lepidoptera > Drepanidae > Habrosyne > Habrosyne pyritoides. The sequence goes on from OU015606.1 coordinate 3,594,927, forward strand.
CCAAGGAGCACAAGAAACTCCAATAGACTAGTCGTTGCCTTCAATACATAAAAGTCTTCAATGCTTTACCTTCTCAAACGACAAGTTTACCTATTAAGTCTTTTCAAACTAGACTGAAGACATGGTTACATGAAAATAATTTTTATTCTGTTAAAGACTTTTTGCTAGCCAAACATAACTAGCAAGTATTGTAACATAACTGACTGAACTTGACATATTTATATTTTTATTTTCTTTAATTTAATTTGAATTATTAATGAGTTATTGTATGCTTTAATTGATTGAATGAGACATTTGTAGTTTTTTTGTGTGATAAATTAGCTTGAATTTTATTTAATGACAATGTATATTTGCACGCCATTATGGCAAAACATGAAGGACTTTGACCAAAGCTTAATATTTATGTATTCATAACCATGTTTCTGGTAAATAAATAAATCTTATCTTATCTTATCTTAAAAAATCGAAAAAGCAGAAGTACCAAGGTTCAATGACACATACATCATAAAAGAACTAGCTGTCCCCCGCGGTTTCACCCGCGTTCCGGAGGTCTGTAATACGCGAACTGTCAAACGCGCGCAGATAAAATAGTTGTAATTCTTTAAAATTATCGTATTTTCTTAATTATAATATGCATGTATTACACATTAAAACCTTCCTCTTGAATCACTCTATCTATTAAAAAAAACAGCATCAAAATTCGTTTCGTAGTTTTAATGATCTAAGCTTACATAAGGACAGACAGACGGCGGGAAGCGACATTGTTTTATATTATGTAGTGATATAATAACAAAACAAAGAAAACACAAACGGAAGATAAACATTACAAAGTTTAAAAACAACATTCAAAATAGGTACAATAACCTTTTAATAGCAAACTTTTTTAAGCTGTTGTCTATTAATCAAGAACCATCTTGTTGCACTTAGCTGATTGTTCATGTAATCTAAATGTGTGTGTAAAATTTCATCTCAATCTGACGGGGGATGTGGTTTAGCAATCAGATGCAAGATTTGATTCAAACGTATGTTCCAAGTGAAAATAAAGCTAGGAAAAATATGGATGTCACTGTCAATGGAAAATGTGCTGTTTAAATAGTAACAATAGGGCAGATTTTCAGTTAACACATTTACTGGTGCAAGTTCCTACAGAATAGAAGGAAAATCAATAAAATAACATGAGTACTAAGCACTAGTTGTTTCTTCATTAAATGAAATAACATATATTTTAATACACTAATATTATAAAGAAAAAAAATTGTATTTTTGTAATTAATATTTAACTCTAAAACTACTGAACCCATTTTAATACATTTACACTACTTATTATAAATAAATAAATAATTATACGGGGACATTTTTTACACACGGCCATCTGATTCCAAACTAAGATGAGCTTGAACTGCACACCAGATAATTGATATAATAGGTTGGGGAAAAAGTTTCTTCGCATTTTTTAAGAAAATTCGAAACATTTTTTAATATAGTTTATTTACATTTAACTAAAGTATATAGGTACCCTTTTGTTCGATAACTTTTTGCCAACTTGTAGGTAGGGACATCGTCCCATTGCTATAGAAATTTTGGGACTTCCGATCAAAATACCGTGACAAGTGGTTTTGGCAGTCCTCTCGTGATGTTAACCTTACACTGCCTAAAGAATTCTGAAGAGACCGAAACAGGTGGAAATCCGAAGGTGCAAGGTCAGGACTATATGGCGGATGCATTAATACCTCCCAGCCAAGCTCTCTTAATTTTTGCTGAGTGGCTATAGATGTGTAAGGTCTAGCGTTATCATGATGAAAAACCTCACCCCTTCTGTTAATTAATTCCGGCCGCTTTCTCTCAACTTCTTGCTTTAATCTCATCAGTTGTTCGCAGTAAAGTTCAGAATCGATGGTCCTGCCTGGTGGTAACAGCTCATAATGAATAAGGCCCTTCCAATCCCACCACACACACAGCATCACCTTGTTGCGAGTTAACCCATGTTTCGCCACAGTCTGTGAAGCCTTACCGGCCTTTGACCACGACCTTTTTTCGCACGGTCTTGTCGGATGTGATCCACTTTTTATCACCAGTTATCAGCTTCTTCACAAATGGTTTGGTTTCATTAGGTACGTCGTAATAAAGAATCACAAATGAGTACACGGTGCATTAATGCGCCAAAACTGTTTTGTGGTCAATTCGCAGTTCTTCAGCTACGTCGTAACTACTGATATGCCGATCTTGCTCCACTTTTTCAAAAATGGCATCCATTTTATCCATAATAGGGCGAGCAGAGGGACGTGCATCTTTTACATCAAAATTTACGGATTGAAAACCAAATTTGTGCTACTCTCACAGACACTGCACTAGGTTCATAAACATCGCAAATTTTGTTCGCGTCTTGCGTTGCATTTTTACCTTTTTTGTAGTAAAATTTTAAAAAGTATCGAATTTCGTCATTAGATTCACTCATCTTGGCGGTATGAAAAACAATTGAATATCACACATTTTCCTAATTTGAATTTGGAATTATGTTCTTTAGAATTTAAACTTTCAATGATACCAAAACCAGCCAAATACAAATAGTATAGCCAAAGAGATTTTATTACAAGTTCATACATACTATAATGCGAAAAGACTTTTTCCCCAACCTAATACTAAACTTCATTCAGACATAGAGCAAACAGACATGTTCATGCACACAAACGTTTTTCCTGCAGGCATCGAACCCACGACCTGCGCCGCGGCAGTCAGGGTCTCTAACCACCAAGCCAACTGAAAAAAAAAAACGATTTTGAAACATTCTTCATTGGTGCTCCGTTACTATAAATGGAATTTCAAATAGGACTTGTAGTTCCTGAGATTAGCGCGTTCATACAAACAAACAATCTCTTCAGCTTTATAATATTAGTATAGATATTAAAAGACAATTTTTTACAGAAGTAACATAGGCTATACTATATGGGAATACTTTCGAGTCTTAGGGAATGCGGGGGACGCCGCGAGACAGACATATATTATCTGGTGCTTACTGTAATTTATATGACGAAGTTCATATCTATAGCTTTACGCATTGTCCTTTATTAATCATTGTGTTTACTCCACCAACAAATTAATGTATCTAGAATAATGTAGGTAGGTACACTTTGTGCAGAAACTCCAACTGCGGCTGTAGCACAGGACTATTGTTTGTCGAACTCTTAACTAACTTACCAACTTTACGAAAGCGAAGTTGGGTCCGACCGAACTGTTTGGTCACCGGATATTCTATATAAATTGTTGCTGTAACTAAATATTGTTACTCTTAATTAAACACAATTAAAAACTTTTTGGTTGCTGATTGTAGAACGCCGAAGATCTAAAGATATTTATGGTCAATTACAACTACATAATAATGTAAAGTATTTAATGAATTTTATAATGGTTGTGCTTTGATGATTGATTTAACTGTTTTGTTATATTTTGTACTTGCTGAGTAGTAGAGCTCTAGGTTAGTGACTACTGTACTACTACTACTACTGTACTATTACTATATAGTACTTACTGTTCGGTTAGAAAGGTAAGAGAGCCGGTGAAATTACAGGCACATGAGACTTAACAACTTCACGTCTCAGGGTCGATAACGCATTGGCGATGCCCCTAGTGCTGCAAATGACCATAGACGGCGGTGACCACTTACCATCAGGTGGACCGTCTGCATGTTTGTCGGCCCAAGTGGTATAAGAAAAAGCTCTTGTGAAGCTATGACGCGCCTATCAAGCTATACATTTGCGATGTTTGTAATATTTTAAAATACAATGTAAGTACGATTTATAAAGGTTCGAAGGGCCTGTGAAGACCTAAATGAATAAACAATATTTATTTAAAAATAAAACCCTTTCTAACCATATTCGATCTCTGTACTTGTATTTGGACATTTTGAGGCGTATAGGCGGACATTATATATTTTTTTTATTTTAACACCATATAAATATTCACTGTAACTATAATACTTTAGTCACTAGCGAGTAAACTATTATCGATACAGTATTTCTCGATAGCAACTGTCAAATTTGTGGCTTATGGTACCGAATTTCTATAGCAAAGGCTAAAAAACGTTGCTCGCTAGTGTTTACATTTCGATAGGTTTTTTATCTATCGACTCGTACTATCGATTTTAGTTCTTTAGGTGACCGCTAGTGGCGCTGTACACATTTGCCATAGAAATGTTTTACACCGTCGCTAGCGAGAACTTACGTTACAAACTCATGGTAAAGGCACAGTAGTGTAATTAAATTATGGATGGAGATGATAGATATGTCACTGCAACACCAAATTGCATCCCCCGATTTTGTTATCATTCGTTTTCTGGCTCCTACTATAGATGGAAGCGCTTAAAAAAAAACAATTTGGAAAACTATGTCTTTCATCTCGTTCTCCTACAAGCTTAATCTTATATATTTGATATTTTTAGTGTCACTTTTAAATTTCATCGCGTTGGAATTATAGGGTGCAAAACAAGACTTCTCTAAAAAAAATAATTATGCATTTCACGCGCGGTAAAAGTGATACTAAAGGAAAACTACCTATCTCAATCTTTCGTAGGCTCAATTATTGTTATAAAATATTTTTGTCTCTTTTTATTGATGCTTTCTCGTTTTATCAAGCTTAAAATTACAACAAAAACGATTTCAGTTTAAAAAATATTTTTACATATGTTTACATTAACTGATAACAGATGGCGCTGACCTAAAATAAAACAAGCTATGGTTACGTTCTCACCGTTTCCATAAGTAGTCTTCAGTTCCAATTCTTATTTGACCGTCTGCCTGTTTTACTATTCAGATCGAAAGATCTTTGAATATAACATTTTTTTGAAGTGTCTTTACTTACTTTTCAAGTAATAAAAGGCACGAGTAATATTCAGTAGTACGCATTACGTGAAGCTGGTTCATGTCAGTTCCATGTAATAATATTGCAAACTAAAACTCATACATATATGAAATTAAATATTGTTTTTCTATTTTTATTTCGATTTATCGAGTTTCAAATGACAATGGCAACGGAACATTTACTAAAAAAAAAACGAAGTCCATCGGATACCCGGCGTGATCTTACTACTTACTGCGCTAAAAAAGAAATTAATTTTGTTTACTAGTTGGGAAAAATGATGTTTTTTATTTATAAACAATATTTTAAGTGATTTTGGTACCAAGTGTCTTAACATAAAATTTTTTCGGCATTCCAGACGATACTCTACAGCTAGTGCAATTTCATTTTTCGATCGAACTTCACCGAGTATCAATTTGAGCAAGATTTTTTTTATAAAACCCTCATCTCATTGTTGCCTGTCTAATGAAAGCGTTAGATACGCGCTTAGATCTGTCATCAAGCGCCAGTTGGCAGATGCAATTTTGATCCAGGATTCTGATTATATATGTTTTATCGCGACTTCTATGCTCTGTCTCTATCGCTAACTCCGCAAGCACGTGAGGGGTCCGCTCTCCGAAGTTACGTTGCACCGACAAAGTCAGAATTAGCTGAATAAAGCTGTTATTTTCTAGGCTCTCTTAGCACCTAGGCACCTTCGGCCGCATATTCACAGCTACATTACTCTACACATCAGCAAATAAAGTTCAGTGGAAAAGCGCAAGGCGGCCGTACATTTTGCTGTCTCCGCTTGATGAGAGCTCGGGACCGAGTGGTCCTCGACACGGCCCTCATTACTGCAGCCCTCAGGACCCAGTACATATATAAACAGAACAGTACTGCAATAACAGCTATTTAACAATGTAAGTTTACAAAACTTTATTATTATTATTAACACACATGGCCATCTGGTCCCAAACTAAGCAGAGCTTGTACTATGGAAACCAGATAACTGATTATACTACATAGACTACTTTTTTTTTTGCTAAATACATACTTATATAGATATTTACACCCAGACACAGAACAAACAGACATGTTCATGCACACAAATGTTTGCCTGGGTGGGAATCGAACCCGCGACCTTCAGCCTGGTAGTCAGTCGCTAACCACCAACCACCAACCACCTTTTTTTTTTTTTTTTTTTTTACGCTGGGAAAAATGCGTTCCGCATTCCCCCCCATTGGAGGATGGGGGGGGTATGTGGGACTCCCGGACCCTAGTGGCCCGGTTTACCCACTAAACGACCCAGCGGCGCTCAGGCATCGTCTATGTGGAGAGGGGCTGGGAAACCGGCAGAGCCTTGACGTCCAGCCCCCCCCCGTCGACCGCCCGCCATTTATGGCGGGGCCCGCACGCCCCTCCCCCTGCAAGGAGGGGCCCGGAAACGGCAGCGACTTTACCGTTCCCGCCCAACGGAGATGGTGAACGAGTGCAATGCGGGAGAAGACGCCTCCACGTCTGTCTCCCGCCGTTCACCACCACAAGAGGAGAGAGAAGGCGACTATAATCGCCTTCTCCTACCCCTTCTTCTCCGCCTGCACAGCGGCGCAAGAGGGTCCTCCTCCCGTGCGCGCTCTGCCGCCTCCTTCTGTGACATCACATCCTCACAGAAGGAGGCGACCGCGGCCCAGCCGGCCTCGCCCCCCAGCATGGAGTTGACCACACTGGGAAGCGAAAGGTCCGGCCCGACCACCGCGACCAGGTCGCGACGCGGTTCGTTCCACGACGGGCACACCTCGAGGGTGTGCTGCGCCGTGTCCTCCGCCGCGCCGCAACCGTGGCACGACGGGGCCTCCTCCCGCCCGATCCGGTGCAGATACGATCCGAAACACCCGTGCCCGGACAATACCTGCACCAGACGGAACGAGAGGAAACCGTGGGGCCGCTCGAGCCAATCCCGTAAGACTGGCCCGACAGCGTCCAGCGTTCGGCGGCCGAACACGGCGGAGGCGAGGTCCTCCGCCCAATGGTGGACGATGGCATCCTTCGCCTCTCGCCGGACGGCCTCCCGCACCGTCGGGTCGCCGCGCTCCCCGAGCGCCTTGCGCCCCGCCGACCACTCGTACACTCTGGCGAGCACCCAAGCCTCGAGCTCCCAAGGAGGGGTGCCCGCCAGAGCGCACGCCGCCGCGAAGCCCACCGAGCGGTAGGCCCTCGCCACCCGCTGTGCGATTGCCCTTTGGGGTCTCCGGATCGCGGCGGAGTTCTCCCTCCTCTGGAGGGAGTCCGCCCAGATGGGGGCCCCGTAGAGGGCCATGCTCCTCAGGATGCCGGCATACAGTTGCCGGCATCGCGCTTTGGGCCCCCCCATATTCGGGAGGAGCCACGAAAGCGCCCCCGCAACCTTCAGCAGGCGCGTCGACAGCCCGCTGAAGTGCGGGCCAAAGCGCCACCTGCTGTCTAGCACCAGGCCCAGATATTTCATCTGGGCCCTTACCTGTACCCCGACGCCCTCCACGAAAATGTGGGCGTCGGTCGGGGTGCGCTGCCGAGGCGCGTGGAAAAACACCGCCTCGGTCTTTTTCAGCGCCACCCTCAATCCCAGCCGACGGATCCTTCCCGCGACCAAGGATCCGCCAGCCGAGGCCAAGTCGGCCGCCTCCCTAAAACTTCTCCCCCGGGCAGTGAGAAGAGTGTCATCCGCGTAGCAGATGACACTCGTGCCACGGAGGAGAGCTCCCCGCAGGAGCCAGTCGAACCCGACGTTCCACAGGAGTGGTCCTAGGACGGACCCCTGTGGAACGCCGGTCTCCGCGCCGTACCGCCGGAGTCGGCCCGCCCTGTCTACCAGAAGGACCGCTCGGTCCGCCAGGTAGCTGGCCAGGAGGTCCCGCAGGTACTGAGGCACTCCGTGGTACCGTAGTGCCTCTAGTATCGTCGAGTGGGGGACAGAGTTGAAGGCATTGGCTATGTCGAATGACACGGCCAACACCCCGTCCCCCACCCCCACGGCCTCCTTCACCTGGCTCTTGAGCCGGGCCAGAGCGTCGACTGTCGAACGCCCCTTTCGAAAGCCGAATTGAGCGTCCGACAGGTTCGGCCCCACCTCCGACAGCAGGCCATTAAGCCGGCCGGCGACAATCCCCTCGAACATCTTACCGACCTCGTCCAGCAGGACGATGGGCCGGTATGCCGAGGGGGAGTCCGGCGGGCGTCCTTCCTTGCGGAGGAGGCACAATTGCCCCTCCTTCCAGATTTTCGGGAGCCTCCTAGACGCGAAACACGCGCTGAAGAGGTCCCGAAATCTTCCCGCCATATGTGTGGCGGCAATGGCCACCACACGCGCGGGCACACCGTCCGGCCCTGGGGCCGTCTTCTTGGCGCGGAGGCGGAGGGCCTCCGCGGCGAGCTCATCCGCCGTGACCGGAGAGATCTCCTCGACCGGCGGACGCGCCCCCCGCGGGGGATCCATCACTGGAGGCGTGAAGTCGGTCCCGGGTGGAAACAGGGACCGAACCACACCGTCCAGTAATGCCGGCTCCAGGGACTCCGTCAGGGGGGGACCGAAGGGACGCAGTTTGTTCCGCGCCGCCTTGTACGGTCTCCCGTACGGGTCCCTGTCGAGGCCCTCCAGCATCTCCACTCGCGCCGCGTCATCGGCGGCCCCCATTGCCGACTTGAGGACCCTCTTTGCCTCTATGTAAGAGGCGTAAAGAAGGTCCTCGTTGTCGGGGTCCCTCCTGCTGCGCCGTCGGCTCCGCGTGTACTCCCGCCTTGCCGCCACGCAGGCGGAACCACCAACCACCTAACCACCAAATCAACCACCACCTAATGCGACAGGGTAGTTGATCTTAGATCTTAGTTGATCTAGAGATTACTTTATTTTAGCTACTTTCATAGTGTTATGACCTACGGCATTTTGCCTTGGGGGTAAAGCTGCTGATATAGAAACAATTTTTATATTGCAAAAAAGAGCAGTTCGAGCAATTTATAATTTGAGTTCTCGAGCTTCCCTCAGAGAAAAGTTTAAACAAATTGATATCCTCACAGTTGCATCGCAGTATATATTTTATGCAAACATAATATTTGTACATCAAAATATTAGTCTTTATGTCAAAAAGAGTGATATGCACTCCATCAATACTAGAAATAAGGATAAACTTGTCTCTTCTGCATATAGACTTCAAAAAGTGCAAGGCTCATTTTGAGGACTTAGTGCACGCATCTATAATAAAATCCCTGCTGTAATTTTAAATTTGCCTGTACAAAAATTTAAGGAAAGAATTGAGACTGTTTTAGTACAAAAGGCTCTGCAACACAAATGATTATTTTAATGGCAACAATGCTTTGGTGTAGCGCTCGCTCCAGCAGGACACAACATTATGTACAAAATCTTATTTTGAAAAGAGTAATTGCTGAGTTCATTGTCGACTCTTCTCAGTAAAAGCAACCTTCCGAATCGGTGTTAGAGTCTGACCTGTGCCTGTGAAGGCAGGCCTGTTTGAATAAATATTTCATTTCATTTTATTTCTTATTATCTATACTATTCCTAATATTACATTGTTTTTCCCTACAATCCAAAACAACTTAGACTAATTTTGGTACTGCAGAGGTAGTATTCACCCATTTGTGAGTTCGTTCAGTGAATATGAGAACAAATCAATTTGGTCAGACAGTGTGTTGAGCAGACGCAGCGCCCGCACGAGTGGTGCGCGCTGCAGCAGGTTAGTGCGCACCGCCAGGAGCGGAGTCCGTAGGCGACGCCCCACGTACATCCGGGACGCATAACTGAACCGTTTCTAAGACAACCGGATTGTGAATTTTACCGCGTACTCTAAATATGTGACGAATAATTCGTTACTCTATGTCTCTTCAATTTAGTGTCAGCATACCAATTTGTTCCTTTAGCACTATATGATGTATTTTGAGTACGCATCGCACATCTATCAACTTTTATTCACACTACCCTTTCACCCCATTCCCATTCACCAAGTCTGTTATAATTATAATATAACAAATATGATATGTGATGTAAGAAGTCACCTCAAAGAAAATAGTTATTTCGTAACTTAAGGATTGAATGTTGAATAAGTAATTCCTCTTAAAAACCTCTGTGTTTTTTTGTGAATGAAATATCATCAAATATAGTAATAAAAATTCTAGCTCTCGTGTCTAGTTAAAATTTTATCTTGAAGTTTCAACCGTAGTATCATGTTCATAAAGTATATTTTTAATTGAAATAAGCTTTCAAGAGATTCAAAAGACTTGTTACATCTTAAATATAATTTTCTAGCTGTCTCCGCGGTTTCACTCGCATTCCCGTGGGATGTTACATTTTCCCGGGATAAAAAGTGTTCGGTGTATTAATCTAGGCTTTACACTATCTATCTGCCAAGTTTCATACAAATCCGTTGGGTAGTTTTTTCGTGAATGAGTAACAAACATACATACAAACAAACTTTCGCATTTATAATATTAGTAGGATTTCATTGGCCTAGTTTTGAATCTACATTTATTACACTTTATCTATATCTAATCTAATATTATAAAAGAGCAAAGATTTGTATGTAAATATGTTTGTTATTCTTTCACGCAAAAACTACTAAACGGATATGGATGAAACTTTTTCAAAAAATTAAAAATTCAAAACCATTTATTCAGTTTAGGCCCTCGGAGGGCACTTATGAAGGTCAAATTTAAAGTTACTGAGCACATAGATAGAGCATATCCTGGAATAACACATAGGCTACTTTTTTCCTGGGAAAAGGTGATATCCCTCGGGAACGACAGCTAGTACCCCTACAATAAAAATACAAATAATATTCTTTGTCATAATGTTCGTCCGGGGAAGTACTACCACCTTACCCATTTCTGCCGTGAAGCAGTAGTGCACTTGTATTACTGTGTTTCGGTTAGAAAGGTAACGGGGCCGGTGAAATTACAGGCACATGAGACTTAATAACTTCACGTCTCAGGGCCGATAACGCATTGGCGATGCCCCTAGTGTTTCAAATGTCCATAGGCGGCGGTGACTTCTTACCATCAGGTGGGCCGGGCCGTCTGCTTGTTTGTCGGCCCAGTTGGTATAAAAAAGAAAACAAAAAGATCAAAAAGTTTGTATCTGTTGCAATGCTAGATTACTCACAGAGTTGGTCTACTGATATCAAACTATGACAATATTCCCCCCTAGGGTTGTTATTAGAAGATGGGTCACTACAAGTATTCACTCGGTGTCTGCTCATTAATTTCCAGATATAAAATATCAAATTACCTTCGTTATTTCGGTATGAAGTTAACCTCCACTTTATGTTTAGGTATAATTAAAATAACGATCCGGTGCTACACTCAAAATTTCTAAGTGCTTGTCGAGGCCTATTAGAATTTAAATATCACTTCTTAGTATAAAACAAAGTCGCTTCCCGCTGTCTGTCTGTCCCTAAGTAAGCTTAGATCTTTAAAACTACGCAACGGATGTCGATGCGGTATTTTTATTAGATAGAGTGAATCAAGAGGAAGGTTTTTATGTATAATACATGCATATTATAAACTAAAATGCGAAAATTTTAAAGAATTACAACTATTTTAACTGGGCGCGTTTGAGTGTTCGCGTATTACAGACCTCCGGAACGCGGGTGAAACCGCGGGGGACAGCTAGTATATGTATAATATATTTATTACTAGCTGCGCCCTGCGGCTTATCCCACTTTCAATTCTGGTTATAAACCTTTCTCTTGAATTACTCTATCTATTGCTGAAAACTGCATTACCGTTGCATAGTTTAGGATTCTATAAAGGACATACAGAAAAACATATTTTTTTTTATATATATAGATATATGGTTTTAACGATGACTCAGAGTTTTATCAAAAATCCGTCGTTCGCAATACAGCCCGTGTAAATAAATATCCCAGGACATTCTTCACACATGGTTGACCTGATCCCAAATTAAGCAGAATGTACTGCTTGTACTATGGCTACCAGGTAACTGATATACCTACTACATATTCTACTTTATTTTATAAATACACGCTTATATAGATATTTACACCCAGACACAACAAATAGTCATAATCATGCACACATATGTAAGATAAGACAAGATAATATTTATTTATTTGCCAGAAACAGGGTTATGAATAATAATAATAATAATAATTTATTTAATTTGCACTAAACACAATACAGTTACAAACATAATGAGAGTTACATACAAATAACATTGATATCACTATTTAGTACAAACTACTAACTAAACTAGGACAAGCCTGTATTCTAGGCAGCAGCCCCTATAGCTGAAGTGGTTAGTAATGTTGCATTACAACTATTTAACATTTTGTAACTACATAATATTAATTCAAAAATGAAGAAAAAGTGAGAAAAAATAACCAAACTTATAACGTGTGTGTGTGTGTGTGTGTGTGTGTGTGTGTGTGTGAGTGTGAGTGTATGAAAGCGTGGATGAGGTGAAGATCACTTTTATTACTTATATTTTATTTATTGATTTATTTTATGATAGTAATTAGCGTTTCGGTTTCATCATACGTTAAGGATAGAAGCCATCTCTTCACATGTCTCTTGCATTGGGATTTACATTGGGCATATATTGCAATTTTCTTATTAATTTTATTATATAAATAGGGACCAAGAGAACAGAAAAAATTGTGAGAAAACATAGTATTTAATTTTGGGATCTGACACACAACGTCTCTTTTTAAATCCTGCGATTGGTACAAAATTTACTTTTGAATGTTGCATGTTGGTAATTTGATGAATAAAATGTTTACGTACCGAGAGAACTTCGAAATTCTGGTTGGTAGGGAAACGAAAGGGCTTAAAAGTACAGACTTTTAAAACAGCTCGTTGAGCCCGTTCCAGAGGTAGCAACATTGACTTTGGCGCCCCACCCCATGATGCAATGCAATAAGTAAGCAGCGATTGACATAGCGAATAATAAACCGATTTCAGCGTGATGGGTTCCAAGATGTTCCTTAAACTTTTAAACACATAAATCAGCTTAAGTACTCTCCCTGTGAGTGACTTGATATGGCTCTGGAAGGACAATGTGTTATCTATTTGAATTCCAAGATATTTAATTATAGAAGCTCGGACTAAATTTGGGCAAGAGCACGGATTCAAACCTTGGTTTTCACAAATGTGGGCGACGATGGAGTAGTCGTCCCTGGGTGATGTTTTATTGTTACGCATGGAGAAAGATATATATTTCGTTTTGTCTATATTTAAGGTCAAAAGGTTAGTATTAAGCCATTTAGTTACCATGTCAAAACCCACCTGCGCATTAGCATAAACAAGTTCCCACGAGTTGGCTGTAAACAAGAGTGCTGTGTCATCGGCGAAAGAGATGATCTTTCCCATGCCAAGACAAATACTAAAGAGATCATTTATATAGACCAAAAATAAGGTAGGACCTAATATACTGCCCTTAGGGACACCATGAGTAACTGGAAGGTCGATACTAGAATATTCACCAATCTTTACCAATTGAGTTCGATCTGTAAGGTAGCTTTTATAAAGATCAAGTTGTGTACCTCTGACTCCCAAGGCCTCGAGTTTTTTTAAGAGTATAGGGATAGAGACCGTGTCAAAAGCTTTAGCCAAATCCAGGAATATAGCCAAACACTTTTTCTTTTTGTCTAAATTTGTTACTATGTAATCTGTTAGTTCATGAACTGCATCTGAAGTAGATTTTTGAGATCTAAAGCCGAACTGTTGTGACGAGATCAGGTTATTTTCTTCTAGGAATCTTACAAGTTGTTTATTCATGATACGCTCTAAAATCTTTGATAAAGATGGTAAGATCGAATAGGTCTATAATTATTGACACAGTCTCTGTCCCCATTCTTATGTATAGGTCGTACAATTGATCTCTTAAATACCGAGGGAAAAACACCAATTGACAGGCAAAGGTTACAGATATATGTGAGGGGGCGCACCAAAATACTTTTACACCGTTTAAGTAACCCCGAAGATATATTGTCCCAGCCAACCGCACAATAACTACGTAATGACATTATGAGTTATTCGATCTCTTTCTCATCGGTGGCTAATAAAACAAAGGAATTCGTATTGGATTTAGGGAGACTGTGAACAGCTGTCCTATTTCGTTTTTGTGCATTTAAAGCTAACTTAGTGCCAATATTTACAAAAAATTCATTAACTTTATTCACCGCCAGCTGGGGGTTATTGTTAAGTGATAGTAGGTCACGGGCTGAAGTTTTAATTGTATGAATATCTGCTATACTTTTAATTGCGTTCGATAATTTTTTGTTGCTATTACCTGCATTGTTTATTCTATTTTTTTCGTAATCCGATGTAACTTTCCTCAATAAATTGCAGCAGAAGTTTTCGAAAACATAGCTGTTCTTGTATTGAAGGGAACGACTAGTCTATTGGAGTTTCTTGTGCTCCTTGGAAATATATCACTAGCTGCAGAGAACAGCTCAGAGTTCTGTTTAACGAACATTGCCACTTCAAGAATATACATACAAGGCAAAGGCAATATTTTTAGGATTTTAAATAAAGGTTTACACGATTCATAGTTTGGTTTGCCACATATAGCCCTGACACATTTTTTCTGGCCAACAAATGCTTTATTTATAGTTGCCGAATTACCCCAAAGTAAGAGACCGTATCTCAGGATCGATGCTACATATCCATGATATGCCATAAGTGTAGTCTCCTGTGTTGAAGTTTTTCGTAATCTGTTTAGTGCATACACAAATCTATTAATCTTACTGCACACCCTATCTACATGCGACTTCCAATCTGAAATCCAAATTCATTTCGTGTGTTGCTTCGATCTTAACATCATTGTATTGAATATTTAACTAATTTATTTTACTGCCTCTATTATGGAATTGTATATATTTTGTTTTAATAAGATTCACTTTCAGATTATTATTATCTAGCCATTGTATAATTAGTTTTATTGTTCTATTCATTTCATATTCATAACTCATAATATTGGTACACGTCACTATAACTGAAATATCATCAGCAAATATAATGCATGGATATGGAATAACGTCAGGAAGGTCATTTATGTATAATAGGAAAAGAAGTGGCCCCAAGACACTGCCTTGTGGTACGCCAAAGCCATTAACCTTATATTCAGATCAGATAATGTATGTCCTGGGTGGGAATCAAACCCATAACTTGCGGCTTGGCAGTCAGGGTCTTACCACCAAGCCAACTAGCCCGTGTGTATGATTGATTTGTCTTAAGATGTATGATATTAAATATACTACCTATGTAACAGTGTAACTAAATTTAAGTAAATCTTAAGTCATTTATTTTTTATCCATGTATTCAGCAATAGAAAACTACAATGCAACACTATATATTAAGGAACCACAAGCCTCAATTCAAAACAATGAGCTGAGCAAGCGCGGAAAGATGTTAGTTAATTTATAAAAACACAATACAATTAATCTTAAAATAATTTATCGTAGAATCTCCAAAGAGTACGGACTAAGAGTCCAAAAATGTAAATGTAAATGTAAATGTAAATGTAAATGCAAATGTAAATGTAAATGTAAATGTAAATGTAAATGTAAATGTAAATGTAAATGTAAATGTAAATGTAAATGTAAATGTAAATGTAAATGTAAATGTAAATGTAAATGTAAATGTAAATGTAAAAATAAATAAATAAAAACAATAATATATACATATACTACATAGTATAAAAGAAAATTACTTCCCGCCATTTGTACGCTTAGATCATTTAAACTACGTAGCGGATTTCGATGCAACTTTCATCAATAGACAGAATGATTCAAAATGATCAATACATGCATATTATAGTAGAGAATGGGTGAGAATTTCAAAGAATTTCGACTATTTTAACTGCGCGCATTTTACATTACGGGCAGGCATTACATACCTCCGGAACGCGAGTGAAACCGAAGGATAGCTAGTATAGTATATTTACATTTCTACTATATATTAACTGATATACTTAGATTTTAACTGAAGATGATACTTGACCAAAACTTGTACTCTAAAGTACACTCTAGTGATGTGATTTGTATAAACTGTTTATTTATCGATTTATAAATAGGTTGGGGAAAAAGTTTCTTCGCATTTTTTTAAAAAATTCAAAACTTTTTTTAATATAGTGTTTTACATTTAAATAAAATATTTAGGTATCATTTTGTTCGATAACTTTTTGCCATCTTGTAGGTAGGGGCATGATCCCATTGGTATATACATTTTGGGACTTCTGATCAAAATACCGTGACAAGTGATTTTGGCAGTCCTCTCGCGATGTTAACTTGATACTACCTAAATAATTCTGAAGAGACTGAATCAGGTGGAAATCTGAAAGTGCAAGGTCAAGACTATATGGCGGATGCATTAATAGCTCTCAGCCAAACTCTCTTCATTTTTGCTGAGTGGCTAAAGATGTGTGAGGTCTAGCGTTATCATGATGAAAAACCACACCACTTCTGTTGATTAATTCCGGCCGCTTTCTCTCAACTTCTTGCTTTAATCTCATCAGTTGTTCGCAGTAGAGTTCAGAATCGATAGTCCTGCCTGGTGGTAACAGCTCATAATGACTAATGCCCTTCCAATCCCACCACACACACAGCATCATCTTGTTGCGAGTTAACCCGGGTTTCACCACAGTCTGTGAAGCCTGACCGGCCTTTGACCACGACCTTTTTCACACGTTCTTATTGTACGTGATCCACTTTTCATCACCAGTTATCAGTTTCTTAAAAATGTTTCGGTTTCATTACATCGTAATAAAGAATCACAAATGAGTACACGGTTCAATAGGTTTCTTTCAGTGAGCTCGTGAGGTACCCATATCGAGCTTTTTTGTGTACCCAGTTTTTTTCAAATGCGCCAAATCTGGTCTGGTTTTGGCCAATTCCCAGTTCTTCAGCTACGCCGTAACTACTGATATGCCGATCTTGCTCCACTTTTTCAAAAAAGGCATCCATTTTATCCGTAATAGGGCGACCAGAGCGACGTGCATCTTTGACATCAAAATTTCCGGTTTGAAAACGCTTTGTGCTACTCTCACAGACACTGCACTAGGTCCATAAACATCGCAATTTTTTTTCGCGGCTTGCGTTTCATTTTAACTTTTTTTGTAGTAAAATTTTAAAATGTATCGAGTTTCTTCATTAGATTCACTCTTGTTGACGGTACGAAAAATAATTGAAAATCAACATTTTCCTATTTTGAATTTGGAATTATATTCTTTAAAATTTAAGCTTTCAATGACACCAAAACTAGCCTAACAAGGC
Organism: Habrosyne pyritoides; assembly: GCA_907165245.1. Classification (NCBI taxonomy): domain Eukaryota; kingdom Metazoa; phylum Arthropoda; class Insecta; order Lepidoptera; family Drepanidae; genus Habrosyne; species Habrosyne pyritoides. The sequence goes on from OU015606.1 coordinate 3,612,038, forward strand.
TATACAAATAGTATAGCCAAAGAGATTTTATAACAAGTTCATACATACTATAATGTGAAAAGACTTTTCCCCAACCTTTTTACCTAATATGTATATCATTTATATTTAACTGTTATAACATTAAGAAATCCAGCATAAATGTATTTTTATCCCTAAAGATCAATAAATTAATTTATTACAAGTAAGTATTAATAAAAAAATAAAAAAAAGTAAAATAAATATTTTGTGTATTAATTTCTTAAGTAGTAGACCTTTTAGTGCAGATTTCGTCCGGGGAAGTACTACCACCTTACTACCCATTTCCGTCGTGAAGCAGTAGTGCACTTGTATTACTGTGTTTCAGTTAGGAAGGTAAGGGGGCCGGTGAAATTACAGGCACATGAGACTTAACAACTTCAAGTTTCAGGGTCGACAACGCATTTGTGATGGCCCTGGTGTTCCAAATGTTCATAACTATATAACGATATCTATATATAGGAATATAAGCAAGATAGGCTTTGACGCACCATCACCTCAAAACCACTGAACATATCGGGATGGGACTGCTACCTTTCGACGCGGAATTGTTCCTAGATGGTTATAGGCTATATACAATGATATCGCTAAACGAAGGTGAAACCGCGAGGGACAGCTATACCACATATACTACACATTTTACAAAATTCATACTTACAAATAACAGCATTAAAAATCATTGTCAAGAAATTATTAATGCGGGTGGTACTACAAAATGTACATTTATTACTGTAGTACATAATTATCGACATTCGACAAGGCTGGCTGGGTAGTTTAATAATTTATGTGCTCAAACGTCATTGGTACACGTGTTCGTTCATATCGTACTGCTGACATTACAGTCTATTTTTATTACAAGTGTGAAACGCGGTTATTAAATAGGTAGTTGGAGTAATCAATTTAAATGTAGTGTATTTGGAATTATAGAAAATGTGTCATCATCATCAGCTTGTGGCTGATGTTGATTTCGAAGTTGTTTTCAAGGATGCCTTCAATTTGGTTTTTAAACGGTCGAAACTAAAATAATTTTGAATCCCCGAAAACTGTTTTATTTAAAATCGCAATGATTCTTAAATATAGATTATCGATATATGAGAAGATAAATTACTTTATAAGCATATTGCGTGCATGAATGTCTTTGAAATTTGGCATAGTCAAAGTTTATATGGAGAAGGAGTGCAGAGACGTAAGCACGACTATCTACCGCAAGCGTATCTTCATCGTATCGCGTGGGTCAAAAAGCTGGTTTGTATAGAAAATCGAACATAGCGTATAACGCGACGTTGTGCAATGTTCAATTTCCCATTGCGTTGGTTTTTGCTGCACTTGATACGATGACGATACGATGACGATACGCATACGATAGATTCATGCTTAGACCTTAGAAAGCTTTCATTCATATATATTAAGTGTCACAAATGCATTTTAATAATATTTTTTTTTATACCACGTGGGCCGACAAACAAGCGGACGGTCCACCTGATGGTAAGTGATCACCGCCGTCTATGGACATTTGCAACACTAGGGGCATCGCCAATGCGTTGTCGACCCTGAGACGTGAAGTTGTTAAGTCTCATGTGCCTGTAATTTCACCGGCCCCCTTACCTTTCTAACCGAAACACAGTAATACAATTGCATCACGGCGGAAATGGGTAAGGTGGTAGTACTTCCCCGGACGAACTCTGGACTTAGAGCTCTACTACTCTAAAGTTAATTCTCTAAACTCTAAAATTCATTGTTTACGTTCACACTGCCAATGTCAAACACATACCAATGTATTTGTTCACGCGTACAGCTAACGTAATAGAACATAATTCGATAAATCTCTATTGTACATTTTTGAGAGTCATATAAAAATTTAAAAAATAACGTTTATATGTGTACAAACGAAGCCCGTTTATATGACACTCATGTTTAACATTTTTTTTATTTAGGAATTAAAGAAACAAACAGCTTATATCACTATAGCCTTCCTCGATAAATCGACCTTTCGACACAAAAATAATATTTCAATTCGAACCAGTAGTTCCTGAGTTTATCTCGTTCAACCAAACAAACTACTAGATAAAACTATAAACTAAATTAATTTGCTAATTATGAATTTTTCGCGAGGTAAATAGTATAATTGTAACAATATTTTAGGACAGCCTATGTTCTTAATTGCTTAACATTTGCAGATGCCTGAGGCAATAACTCTAAAATATGTCTCACTATTACAGCCGTGACGTGTAACAGATAGTCAAACACGACGAATTCTGTGGGAATTATTACTAGTGTAGTGATGTGAATAGTCGATTTTTTATGCAAACTTTGACAAATTAAACTTAAATGAGTTTTATTAAACACCTAATTTTCTCGCTCTAACGCCGCGTGCGGCGCACGGCGCGCGCTCCCTTTGATATTATTATGAATAGATAATGTCCATTGTTTGTTGATTTTATAGTCGAAAAAAAAATACAAAAAAAAATAAACAAATAATGGAAATGTGTTCTGTTACTGATACTGAACCACCGATTTTTTTTTGCGCATTGCTTAAATAATATTCCTGTATAGCCTATAACCATCGTCAAAAAAAATCGCGTCGAATGGTGGTCCCATCTCGATATGTTCTGTAGTTTTGAGGTGATGGTGCGTCAAAGGAAGCCGATTTTCCTTATCACTACATAGTATAAAACAAAGTCGCTTTCTCTGTCCCTATATCCCTATGTATTCTTAAATCTTTAAAACTACGCAACGGATTTTGGTGCGGTTTTATTTAATAGATAGAGTGATTGAAGAGGAAGGTTTTTATCTAATATATAATATATGTGACATCCCACGGGAACGCGGGTAAAACCGCGGGGTACAGCTAGTATATATATATATATCTATATATGTCTATATCTATAAGACTAGCTATCCGAGGCATATAAGCATAGATATAAAACTTCCTTTTGTATTATTATATCTATTGATAAAAACCGCATTAAAATTTGCCTAGTTTAAAGGATCTAAGCGTACAAAGGCGACTTTTTTATACTATCTAATGTATGACCTTCATAAGTGCCCTCCGAAGGCCTAAACTGAATAAATGGTTTTGAATTTTGAATTTTTTTTTTTTGAATGAATCATGGAATCAAGGGGCTCGATTCTGTAAGGGAAATGACACTAACTCGAGGATGTTTCGTCTTATTCGCTAACTACGCTAACACTACTAATCACGTGAGAGGTAAGCTCTCCGAGGCCTCCGTGAAGCGGCTCGCCGACGAGGTTTGTATTAGCTGAATAAGGGGGCTGATATTATTGCAGTTCTCTCCGTATATAAGAGTTATTATTGGTTTCTAGGTATTTTGTAAGAAATAAAAAGGCTTTATTATTTTATAAGTACGAGACGTTAGTTAAGAACGGATTTTACGACCGAGCCAAATTAAGAGGATCTAAATGCTATAAAAAAAAGGAAAAGACCACATATGCGACTTTAAATCTTCAGTATGTAGGTGAAACCGAGAAGCGGAAAGCTATTAGTACCTACATCATAATAATAATAAATTCGTTATCCTTATCTATCCATTTCTTAACTACTTTATCTTGATCTTGATGGAATTTGGTAAAGGTCTTGTGAAAAGACAGGCTACCTTTCGTCTCATAAAATAATCTTTATCCTGTATAACGGGCAAAACCGTGGGACAGAAGCTAGTTATTCATAAAAACGACCAATAAGTCCGTAGTGATACACAGCATAAGTAAAATAATATGAAATGAAATATCATTATTCAAATAGGTCTTCACAGTCACTTATGGAAGGACTCTAACGCCTGCCCAGAAATTGTATTATATTAAGAAGAGCTGGCAACAAACTCAGCATTAGCTCTTTTCAAAATAATTTTGTAAAGATCTGCATTACCGTCATTAAAATAATCGTTTACATTGTAGAAGGCCTTATGTACTAAAACAGTCTAAACCTCTCGCCATCGAAATCGATTTCAATCTCACAATAGAATTAAACTGCTCTCGCACGGTGCGATTTCAAAGGAGCTTTCTACCGCGGGCGCGTAGGTTGTGGAAAGAGCTCTCCGCCGTGGGTATTTAAAAAGTAGTATATGTAGTATATCAGTTACCTGGTAGCCATAGTACAAGCGGTACACAAGAATCTCCTGGGGATATTTATTTATTTATATTACTCCTTTTTAAGATTAATATTTTGATGTACAAATCATCATCATCATCATCTCCGTCCTCTGCTCGACATAGGCCTCATCGCACGCCATTGAGCTCGATCTTCAGCTCTTTGTTTCCAACCACTGCCAGCCGGCTTGCGTATCTCATCGCTCCATCTAGCTGGATGTACAAATAGAAATATTAAAATTATACTCGAGTAAGTTAAACCTATCGTGTCACATCACTAATCGTTACCCGAGCAAACAACTCCCTAGGGTATTTAATTTATATGCAAATCTAGTATAATACAGCTTATGTGAATAAAGTGGCGAAACTGACGTATTACTATTCCGAGCATTAGGTTTGTGGCGATATCTATGAAAAAGTAGAAACACCCGAGAATCCTAAAAAATGAAAAAAAAATATATTAAAATATTTTTATTCAAATAGGCCTTTACAAGCACTTATGAATAGTCTGACTCAAACCGGATCGGAAGGTTGCTTTTTACTGAGAAAAACCGGCAATAAACTCAGCAATTATTATTTTTAAAAACGATCTTATATTTATTACAAGATATTTATTTAGTCTCACTGACAATACCTGTGTGTTATCGCAGAAGTGACGAATTATTAAACAATAATATTATGAATATCGAATAAAAAAAAATTACAAACAAGCTAAAGCCGACCTACATCGCGATATCGAGATTCTCTCAGGATTTGATATATATACAAGCATCCAACATCAACAACCGGTTGAGAGCCCTAAGCGCTCACCGATATTGTCCGCGTAAGGGTGTCAGAGCCATCTGAGGCTAACACCTTCGTCCATTCAAAAAAAAAAAAAAAACATCAACAACCGGGCCGCGGTCCCCAGGCATGATCCCCTAGCGGCGGAAGATCTTCCCTTTTAAATGGAGGAGTCTCATACCTCGCTCCTCCATATTGGTGACCCAGTGGTGATAGGTTCTATGTATTTGTGAGTCTGTATGTGCCGTCGCTCATTGTAACATCTCACGTGCTCTATTTGCGAACGGTAAATTGATTATAGGCGCTTCTACAGGTATTGGAAAATCGTGTTGGTACTTTTATTATTGCCTGTGTATTCGATCGAGTAATATTATTATTGATAACTAGTTTTATTTAAGATTTATACAATGTTGTTTTTGTTTCAGTTCGTGAGAGTAGATTCTGTGAAAATTAAAGGGTATTGCAGTTCCTAGCGCTTATCTACTGAAAAAACATCTGCAATATAATATATAAACATATATTAAAACTTCTGTCTTTAATTTCTAGGCGGTCAATGAAGTAACACGTATGTGGTGCTCGTGCGTCGAGTCGGTGACATACACTAGACTCACGTCTAATATGGTCTCTGATGATGCGTGTCGAAGCGAAACATGTGTCGATTTCCTGTTGAGTTTCCTTGTTTGGGACTTGACATCGAAGAAGATCAAGCGGGTATAATCTTAATTAGGTATCTGTTTATATAAATACGAATATCTCAGTGGGTTAGTCGCATATACACAAATATTTTTAGACGGATTGATTCTTAGTCTATGAATTTTTTTCGAAGCATCGAAGTTTATTATGGCAAGGTTCAGTATTTAATAAATGATTGTATCAAACTCACTAGCCGCAACGGCATCACCGATACGCTTAAGAAATATTAAAAGGCTGGTTTCCTTTCAAGAGACAGGTATTAAATTCCACGTTCCCCGGCTCGTTACGTACGTGACATGCGTCGCATGTGGCCAATTTTCTAGCTCCTCCGTCCTTCCGTAAAAAGGGAATGGTGAAAACATTTTCTTGGGTCTAACGCGATTACATTAGCGGGAGAGCTCAGGGGTGCTCAAGATTTTTTTGTTAAACTATTGTATTTTTTTTTTGGAAATTTCTTTGGACGGTAAAATAATGACATTATAAAAGCTTTTATCGGATATCTTTAACTATGTTACATAAAATAAATCGCTTTTCAGTGCCAGTAGTAACAGATGGGAAGCTGGAAAATGTTAATCAAGGATCTCCGAGGGATGTTACATTTTCCCCGGGATAAAAAGTATCCTATTTGTAAATTTGACGGTCCAGTTGGCTTAGTGGTATGAGACCCTGAATGCCAAGCCGCAGGTCGTGCGTTCGATTCCCATCCAGGATAAACATTTGTGTGCATGAACATGTCTGTTTGTTCTATGTCTGTCGGAAATATATGGTATATCAGTTTCCTGGTAGCCGTAGTATAAGCAGTTACTGCTGCTTACAAACAATCTGATCTTGAATGAAACAACCTGCTGCAAACAGCCCCCTTATTTTTTTTATTTGTTGGTAGGCAAACGAGCAGACGTATCGCCTGATGGTAAGCGACTACCGCCGCCCATGGACACCCGCAACACCAGAGGAGCCACAAGTGCGTTGCCGGCCTTTTAAAAAGGAGTAAGCTCTTTTATTAAAGATTTGGAGGTCATATCGGTCCGGAAACACCGCAGGCGACTGCTCATTCCACAGTTTTGTTGTGCGAGGCAGATAAGTCCTAGAGAACCACACAGTTGTGAACTGCCAACCATCTAAATGATGGGGATGGAAATACTGTCGTGTAGGACGGTGGCGAAAAGAAGCAGCAGGTATGAGTCCGAACAATTCCTCATTGTAAACGCGATAGAAAATGCCTATGCAGCGGATATGAAATATCCTGGCTATCGACGATATTCAGCTAATACAAACTTCGTCGGCGAGCCGCTTCACGGCGGCATCGGAGAGCTTATTTCTCCCGCGATTAGTAGTATTAGCGTAGTTAGCGACAGAGACATCCTCGAGTTAGTGTAATTTTCCTTACAGAATCGAGCCCCAGTGAAGAACGTCCTGGGGATATATTTATATTTATTAATATTTAATCCAGCTTATAAACTATATTTGTGCCAAGTTTCATCCAAATCCGTTTGGTAATATTCATTCACCCGCACAAACCTTCGCATGTATTATATTAGTCGAATAGTAGAATTAGAGTACATCATCTATAATATAATTTAGTGTAAAGATATTCACTTCTGAGTATGATTTATAACTACAATCTCATATAACGTGCTCTGTAAATATTAGATGCGATAAATTATTTAATCTATATTAACCATCTGTGGTAAATAATTACTACGTAGCATTTTGCTACGAGTCGTAGCTATTTCGCTACGCCGCACCGCTACGATGCTTAACAATTTTGTAGTGGAATATTTTAACAATGGTCTGAGAGACAGTTTTTCCTTTATTACTACTATTTCGTAATACATCTATAAGCTCTACGGTATCTCTAATAGAATAAAAAATAAAACAACCAAGTTTTACCAGGAATTCAAAATTGGATAGATATAACCAGGGCCTCGATTCTGTAAGGAAAATTACACTAACTCGAGGATTTTTCACCGCGGCCTCTATGCTCTGTTTCTTTCGCTAACTACGCTAATGCTACTAATCACGTGAGAGATAAGCTCTCCGAGACCTCCGTGAAGCGGCTGGCCGACGAAGTTTGTATTAGCTGAATAAGGGGGTTGATAGGAAAGTGTGCTTTGATGATCAACGGAATAGCTTGAAAGAAATAACATTCAGACAGGAGTTCAATATATAACCTCTATGATCATTGCACACTATTTAGATTTTTTTCCTTTTACCTTCGTCAGTTTGGAGTGTGTCACAAATACATCATTATGAGTTTGACATTGGCTGTATGAACGTAAACTTTTTTAAATTAATTTCTAAATTTATATTGTACTAGCTGTCCACCGCGGTTTAACCCGCGTTCCCGAGGGATATCACATTTTCCCGGGATACAAAGTGGCCTATATGTTATTCCAGAATATGTTCTATCTTTGTACTAAGTTTCATCCATATCCATTTAGTAGTTTTTGCGTGAAAGAGTACCAAACATACTTACATACAAATCTTTCCTCTTTATAATATTAGTATAGATATAGATTATATTTGTGTGTGTCAAACGTAAAGTAGTGTGTGTAATGCTTATTTTAATGAATTTGGCGTATTTCTAAGGCATACTTTTTTTTAAATTTTAAATAAAATAGGTTAAGCACTACTTCTCCATATAAACTTTAACTGTGTAAAATTACACGTTCATCAGTTCGCGTAATTTTCTTAAAAAGGGATTCAAAGTTTTCGCTTTACGTATTATTACTAATTTTACCCGCGTCCCCGTGGGATGTCACATGTATTATACATAAAAACCTTCCTCTTCAACCACTCTATTTATGAAAAAAAACCGCATCAAAATCCGTTGCGTAGTTTTAAAGATTTAAGCATACGTAGGGATATAGGGACAGATAACAGACAGCGACTTTGTTTTATACTAAATTCGACCGTAATTCCATATATATTTTAAGTTTGAATTTAATTTCACTTCGCGTATTTAGAGATGATGATGTTGTTATTTTGACATTACAAACAAACACTTAAATTTTATTTATCTATAGATTTAGATTTTAGTGAGCTGAATGGAACTCTGTGACGTTACGGACCAGACAATGGGATTACCAGGGTGATAAGGGTCCGACTTATAGCGCCGTACGCACTGCGTTACATTTTATTTGTCATGGTTGATGCTTATACAGATCCTGTAAAAGAACAATCAGAATTCTTTATTTTAATTTCAGTTCTACTGCTGTCCCCCGCAGCTTCATCCACTATATTGATTGTAACATTTTTCCGGTATAGAAAAAACGAAACGATCTATTATTTACAAATAGAAAAATTACATAAAAGAAAGTTACAGAAACGAGGGATGTGTCCTGTATTAAAGATAAATGATCAAACACTAATCAGTGTATTGAACATCCAAAAATATACGAAAACATTAAACATGATCAAAATTGAGATTTTTCAGTACAGATCTAATCCTAAAGAGTATGTTATTTGATGCTGTACAATTATGACGTCACAACTTGCTATTTCATACAAAACTCCATACATTCGATCGTTTTGACATTTCATAAAGAATTGCTGATTTGACATGTCAGGACACATCCCTATTGGCACAAATCGGGCCTAATACGTCCAATAGTGCATAAAAAGATAATTCTAAAGCTAATGTATCAATGAAGATTATAGTAATAGTTGTAATTTTTGTATGTACCCAATAATGTGTCAATAAAGTATTTATTATTATTTTTTATTTTGCCGGCTCCCTTACCTTTCTAACCGAAACATAGTGTTATGTATCTAATACCAAAAGACCAAGGATATTGTGTGGATCCCAAAATGATTGGAAACAGAGTAGGCAGCTTGACAATTAATTCCATGATAGACAAACTTAAATAGCTCTTCTATTGGCACTTTGACAAGTGAAGTTCCAAGATTTCAACGTCATGCACATGGCTGACACTCGATCGACATAAAGCCTCAACGTATCCATTTTATGTGGACCCCTAAGTTGTATTAGCTTAAATCAAATGTTGGCGGAAATGGTTATGTTATTATATTGCAAAGGTCAAGGTATTATGGGTGTTCTTGTGAGTATAATTACGATTTTGGATGTATGTATGAATGTGTGTGTTTTGTGAGAGTAATTACAATGTGTGCGTGCGTATTATAAATACGTTAGTATATTCTATACCTATTCTTTGCTGTTAGGGGAGAATTTAAGTGACAAGATACATATAGCTGTATAGTTATATTTTTTTTATTATCCTTAATTAAATATTATATTTTTCTTCATATAGTCAATGATTTTGTTTTCACGGTACAGTTAGCCTTGTGGTTACAGACCCCCACTGCCACACCACAGGTCGTGGGTTCGATTCCCTCCCAGTATAAATATTTGCGTGCATAATATATTGTATATAGTGCAAATATCAATAGAAGTAGTATATGTAGTATATCAGTTATCTGGTTCTCATAATAAACTGCTTAATTTGGGATCCGATGGTCGTGTGTAAAGAATGTTCCAAGAAATCTATCTATCTAATACCCTTAAACGAGCAATTCTTGTATATGTATATATATAATTAGGATCTCGGACGGCTCCAACGATTTTCATATTTTTTTTTTGTGTATGGGGGTTTCGGGGGCGTTAAATCGATCTAGCTAGGATTCATTTTCAGAAAATGTCGTTTTATCCGTTTTTTAGGCAATGCAAAACTGCTACAATGTCATTAGAAGGTAAAGTTTTCAAGTTACATCTTTTGTGAGAAATACTGTTATTGGGAGCCCTCTATTATCGCATCTAACTCGTATCTAGGTATATATGGCAGTGCTTTAAAAAAGAGAATACGGTAGAAGTCACGTTAGTAAAGAAATCCCGAGCAAGGCTCGGCCATCCAGGTACTTTATTATTATACAAACGTACGATAGATTTTAGACCCCATTTCGACCCTATCGAACCTCCCTGCCAAACAGCTTATTTATCTGTAACCATAATTAAATTTAACATTAGTTACATTAACATTTTTGTTTGTATTAAAACAGTATACGGCCGAGTGGTGGGGTGGTCTGGTAACCTTTAAAATAGGGTCTCCTAGTACGGTCTCTCACAAAAGTTTGTAGCAATATAGCAAACTTTACAATGTAAATTAAGCTTTTTAGTTTTTAAGAACTTTTGTGAAAGAAAAATAAACACTATTGTTATTAAGCTTAATACGCAGTGCCGGATTTACCACGTAGCAAGAGTAGCAATTGCTACGGGCCCCGCGCAAAGGCGACCCCGCGTGTCTCAAGCAGCCCCGATTGTTTTCTTTTACCACTTTATTCTTAAGAACTTATAGCAGACCAAAGTCCCTTCGACATAATTTGTTACGGGCCCCGCGCTTGCTTAATCCGGCACACGTCAAGTAGTATTCGAGAATTCGTATTTAGTCAGTAAATGAGTAACCTTTTTTAAGGTTGTAGTACCTAAGCGGTTGCTGTGCCAATAAAGTGAAATAAAATAAATAAAACACAGATGAAGTTACAAAGCGCAGAAATGAGGTACTTAAGCATATCTATACACACGCCACAGATATGACCATAGCCCGATCATTGTACGTGCTTGGCGACAGCCCCCTTATTCACCTAATACAAACTACGTCGGCGAGCCGCATCACGGAGGCCTCGTAGAGCTTATATCTCACGTGATTAGTAGTATTAGCGTAGTAAGCGACAGAGATAGAGCATAGAGGCCGCGACGAAACATCCTCGAGTTAGTGTCATTTTCCTTACAGAATCCCCAGATTCGACAAGAAGTTGGCAAGCCAGGCTATAGTAAAGTACCTAACGATATATTTCTTGTTTTAATTTTTTAAATACATAAATAAATAACCTTGGACATTTTTTACACACGCGCATCTGATCTCAAACTAAGCAGAGCTTGTACTATGGAAACCAGATTACTGTTAAAGGTACTACATAAACTACTTTTTTTTATAAATAATAATGTTCGAGTATAAATGTTTGTTTCTATCACGCAAAAATGGCTCAAGGGATTGGGATGAAACTTGACACATAGATAGTTTGTAGCCTGGATTAACACATAACTGTTAATCCCGGGAATACGTTAAATCCTTCGGGAACGCGGGGAATAGCACGTTTTATTATTTTGATATTCATAAGCATTTGAAAAAAAATTATTGACAAAATAAATCTAATTTTAAAAATCCCCATGCTGAGTGTCTTGCGCTTCTTCGAAGCACAGATAACTTAATAGTTACTGTTGGTGACTGACTTCCGAACTGGTGGTAGCTTCAGTGGCGTTAACCTTCAAGTATTTTTATTTCAAATTTTCGAATGTCTACCTTCTCAGCTAGAAATGTATCTTATTCCTTCTCTTCAAGATCCCCCATCACTTGCACCATACAATTACGTTGAATATCTTCATTAAACACCGGAGTGTGAGTGAGGCTGGGCGTGATATCGGATAATTTCAGGCGTTAATGAAAACTTTAATCATGACAACGCCTTGCTAAGTTTGAATTGTATACGGACATAATTCTCTCGACATCGTAGAATGTAACGAAGTTTAGAATTTAGGTACAATTTCGTTTTCATTTCAAAATCCAAAATTCAAAATCATTTATTCAGTTTAGGCCCTCGGAGGGCACTTATGAAGGCAAATATAAAGTTACTGAAGCTACAACCGGTTCGGAAGTCAACCTTCAACTGAGAAGAACCGGCAAGAAACTCAGCAAGGTTACATTCTTTTTTATTAAATAATTTTTTATATAAATTTAATCTTTTCTGTCTTTTTGGCTATTTTATAATTTAAATTTTACTTAATTTTATATTTAACAATTACAAAATAATTATTATTCAAAAACAAAACAAACTTCAAACAGTGTGTCGTAAAGAGACATGAAAGAAGTGAAACTTGTGTTGCAGTGAACCATTTATTTCATTAATAACTTTTGAATAGCTAAACAGTGTTTGCCTCCACCACTTTTCGTCACACAAAAAGGTTGCGGATTAGAATTTCAAAGCCCTATAAGACGTATCACTGCAGAAAGCCTATTTCCAAATAAAATATAGTTTTTGGCGTTTTTTATAGGTTACTCCATAACTCCGTGAAATATAAACCGACTAGCTGTCACCCGCGGTTTCACCCGCGTTTTGTTTGAAGTAGATCAGACCAAGGAAACATATTGCTCTATATAAAAACTTTGCACCCCCATTTTACCCCTTTAGGGGGTGAATTTTCAAAAATCCTTAGTGCTCCACTACTTTATAAAAGGAACCCCTGTGCGAAATTTCAAGTTTCTAACCCTTATAGTTTAGGCCCTGCGTTGATATGTCAGTTAGCTTCTCATTTTATATCAGCACATGGTATAAAACAAAGTCGCTTTATCTGTCCCTGTATCTCTATGTATGCTTAAATCTTTAAAACTACGAAACGGATTTTGATAGGGTTTTTTTTAATAGATATAGTGATTGAAGAGGAAGGTTTTTATGTATAATACATGTGACATCCCACGGGAACTAGTTAATAGTATAATATATAGATATATTTTAAGAACATTTTTTTTATTTTATTCATACAGAATATTAAAAAAACAAGTCTTAAACAATAATTAATAGCACCTAATGTCCCTTCAACGACAACATAATTGTATTCAATAAATTATTGGTCATACCCAAATTAATACATGCCACTAAAACAAACAGTTTCCAGTCTAGTCACCAAACAAGCCACTTCTCTCCCCAGTGCCTCTACCTGTGTACACACAGCTATTTGCTCCACTGTGTACTGGCTCCATCAATATTCGATCAAAGAGATTGGCAGAGCTATAGAATTTAACCCTGTTTAGGTGAGATGAAAGGTACTACGAGGAAACGACAGCTCAGCATACTGGGACCGCGTTTTGGTATTTATGCCTATGGCGATAAGCAATGTATTTTATTATCAATGCTTCATGCAGTAATAAAAGTAACTTAGTCTGTTTTAAAAATACTGTACTTACAACTATTCTTAAATAACTAATCAGAATAGAGTATAAGGATATTGTAGAGTAATTATTTGAGGATAAGTACAGAATCCTTTTTATTAGGTACCGTAAGGGTTTAATTTTTTATATTTTCTTGCGAAGTCCTGAAAAAGGTTTTTTTTATTGAGGAAAACACAATTACACAAACTAATTACTTTGTTGGTCTTATATCAAAATATAATATATCTTGTATATATGATATATAACATGTGCAACTCACTACGTTGTCCACATATTTAAAGATACAATCTTAGTTTTATTCCAAGCAAAAATATCTCGAATGAAACTGTCAACATGCTAAAAAAGAGATTTATGAAATATAATAAAAAAAGAAAACGTTATAAAAAGAAAGTTTGTGTGTGTATCTAAATTTACAGTAGGATAATGAATTAAAGTCTATGAAGATATTGTTATATTTATTTGTAATACTGTATATATTATATATATTAGTATTATATATAGAATGTTATAAAACTACCCGTAAAGCCGAAAGGAGGTTAAATGGGGCCTTATAACAAGACAAGTCCATTCAAAATATTTAAGAACCGTAGTAACGCTGTATACTTACCCCAAAAAAATAAAATAACTGATTTTTTTAATGAAAAATAGAAAAACTATCAAAGCTAACAATTATTAGTAAAATAGGTATGTAGGTCTTTCTGTTAAATAATCTGGTGGATGACATGACAGCTTACTAGGGTTGTTGGCTTTGATAATTATTTATATTTTTACTGCGTATTTTGTAACACGTTGTATAGTATAATGTATGTATTTAAATTATGATCAATTATGAAATTATTCTTTGTTTTTATTATAGCTTCTTAATTACCTACTTAAATAAATTTATTTCAATATTTATTAAATGTGTATCACATTCTTAAAAATTAACTTAAAATTGGCCGTACATTTTTACTTATAAATACCAAAGTAATCTATGACCTATCAAAAAATATCCCGGGACATTCTTTACACACGGCCATCTGGGGCTCGATTCTGTAAGGAAAATGACACTAACTCGAGGATGTTTCGTCGCGGCCTCCGTGCTCTGTCTCTTTGGCTAACTACGCTAATACTACTAATCACGTAAGTATTCCGAGGTAAGCTGTCCGAAGTCACCGTGAAGCGGCTCGCCGACGAAGTTTGTAATAGCTGAATACGGGGGCTGAACCCAAACTAAGCAGAGCTTGTACTATGGACACCAAATAACTAATAAACGAAAAAACGGAAAAAGCAGACTTGTTCATGCACACAAATGTTAGTTATGGGTGGGAATCGAACCCACGACCTGTGACTTGGTATCTAGGGTATCTAACCACAAAGCCAACTTGACCGCTGACAATATCGATAATATCTAAAAACATTATTTATCAAAAAATCAAGCCATTTCTACAGCTCTAGAAGGGCTCTTAGAAGGGCTATTACGAAGATGTTGGAATTTCTACCGGTTTCGAAGTGAACCTTCTAAACCTATATTAAAGATTTTTCAAAAGTTAACGACCTTTTTAATTGATTTTCTTGTTGGTTTGAGTTGGCAACACTGCTGTTATTGCCAAACTTTTCCTTGATTACAAAGGTTGGCAATTAACGTGATTATAGACTGGAATCAATTAGTTTAATAACGGGTTAATTATATGTTATTTTAATAACAAATTTTAATTATACTGTCGGGGATACACCCGCGTTCCCCGTTCCCGAGGGATATAAAATTTTCCCGGGATGAAAAATGTATAAAGATAAAAGTTAAAGAGTAAAAATCGTCTGAAAAAATAAAGTAAATGTTCTGTAATATTATCTGTATGTTTTACACAAAGGTATTTAAAGAAACAAAATGGCCGCAACTGTCATTTGGACATTAATTATTTATCGCTTACCTTGGCGCGTTTGCCCAAATTTCCTAACTGTTTACAAACTTCTAATCCAATTTTCGTTTAAGGGGAAACTTGGCCGAAATATATAGTTTGTCAACTCAAGAGATAGGTCGCTTGATTTTAGGAGAGTTTTCATTCAAATCTTGTGTAGGGTTTCGTGATGGTTTAAATTGGTTAACCTAGTTTTGAGGTAGGCTTTGTTATCCGTAGTCAAGGTGACCTATAACCAAATATAAGTGACGTTGGATCTGTGCGTCGGATGTCGTGGTGAGAGTTTCGGGTTCGATTTCTATAACATGATCAGAAACATAAGTATTATTGTTTTTAAGATTTGTAAATTTTGATCTGTTCCACTACTTATAATGCTGATTAAAGTCATGAGAAACTATAGTAGATATGGCCAGAGTAGTATCCAACTGGCTGGACCCCACTCTCAAGTGTCCAGCCGACCTTCTGGGCACTCATTTGCCACCTTCGGTGACATTATCACCTAGTTTAAATAATTAATATTATTTGGATAATTATTGCACTCGATTTAATCCGTAGTTTTTAATTTATGATGATTTATATTCAATTATAAGTTTCAAATTAATAATAAAAGACAGATATTACATTTTAGAAGCCTTATGCGTCACGACAGTTGAAATGTAATAACTGGTATCACATGTTGTCTACGAGCTAGATTGTACGTTATTATTTAAAAACTATTAAATAGTAGTTTCAATTTAACCACTAGTCACCGCGACTAGGTACAACCCTCCCGCATGTAAATCGCTTTTAAATATAAATACAGTTTTTTTGGAAATAATGATGCGACTTTTGTACAATAATCTGGGAAAAGTCGCCCTACTTTCAACTTCGAATTAGCAATTTATTAAAAGGTAAAACTGTACTAAACCCAATATAATCAGATAGCTTATTTTATAACAATTTCAATGAGATAGAGTTTGTAAAGCTGTGATGCGTAATTTCTGAGCTATCGATGTTTTTGTGAACGCGTAGAAATCGCGCCATTTTGGCATTGAGCAAAGTGACAGATACGCCGTATTTGCAAGAATGAGACATAACGGCTGAGGCTGAGGGCATATCAAAGAAAGAAAAAAACAAAAAGTTATTTGTGATACAAGGAACAATAAGACAACAAAACTCTCTTCACAGACTTCTTGAAGAACCCCATGCTATACTCACATCACTCAAAACTAATGCTCATTCCACAACCAAAGCGTCCGAATAATTTATAGTATTTAAATTAATCGATATACAACCTTATGGAAGGTTTCTAATAAGCCCGTTTGGATAGCTAATAGTGTTATAGAAAAATCAACCCAATGGCGCTACGATATGATGAGCATTCGTACAATTAACCAATGGATCAATAGATCAAACGTATCACCAAAAATAAGGTGTGTTGTAAAGACACACGATAGAAATAAAACTTATGCATTACAGGCAAATATTTTACCCCCCCAAAACCCAACGAAAAGTGGTGGGGATCAGTGTACCCCAATATTCGTCACACAAAAACTGCGGACCAGAATTTCAAAGCCCATAAAAAGTTTCAATAAAGATCATTTTTCCCTGGCATTTAGAACGACTACTTTAGACTCGTGTAATTTCGGCAGTTACCTACAAGAACAGCTGCTTTGACCTTGTAAGTACATTTATATGAAGACACATCTGGCAGGATGTGTGATGTGAATGATATATAGAGGGAACGTGATATTGTCCCGTATAATAAATGTGACATCTTGCAGAATGTCACGTGTCACGTTTATCTACATGATTTTAACGATCTGAGGCATGAGCATACTATGGAAGTCTTTTTGACATTCATAAATCTGATTGAAATATTAACTCTATTGCTTACGAAATAAGGTCCATATTGGTGTATTTACTGATAAAGGAGTTGAACTTTATGAGAATGATATAGAGTTTATTTTTCCATGGCATCCTTAAATGTCAAAAGGACTTCTTAAATGGAACAGACTATATTATTATTTAGGATTTATTTTGTCATCGCGTAGTCTTTCAAAGACAGTTTTAAATGCCTATATAATACTGAAATTGGAAAGTACTTGATTTACGCCCTTAACTATTGGAAAATAAGAGCGCGTTACCCTAGGTTAAGATATATTTAGAAGAATGTAAAAGTTCGTGGAAAACTAAACCATCACAGCAAAGAGATAAGGTGTATTCTGTTTGGTAAAGAGCTCCATGGGTACATTTTGATATAAAATATATTTTGTGTGTATTATTAATACTTAAGTAGGTGGAAGTTCGCCACAGAAAAAATAGCTTACGATTAAACAAGAATAAATTACTGAGCTCTCCTAGATCATCTACATAAGTCACCATTGTTTTCCTTTGCCCCTTCTAACACCTTCATACCAACTTATTTATTGTCTACAAAAATCCACATGGTTCTTATCCCTCTGAGATAAGGCTTTATTTCGAAACACGATTACATTTTCAGATATAATAAGTATTTTGTTATGTTTGTACAAAAGCGAGAATGGTAAAGCTTAGCCCAACATTTATATTTCATTAGGGGGTAGGCAGAATGTTCCGGCTTAAGCCTCCTTATTTATGAGTAGAATGTCTCTGTTAGAATTTTAATTAAGTAATTTAAATTAGAATTTCACTTGACATTATTGTGATTTATTTGTTTTTGGGGAAGTGGAAAAAAGCGTGTTCAATTGAGTTGTCTTTTTATGGTCCAAAAATATTTATTGCAACAATTTTTTTGCTTCTTTTTGTAGCTTGTTTTTTTGCTACTTTTTGTTTTTTATACTCCTAAGGTGAGAATCAAACTGATGGTAAACGTCACCGCTGCTTATTGACGCTTTTAACACCAGAGGTATCACCACAATTTCTTTATACCCTTGATCACTTGGAAATACCATGAATGTAACTCAACCTAAATATGCGAAGCCTAGAAGAAGAGGCGGCCTTATACGGTGGCGAACGGGGCAATCGCCCGGGGCCTCGCTCTTGAGGAGCCTCGCGCAACCCAAAGAAATAAAAAAAAAATATGGATTTAAAATTTTATTTATTTGTATAACTTTAGCATTTCTTGTCAAACATGATAAATACCTAAACCCAACAACCAGACTTACTTTCACATCACATATTTTTCACGAAAGACAAAGGGCCTCGCAATGACCTGCCGCCCGGAGCCTCGCAATGGGTAAGGCCGCCGCTGCCTAGAAGAGACTGGCTTTCATCTACTTATCATGAGTCATCTTTACGGAGAGATAGTATATCGGTTATCTGGTTACCATAGAATAAGCCCAGCTTACCTCGCCATAGGAAGGCCTTGTAAAAAAAAAATCTCAAACATTTATTATTAATGTGACATAGAATGCCTAGTATTTCAGCCTAAAACAGCATTTTGAAACGAAGTTCCTTATCGCGCGTTGTGAAAGGGGGCTAGACGGAAAAAATTCATACGAAAAGTTGTAACGACACTTTTTTTCATATTGTTACGTTCGAAATTTAAATGATTTGGTTTATTATTGGGTTTGTTTTTTTTCATAATTTATTTAAAGGCTACATACTTAATGATTAAAATTCTGTTCCATTTATAAATTAGTATAATTAGTAATTATATAAGTAATTATTATAAGAAAAAGTTAAAAGTAAATTTTGAATCGCACTGAATTGAAAGAAGCATGTATTATGTCAATGAAAACTTCGTTATTATCTGGTGTCCCATGGCACCATTTTTTTTGTAATAACAATTGTTACATTTGACTTAGAAATATCATCAGTTCTCAACTCCTTATACCGGGTACTTTATAGAACTAGTTATGAGTTAGACGGTTAATCCCGGAGTATCTGGCACGAAGTTTGGTATTCGGAGATATATGAGTTTGTCTGGTTCTAATAATGTACTACGTAACTTTGTTATTAGTTGCTGATCTGGATTATGTATCATTATAACTTCTACGAGAGAATTGTGAAGTGCTATCTTCTTCTAATCCTACCAATATTATAAATGCGAATGTTTGTATGTATGTATGGATGTTTGTTACTCTTTCACGCAAAAACTACCTAACGGCTTTGGATGAAACTTGGCATATAGATAGATAGAGCATATCCTGGTATACATATAGGCTTTTTATCTCGGAAAAATGATACCTTGGGAACGTAGGTAAAACCGCGAGGAACAGCTAGTACTTGTATAAAAATCTCGTGTCACTCCGAAATGGCTCTACCGATTTTGATGAAATTTTTTTGTATATTCGGTAGGTATAGAATAGGTCGTATAGTATTTTTCACTCTTCTACCCCCAACCCCTCTTTTTATCGCGATTTTAGTATTTTTTTATGAACAATATCCAAATCATTTAATCGTCGTTCACTATCTTTTCCCCACGTTCCCGAGGGAAGTTACATGTTCCCGGGATAAAAAACTTATGTATAATATATCAAATGCCAAATTTCATCCAGATCCGTTCAGCAGTAAAAAAAAAATAAAAAATAAAAATAGTTTTATTTCAGAAATAATTTTAACAAGATTTACGCCAAATCTCCTATATCACTTTCCAGTAAGTAGTAGTCAGAAAGTTTGTATTTATGGTTATTTGTTACTCTGTTACGCAAAAACTACCAACGTATTTGGATGAAACTTGGCTAATATTTTTTATGTTATGGTAGACAAGCGAGCAGACGTATCGCCTGGTGGTAAGCGATTACCGCCGCCCATGGACACCCGCAACACCAGAGGAGCCACAAGTGCGTTGCCGGCCTTTTGAAAGGAGTATGCTCTTTTCTTGAAGGTTTGGAGGTCATATCGGTCCGGAAATACCGCAGGCGAAAGCTCATTCCAGTTTATATAGAAAATGCCCTGGAATAACGGATAAGAAAATTTTTGTGCCAGGAAAATGTTACATCTCTCGGGAACGCGGGTGAACCCGTGGGGAACAGCTCGGTTATAATAGTTGTTAGATTCTCAATGCGCCTCAAGATGTATGAAGTTGTAAAGTTGTCGAAGTGTTTAAAGCTAAGAATGTCAAGGAGAAATCATCTTTATTTCCTTTGAAATAAGGATCATCTATCGATCCAATGTTTAATTGTATGATCAACGTGATGAGCCTTATTTTAAGGCCATAGGGTACATTTTTCTATAACACGTTTGGCTTTAATAGTAACATTTCCAGGCACATGTAAGTTTAATTACAGAGTAAACAATTATAAGTATACTAGCTGTCCCACGCGGAATTGCCCGCGTTCCCTTGGTACGTAATATTTTCCTGGCATAAAGTATCCTATGTGTTATTCCAGGGTATTTTCTATATATGTGTCAAGTTTCATTCAAATCCGTTCGGTAGTTGCGTGAAAGAGTAACAAACATCCATACATACAAACATTCGCATTTATAATATTAGTGGGATTGTTGTTAGGAGTATATTCAAATTCAAATTCAAATATTTTTATTCAAATAGGCCTTTACAAGCACTTATGAATAGTCAGACTCTAATATCGGTGTAATATATACTCAATACATATGTGACAACATTCTGAGACAAAGGGCTTTGTCAGATAGAATATAGAACGAGAGAAAGAAAATATGTTTATTTCCAAAAAAATAGGAGAAACAATGAAGAAAAATGATATACTCATACAGTATTTATTACAAAAATAATTTATCAAAATTAAAAACAAATAATTTTTTTTTTCACACCACCTTGACAGACTTTCCAACTGATATTCTGGTTCCCCTATGGATATTTGCAACACTTGGGGCATCGCCAATGCGTTGTCGGCCCTGAGACGTGAAGTTGTTAAGTCTCATGTGAATTTCACCGGCTCCTTTACCTTTCAAACCGAAACTCAGTAATACAAGTGCACTACTGCTTCACGGCGAAAATGGGTAAGGTGGTAGTACTTCTCCGGACGAACTCTGCACTATGAGCTCCACTGCTCCATTTATATGAAAGTTCTACTTATATAAATGTATGAAAATTGTACGCCGCATTTCCGACGAACGAGGGTGGCAGATCAGCAATTTCAGTGCCAACATGTGATATTCCAACGCCAATCTGTGGCTGTAACTAATAATTATATGAACCACTGGGAATTTTACTTTGTAGTTTCTTTCTTTGAAGCGTAATATGTTTATGATTGGAAGGCAATTTCTGCCTTATATTCATATTATAATTTACTTTCACATTCGAATTCTTAATATATTAATTATATATTTATGACACTATTTTTTACCACATCAACGGATAAACAAGCTGACGGCCCACGTGATGATAAGTTGTCACTATCGCCTATCGACATTAGCAACACCAGGCGCATCGCCAATGCGTTGTCAACCTTGAGACGTAAAGTTGTTAAGTCTCATGTGCCTGTAATTTCACCGGCTCCCTTACCTTTCTAACCAAAACAGAGTAATACAAATGCATTACTGATTCACGGCGGAAATGGGTATGGTGGTACTTCCTAAGAGTTCTTCTACTCTAACAGATAACATCTTTTTTTAAATACTTAGTTTTTCTTATAATCTCTCTAATCGAAACAGACAAAGGCGTCAAAGAAACCGTGACGTGAGGCTGACTTAATTGTTCTTTAGCGTCATTTGTTTTGCTTCTATGTAAGTAAAACGACTTTAAACTTAAATTTTAATGACAGAAAGAAAAATATGTTCATTTATTTCAAATAAATAATTGAATTTTATTAAAAGAGATAGACTATAAGAAAGTGGAAACAATTGTACAAGTTAATAGAGTATAAGAATTACTGTAACAAATTCTATTCGAGTGTCAGTTAGTAACATCCCAAATAAATGTTCAGTAAATGTTAATTTTCCTCTTAAACCATTTAAGTAATTAGAAATTCAACCTTATCTATACACTATACGATAGAGTATTGCTTAAATGTTACTTTATTCTTTTATCAGCGATATTTTATTTTCGATAGCCTTAACGTAGTGAGCTAGGAAGATATTAGTGTGGACGACTTGGCAATAGGGTTTATTTTCGTTTAGATACAGAAATATAAAAAAGCTTAGTAAATCTGAAAGGTACAGCAAACATTGGTATATCTTCACTAAAGTATGAACTCACAACTATTAAAACACACAATAACACTAATGGGTGAGCCAGAAATTAAAATTGACCATCAGTTTTTAATACCACTTTTACGACTTCCATACGCATTGCAGTTAAATTCAATACGCCATCTGTAAATGACCAAACGCAAATACACACAAATAAAATCGTATACAGGACAAACTGAAAAGCAAATAAAGGTGGCAAATAGTAAAGGCAACAAATAAATACAAATACGGCAACACAAACATTAGAAACTAACATTGAACAGTATAATAGAAAACATTTTATCGACCATGCGTTATTAAATACTCGATAAATACACCAGCATACGGTTATCAAAGTATCAGTCGTAGTCATTTATTATTAAGAAGAAGAAATTGCCGGGTGTTCGAACAATGGTCGACATATGACGGCTCCCACGGATAGCCATCCCTTCCTATTGGACAATGCGCCTTCGGATATGATACACGTCATTGCAAACTTGTAACGTGGCAATGAAATAAAAAATCGATCATTTTGTCTACAGAAAGTGCCATCGACACACGTGCGGTACTTAATCGAATAATTAAATTTGATACCAATGCTTCGCAAAGAGTTGACGATATAAAAAAAGTAAAAACAGATAAAATAATTTGGGAGATAAATTAAACGATAATCTACCAAGGCTAGTTGAATTTTTTATGAAATCTGAAGATGAACTATGAAATGGAGAAGTTGAAAAATAGGTGAAGTGTAAATTTAAACTGATTGTTTCTCAGATGATGACCAAGGTGAAAGCTCAGGGCCTCGTGTCCGATTTGATGCCGAATATTAAATTGATGCAGGCTTCTGGACACTTTTTATTCAATTACCATGCAGGTAAGCTGAAACGTAAATTATTGTGATAAGTGGTAAGAAAGTGGTAAATAGTTAAGAAAAAATATGGAGAAAACCATCCATTTTTTCATGTAAAAGGATTTTAGTAGGAAACCTAAGATACTTAAGTGTTCTAATAAAAGTTAATGATCCCGTTAAAAGGATTTTACAACCAAGAAAGCAACAGACTTAAGCCAAGCCAATTATTTGGTGGCTGTAACATAAAATTTCTATCTATTTTAACCCTCAACTTTCATCTTAAAATTTTTATTTAACGCTCTTTTTTTATTCTTATGCAACATAACATCTTATATTTTCTTAAAACAGTGATTTTCAAACATAGAATTAAAAAGGTTTGGGACCATTTTCTTAGTAATTCTTAAAACTTCTTTTGCAGAAAATGGAGGTATGACAGGTCTGCTTCGAAAGGTATACGCTAGCTTTCACGCATTCATGATCGTCATCCACTTTCTGTGCATGGCAGTGAACATGGCCAAGTACTCCGACGAAGTCAACGAGCTGACTGCTAACACCATCACCGTTCTATTCTTCGCCCACACGATCATCAAGCTCGTTTTCTTTGCTCTCAACTCTAAGAGTTTCTACAGGTACGTCTATTTTATGTTCTTTCTTTTTCTCTTCATTAATGAGACGAGGTTATGCTCTAGGTATCTATTAAATCAATATCTTTAAAAGTAAGTAATTCTAAGCATTTTGTTCATCAATTGTTTGCGCGAATACGCTTTATAAACGTGACAAATTTAAATTGGTTGAATAACACCGGATATTAGACGGTTTTTATCCCCGAAAAAAATATTTTATTGAAGGGAAGAAAGCTTGTGATGTAAATTACTAAATTAATATTCAAAGATATTTTGTGCCAACGAATAGAATAAATTTTCGCTCAATTGTGTTTTAAAAAGGTATCCACAGTGGGAGTTATTACTTTTTCAAATGTTTGCTTTTATCTAAAACCGTAATTTGAATATTTATTCGATGGTGTTGAGTGATTTTTTGTTTGAGTAATTTCAATAATTATTATTTTGTTTACGTCTGTATTCAAGTGTTATATATAATGTACATATGTATGTTATTAATGTAAACAACAAAGGCTTACCCCAAGCTTAAATAAACAAAAGTTTGGTTCAATCCCAAAGTTTTAAATGCTTACAAAACAGCTAAACCACTCGACGTGAAGTTTAGAACCGTGTTTGCACCAATGACGCCGCTACCCGGATTCGAGTTGCACCCAACAGTTGAATGAAATTGTGTACTGTAAGTCATTCTATTCAAAGAGATTTGAAAGGATTTTAAAGCTTCCATGACTCCTGATTGAAAATATGCATTTTGATATGAAGGCAGTTTTACTTAAGTCTATGAAAAAGCCTTCTCTATCATGACCTTGTAAGAGATCGCCCACTTCGTAAATTTTAAAAACAAAAATGTTGGGTTTATCGTATGTTTTCATTATAATCTGTTTGCCATGTTAACCTGATGATTTACATGATAACTCTTGACCGCTTTGTAAATACGACAATGTCTTGGAAATTATCGTTAAATGTTATTTAGATGTTAGAACCTCAAAAAAAGAAGTCCAAAATGACAAGACTTGTGAAGGTCAAATTTAGTTATTCAAGTTACTCAAGGTACCAATAAAGAATCGAACAGATTTAGTAGAAATTTGGATCAAAGATACCGTATATATTTGATTAACACATACTACTTACTTTTACTTGTTATTCTTAGAAAATATAAGATCCTAAGTATCTCATAGAGTCTTAAGTAGCTTATAGAGGTCAAAAACTGAAGATAATTTTAAGCAAAGGACATTTCATCTGGATGTCTTGAACCTTTAAAATATGCAGACATCTATTTGACTTGGAGAATAAAACTAATTCAGTCAGGCTAGGCATCTCGCAACGTATTCTTTTATAGAATGAAAATTAATATTTACAGAACAATGGTTGTCGTACTAAATAAATATACGTTGGGTATCGTGCTTCATTTATCTTTTGAAGGAATTATAGGTTTAAATCCCTTTTTAGTTTGCGTGTTTATAGTTTGATATTTTTGGAAAATTTCTGTTTGTTGAAATCTGTCAGTTGCTTATGAGGAACATAATGGTTAAAATAGAATTGTAATTTTATATATAAATAACAAAAAATTGTTGCACTCCGGGAGTGTGACACAAGTGATTTTTTTTTTCGATTCGAAAATTTCCTTCACGAATGTGTCTACGTTGAACGTATATACAATATACGTTTATATTATACTAGCCTGCGGTTTCACCCGCGTTCCCGGGGAATGTAACAGTATCCCGGTACAAAAAAGTATCCTATGTTACTTCTACTACCTCCAAGAATATGTGTAGAAAGTTTCATGATGATCGGCTAAGTAGTTTTCGCGTGGAAGCGTAACAAACAAACTAACATTCACATTTATAATATTAGTAGGGATATAGTTATATTTATCAATGTATTTCAAACCAAATTCAACTCTCGCCAATATGGAGATACTTGACAGAACGAAAGACAGGCCAGTTGGCTTGGTGGTTAACGCTCTGACTGCCAACCCGATGGCCGCGGGTTCGATTCCAATCCAGGACAGACATTTGTATGCATGAACATGTCTGTTTGTTCTGTGT
The DNA here is from genome assembly GCA_907165245.1 of Habrosyne pyritoides. NCBI lineage: Eukaryota > Metazoa > Arthropoda > Insecta > Lepidoptera > Drepanidae > Habrosyne > Habrosyne pyritoides. Next base: position 3,638,060 of record OU015606.1, read on the forward strand.
CTGGGTGTAAATATGTATATAAGTATGTATTTAGAAAAAAAAAGAAGGAGTATATGTACTATATCAGTTATCTGGTTTCCATAGTACAAGCTCTGCTTAGTTTGGGACCAGATGGCCATGTGTAAAGAATGTCCCAGGGTATTTACTTATATAGAGAGGTGTCGGTAACGGTAACAGTGTCGCGAGCACAATTGTTTTTTCTCATCTCAAAACATGCTCAACGCAGCTAAATAAGTTTTCACTTAAAAAAATAGAAAAATAATATTCCATTGGCTCAAGGTTGTGCCTAAATTATATTATGTTAATAAAGATATTCTATTACTTTGTTTGTTTGATACAGTGGCTACAATAAGCTCAGCAGATATGTTACTTCAGTGTCTGTATATCTAACCTTAATTACGTCATAGACAATAAATTATTATGACCTTTATCTTATGGACTCATGAAATATTATAATATTTTTATGCTACAGTTTTCTTTGATTGAATTACTTATTCTCTTTCTGTCTTTATGACATTTTATACCTAATGGGCCGAAAAACAAGCAGACAGTCCACTTGATCCAGATGATAAGTGGTCACCGCCGCTTATAGACATTTGCAACACTAGGGGCATCGCAAATGCGTTGTCAACCCTGGGCCGTGACGTTCTCATGTGCCTGTAATTACACCCTCTTACCTTTCTAACCGAAACACAGTAATACAAGTGCACTACTGCTTCTCGGCATGATTTACTTAGGCCTTCGGTAAGATTCGGTATAGTAAATGACACTAGCTCAAAGATTCGTTGCGACTTCTATACTCTGTCTCGTTCGTTGACTAAGCACTTGCATGAAAGGTAGCGCTTCGCGGCCTCTTTTGCCAGAAAAGTATGTTATATCTGAATAAGGAGTTTGGCTGTTCATTTGAATCAAGATATATTTAATACTTTTTAAAGGAATAGCTTTAATAATAATAATAATAATTTAATAATATATATTAGTGTTTAATTACAAATCTATTCTCAATGTAATACTTTTAAGTAAGATAATGATAATTTAAATGCAGTAAAACGCCCTTTATTCCAACCTTCGAGATACAGCTGCAAAGTGAAAACTCACTATTCCATAAGTAAGGGCTCGATTCTGTAAAGAAAGTTACACTAACTCGATGATGTTTCGTCGCGGCCTTAATGCTCTGTCTCTGTCGCTTACTACGGTAATGCGGCTCACCGACGCAATTTGTATTAACTGAATAAGAGGGCAGCTCTGCTATTATAACATGAAGGACGTGGCATTTATAGCAATGTGATCAAATGTGGTAAGCTCATAAAGCCATCAACCTTGTAGAGGGACACAAGGTTTAGTAATGATGGCTTTATGAGCTTACCACATTTGATCACATTGCTATAAAAGCAACCGTATGCAGAAAAAAATGTGCAAATATACCTTTACGCTCAACATCCTCAAAGAGGCAGGCATAGGTTTCCGTACTGAGACCCACAAAGAGAGAACACATTGAGATAGACATATGGTGGGGTGGAGCATCGTCGCCGACTTTTGAGACACAAAATATTTCCTGGGTATAATTTCTTACAAAGAAACGTGAACTGTACACTTTAAACATGTATATGATGATACTTCTTCTCTAGGACTCTCTTTTTTGCTAGATCTTTTCCTTGTTTTGCCGATTAATAGGTATATTTACGAGGCCCTATCTCGAGAGGTGATCTTATAAGACAATGAAAATTGAGTTGGTAGTGACGTCAACTATAGTGATGAGAGTTGTGGTTTCGAATCCAATAATGAGCTTGACCTTTCTGTAAAGTTAAGCATAGTGAGGGTACCATGGCATGGTGGTAGTACTTTGTAGTACTCCGCTTGGCATCACTTAGAAGTGGTAAATCTGTTGCCAAGCACCTGTCGGTGTGTTCCGATAGCTGAAGTGAATTTGCGAGCTGAACCCGAATTGTGTAACTCTCTTGGATTCAATGTTTGAGCTGATTTTATAATAGATTGATGGTTCGACCCGCGAGTAGTGTAGGAAAACAACCGTAGCGCCATCAATGTAATACAAAATTGACGGTAACGACGATTCATACGTACGTGCTTACATCGCTCACATCATCCCTTACCTTAATCAATATAATTCTTCTGTTCATGTGACTGAACTCCGCCTAAACGGCTGAACCGATGTTGATGTATTTTTTGTGTGTGTTCAAGTGGATTCGAGAATGGTTTAGATTTGAAGCAGCGATCGAGCACTTCGATTTTTTTTTTTTACGAACACAGCAATATTTGGCAATATTTGGACCCGGTATTTGTTTTATTTTCCCATATTTTTTATTATTGTTAATTGAGATTTAGGATCCGATAGATGACGCTGTAGTAAAATTACTATTAGCTCATAGCGCCACCACCAGGGCAGAACAATGTCTGCCGAGTCTGCTAGTCAATTATTAAAAAGGTTCCTAATTACTTTTTCACCTATTTGTCTCCTAGGACGTTAGCAGTATGGAACCAGTCTAACAGTCATCCTCTATTCACGGAGTCCGATGCTCGGTACCATCAGCTCGCTCTCACCAAGATGCGGAGGTTGCTGTACTTCATCTCCGCAATGACCATCATTTCTGTCATTAGTAAGTAATATATGTTATATAAAAATTGGCCAAATGTGTCGTGTCACGCACAGTGCTGGGTTCCGTAGTTGCCGTTACAATATGCTTTTATTAGTTGGTCAGCTATTACTAGGTACCATGTTAAACATCCTTAGTTGCGATAGATCTACTGACATATCTAAAATAACGGTTAAACTTGAGCATATGTATTAAAATAGTCGAGGTGGTAGTAGGTATATATAGGATGTTACAAAACTACCCGTAAAGCTGAATGGAGGTTAAAAGGGGCCTTATAACGAGTCCCACAATATTTATGAACCGTAGTAACGATGTAAAACATACCCCAAAAAAAAAAGTGATTTTTATGAATGAAAAGAAGACAATTATTAGGTAAAATAGATACGTAGTTTTCTTTTAATTTAGATAATTTTGTAATTCTGTTTAATAATCTGGTTTCCTGACATGATAGCTTACTAGGGTTGTTGGCTTTGGTAATTAATAATATTTTTACGGGGTATTTTGTAACACGTTGTATAATAAATCTGAAGGCAACCTTAACGAGCAATAATGGTTGAAGTTATGAAATGTAGTTAGGTACTAGGGAACGCAGCGCTGCGAGTGGCCGTTTTCATTTTGTTATTTGTTTTCTATTAAGCTATTTTCTTCATATTTTTTTTTATCGTTGTCTCTTTTGTTATGTTAAATATAGCTTTATTTATAGATTTTTTATCTTCATGCGTTTATTCCGATAGTTGTAAGTAATTTTACCGATTTTTGTGCATTGAGTATACCTACAGATAGGATTCTTTCATCATGATGAAAAGCATTTAGGATTGGAACAACTAAACAGTTGAACCATATGCACCATAGCTCTTACATAATTCTTCGGGTACTTGATATCTCACTCATTTTCAGGCTGGATCACATTGACATTCTTCGGAGAGTCCGTTCGTCTGATCACCAACAAGGATACAAATGAGACCCTAACAGAGCCAGCTCCACGACTGCCGTTGAAGGCTTGGTACCCGTTCAACGCCATGAGTGGCACCATGTACATTGTTGCTTTTGTTATTCAGGTATTTCATTTCTTTATAATCATATTCTTTATTACATTCATCTTTATTATCAACTGTGTCTGCAGGTTCTGATAGTCTTCTGTTTTTCTTAGTCGTATTACAACGTTATTTAATCACTACCATTCTTCGTTTCATTCTCAATTAGACTCTAACACCGGTTATTAAGGTTACTTTTACAGAATAGAGTCTGTATTCAATTACTAGTTCCATAACAATCTCACATTGTAACATAAATATGTTACGTATCAGAACTCTACGAGTAAACAAAAAAGAATGAAAGTATTAATGAATTCAAATAGGTCTTTACAGACACAAATATTCATAAGGGCTATTCTGACTTTAAAACCGGTTCGAATGGCTATTATTGTTGAGAAGAACCATTAATAAACTCTGCAATAACTAATATATAAACCATTATGATATATGGAATGGTTGAGAAATGAGAAACAAAACAAAGACGATCGCGGATATGTGGCTGATGCAAAAAATAGATAAAAACAATCCTTGATGCCGTTTATATATCATGCTAAAATTTCAGCTCGATCGGTGCAGAACGTTTTGAGTTTTTGAAGCGTACACAAACCAACATAACATTTTTATATATATAGATTATAAATGACTTTGTAACACTTACTTATGTGTCATCTTGCGCTTCTCACATCATCTATCTAACTGTCTTTTCTTTCACATTTAGCATTATATTTAAGTTAAATACATGAGGTACCTTCAGATGTTTGAAGGGTGTTCCCAGAAGGTTATTTTTTTTTTATACCACATGAGCCGACAAACAAGCGGACGGTCCACCTGATGGTAAGTGGTCATCGCCGCCTATGGACATTTGCAACACTAGGGGCATCGCCAATCAATGCATTGTTGACACTGAGATGTGAAGTTGTTAAGTCCGGCCCCCTTACCTTTCCAACCGAAACACAGTAATACAAGTGCACTACTGCATCACGGCCGAAATGAGTAAGGTGGTAGTACTTCCCCGGACGTACTCTGCACTAAGAGCTCTACTACTCGAGAAAAGGTAATTCATAAAGGAACTTTTTACCAGGTTTATTGGCTCATATTCTCAATGGCCATCGCCAATTTGATGGACGTGATGTTTTGCTCCTGGTTGATCTTCGCATGTGAGCAGCTGCAGCACTTGAAAGCGATCATGAAGCCGTTGATGGAACTCAGCGCTTCATTGGACACCTACAGGCCCAATACTGCTGAATTGTTCAGGGCATCTTCTACAGGTATATTTATTTGGGGACCAATTCTATAAGAATTTTTAGTTTTTGTTTTTATAGGACAGGTTTGTTTTTTACGTAGCTTCCGTGACTGTTATTTCACAGGATGGCTGATTGTAAATATTCATATCTGTATATTTTACAAGTAGTAGATACATTACCTTTTGCAACTATAGTATATCAGATATATTGTTTTCATAGTACAAACTTTGCTAGTTAAAGATGTATAGAGAAATTAATAAGATAAGCAAATAACGAGATGCTTATAAACAGGAATTAAAAAATATTATATTTACTGCTTGCACACTGTAATCATAAATTATAATACCTCGTTATAACTCCTTTTGGGGCAGTCGAAGGCCGAACGCATAAAAAAAAGAAAAGAATGAATCCATAAATCTCCCACTTAATACAGATTATAATTTCCAACAGAAAAATCTGAAAAGGTTCCTGAACCAGTGGACCTTGACATCCGAGGTATATACTCCACACAGCAAGACTTCGGCATGACTTTGCGGGGAGCTGGTGGTAGGCTGCAGAATTTTGGAGGACAAATGAACAATCCAAACGGTTTGACCCAGAAGCAGGAGATGTTGGCCAGGTCTGCCATCAAGTACTGGGTGGAGCGTCATAAGCACGTTGTGAGGTAAGGCATCATCAACGGAAGACCATGACCAGCAGCGTAAGCTACTGAGAGGTAAGTACTTATACTTACCGATATTTATCTGAAAAATTATACAACCTGCAGTGTTCAGAAAGTTGCAGCGGAAGTTTTTATTCTTTAGAATGTAATGTTTAGAAGTCATGAAACATTTATATTATCAAATTTCGGATGGAAGGGTGAGGAGGCTGGTGAAATGTCCGGCACCTGAGACTTAACAACAACACGTCTCAGGATTGACAATGTATTGGTGATTGCAAAATGCGCTGGGAACCGTCTATCTGTTTGTTGGTCTACTTGACTGAACAAAGAAGAAAATTTACAATGCTATAATGATTTTGTTGGGCTGCTGCAGAGGTTAGAGACCCAGACTTCCACGTCACAGGCCATTGGTTTGATTTCCTCTTAATATTTACTAAGGCAAAGACTAGATTTTAGTTCATCAACATGTATATGAATATGAATCAGCTATGTCAGTGTTAAATGACGACATAACTTAAGTTGAATATAACCCTGATATATTTTTTATTTAATCTCCATCCTGAATGATTAACAATGGCTATTTGAGAATTTCTCAAAGAACGGCTTAGAAGGTCTACGCCATTTCAACAATCTGCCAAACGAAACTCGTTTATTTTATCTCAGTCGATCGAGTGGTCCAGACTTTAAGACTTGATATTCTGAGTCAAAGAACGAAAACGCAAATTGGGCGAATAACATCGCGATATTCATAATTGCCACTTACTAAAGCACTAATGCGTTGCGTCAACCGCAGAAAGACCACATATTGAAATTCCAGCTTGGCTTTGATAATATTTGATCACAACGCTATGTACCAATGAAAAATATAATAAGCTCTCAACCTGTTCCGATATCGCCTGGGTAGGATAACGTTAACCTTTTGACAAACTGTATGTTACGAGAAAACCGCATCAATATATCGCTCATCTACTTTTTTCACATTTTAGGGATTCGAGGATCAAAGATATGAAAAATATTTGAATTTAATTTAAGAGGTTTGTTTACGTTTTTTTGTCGATGTTTTAGGTTTGTTTACTAGTATAAAACTTAAATTAATAAATCCCTACTAATATTATAAATGTAAATTTGTTTGTTACGCTTTCACGCGAAAACTTCTTAACCGATCATCATGAAACTTTGTACACATATTCTTAGAGGTATTAGAAGTAACCTAATATTTCTGCCGAGAAATATTATTATCCCCGGGAACGTGGGTGAAACCGCGGGCGACAGCCAGTTATTTAATAATAAATTATGCACTTTTGAACACCTAGACCGTAGAACCTCAATTTGGCTTTATTTGCAGATGTGTCAATATATTACTAGGTGAGCGATATATTGAGCAGTTTCTACAAAGGATACAAATTGTATTTTTTTATTTAGTGATTTTTTTTTATTATTTTGTCTACAAAACTGAGTACATACAATCTGATTTATAAAGTATGCTAATAAAAAAAAAGGTTTGAAATGTACTCTTCTTAGACTTCTTCTTCGTAGACACAGCTTGCTTGACGTAGACGTATTGCTATGTGATAATAATGAGTATTTCTTTCTGATTTGGCAACAAGATTTCTATTACCTACACTCAATCAGAAACTAATCATATCGTTAATTGCACTAAATTGTAATCATAATTAATGCAAATGGATTTCAATGCCAGTATTGAATCGATGAAGGGACAATGTGAACTGGGGGTCAATTCCACTAACATAATATGCACCGAACCATTACCATATCACAACCAAACGTCAAATTTGACGTTTAATCGTATTGTACTAAACACACCAACGATCGAACTGCGGTTGTGTTTCGGTAATGGTTCACATTTTTTCGAAAGATTACGTCAAAGTGTATGTTTGTTTCGGTTGTAGTGCGTAGGAATAGCATATTTATGAAATGTCAAACTTCAATTTGACATTAATCATAACCGTACCATTGCCGAACCAAACGTGCAACTCGAACGTTGCATTTAGTCGAATTGGGCCCCTGTACACATGTTTAATTGTGGGAGACGATGCACGTGTTTGATATTTGCGTTTAATTTAGAATCAATTCTATACAGTACTAACATAAATGGTTGTTTAATGGAAACACACATAACATGCAAATAAAAAATACACCAAAAACACATCGTCGAAGTGATTCAATGTTATGATATTCCACATTTACATATTTTTTTTGTATGTTATTTTCTTATTGGCTCGTCAATATCTTGGCCAGTACAAAATATATGTATATCACAATCTAGAGATTTGTACAACCTCCTTACTAATAATAATAGGTGTGAAACACACTTTATAGGTTCTGTATTATAATAATATGCACTAATATGAAAATAAATAAAGGAGTTACAAATTAATAGAATTAGAATGATATTTACAAAACGTATTAACAATCAATGATCAATATCTTTTTTAAAGAAGACCGACATAAAACCTCCTCGCTCACTACTTCCAAAATGGCATTCCAAAAGTTTTTTTTCTGTAATTATTGGTAAAAGATTGAAATCACAATAATTGTAATATTTTTTATTTTTTTTTTATTTTCACAATACCTTCATTAATTAACATAAGTATTGATCCTTCGAGCCGGATTGTCAACAACGTTCAGCAGTCTGAGTAAATAAGTTTAACACATAGGCTTTATTGCTCGTAATTAAACACAAACTCGCAATCCTATAATGTAGCACTCAACTCATAAACGTACTGAAGTTTGCTGTATAAGAATTCCTTGAAAGGAAACCGTGGCACAGTGCATATCTCATTAGCAGTACCCGCTTGCCTGCCCCTTGAGCCTGCCAATAGAATCGATTTATAAAAGACTATCTGTTCCCGCAGTTTTACCCGCGTTCCCGAGGGAAGTCACGTTTTCTCGGGATAAAAAGTAGCCTATATTTTATTTTAAGATATGTTCTATCTATGTGCCAAGTTGCATCTAAATCCCTTTGATAGATTTTGGGTGAAAGAGTAACAAAAATCCATACATAGAAACGTTTTTTAATACGCATACGCATTTATAATATTAGTGGGAAGTAGGATAAGAAGCGTGATACAATCAACCTCATACAAATAGTGGATAGGAAATAATACTTTCTCGTGAGCACTGTGACCCTCAGACCCTTAGAACGGCAGTTGCTTAAACTGACCCGTTGGTTGAGGGTCCTCATCGCTCGCCGTATTGTGCGTGAAAGGGTGTAAAACCCATCTCCAATACTTTACTCCAAGTATTTTCAAATAGCTACACATGAGAGCTTGGCCCTTAACGGCTTATGTGCTTTTCACCTTAGGTCTACCTTTCCAGGAGAGATGTAGTACGTAGTACATGTGCTAGTTGGCATGGTGGTAAAGAGCCTGACAGCTCTACAGATCCTAGCTTCGATTGCCACGCAGGTAATGATTTGTGGGCATGTCTGTTTGTTCTGTGTCTGGGTGTAAATAAGAATGACGACTTAAAAACTTCACGTCTCAGGGTCGTCAATGCATTGGCGATGTCCTCAGTATTGAAACTGTTGTAAATCCAGTCAAATGCGTTCAAGTTATTTTATAAAAAAAAAATGCTATAGGCGGCGGTGACCACTTAGCATCAGATGGACCGTCTGCTTGCTTGTCGGCCTATGAGGTATAAAAGTATAAAAATAATAAAATGTATTTAGATTTTAAAAAAACGTGTGTGTGTGCTTACGTACGCACGTAAGAACAGAGATCTCTACCCGAAATTATAGGTGAGAAAACATTTTTTACTATTTAGTCGTGAAATTTTAGTGTCCAAACTCTTTGCACCTGTCTGTAGCAACGATTAACAATGTTTGACGTTGTTAGGTTATTATTGACAGTAACATCATTACTCACTCATTGACACTGACAGTTGCGATTTGTGCGATATTCCGAGACCGTTATCAGCTAACTTCATCCGTGAGAATTTTGTGTTACACTGATGATCTTAAAATTTCACTCTCATCATTTTTTCATAACGCACCTAAAGGAGTATAACTTCTTAAATTGAGTAATGTATGTATATCAGTTATCTGGTTTCCATAGAAGGTCTAAAGATGACCGTATGCGAAGAATGTCCCAGAATATTAATATTTTTTATTTGTAAACAGTTCGATGAATGCATCGTTCAAGTACCAGGAATTAGTTCTAGATAATTAATATCGAATATAAATGCCCGCACGGTCGTTCAGAATTGTGAGAAAGGGGACAGTTGTTTGATATTGACATTCTTCATCGATTTCAAATTACCGACTGCACTTGAGCTGGCGTCGAGTACATAATCGATTTTATGCGTCATAGCTTTTTAATTGAAGGGGCTGTTGGGGGAGATAATAGTTTTATTCATTTCTACATTTAGGTGGTTCTACGTATACGTTTCTTAATCAGACTGTGTAAAGACATTCAAGTATTAAGTGTATGAATTTAAAATGTTAAAGAATAAATAAATATCAGAAGGTATTATAATATATCGGTTTAACCCTTGGAAATGAATTGCTAGACTAGCCATTTATTTAACTATGTGTTTTTATTGTTAAATTCTTTAATATTTATTTTATAAAAAAAAATCAAAATAAATAAGGATTTTCATGCATCTTATAAGAGATAGCTACTCCCATCACATAGAATGGATTTGAAAGATAGCGCATTATCAGAGGTGTGACTTAAGATTCCATTTAATAGACATCGTACACAATTTTATAGCTTGTGTGACCTAACCCATATTTACTCTTAGTTCGTCCGGGGAAGTACTACCACCTTACTCATTTCTGCCGTGAAGCAGTAGTGCACTTGTATAACTGTGTTTCAGTTAAAAAGGTAAGGGGGCCGGTGAAATTACAGGTACATGAGACTTAACAACTTCACGTCTCTGGGTCGACAACGCATTGGCGATGCCCCTAGGTTGCAAATGTTCATAGGCGGCGGTGACCACTTACTATCAGGTGTTGTACATACTGCCCAAGAAGTCTAAACATCCATGTCCTTAGCTGAGGTAATCAACTTCAGTACCAGATGCCCAACGTAATATATTAATAAAACTGTTCCAAACTAGTTTATATAGTCAAAGTGAGTTTATTATCATAAACTAAAATAACAACGCAAAAAATTATAAATTGACAGAGCTATTAGTAATCCAAAAACGACCTTAAATGTACTTGTCCAAATAAGGTCAACATTCAGTTGACAAGTAGACGTTTACTAGACGAATATGAAAATACTTAAATATGCGATTAGGCCGATATCATCCGTTGTTATTTATTATTAGAGTTCTTAACTCTTTGGTGTATCCATAAAGAACACGTATGTCACAGTAATCTTTACCGTTTTTAAAAATTCTTTCACTATTCAACAGCTACATCTTTCACAAATAACAAAAGCTATATTTCTACCCCGTATTCTCACAACAGCAACAACGCGGCTGAAACCACGGGGCGCTGCTAGTATTTTTAGATGTTTCTTGTTCATGTTGCTATCTGTACGTACTTCTGGGACACTAGTGGTAGGTCACAGACAACAATTAAATGGTTTGGGAAATTGCTTTTGTACAGCACACATACGTTAAGTTATAGTCATGCTCGGAAGTTAGACAACATAAGTTAGAGTTAACTTAAATGACCCTTGGCTATAACCACAGACATTCAAAGTTTTGGAGTGTCATGTTTGCATAGGGGCTCAGTGTGAACTGTATAGTATACGTACTAGCTACCTTTCCCGGTTATGCCTAAGTGGTAGGTATATTATAAATGGATTAGAGACATTATCCCTTCGGAAAAATATATTTATTTTATTTATTTATAAATTTACTGCACAATGTTCTATATATATCACAATGAATCCCAATTTCCCTTGGTCAAGCCATCACACGTGAACGGCTGGACCGATTTCGCCAATTCTTTTTTTGTTGTATTTGTTATTGTAAGTAGAAGGTTCTTGTGAAAAAAAAATATTAGAAATTTTCGCGGAAATTTATAAAATTTAAGAAAGCTTAACAACTTCACTAGTGCTTTCAATTATTATATTGTCAACAATATAAACCTTTTAAATTTAACCTGTTTGACATTATTGTCATTCGTTTGACATTTGGTGCGATTGACAGAATGCGCGCTGCAAATCATGAGTATGTCGGGTCAGCTAGTGTTGTATAATAGTTCGTACACCTAAACTTAACATTATTACTACAAGGACCCTGGTAGGGTATGGCAACAGGAACACTTACTACAAAAATATTTTTAACAATTAAAATCTATTAATAATATTTAGTGTGGGAACTGTGGTAATTGTATTCATCCATGAACTCTGTTATAGTATAATAAAAAAAATCTACTAGAATTAACTTAAGTTTATTTTTAAAATTAATATCACTGCTTGCATTCCTTAAATCAATTAGCAATTTATTATATAGTTTATTTATTTCATTCACCCGCGTTCCCGAGGGATGTAACAATTTCCCGACACAAAAAGTATCCTATGTTACTTCCATATGTGAACAAAGTTTCATGATGATCAGTTAAGTAGTTTTTGCGTGAAAGCTTAACAAACAACTTTGCATTTATAATATTAATAATAATTAATAGGGATTTGTATACATCGGTATTGGGGGCTTATTCTGAACATTTTTGATCTGGGGGCTGATTATTCAAGGCTAGAGTAAATAGCCATTTTCTGAGTAGGCGTGCTACGTCCTCTGCCTCGTCATAACTCCATACATTGGAATACACAACTCAGTACATAGGCTTTATACCGAGAATATGTTACATCCCTAGGGAACGTATTTTCATAAACATTACAGACTTGGAATAATAAAATGTTTACAAGCTACATGGAGTTGTTTGCTTAGGTATGATATGCCCACATCATTTGGAATTCAATCTGTTTTTACATAACGGAGTACTTGCCCAGTTTGTTTACCTGTCTACCCTATGAAAATATAAATATGTATTATCTATATGGATATACGCAATATTTACCCACATGTGTCGGTTTTATGTTCATAGAAACAAACTCTTAACTGTATTTAATGTATTTTTTTCTATTTATTGATATAAATGTGTTAAAAATTATGTAGTTTTTTTTTATACCACATTGGCCGTCAAACAAGCAAATGGTCAACCTGATGGTAAGTGGTCACCGCCGCCTATGGACATTTGCAACACTAGAGGCATCGCTAATGCGTTGTCGACCTTGAGACGTGAAGTTGTTAAGTCTCATGTGCCTGTAATTTTACCGGCTACCTTACCTTTCTAACCGAAACACAGTAATACAAGTGCAATACTGCTTCACGGCAGAAATGGGTAAGGTGGTAGTACTTCCCCGGACGAACTCTGCACTAAGAGCTCTACTACTCTAGATCTACCCACTGCAAGTTTCAGAGATTAATCAAATAAATTCAAATGTAAACGAATATCCTGGGACATTCTTTACACACGGCCATCTGGTCCCAAACTAAGCAGAGATTGTACTATGGAAACCAGATAACTGATATACTAAACTTACCATATTTTTTCTAAATATGTATATTCATATTTATACCCACGCAGAATTAATATATTACATATTCATGCACTTAAATGTTTATTCTGGGTGGGAATCGAATCCACGACCTGTGTCATGACAGTCAGAGAACCTAACCAAGCCAACTGACCCGTCCGTATACGTTGAGGAACTTCTCAAATACAGAAATCTTAACAAAATGGTCCAAAAAGATCTACCCAATTAATTAACACAAAAGTTCGTAAATAAAACTATTAACTTAATGAGTTCTCTCACACGCAATGTTACGTGCTAGAACGAGATATCACTATGTTAAGAATTAACAATTTAATGTTTCAACACTTACTCGGTCGACTTTCTTCGTATTCAAGTTCTCACATTATTTACAGTGGGTGGTTGATACTTGGGGTATACTAATTTATATTCTAAAAGCGCTAGAATTCTAGTAGGTTTACGATAAAGTCACCATTTTTGGATCCGTCTGTAGTCTCGAAACGATATCGCTACGCTTCCGATAAATGTTCGTGCTAAGCCTCAGAAGCCTGTGCTATTAGCACCTATCGCAAGCGAATCGTCATCGTATCGAGTGCGACAAAAACCGGTGCAATAGGAAAGTGAACATAGCACAACGTCACGGTATGCGCGGTGAAAAATTTTCCCATGACGATACGGTTACGATAGATGTTCATGCTTAGAGCACTGATATAATTAATTGTTGTAGTTAATATACTCGTATGTATTTGTGTGTTACAGATTAGTAGCATCCATCGGCGATACTTACGGTACGGCGTTGTTATTCCACATGTTAGTTTCGACTATCACGCTCACTTTGTTGGCCTATCAGGCCACTAAGGTATTACTACTTTCTTCTTTATTTATCCTCTAGCTCTGTCTCTCTCTCTCTCTCACTTCCTATGATTTTCCAGTAAAAAATAACATTAACCAAGTACCTAATAGCGGATAATAATCATACGAACTTTTATTTTCTCGGTAAATTGTACGATTTAAAAGTAAAACTCAAGTTTACCACTAATTGGACTTTTTAAGCAAATAATTGTTTTTATTTTAGATTGATGGCATAAATGTATACGCGTTCAGTACAATTGGATACCTCAGCTATACTCTAGGACAGGTGTTCCACTTCTGTATTTTTGGAAACCGTCTCATTGAAGAGGTACGTAATCTTAAATTATATCCTAAGCTTATGTTAGATAAAGTTCAATGTTGGGAAAATATGGTCAGAATAATTTGACAGCTCAAAACAGTTACAGGAATTGAGGATTATTTGACAGCTGTCATCGTGCTGTCAATCGAACTCGTCGGTAGCATATATCGCGTGACAAAGGACTGTCCAGCTTAAAATTATTTAACGCCAGCAATTTACTAGAAAAAAGAACACGTTAAGTGCCCTGAGCACGAACATCTATCGTAAGTGTATCGTCATCGTATCGAATACGCCAAAAACCAATTTAATGGAAAAATGAACATCGCGCGACATCACGGTATAAGTGGTGTTCACTTTTTCATACAAACCAGGTTTTTGGCGCACTCGATATGATGACGATTCGCTTGCGATAGATATTCATGCTATTCAGGTTATTGGACTATAACTCCATAATAATATTTTATTAAAATACATCGAGATCTCCCACAAATTAAATTTTTCTACCAATAGTTAAGGTTAACTTTATATCAAAGCTGTAATTTGTGGAGATAAATAATTACAATTACTATTAAATTAATATAATCAAAAGATTACCAACGAAATTATAATGGACTCACTAACTAAAAAAAAAAACTATTAACTTTGTGTGTAGCACATCGTAGCATTTCGTAGCGCTTCTGCTACGACCTGACTATACCGATCTTTGTCTACATTTACGACACAGCTACGGGCTGAATAAAATAGTCCTGCACAAAGTAAAATGCTATTAAGTTAAAAGACCTTTCAAACTGGAAGATGGGCTGGAAGTACTATCTTTATATAAATGTATATATTCTCTGTGGTTTCGATATCGAATCGAATCGAATCGATATCATATATAGCTTTTAACCATCCAGGAAAAATTCCGCCTCGAACGGTAGCAGTCCCATCCCGATATGTTCAATAGTTTTGAGGTGATGGTGCGTCATACGAACCCTATTTTGCTTATATATATATATATAGAATGTTGACGATTGCTTTTTGGACAGTGCCGGGTACGGTTGACCGTAAATGACAATTGCCGTACGTGCACTGATCAGGGAGAAGAATGCTATAATGCGTATTCACGACAAACAACCCTACGACCACAATCTAACGACATATTAATTTAAATGTGTTTTTAAATAACAGAGTTCTTCAGTAATGGAAGCAGCATACTCCTGCCAATGGTACGACGGCTCTGAAGAGGCTAAAACCTTCGTCCAGATAGTATGTCAGCAGTGCCAGAAAGCGATGAGCATCTCCGGAGCTAAGTTCTTTACAGTATCACTGGATTTATTCGCTTCGGTAAGGACAATAAATAATAATAAATAAATAAATATCCTGGGACATTCTTTACACACGGCCATCTGGTCTCTAACTAACCAGAGCTTGTATTATGGAGACCAGATTACTGATATGCTACTTATATTACTTTTTGAAAATGATACTTATATAGATATTTACCAGGTGGACCGTCTGCTTGTTTGTCGGCCCAAGTGGCATAAAAAAAAAAAATTACTTCCAGACAAATGTTTGTCCTGGATGGGACATTGAACCCACGACCTGCAGCGTGGAAGTCAGGGAATCTCTTACCACCAAGCCAACTGGCCTGTCTATGCATTAAATAACCTTTAAATGGTCCTTTTGATTATATTTCAATATATAAATATCCTGGGACATTCTTTACACACGGCCATCTGATCTCAAACTAAGCGGAGCTTGTACTATGGAAACCAGATAACTGATATACTACATTTTTGTTTACTAAATACATACTTATATAGATATTAACACCAGTCACAGACACAGAACAAACAGACATGTTCATGACAAATGTTTGTCTTGGATGGGAATTGAATCCACGACCTTCGGCTTGGCAATCAGAGCCACTAACAACCAGGCCAACTGGCCTGTCAATTTTGAATATTGAACGTGGTGTCTTCTAATACAGATACAATATTGTCAACATTTCTAACTCAGCTCTAACCCATTTCAGGTGCTTGGTGCAGTAGTAACTTACTTTATGGTGTTAGTGCAACTGAAGTAAATACAACTTTGTTATACGACAATAATACGGTTTTATCGTCGAAGTTGCAAGCCGTATAGTCGAGAGGGTGCAATTTGGTATAACATAAAATGTAATGGGTAAAGATTTCTATGTATTAATAGTAATAATATATTTTCTTAGTGTATTTTAACGTTTTCTCCGTTTGGTTAGTGCATAGTTGATTGCTGAGTTGTAAAATGACTTAAGTCACAAAATATTGTAAATCGAATTAAACTCTAACAAATAATATATTTTGTAGTGAAGATTATATTTGACAATTTTTATCTCTATTTTTATTGTTTATTCTTAATGTTATTTTGTGGTATAAATATATAGTTTTTAGAAATGTAAGTAGTGAATAGGTTAAGGAAAAATAATAAGAAATTGCACATTTATTTACCAATTTTTTTTTCAATGTAATAATTAGTATTTTCAAATAGAACTCAAATTGTGATAGAGATATAATAATAATAATAAATAAATATCCCGGGACATTCTTTTACACACGGCCATCTGGTCCCAAACTAAGCAGAGCTTGTACTATGGAAACCAGATAACTGATATACTACATATACTACTTTTTATTTTTGTAAATACATACATATATAGATATTTACACCCAGACACAGAACAAACAGACATGTTCACGCACACAAATGTTTGTCCTGGGTGGGAATCGAACCCGCGACCTTCGACTTGGCAGTCAGGGTCGCTAACCACCAAGCCAATTGGCCAGTTAAAATACAAAAGAAAATTCATGATTAATACAGTATAGTTTAGCTTTGTTTTTTTTTTTATAAAATGTCATTACAAAATCCTTTTTTATGTATTTAGTTTTATAGCAACAAAAATATTTTAGATATTGATATATAAATAAGCATATTAAATTAACTTCGTATCTTTTGTATTTCACTTCGGAATATTTAATATTGTTATAATTAAATATTTACATATTTAAATTTGAACACTATATATATTAACATAAACAAATATATACATAGAAAAATACATAAGCACTTAAAATTACATTAGTTACCGAAAATTTTGCTAAAATAAAAGGTCCTCTAAATGCTCCATGGTACCCATGATACTAGCGGCGCTGCCCCGTTGGATGGTTAAGCTTAGTCTCTGGGCAAAAAAGTCCCTGGCTCTCAAGTCCCCAGAGGCTATGACCAAACGCTTGCCCATTATAATATAAAATATTCCGAATTTAGTGAAATGTAAAAAAAAACACATTTTCAGTATTTTTTTTATTTGTTTATTTAAGATACTGTACAAAGCACTATATTACTATAGTCCATATTTATTTCAAGGCTTAGAACTGGCAGGTTTTAATTATAATTTTAATTAAATAAATCCTTCTTTCAAATAAAATATTGTGGCTGTATTTTTTTTTAAAACGGTCCGTTTTGTAACCTATTTCCATCCATTGTTTCCACTATCAGACCTTCCCGTATTCCAAGCTGTCAAGTGGCTTATTCAACAAGTCTTTAAGCTGAAACATAGCATGCCCAGGGGATTGCAGCGCTTTCAGCGGCACGTTTTAAAGCAATCGCTTTCTGGAAACGTCCCTCGTGTTTTAAGTCGCCGCTTTTCATCTTGCGAGAAATTGTTAATTAAGATTGCATGGAAGGAGCAGTATAGTTTAAAAAGATAGTAGTTTCTTTATACTTTGAATGAACCTGTGTAGTATAAACTAGGGATGTTATGGATATGAAAGTGCGGATACGAATATATGAAAACTATAATATCGGTTTCGGTGACAGTTACGGATTTGAAATTATTTCGGATAATCCGATAGTTTCGCTTACGGATATTAGACTTTTTAGGAATTGTAATCGGCACAGTACAAATAATCATATAATGGCTTTATTTCTGGGCTATCGTTTGGTACTAACATAAACAAAAACAACAATTTGTATTAGTTCCTATTATATTAATCGTTATATATCGTTTTAAAGGAATTGTTATGTACTTAAAACGTTTTTCACTAGTACGTAATTCATAAGGCCACAAACATAGTTGTTATTGGCACATCAAGAAGGCATCTATGGAGGAGCGAGGTATGAGACTCCTCCATTTAAAAGGGAAGGTCTTCCGCCGCTAGGTGATCATGCCTGGGGACCGCGGTCCAACTGTTGATGTTGGATGCTTGTATGTATGTTAAATCTAGAGAGTATCTTGATATCGCGATGTAGGATTCTCGCGTGTTTCTACTCGTTGATAGATATCGCCGCATCACTGCAGTGCAGGCTTGTAGGTGAAGGATTGTAGGTGTGTACATAGATGTTGCCACACATCCAATCAATCAACATTTTTAAGGCCCATTATTATAAAGTAAAATCTAAATAAATGAATAGGCGAATAATATCCGAAATTATCCGTAACTTTTATATCCGATTCGGTTACGTTTGCGGATATTATTTTATTTCGGATATCCGATAGTTTCGGTTACGGTTACGGAGCTCCATAACATCCCTGGTATAAACCTTATAAGAAAGTATGGATGTAATAGAAATAATAATTATTAACTAATTGACTCAGGTGGGGCCTTGCAGAAATCCATTGTAAGATTATACAAAAAACAATTATCTGGTAACGAATTCCGCTGGATCTCCTTTTCTGTCAAGTTCCAAACAAGGACATTCGACAGGAAATTGACACGTGTTTCGCTTCTACACGAAGCATCTTCAAGACGTATTAGGTCCGCTGTCACTAAGCCGACGCACCACGCACTAGCACCACAGACGTGCTACCTCGCCATCCGCCGCTTGTTTTTTGTATAATCTTAGAATAATTATTGTCAAATCTTATTTGTGATTACACTATTCGATATAGATAGACATTATAATATGTATTTTATTTTTATTGAAAATCAATATAAATACTTGAAACTTTCGCCCGCGTCCTTGTCAGTGGTCATAAGACAGTTTGGCTATGTGCCAAGAAAACGGAGAAGAGGATAACGTATATATTATAATCTCGATAGATTTATTTCGTATGCCAAAGTTTATTTTCATAAATAAATGTTATGTGACATTCTTTACACACGGCCATCTGATCCCAAACTAAGCAGAACCTGTAATATGGGAACCAGATACCTGATATACTTCTTATTAAATACATACTTATCGGTTTCACGCGCGTTTATCGATATCATATATAGCCTATAACCAACCATCTAGGAAAAAATCGCGTCGAATGGTAGCAGTCTCATCTCGATATGTTCAGTAGTTTTGAGGTGACGGTGCGTCAAAGGAACCCTATTTTGCTTATATAAAGTACCTGGATGGCCGAGCATTGCTCGGGATTTCTTTACTAACGTGACTTCTACCCTATTCTCTTTTTTAAAGCACTGTCATATATACCTAGATACGAATTAGATGCGATAATAAAGGGCTCCCAATAACAGTATTTTTCACAATAGATGTAACTTGAAAACCTTACCTACTAATGACATTGTAGCAGTTTTCATTGCCTAAAAACACGAATAAAACGACATTTTCTGAAAATGAATCCTAGCTAGATTGATTTAACGCCCTCGAAACCCCCTGCATACAAATTTCATGAAAATCGTTGGAGCCGTTTCCGAGATCCTAATTGCTCGTTTAAAGGTAGTAATAGATATATGCATATAGAAGATAGATTTCTATCCAGACACAGAAAAAACATATATGTTCTTGCACACATTGTTTGTACTGGGTGGTAATCGAACAGGGTCTGTAACCTTGCTAACTGGTCCTAGTAATTTTAATTTTGTTTTATGTCGACTTTATAACATGATTTTATTAAATTTGAAGGTAGTTTTAAAACAATAAACTCTATCAAGCCTTATTTCATACTTTTACCTCTTGAACCAGTCGTTTGTGTTCGGGCCTCGAAATAAGCGACCCTAGATAAATTTTTATCTCATTTTTGATAAGAAATACGTAGTTAAGTTTTTAGTTATGGTAGCTCAGTGGTATTGGCGTCGAATGCCGAGGCGAAGGGGGTCAGTTTGAACCCTGTGCTAGAAATCCTTGGGAGACATTTAGTGATCGTGCCTGGGGACCACGGTCCAATTATTGATGTTGGGTATATACCATATAGACCATATGGTCAAATTCTGCGAAAACTTCAATAGTGCAATGTAGAATTCTCGCATTTATTGATGTCGCCACAGAATATCATATTCAATGTCCCAGGACAAACATTTGTGTGCATGGACACATCTGTTTGAGTGTAAATATCTATATAAATATGTATTTAGTAATATACCCGTTATCTGGTTTCCATAAAAGCTCTGCTTAATTTGGGATCTGATGGCTGTGTGTAAAGAAGGTCCCAGGATACTACCTGATAAATACCAATAATGTACTTTTGTTGGTATTTTCAGACTGAATGAATACTGCATCAGAAACCGATATACAATGTCATATTATTTAAACAGTGTATATATCGCACCCTCAGAACGATAGGGGCTTAACTCAAAAAGTCACTTTTGGCACATCCCTGATTGGGTCACTTTCGCCCTAAGCGGGGAGGGTGGGTCCCGGTGTTAAAGAGACTGAAGTATCGGTATGCTTATTCTATCATTGAATTGACTATGTTTTACAATTCATCGGATAGAGCGTACTTTGTTTAGACTCTCTATGATCGTAACTCCATTTTGCAAAATTTTGAGTTAAGCCCTTATCGTACTGAGGGTGCGATATAATTATCGAACAAATATTTCAGTTTCATATATCTTTGAGGTTACAATATAATATCAAAATACTTATATAAAAAATATACGTGTTTTGTGGCCCTACAGTAGCCGTTAATGTCTCTTGACACACTTCCATATTTTAAATTCAATTACTGGAACATCATTCCATGATACGCCCCGGGCGTTAAATTTGAAGGAAGGAGAAGAGGGATTTTCAAGTCAGGCACAGAGAGAATGTATCACTTTATGGAGGAGCGAGGTATGGACTCCTCCATTTAAAAGGGAAGATCTTCCGCCAGCCTAGGTGATCATGCCTGGGGACCGCGGTCCAACTGTTGATGTTGGATGCTTGTATATACTCATATCAAATCCAGAGAGAAACTTGATATACTTATAACGCGATGTAGGATTCTCGCGTGTTTCTACTCGTTGATAGATGTCGCCGCATGGTGCGGGCGGTGAAGGATTGTAGCCGTGTATATAGACGTCGCCACAACATAAATATAAATATATACATAAATATTTTTAAATATATTATATTTAGAATATGATCAGATTTTGGAAGTAGTAGAGTTCTCAACGCAGATTTCTCCGTGAAGTAGTAGTGCATTTGTACTACTGTTTCGGTTAGAAATGTAAGGAAGCTAATATAATTACAGGTACATGAGACTTAACCACTTCACGTCTCAGGGTCGACAACGCATTAGCGATGCCCCTGGTGTTTTAAATATCCATTGGCGGCGGTGACCACTTACAATCAGATATACAGTTTTCGGGATATAGCCTAAATAAAAAAAGAACCATTACTTAAATATCCAATTCTTACGCTGCTCAAAGAGACTTTAAAACTGTATTGATATCTGAAAATAATGTCTGTCTGGCTTCAGATTTAATTTCACAGCTTTGTCGGCAATATGAATAACCATGCAGCTTTTAGTTACCGGAGTCCCTGAGTTGAACCGCTGACAGATAGGCATGCCTAAAACTATAAGACTTCCTTGTCGATTACGAAACACTAAAAAAAACAATATCCAGGGACATTCTTTACACACAGCCATCTGATCCCAAACTGAGAAGAGCTTGTACTATGGCAACCAGGTAATATACTACTTTTTATTTTGTCTAAATACATACTTATATAGATATTTTACACTGAGACAGAGAACAATGGGTGGGAATCGAACCCGTGACCTACGCCTTGGCAGTCAGGGTCGCTAGCCACCAAACCAATGGAGTAGAACTCACGGCCCGATCGTTTAAAACAATAACCCAATAAAGGGCCTTTAAAAGCGTGCTTAAAAATCACAGCCGTATTCTTTTTAGGATGCAATAAAACATTTTATAGAAAGATCCAATTTCAATCCTATGTAAGCTATGTATCAAATCCAATTGCTATTTTACTGGAAGATAATTTAATCCCTGCAATTCGAGTGAAATGAACATTCCTTCTTTAAAACTTAATAACAAATAAAGGTCTATTTCTCCGCAGCGACAAAACGTAATAAATATAATATTCATAAATAAGATTTATTATCTCCTTACTAATATGGCATTAACTAATTCGAACCAGTTGGCTTGGTGGTTCGAAACTCGGTCACGCCACAAGTCATGGATTCCCTGCTAGAATTTTTTAAATCGGTCCAGTAGTTTTTAAGCTTATTCGTTACATACAAAAATACAAATCTTTCCTCTTTATAATATTAATGTAGATTTGAGGGTATAGCGTGGCCTCTACGCCGTTTCTCGTTAACTATGCATTCAAGTATGTCTGTACTTCAATGCATCGTCTCGCCGACTAGACGTGCAATTGAGAACGGAGGGGATACCAAATCACAGCCCTTAGCTGCTAGTCTGTGATATCCAAAAGTCGATGTAATAATATATATATTACACCAGCTGTTCCCCGCGGTTTTAACCGTTCACATTTTCCCGGGATAAAAAGTCCAGTAGTTTTTGCGTGAATGATTAACAAACATTCTTACATACAAATCTTTCCTCTTTATAATATTAGTATAGATATATAATATATATATATATATATATATAATATATCTATATTATATTTATATTTATATATATATATATATATATATATATATATATATATATATATATATATAATAGCTGTCCCCCGCGGTTTCACCCGCGTTCCCGAGGGGTGTAATATTTTCCCGGCACAAAAAGTATCCTATATGTCATTCCAGGATATGCTCTATCTATATGCCGAGTTTCATCCATATCCGTTTAGTATTTTTTGCGTGTAAGAGTCTCATATTCGCATTCATGGTATTAGTAAGATTATTCATGAAAATTTTCAATATTCCTGTAGACTCTGGACTAAAACCTTATGACATGTAATATCATTTATACTACCAGCTCGCTATGATGGCCGTTTCAGATTGTCATTGGAAATGAAACTGTATTGCATTGTATCATACAATTAGCTGTTGGATTAATAGATGCTGAAGTCTGAAGGAATAAAAGTTATTTTTCTTTGTCATTTTTTAAACAACAAACTGCCATCATAGCGTGCCGCAAGTTTAACAATATTTTTTTGTATGGTAACGAAAAGAAAACTTATGTCATATATTTCTGCTAATTAGTTCATTATAAGTACATACAGTGGTTTAGATTTTTGTCGCAAAAAAGAAACCATACCTTTAGTACTTCAGAAATAGCAGTCCAAAACGAATTGGAGTTCAAAAACAAAATAACTATATTATGGATATAAAGTTTTATTAACGATCAGCATAATTAAAGAAAATCTATGAAACAGACAGACAGCACTTGGAAGTTCCACCGATAGCTCAGAGCGCAAAGCAATTAGAAATTGATTAATGTTCCACCGTAACATCTACTGGCTGTCGGCCAGTCACTGTATTTGTTGGAATGTACGATTTTATTTGTTAGAGACCAGGTGTCACTCACGGTTTCACCCCTGTTCCCGAGGGATGTAAAAATTCCCCGGCACAAAAAGCATTGTATGTGTTATTCCAGACCATTTTCTATATATGTGGCAATTTTCATCCAAATCCGTTGGCTAGTTTTTGCGTGAAAGAGTAACAAACATCCATACATACAAACTTTCGAATTTATAATATTAGTATCACACTGTATTTTTAATAAAGAAACCAATGAAGCATTAGTGTGTAGTCAACTTGAATACCCAAAACAAATTATGACTGATTAATATTATTAATTGTTTGCTCCAAATGTTTCATTTCCTTTGAACTCAGGTGAGTTGAATTGGGCTCGATTTGATAACTCATTAATAAAGCCTTCATTAATATTTATGGGTGTAAATATAAATAATAATGTAGTAAGAAAAACAAAAAAATATTATATAAAAATCTGTCAAAAAAATAATTTTTACTTACATAAGTGGTTTAAGTCATGAAATTCCTATGCAATGCTTTATCGGCCATTCTGAACAGCTGATAATATAGATATATAATAAGACAGGCCAGTTGGCTTGGTGGTTAGCGATCTGACTGCCAAACCGAAGGTCGCGGGTTCGATTCCCACCCAGGACAAACATTTGTGTGCATGAACATGTCTGTTTGTTCTGTGTCTGGGTGTAAATATCTATATAAGTATGTATTTAGAAAAAAAAAATCGTGTGTAAAAGAATATCCCAGGATATTTATTATTAATTCTAATAGACTTGTTTTATTTAGACAAAATAAAAACCTATTTATACAGGCTGACTGGTGAGATACCTTCAATATTTGAGGATGTGATAATTGGCGATCATATATGATGAAAAAAAAAATAACATTCAAAATAAATATTAAATTACTTCTTAGTAAATTTAGTAAACAGTACACCGAGAGTCCCGTATTTACCTGCGCAATTCTTGGATACGCGCAGCGCGCTATCAACACAGAATACGTAGGTACGTACACTGTACAGCTGTTGCCTGCCTACATCAAGACCTCTCCCCATGTATGATCCCCATGAGCATGATCCGTTTTCCCTTCATACTTTAATCCTTACTTAGGACGGGCAAAAATACCTAGGTAATCACTAATTTGTTGACTAAATAAAGGGTAGAATGCAGACAATAGAATTTGAGACTAGCTTATTTTTAGAGAAATTTTGGTCAAATATTAAGCACCTAATTTTATTACATCATTTTAACGAGAATCGAGTACCGAGCACGTCAAAACCTGCCCCCTTATTTAGCTAATACAAACTTCGTCGTCGAGCCGCTTCACGGAGGCCCCGGCGAGCATATCTCGCACGTCATTAATAGTATTAGCGTAGTTAGCGAAAGAGACAGAGCACGGAGGCCGCGACAAAACATCATCGAGTTAGTGTCATTTTCAGAGGCGGCCTTAGGGGGTGGCGATCGGGGCAATCGCCCGGGGCATCGCACTTGCAGGCTCGCGTGACCAAAGCAAATAAAAAAAAATGGATTTCAAAATTTATTTATTTGCATAACTTTACCATTTCTGCTCAAACATGACAAATACCTAAACCAAACAACCAGACTTACATTCGCATCACATACTTTTCACGACGGACAAAGGCCTCGCAATGACCTGCCGCCTGGAGCCTCGCAATGGCTAAAGCCGCCGCTGGTAATTTTCGTTACAGAATCGAACCCCTGGAAAGAAGTGAATTGTTTTCGTCGAGACGCTGCTGACACTTCACTCGAGCGTGAAATATTTCCAATTTTTATAACTCCTATCTACAAGACAAGGTATACCTGTAAATACATGAAACCCACAGTAAATTCGCAAGAGTATGAGACTGCTGTGTGGCGGAATTTCCCGAGGGAGCGAACTTTATTTTTTTGCTATTCACATACATTTTGATAACACTGATATGTTTATGGTATTTAAATTCTGCGCATAGCTGGTTTCTTTATATTTATAGATGCAAACTTTATCTACCTAAACTTAATTAATAACTGGCAGCCCAGTTGGCTTGGTGGTGAGCTACCCTGACTGCTAAGTCGCAGTTCGCGGGTTCGATTCCCACCCGGGACAAACATTTGTGAGCATGAACATGTCTGTTTGTTCTGTATCTGGGTGTAAAAGTCTAATATTGATTAATTTATTAAAAATAAATATTTGTTTAATTAAAAGAAAAAATGTGTATCAGTTATCTGGTTTCCATAGTTCAAGCTCTGCTTAGTTTGGGATCAGACGGAACAGACGGTGTGTTAAGAATGTCCCAGGATGTTTATTATTATTATTATTATTATTATTTATGCTATCTATATTTTTATAAGTAAAATAGGGTTCCTTTGACGCACCATCACCTCAAAGCTTCTGAACATATCGGGATGGGATTGCTACCATTCGACGCGGAATTTTTCATAAATTTATAGGTTATGGGCTATATATGATATCGATAAACGCGGGTGAAACCGCGGGAGATAGTTAGTTATATCATAAATCCAAAAGAATTGGATGGAAATAGATTTATTTGGCAAAAACTGTTTGCTTTTGATGTAGGGAGTGCAATGAATACAATAACACCATTTTTGAATACTTTGTCTATCTGTCTGTTTTTTGTTTGTACATGGGGTTTTTTAGGAAACTGGTGATAAATATATCATTTATTTCGTCAAAATCAGCGAACGAAAAAATTACAAAGCTTAAAGTTATCACGCATTCGAAGTTGCAGTTTGAAATATTACATAATAGAAAGCACGATAGGTGGAATCATAATACACAAACCATTCGAAACAACCGTACCTTTATTTTTTTAGACTTTATACCAACACTCTCTCATTCCCGCTGTGCCGCTTTGTTCTAACAACAATCACTCATCATTGTCTATCTATCCAATGAAATGTCAACAGACCATCGAATAAACTCCATACATCAACTGTAATTCCAATGCATTCCAAACTGACCTTTATTTCAATGGATATAAAGTCTCTAGTGAAACGATGTAATCCATTAATGTTACCAGCTAAATAAAAGGCTGGAACGCTGAAATGAACAATAAAAGTGTATCGAACAAATGGTACATTACACTGAGCGATGAGGTCTAGCGTAGCCTCATCACCTGTACCGAACAAGTTACAAGCTTAAACCGTTTGGCAGAAAATCCATCTGAGGCCGAGATATCTCATAGATAAATTTCAACTTATATAATTAACTAGCTGTCCCCCGCAGTTTATCGTTTATCGAAATCATATATAGCCTTTAACCATCTAAGAAAAATTCCGCGTCGAACGGTAGCGGTCCCATCCTGATATGTTCAGTAGTTTTAAAGTGATGGCGCGTCAAAGTAACTCTATTTTCCTATAGGTATAGATATATATCATTGTATCAAAATTAAAGTAAATTTTTAAATTTATACAAATTAAAATTAGTAAGATTTTTTTTTTAACTAGGTACATTAAGAAATCACAAGCGCCACATGTGTTACATGTTCATCGCAAAACTACTGTCTCAGTTTGTAGGCGTTGCGCTTTTACAATTTTTTAGTTTAGTTACTAAATTACTTTTTATATTTTATACTCACTTTTATATATTATTTCTATATACATCTTTAAAACAAATGAATCCGCTTCTGCTCTTAACACAAAACTGGGTCAACAAGTGGCCCTTGCCCCAGCTGTATAAAAGTAGAAGCACATTTATTCTATACCTTTGTTACCTTGATGACGGTCAATTGCAAGTAAGTACTACACCTATATATCTCGTACCCTTATGCTTGCTTATGCGTAGCGTAAGAGGTACTCTGGATAATGTACTTATTTAGAGTTTAAAGCTTGACTGAAGACCCGAATTATGTAACTCTTTCAAATTTAATGTTGAAGCCTACTTCATGGTAGGTTGATGGTTCGGCGCGCGAGCAGCGTGGCACAACAGTCATAGCGCCGTCAATGGAATACAAACTTGACTGCAATTACGATTCACAATTGCTCTTTAGGTCGGATAAATTGTAGTATGTTGTAAGTCATGTAGACAAAATAATGGCCCTAAACCTTTTTATATGAAATGAAATATTTTTTATTCAAATAAATAGGCCTTCACAGGCATTTATGAATGGTCAGACTCTAACACCGGTTCGGAAGGTTGCTTTTACTGAGAAGAGCCGGCAATAAACTCAGCAATTACTCTTTTCAAAATAAGATTTTGTACATAAAGTTGTGTCCTGCGAGCGCTACACGAAAGCATTGCCATTAAAATAATCATTTGTGTTGTAGAAAGCCTTTTGTACTAAAACAGTCTCAATTCATTCCTTAAATTTTTGTACAGGCAAATTTAAAATTACAGCAGGGATTTTATTATAGATGCGTGCACTAAGTCATAAAAATGAGCCTTGCACTTTTTGCAGTCTATATGCAGAAGTGACAAGTTTATCCTTATTTCTAGTATTGATGGAGTGCATATCACTCTTTTTGACATAAAGACTAATATTTTAACGTACAAATATTATGTAAAAACAAAGAGGAAACGTAGCCAGCCTTCTGGGCACTTTACCCATAGACAGCTCCAATAATCTAAATTCAGTTTTTTTATTTATAGGTTATTGCTTTACTTATAAGTTAATTTTAAGTAGTTTAGTATGTACACTTTGTTTTATTAAACTTAATCAAATACAGTAACTAAGAATATTAAATTAAATAAATAAATATTATGTTTGTATAAATATACTGCGCTGCAACTGTGAGGATATCAATTTGCTTAAACTTTTCTCTGCGGGAAGCTTGAGAACTTAAATTATAAATTACTCGAACTGCTCTTTTTTGCAAAATATATAAATGTTAATATTAAAATAATTTATCATATTATAGAATCTTTAAAGAGCACGGACTAAGAGTTCG
This sequence comes from Habrosyne pyritoides, assembly GCA_907165245.1. Lineage (NCBI taxonomy): Eukaryota > Metazoa > Arthropoda > Insecta > Lepidoptera > Drepanidae > Habrosyne > Habrosyne pyritoides. Next base: position 3,666,846 of record OU015606.1, read on the forward strand.
TAGAAAATGTAAAAAAACACCTTATCATATTCATTAAATAAATATCTCAGGACATTCATTAGACACGGCCATCTGGTCTAACTAAGCTGAACTTGTACTATGGAGACCACATAACTGATATACTACATATATCTCTAACATAATACACAGAACAAACATACATGTGTTCATGCGCACATACCAGTTATCCTGGTTGATACCTAAAAACGATTTTCTTTTTGACCTAGATGACAGTTTTTTTAACGGTGTTTCTGTTTATTCTACTACAATTATTTATATAACACTAGCTGCTCGGACAGTCAGTGTGTCAGCTAGCTTTAGCAGTTCTGTCGAAATAAGTTCATACAAAAATGCGAGATTTCGCTCGCAGCGCCACCTACCGGGTCCAATTGTGAATCTTAACCATCCAGGGCGCCACCCAAACGTATACAAAAAAATTCATTCAAATCGGTCCAGCCGTTTAGGAGTTCACTGTCAACACACGTACAGAAGAATTATATATATAAAGATATGTAGGTACCTACAATTATAATGTTCTATACTAGCTGTGTTCCGCAGTTTCATCCGGGTTCCCTAGGAGTGTAGATTCAGTCAATTTTTTTTTTTATTACTCTGTTATTTGGCTTTCTTACATTATAATCTATGCAGCCGTTCTTGAGTTCAACAAAACTTTCTCTTTGTTATTGGATGATTTGTTCTAAATTACCCGTTATTTTTGCGGCATACAGCTTGCCCAATACTGCGAGCAATTGAATCCAATCAATAGATTTGGTGCCCTTCAGTTCGAACGAAACGAACCCATTTCTATTGAGGTCGAAAGGCTCACCCAGAAAGGTGAGCTTGATTGATAGCTTGAAGTCAAGAAATATTTCTCTGACATTCAATACGAAAACCGACGTTTCTGCCTTACTATTCGGCTAATACAAACTTCATCTTGAAGACCTCGTAGCTGGCCTCTCATGTGGTTGCGTAGTTAACAAAAGAGACAGAGTATAGTGCCCGTGATTAAACATCACCGACCTATTGTTATTTACCTTAAATAGAATCTAACTCCTGTAGATTGCCCGGGTGGGGTCAAATATAATATATTTGTATTCCATTTAGTTTTAGCTAACCTTTGTTGCACGATTTCGTCCATTTTCGATTGATTGAATTGTATTCGAAGGGTATTTTTTATATTTTCCTATAAGTATGTCGGGATAGGGGGGCTGATCATAGGTAGAATCATCACCGTCAGACATTATATGGTCGTAGATATGTTTCTTTGAGAAAAATGAAAGCCGTAGGTAGGTTAACTTGCTTAGGTACTTTAATGCAATGACACTAAACACAACGAAACGTGAGACAGTTCCTAGACTAGTTGTCCGCGCGGCGGCCAGCAGAGAAGTGGATGCTCGGGATTGTCGAATGTCTTCGTTATCTCGGTTCGCGCGAACACAGGTCCAGACTCTGTCAAAGCGCGGACATCATAACGCTGTCGCCTAGTTGTCAAATCAACTCCCGTACTAATGACTCTTCCGACAAAATACAACAAAACAGTTACAAAACTACCCGTAAAGCCGAATGGAGGTTAAATGGGGCCTTATGACAAGTCCATTCACAATATTTATGAACCGTAGTAACGCACCCCAAAAAGAAAATAAAAAAATCTAATCTAAATTAAGATAAATTAAGATAAATAATCCCTACTAATGTCATAAATGTGAATATAAGTTTGTTTGTTACGCTTTCACGCGGAAATCTACTAAACCGATCACATCCTGAAACTTTGTACACATATTCTTGGAGGTATTAGAAGTAACATAATATGTTTTTGTGCCGGGAAAATGTTATATCCCTCGGGAACGCGGGTGAAACATTTAATAAATATGTTCTTTACTGTCACGAGTTTCGTACGAGATCAGTAAATCATCAGTAGATCATCATATGGATTTACGATCATAGAGAGACTAAATAAAGTACCCTCTATCCGATGAATAGTAAAACATAGTCAATTTAATGATAAAATAAGCATACCGATACTTCAGCCTCTTTAACACCGGGACTCACCCTCCCCGCTCAGTGCAAAAGTGACCCAATCAAAGATGTGCCAAATGTGATTTTTTCAGTTAAGGCCCCTATCGTTCTGAGGGTGCGATATGTTGAGAGTACTTTCCACTTTTTTAAAAGTTAACAATTACGATGTGATCCATTTTATATGTCTGGAAACTTTGATATACCTTTTTGCACGTAATTGGCCAGTTGGCTTGGTGGTTAGAGACCCTGACTATCAAGCCGCAGGTCGTGGGTTCGATTCCCACTCAGGACAAACATTTGTGTGCATGAACATGTTTGTTTGTTCTGTGTTTGGATGTAAATGTATGTCGTGGAGAACAATTAATTAAATATTAAGACATTGTTTTGATTGTTACTTAAATAATTGTTATTTTGACTAATATTAAAAATGTAAGGTAAACGCCATGACGCCCAGTATAAAAGTGCGGCATGTGGTCAGTCGTCAGTCGTAACGAAACTGTCGGTTCGCACTATTGTTGCGTGAAGTAATTATTGACTTTCACGAATCATTCGGCCACCTCTGGCGCCGTCATATATGTATACATAAGTAGTAATAAGTAGATTATGAAGTAAGTATATCAGTTTAGGTCGATATTAGAGACAGACTATCCATAAGTGCTTGTAAAGGCCTATTTGAATAAAAATATTTTCATTTCAGTTATCTGGTTTCCACAGCACAAGCTCTACTTTGGGATCAGATGGCCGTGTGTAAAGAATGTCCCGGGATATTTATTCATTTAATAATAAACTGATCAAATAAAGCGTATTTTTAGTCGTTCCGTTACTTCTACAATATCTATTGGTCTAAGATGGGGTTACTTCACTAACATTACTGAATGTTATTCGTTTCCTGAATTTCATATTAGATACAATAACATTTCTTTTTAAACTAAAAAGTCATTAAATATACTTACAATTTAATTCATTGTGCTGCTGTGTTCGGAAAATTTATTGGTTTGTGAGCAGCTGATCCACCTTTTCTTTCCCGTTTTCTTTTTATTGTACATAGTTTTATGTAATTTAACAATAATCAATGCTAAAGAGGAAATGAGGTCCTACAGAATATTCTTACTTTACTATTCAATTGTTATTGTTATAATTACTTAAGCAAGTTTCGTATGATAATTATGAAGATATAAAAAATTATAGTAAAAATTGTTTTGGTAAAATTAAAGGGATTTTTATATAAATACGACTATTTGTAGTGTATATTTTTATGTAAGTAGTTAATAAGTAAATTTTGTATTTTAAATGTAATAATAAATATAAAAAAAAAAACGATTTTTTATGAGTTATACGAACGGGGCAAATTAGCAGTAACAAATCTCAAGGCAGATTATCTGGGGGGAGAGGGTCGCACAAGATCTCACGACATCTCACCAAGGGGGGAGAAGGCGTCGAAAAATCGCCAAAATCACGCAATTAAGGGATGCTGCTAAAGGGGTTTCTATAGAAATTACTATGAACCCAATACTAATATGTATGACTAAGTATATCTGTTACTTTAATTTTCTAAGCAACACTATTAAATTTGATCTAACAAATAACTATTAAAATATTAAAGATCAAATTCAACACTTGCCATTTGGTGACCTTTGCAAAGCCCAAAGCTTACAACCTTAATTTCATAATCATATTAAAATACAAATAAAACAGAACCTTCAGACCATATATTTACATCTCCAATTGATATTTAACTCGGGGCCATTCGTTAGAGAATAAAGTAGTCACTCTGTGACACACAGTCGCAAGATGAATAAATTACCAACTTTTCTCCATACATTATAAAGTGTACTTCTGACAAAAATCAAGAGAGAAATAAATTTTCATTTGAATTGCGGGCTATATTTCTACAATTAAAATGAAGGATGATTTTCTCGCGACACCAATGTAAATGCTTGTTAAAAAAAGAAGTTGTTTTACTTTTAATTTTAATTAAAATTAATAAAATTTTGATTTGCAGTTTTTTTATGGCATATTCTATGATGACTGCGATGTCACCCGCGTTCCCGAAGGGATATTATATTTTCCCGGGATGAAAAGTTAACTTAAAATACTCCTTATAGCATCAGCTATCTGCCAGTGAAAGACCCGACATAATCAGTCCAGCCGTTTAGTAGATAAGCCGGAACAAACAGACGGAAAAAATTAAATGATTTTTTTTTTTTTTTTTTTTTCTGCCACTTGGGCCGACATACAAGCAGACGGTCCACCTGATGGTAAGTGGTCACCGCCGCCTATGGACATTTGCAACACTAGGAGCATCGCCAATGCGTTGTCGACCCTGAGACGTGAAGTTGTTAAGTCTCATGTGCCTGTAATTTCACCGGCCCCCTTAACTTTCTAACCGAAACACAGTAATACAATTGCACTACTGCTTCACGGCGGAAATGGGTAAGGTGGTAGTACTTCCCCGGACGAACTCTGCACTAAGAGCTCTACTACTCTTATGATTTGTTATATGTACCGTATATACTTTCATACGCATTTAGTAAAAAGAAATTACAAGATATTTATATAGCTGTCCCCCGCGATTTCACCCGCGTTTTTCGATACCATATATAGCCTTAAACTATCTAGGAACAATTCCGCGTCGAATGGTAGTAGTCCCACGCCGATATGTTCAGTAGTTTTGAGGTGACGGTGCGTCAAAGGAACCCTATTTTGCTTATCTATATATATAAAAATGAATCCCTGTTTCCCTTGGTCACGGCATCACGCATGGACGGCTGGACCGATTTCGCAAATTCTTTTTTTGTTGTGTTTGTTATTGTCAGGAGAAGGTTCATATGAAAGAAAAAATTAAGAGTGTTGCGTGGAAAATTAGAAAATTTAAGAAAACTTAGCCACTTTACTAGCGCTTTTGACATTATAAACTTTTTTAATGTAACCTGTTTGAAATTATTGTCAGTCGTTTGACAGTTGGCGCCATTGACAGAATGCGCGCTGCAAATATCGTTTAAAATAGAGGCATGGGTCGGAATTATATTGATTAAATAATTAATTTATAATTTCTTGGTGCACATTTCACAGTTGATACAATCGGAAGATTCGAATTCATTATTCATAGCTAAGACAGGACAACGTCTGTCGGGTCAGCTAGTGTATTATATATAGAAAACAAAATTATATCTCAAATTTCACGCCCCGCAGCTAAAAACATCATGCGTTGGTGGAAGCTTATAATCCGCATATCGTCAACAGCAGAGAATTATATACCTACTTATATGAAACATTATATACCTAATTTGAATGAGTAGCCAGTATTTGGTGCCCGCTTCGGTTTTATCTCCATAATATGTCGAATTTTAAAAGCGCTACAAAAACTTTACTCTTGCGTTTCTTACCGGCTTCGAGTTCTGTTGTTTTTTGCACAAGGGTTTCCGCAATTAGTCTTCCGCCGCGGTATCTTTTTCTCAATTATATTTTAAACAAAATACACAATATAAATATTCTGAAACGACTTCAAATATGTTTCAGAAATCTGTCTGTACGTATATAATTAAATAATCCCTACTAATATAATAAATGTGAATGTAAGTTTTTTTATTACGCTTTCACGCAAAAAATACTTTACCGATCATCATGAAACTTTGTACACATTTTCTTGGAGTTATTAGAAGTAACATAGGATACTTTTATCCCGGAAAAATTGAATATCTCTCGGGAACGCGGGTGAAACCGCGGGGGACAGCTAGTGTATAATAAATAATTGCTTTTTATGATACATATTTTAAATATAGATGTGTTGTTTTTAAAAGATAAGACATGACATGGTATTAAAAACAACTTCAAATTGTTGTCCATGAGTACAAAATATATATAAAACTAGCTGTCCCGCCAGACGTGGTCCTGTCGAAATAAGCCCATACCAAAATACAGAAATTCGATCGCATCGCAACCTACCGGGTCCAATTGTGTATCTAGACCATCCAGGGCACCACCCAAACGCATACAAAAAAATTCATTCAAATCGGTTTAGCAGTTTAGGAGGAGTTCACTGTCAATACAAGTACAGAAGAATCATTAATATAAAATTAATTAAGAAACTAAGCTAGGTGTTAACCTAATCTAATTAAGTACTCGAAGGCAGCCTATCTTACTCCATTTTGACGTCAAATGTAAAAAAAAAAAAAAATGCTACACGTAAGTATGTTCCATTGAACACTGTGTCGCGAAATGTAATTTGTCCTCTGCAAATACTTACCTGCAAAAATCAATTCTCTACAGAGTACCGTAGTATGGGAATGGTTGCCATGGAAACCTGGCTTGATTTAAATTCATAATCCATTCAATAAATCCATTATTGCATGCTTACCTTATTAATTTATGGTATACTAGCCTCTGCGGTTTCACCCGCGTTCCCGTGGGATGTAACATTTTCCCGGCACAAAAAGTATCCTATGCTACTTCTAATACCTCCAAGAATATGTGTAAAAAATTTCATGATGATAGGTTAAGTAGTTTTCGCGTGAAAGCGTAACATACAAACTTACATTCACATTTATAATTTTAGTAGGGATAAATAATTTAAAATCATGGATTCATACTTTCAGTGAGAACATGTTTTGCATTACTAAATTATTCGCGGAATAAAAATTCAGAATGTTAATAATTATTAGGGGTGACCATCCCTTATAAAAAATCTCACTAGAAGAAGTCTTTCCTTTTGACACTTTTGTTTGAAGTGCCCGAAGTCATAGCCCTGAAGAAAAACATAATAACTTCATAATAATTTGACTTTTGACCAAATCTGCAATGCGGATTTCGTGTAATGATAAAATTAAAAATGTTAAATAAATCGCCACGTGAATAAAATAAATAACTTTACACACGTTGTTTCAATAAATCCTGAAATCTGAAAAATTACTGTTTTCATTTAATGGTAAAAAGTCGGGCTGTCAGCTTCACGCGGCTGAAAATGTTTCAGCGACCCGCCGGCGGACATATGCCTGAAAAGTTTTTTCATTTTTAAATTCGAATCGTTCTATGGAGATTTAAGGTCAGTTTATATCATTACGTATTTTTAATGTAAATAATACTGGCCATAGGTAAAATATTTTTAAATTTGAAAAATACTTTTTTTAAAGTATTATTTGTTGATTACACCTAACGAAAAAAAAACTATATTATAATCCTTCGCTTAGCTCTAATTCAGAGTTATAAATTACTAGCTGTCCGCCGCGGTTTCACATGCGTTCCCTAGGGATGTAACATTTTTCAGGAATAAAAAATAAGTTACTTCTAATACCCCTATGAATATATGTAGGTACATAGTTTCATGATGATCGGCTAAGTAGTTATTGCGTGAAAGTGCAAACTTACATTCACATTTATAATATTACTAGTTGTCCGCCGCGGTTACACCCGCGTTCTTGAGGGATGTAACCTTTTCCCAGCACTAAAAGTATCCAATGTTACCTCTAATACCTCGAGGAATATGTGTATAATGATTGGTTAAGTAGTTATCGCGTGAAAGCGTAACAAACAAACTTACATTCACATTTATAAGATTATACAAAGATATATTAAATGGGGATTAGTCGTTTAATTTGTGTTATTTAGTATTTCTTAGCGTTTAGTTGTTTCTCCTGTTATTTTTGCATGCTTTCCTATAATTGATGGAGCACTTAGCACAGTATTTTAACTAATCTTAAACTTTCTTACACATTGTACTAGTTGTTGAACTTTTGACCGTAAATTCAATTTCAATATATCGCACCCTCAGTACGATAAGGGCTTAACACAAAATTTTGCGAAACGGAGTTACGATCATAGAGAGACTAAACAAAGAACGCACTATCCGATGAATAGTAAAACATAGTCAATTTAATGATAGAATAAGCATACCGATACTTCAGCCTCTTTAACACCGGGACCCATCCTCCCCGCTCAGTGCAAAAGTGACCCAATCAGACTGGCCAAAAGTGATTTTTTGAGTTAAGCCCCTATCGTTCTGAGGTTGCGATATGTACATGCGGGTTCCAATTTTGAATACAAACGAGCACGTTTGGTTACGTAATGATAAACTCGGTTCAAAGACTACAAAAGGAGCTTTATCAATGGAATAAGGAAGGATGTGTTCAGATATTGGTAGCTACTAAATTGAACCTAGATTATACTAACATAATATGGTCACAGTTAATAACAGGAGACTAAAAATAAACTCTATTTGCAATGTAATTACGGTGCTTTTGTGTTAAAAGACGTCTGACAGAAGCGAGTCTGTCTAGTTCCAGTTGAATCCCACGGGATCTAATGTATTCCAATCCGGGATTGTAACAGAGCCTGTCACTAGGGAATAGTGTCTTTCTTTGAGTGAAATATTATTTTTAATCTACGATTATCTACGAAAAATTCCGCGTCGAATGGTAGCACTCCCATTCCGAAGTGTTTAATAGTTTTGAGGTGATGGTGCGTCAAAGGAACCCTATTTTCCTTTTATATATAGCAGATAGATTAGTATTGTCATGCACTCAGGATATTATTATACTTTTTATAGTAAACTAGCTGCGCCCTGCGGCTTTGCCCACTTTTAATCCTGGTTATAAACCTTCCTCTTGAATTACTCTATCTATTACTGAAACCTGTATCAAAATCCGTTGCATAGCTTACGATTCTATAAAGGACAAACAGACAAACATATTTTTTATATATAAATAAACTATTTGAGTCGCAATTTCGCATCGTTAGTAATATCATATATATCATGTATAATCTGTAACATATATATAATTAAAATAAATGAGTCAATTAATCATCTTCGTGACATGCAATAATGTACATACAACTATAGATGCTATCCGCACCCAAACATGGCAACATAAATAGCTGGTAGTTGACCTAATTCCATTTAGTCGCGCACTAACCAATGTCGCATCAGTACGCGACGTAACTCTTATTCTATATTTATTAACGTAACTAACAATGTATTATCATTATTCATCATTATTCATCTCTCTCTAACAATAGGTACAGCGTAAGGTGGTATTTATTCTCTATACATTCGCTCGTATAAGTAGCTTTAGTATTTACGCGATTTTAGAGAACCGTGTTGTTGGTGAATAGCGGGTCTATATTATAATACTCCATTGGTCTTATAAAGCTAATCAAACTACATACGGGTACGATAATTACCCTATAATTATAACATCACTAGCTATCCCTCGCGGGTTCACCTGCGTTCCCGAGGGATGTAACATTTTCCCGGCACAAAAAGTATCCTATGTTATAAGAAGTATGTTACTTCTTATACCTCCATGAATATGTGTACAAAGATTCATGATGTTCGGTTAAGTAGTTTTAGTGTGAAACCCTAACAAACAAACTTACAATCACATTTATAATATTAATAGGGATTTTGTATATATTACGTTTAGCGTAAGACTCGTAGATATCAATCCACGCTGAAGCATAGTAGAATGTAAGATATAACCTTCATGCTGTGCCCAAAGCACGAACATTTATCGCAATCGTCATCGTATCGAGTGCTCCAAACACCAATGCGATGGAAAATTGAACATCGCGCAACGTCACGATGTGCGTGGTGTAAAATTTTCTATACAAATCAGCTTTTTGGCATGCTCGATACGATTACGATACGCTTGCGATAGATGTTCATGCTTAGGCCTCCGATATCAAACCACCAAATAAAGAGAATTCATCCCTACAATAAACAAATATATATCGTGTGACATTCTTTACACACGGCCATCTGATCCCAAACTCACAAAGCTTGTACTATGGAAACCAGCCCCCTAATTCAGCTAATATAAACTTCGTCGGCGAGCCGCTTCACGGAGGCCTCGGAGAGCTTATCTCTTACGTGATTAGTAGTATCAGCGTAGTTAGCGAAAGAGACAGAGCAAAGAGCAGAGAAACATCCTCGAGTTAGTGTCATTTTCCTTACAGAATCGAGCCCCAGATATCGGTCGCACTACATATACTACACACTTAATACATACTTATATAGATTACACAGAGCAAACAGACAACGGCACATATTTGTCAAGGCTGTCTCTAACCATCAAGTCAACTGGTCAACCGTCAGCAACGCCTACTTACCATATTTGCAAAATTTTTGTGTAATACTTGGTCCTTGACTATTTGTGGTTGGTTAAGTTTTGCAGTATTCTTCATTTAACCGTGAACTTGACGCTTGCAAGTTTGGATGCTATTGGATATGGGTTGTGAGAGACAAAGCAATAGAAGATAGAGTGGTGTATCTGTCTGCTGAGTTTCAGATCATAAAATGGTTTAAGAATCATTTCGGATATGTAACATATTTTTTTACTGCTGGGCAAAGGTCTCATCTGCTTCCGTGAGTCTCTCTTCAGTGCTATTTGCGGCTTATCCCTCTGGGATAAAACCTACCAATATTAGAAATGTGAAAGTTTAGTTAATAAATGTTTGTTACTCTTTCAAGCAAAAACTCCCCATTGGATTTGGATGAAACTTGGCACATAGATAGAGCATGCCCTAAAATAACTTATAGGCTACTTTTTATCCCGGGAAAATGTAACATTCATCAGGAACGCGGGAAAATCCGCGGGGGACAGCGAGGTAATAATATAAAATAATACACTATCTAGCCAACGCTTGCTCGGTCTTTCTCCATGTTTTCGCCTGGCTTCTGGCAACATTTATAAATAAAAACGTGTGTGTACTTATGTACGCACGTAAGAAGTTATTCCCGAAATTATTGGTGAGAAAAACTGCCCTAAAATCATTTGTCTTTACTATTCAGTTGTGAAATTGTAGTCTACCAAACTCTTTGCACCTGTATGTAGCAACAATAACATTTTTTTACGTTGTTAGGTTATTATTGACAATAACATAATAACTCACTCATTGACACTGACAGTTGCGATTTGTGCGATGTTCCGGAGAGACCGGATCAGCTAACTTCAACCTGTTACTTTAGTGTTACAGTGATGCGCGGGCATCTTAAAATTTCACTTTCATAATTTTTTCATAATGCGCCTAAAAAGTATAACTTAAAAAAAATATTATTGGATGGTCTTGAATTCAAGTGCACTCAGGTCCTCCCTAACGACCCCGCCCTCGTCACGTAACCACGACATACAAATAGACTTAACATAAATACGTTTACACGTTAAAGCAAACAAGAACTCAATTTTGCGGTTCAGCGGATCAATAAATACACAACCCCTTTTGGATTAAGTTGGATAACACTTGATACTCGGTTATTGTTTGTTAAGTGAATATCTTATAGTTTGTAGTTAGGGTGATTTGCAACTTAAGTAATTGACTCAGGCGTGGGCTTCAATTATAAGATAATACAAAAAAACAAATATCTAGTAAATAATTTTTCTGGATCCAGCGGAATTTGTTACTCAATATTTGTTTTTTGTATAATCTTATTTGCTACTATTTAAAAGTAGTTTTAGACAAACTTAAATCTATTTATTACAGATATGAAGACAGAAGTCAATTGTTGTTATAGCTTTTATTCTCATTTTGATAAGGTTTATTCTATATTCTATATTGTATTTTATAGATATGTGTATATTCTTTTGCGTGTGTCAATAAATGTTTTTTCTTTCTTTCTTCTTTCTTCTTCTTTCTTTCTATATCTTTCCACTCTTTGGAGATAGTAATACACTAAGTATATGAATAAATATATATTCTGTAATTTAGACCTTATGAGAGAGTTTATAAAACTACCTTGCCTAAACCGTTTCGAAAGCCTTTAACCGAAAAGAATATATTTAGCTTTGCTTGGGCTTGATCATTACTACATCTTGCATGTCCACACCTAACTTTTAATTAGATATTCATAATATTATTGTTTGGTGATTCTTCACTTCTGCGATAACACATAGGTATTGTCAGTTAGACTAAATAAAGCTAGGTTCGTTTTTAAAAAGAGTTAGACTGCTGAGTTTATTGCCGGCTTTTCTCAGTAAAAAACAACCTTTCGAACCAATATTACCTAGAGTCAAACTATATTATAAGTGCTTGTAAATGCCTATTTGAATACAATATTCAACTGTGAGACAGGTATCTGCATGGTTGAGGTGTAAAGTTACTTCTTTGCATGACTAGTTACCGTTCCACGGTGTTACCCATGTTTCCCAAGGAAGTTATATATTTTTCGGGATAAAAAATATTACTCTTTGACAATTGACTCTGATATTTGAGATACTCCAAACCCATAAAAAACAATCAAATTGCACCTTCCAGACAAAAGGTGTAGAATAAGACAAAACATAAGTAATTGTAGCAAACATTTTATAACCGCTAATTTCCCCTTGTATTACATAAAGATCCTAAAGCGGCATCGGTCTCGCTCGTTCCCTTAAAAAATGTTACATACCAGATAGAGAAGGCAATATTTTTTTTATGAACGAACAGGTTTATTCTAACTTAAGGCTAAACTACCTCTAACAATTTTATTTCAGACCCGTCTTAACATATATTGCCTACTACCGTATATTAAATCTTCCCTAAGGTATGTTGTGGGGTATCTAAGGCGACCACGTCTTGGGAAGACCTATAAAGATGGAGCGCCAAAGCTTTTATTAAAATCGCTCGGAAAAGGTTATATATTTTACAAAACTTATCTAATATAATAAAACACTGTAATTAATACTGAGTTTTATTTCATTTAATAATATCCAAGAATTAAATTATTTATAAAAGCGTAATTAATACTTAAAATTACATAAAAATATAAACAATAACAATAGAAAGACTTTTACGCTAAAAGATTAATGAGGTCGAATCGTACAATTACGTACCTACATAATATTTAACTAATTGACTCGGGCTTTGCTTTGCGAATATCCATTATAAGATTATACAAAAACAAATATCTAGTAAATAATTTCGCTGGAAATAATAATCTAGAGGAATTAGTTACGAGATATTTGTTTTTTTGTATAAGCTTACATAATAATTGTTTTATCAATATCTACCTGCCCCCCGCGGTTTTACCCACGTTTCAAACAGTAGCGTATGTCCCTCATTAGTATAGGCTATGTGTGTGGCAAATTTCAACTAGATTAGTTCAGTCGTTGAGCCGTGAAAGCATAAGAAATAAACAAACGAACTTTTGCATTTATAATATTAGTTAGGATTTCCAATGTGTCAAATCGAGTCGAAACACAAAAATGTTAAGGTTGTCGGATTAATATAACCGGAGTGGAAAGTAGGTATTCTTTTTTGAAGTTAGATAAGAGAGTTTTCAACGGTAATACTAAATATCAAATATATCTAAAATCAGTGCCATTACATTGTTATTTTACTTTAAATTTTTTTTTTATAAGACATTATTGTAAGGCAACATAATTTTATTGTTAAGATGAAAGAGACTAGTCTCCACGACACAGGGAATCCAAGTGTGGAGGCTAGTGAACTACCTTTGTTAACAACATTTATTTTTGAACAATAAGTATTATTATTATATACAATACGCATTAATTCTAAACAAAGATAAGAGCTTACCCATACCATTTTCTAGGTCTAGTTTTAATATAAAGTAAGATAAAAAGAATGTTCCTCACAAGTATCCTCGAATATCACAAGAAATCTCAGAATACAAAGTTCTTGTAAAAAATTTCATCAAAGCGTAGATTGCGTGTTCTATCAATTGAGATTAAATAAAATAGCTGTAATACAATATTGCCCAGTTTGCCGTAGAATTCCAGTAAAGGAATCTCTAAATGAAGCGATGGAATCTGACCAAGAGGACTCAGTGTAGACATACGGGTGCTTAAAGCAAATATTAGTTTCCAGCATCTCATAAAAAGTGTAGTCAAATTTATATTTTATTAAAACTTTAAATGATACGCAGAACGTCCAATTTATTGCAAATCGAAAACCAAGGATTTTTACAAGCTTCGATCTTACTCGCACAAGGTATGCTAATTAGATTGTTTATGTCAAATCTTGCGAGCCAAATTTCATCCTCAAAACTTAGAACGAAATTTTGCATGTTTTCTTAGTTCTTAAAGACATTCTACTGAAGTGATAGAAGTAATTATGATGCAGCAGGATCGTCTCCTCTCGAGGATAGTCCTCAACAGTTAGTAGCCCAGACAGGAAACTTTGTATGTCTTTAAAAGGAATAAAAAAAAAAATACACTTGCTACGACATTTTGCATCTCGGCTACAACGTAGCAGGTACGCTCAATATTAAAAACCGTGCGTTCATAATATCGTTAAAATATTTACATTGAAATGAAGGACTTTTGTAATGAAATTGGGCATTATTTTGTAAAATTGAGAGCTCTCCTGCTGACATTGGCAGGGATTGATTAATTCTGCTACAGAGCTTGGAAATCCAGTTCAAGTTTATAGAATGATTTAGTGTTGGTTGTATCAGTTTAGTTCTTGTTAATCTGCAGTAATTTATCTTTGCAAAGTATTCACAGCGAAATAGTCAACTAAATACAATACTTAGTACATCTTTGGTAAGATTTAACTACTCGTGCCATCTGTACATTAACGATTTTATATTTGATTTTCGAATATTCTTTTATTGATTATTGGTAACTGTTATATAAAGCGCAATTTTAGTTTGTGCTAATACTAAATAAATTAGGTTTAAATAAATATACAAGTACCTATTATGTTTTGGAGACAGTGATAACATTAAATATAATTCAAACTTTGAAATACATAATATTAATGAAATAAACACATACCTAGGTATTAAGAGATGGGAAATTCTTTGAAGCTTCTTTTGGCACGTTTGGAAAAAAATATGAGACTACATTTTTTTATGTGTCATGCAGCCCCACGTTCAAGCTGACGGTCCACCTAATGGTAAGTGGTCACTGCCGCCTGTGGACATTTACAACACCATGGGCATTGCCAATGTGTTGTTGACCATTAGACTTGAAGTCCTTAAGTCTCATGTAATTTCACCGGCCGGTACATTCTATAAAGCGATCAGCATCAATAATGAAATTAAACGAGATAAAAGCATTAGTTAAATAAAATAAATAAATATCCTGGGACATTTTTTACACACGACCATCTGGTCCCAAACTAAGCAGAGCTTGTACGATGGAAACCAGATAACTTATATACTACATATACTATTTTTTTTCTAAATACATACTTATTTAGATATTTACACCCAGACACAAAACAAACAGACATGTTCATGCACACAAATGTTTGTCCTGGATGGGAATCGAACCCGCGACCTTCGGTTTGGCAGTCAGAGCGTTAACCACCAAGCCAACTGGCCTGTCTACTAGTTAACTAGGTATAGTGCATCAAATTCGATGTACAATATTAATGACAACACACTCGATCGATGTGAGGAGAGCAGTTTCATCAGAAATTCAATCAGCAGTCGATTAGATTGAGCGGGCCTGCGGTGCCTACCTATCCACTTCTACCAGTGTTAACGAAATTACCTTCTCCCCTCGATGCTGATGGACTACATTGTGCGTCAAATTACACATGTGTAGTGACTGAAAACACATATTTTATGTAGTATCCCGGGGTTGAGTATAAAATTTATTTTGGCGCCCAACGTGGGGCACTTCAAAAATGTAATATTAGTATAGCATGTAGTATTTATGTGTTTACGTAAAAGTACATATATTTTTACATATTCTATGAATTATAGTGAACATGTGTCCCATATTTAAACATAACGCTTTGAAAAAATATAACATAATACGTACAATTTTTAGCGCCCGAGGTGGGGCGACATGGCAAAAATTAAATGTTAGTTTAGCCAGTAACATGTACCGTTTTTGTGTCTGCATAAACCTACATATATTTTTACATTTTCTATTAACTTTAGTGAACAAATGTGCAAGAGCTTCAAACTTAAAATGAAATAATCTTACATTCATAAATTACTCAATTTCCAGAATGATCGTGGTATAAAATATAATATTTCAGAATACATAATATTTTATAACACATGGACTAAGAGATCATAAGATTATTTTATGACTATCTTTCCTACAGACTGAAATCATATTCAATGGTTTCCAGAATAATAAACAACATAACATAAAAGGTTGTATTCCATAAACATGATTTATAATACGAGCAATAGAAAAGCCACAAAGACGTTGCGTTGCACATAAAGTCCTTTGCCTTCAAAGCTATTGTGCCGCAGCCATTTTGCAAAATGGCGTCATTTGTAAACGTCAAAGTGTAGTATCATATTTCATAGTTATTTATGAACGAGTTGGAACTGAGGGATGTTTAATTAATTATGAAAAATTAGATTTATTGGAGATGCTGTTTTAGTGATTCGTACCGAAGGTTGGAAATTGGTAAGCCTTAAATAATTAAGATTCCCCCACCTCTCTGATTATTTCTCGTGAGATAATTCATATTAAATCCGTTAATGTCGTACATACATAGTTCATCCTTTTTTAGATTTATTTCCGTTAATATGATTATGTCTAACTTGTACAGGCAGGTGTTTAATAGAACGCATAGTTCGTTAAAATGTTTCCTTAATGAGCAAATATTAATATGAACCATATGTAATGCATTTTCGTTATTAATATCTTGAGACCAATCATGTATGCTCGTATACTTTGTGAAGCGTACGTCGCTTATGAGATCGAATGCTTATAGCTTAGTATCTAGGCAGGGTTGTGCATACGCCTATAGTAGTCTATACAAAATTATTGTGGTAATCAAAAATGAGCTCAATGTCCAAAAGTATACAGCCTGAAGTCTAAAACTTATTTCCAAAAAGTAAAGAGATTGAATTTGTTATCTTTCGATTTCAACCAAGAAATACTAAACAATAACGTGCTATAATAACCGATCGGAAAAATAGTTGTCAACCTCTCAAGTGGCACCTATTACACTTTTATAAGAGAATTCTCCTCGGTCCCTCGAGCCGACCTAATTTTGCAATAAGACTAGAGCCTAGCGACGAATTTAAGTTATAAGCTTTTCTCCTACACTTAAAAAATATTATGTGGTTGACAATATTGCCATCATAATTAGCACCCTTTCAATAAAATTACTTGAGTTTATGTTCTAAGTTTTTGTGTATATTAAACGAACACTGTTTCAGACCACCTGCAATGCAATGAAAGTCTTTTCAGATAATGGTTCTTCGTGCCAGATATAAATATGGATTACGTCTGTTTATTTACTGAACCCTGTAAGAGGTAACCTTTCATACAAAAAATAATTAAACTAATTACACTAATTAAAAGTGACTATTCATAAGTGCTTGTAAAGCCATATTTGAATAAAATTTAAGAAGGTAATAATTAGTCACACTATTCCCAGGTTTATCTTGAATATCCCAAGCATACGGTAAAATAATTCTGTACTGTCAATTGCAATATAAGTAAATTAAAAATAGACAATTTTGTCACGTAGACATATTATAACACCATAATTTACAGCATATTTTGAGAAATCGTCTACTGCTTATGACTTACATCGCGATAAAACTGGAGCCTCAGGCTAGAAGCGTTATTGCCAATATCGGAGCGGCCACCATCCAGGGGGAATTACCTGCTACGGTTATGAAGGTAGAATAATTCCCACCTAACATACCCAAATGTTTATTCTACCCGCCAAAGTCTGTAATTGTGGAGTCCCCCCCCCCCCTGGCATAATCCAGCCATGTTGCTTTAAGCCTGTAATAGCGTCATGTAGTACCAAATTAAGCGAGTAAAACAATATTGTTTTTGTGCTATCTGTCCATTTCAGTAACGCAAAATAAAAGGGGAATTAACTAGGAAGGCTGTAATGTCCACACAAAATACTCGTTGCTTGTTAGCAGATATAAAATAGGGATTTATTGTTATATTCAACTGCATTATGTCACTAATTTGGCAAGTTAATGTGGTTACAGTTTATTTATCAAATAATTAAAATACACAGTTTTCCACCCCTTTTGTAATCCTATCAATGTAACAACACCTTTATTTCTATAATGCTCCAAATTCCAAAATTAAATCGCCACAAAACGGTTCATTTGCGGCGTAACAGGGAATAACCTAGCGGGACCATCGGAACCAGGAAATCGGGACACGTCGGTGGTTGTCCCGTGCCGAACTATGTAGTCCAACATGGCTTTCCAATTGCAAGGGTACATTTTCAATTGGTCGCGTTCGATAGCCTCCACCTGAAAATCACTTTCGAAAATCAGCTCAATTACTCTGAAAATAAAATACAATTTTGCTTGTGATTGAAATACGAATGTAGTTTTTCGATTTGCTGAATAACAACGCTTGATACTCTATACGGTTTGTGATGATATCGTTTGGTAAAATTGAATAGCTTTGAGTGCTTTGAACAGCCTGTTACAGGCATATTCTCTTTGGACCGAGGTCAATTTGGGTTACTCGAGGGAATTTAATTTTGAACACGGCATTTATTACAGCTGCTTTTACAACCCGACTTAGCGATCCATTCTCAGTTGATTGAATTTCTACCTTAAAGCGTTTATAACAGCAATTAAAGCGTTATCGAGGATTTCGTTGCATTAGGCTTAATACTGCGAGATTATTTTGGTGTTTATGGAATCTTATAATCTTATTCTATTATATGTAAATAAATGTTTGTTTCTTAGTTTGATTTTCCGTATTATAAGCGTTTTTATACCATTCATCCAATTATTAGAAAACTTGATCTAGTATCTAGTGGGCGCAGCTGAGAATGTTTCTGAAGAAAAAATAGCCCAAAGCAACACTGCGAAATTTAAGATTAATTTTAAAACTGTTGAGTGCTGCTTTTGTACAATTAATAAATAAAATAATATCTTCTTATTATTATTTAAAGAAATAGCTTTTTCGTTATTTTTCATATTTCCAGTTTTACTAGCACAAGTACAAATACATTCTGAACAAAAGGAGGAAAATTTAAAGATTTGTAGATAGAACTGATTATCAACATAAATTTTATGAGCCCTTTAAGATAACTAATAGGTACCTTTAGAACCCAAGAAACATTAAGGCTTAGTTAATTTTCTAAGTTTCTAATTTGCAATCAGTACCTATGTACCACTTGTGAGCCTAAGAGCTTTATCCAAACACGCTATTTTAGCTCTTATACAATATCAGTAAGGTATATAATTGCGACAATAGGATTAAAGACCGAAAACTTATTTTACGACATCGGTTGTAAAACTTTACTGAAGCTTTGGAAGTGTTATTGATCTTTTAAATTTATGTTTGAAAGCTTTAGGTTTGGTAATAAATTTTGCACTTAAGTTGGTAATATCCAATGGATTAGATTTCTTATTTTATTGCTATAGGTCTACGTTTTAAATTGGGTGGTTAATGGTGTATTGTCTAGTTACTGCCGGTGTGAGAATGGTTTAGTCGTTGAGGAAAACTTGCTCAGAAACTTTATGAAAACGTGATTGTAAGATTTATTTTTTATTTTATTTATTTAAAAAACCAACAGATATATTACAGAGCATGTTTACAATCACAAATATAACTTATCATAAGCCAATTATAGGTTTTCCTAGATTAACTAATACAAAAAGTAAGGAGCAGAAATGAAACATACATAAGAAAGGTAAGTAAGTACAACGGTTCAACAAAGTGATATTTCCTTTTAGAAGCAGGCAAGTACAGTAATCGTTTTATGATCCCCAGTCAGTGTTTTTAGTAATTTTGTTGACAGTGTTGTGTTGAAGATTATGAATATATTGTAGATAATGCAAGTTTAGGGGGTGTTATTAATATGTCAGATTTTGGGGCATCTTTTTTTCAATTAACTTTTATCTTCTTACTATCTGTCTATGCGTTTATACTTTAAAACAATTTTTTTTTCTCCCATCCCATTTATATAAGTAATAGCTTCCTCCCGCGGTTTCCCTCACATATCCGAGGCATGTAATATTTTCTCGGAATAAAAATCCAGGTATTAAACTATCTATGTGCCGAGTTTCATCTAAATCTGTTAAGCATTATTTGCGCAAAGGGTAACAAATATCCACCCATAAATGCTGAAACTTTCGCTTTTATATTAGACGGCTAATTAAATAAATAAATATCCTGGGACATTCAATTTACACACGGCCATCTGATCCTAAACTAAGCAGAGCTTGTACTATGGAAACCAGATAACTGATATACTACTTTTTTTTTTTAAATACATACTTATATAGATATTTACACCCAGACACAGAACAAACAGACATGTTCATGCACACAAATGTTTGTCCTGAGTGGGAATCGAAACCACGACCTTCGGTTTGGCAATCAGAGTCGCTAACCACCAAGCCAACTGGCCTGACGAATTGAAGGTACATATTCAAAGTTGTACACACAATCATTTCAAGAGGGTAAGAAAAGTTAAAAGCAGCAGAGTCAATTGATCCCCGTATACAATTTGCTTGGAGCCCGACATCAAAGCCAGAAGAGACCCATATTTGCATACATAGTAAATTGAGGACACCTCTCTTGGACCAAGCGGCCTATACTGATCGCAAATTCAATCAAGTATACGACCTAAGGCTTTATACTCTAACAAAAGCTATGCTAAAATATATTTGTAGCTGAATTCCTATTTCCTTATCGCGCCCAAAGTTTCAGCTTTTAAGAGACTATGAATGGAATGAGTTGCTTATCAGACCATAGAGAATGACGCTTAAGGTCTATTAAATAACCATAGACTACAAAACAGTACAAATATACTTTATTGTTCACACCACATAAAAAAAAAGTATTTTACAGACATTAACAGTGCAAACTATTTAGGCGGTCTTATTGCTGAAGCAATTTCTTTCAGGAAACTGGCAATTATTAGCCTAATAGGACACATATAATATATACATAATATACACTGTTAGATCTTCACGGAATCATTTAAAAAAAATGTAACCTTGCTGAATTTCTTACCAGTTCTAACCAGTTGATGGGTGACTTCCGAACCGGTGGCAGCTTCAGTAGCTTTAAATGTTACCTTAATGAGTGGGTTTAAACTTAATATATATTTTTTTAAAACAAGCTCAATTTCTGTCTATATAATAATAATTGTCACAAAAGCCATTTTCCAAAACTTAATTGGTAAGTTCGTCTTTTAAAAAAGGTAATTTTTGGAGTTGACGTGCAAGCGAAATGTAACCTTAATGAGATTATTTCGTAGCAATACTGCTTTTTACTAATGACCCTTTGATACGTATGTTATCGCATAGCTTCAAAGCGTATACATATACCCTTACTGATACCGAATCCCTAGCGATACAAACTTTCGTCCCTATAGTACTTATCCATATAAAATTACTTATTACATTACAATATTGTTAGGTTTTAGGTAACTATTTTATTTAATAATTTAGGTTCATTTCACTGGGAATAGAGTTGAAATTACAGTGACAAAAAATAGATAAAACTATGAATAGAATTGAAATTACCATGGCAAATGGAGTAGTAGTGCTCTTAGTGCTGAGTTCGTCCGGGGAAGTACTACCACCTTACCCATTTCTGCCGTGAAGCAGTAGTGCACTTGTATTACTGTGTTTCGGTTAGAACGGTAAGGGGCCTGTGAAATTACAGGCACATAAGACTTAACAACTTCACATCTCAGGGTCGACAACGCATTGGCGATGCCCCTAGTGTTGCAAATGACCATAGGTGGCGGCTCATGTGGTATAAAAGAAAAATTCTAATACTATGAATAGAGTTCAAATTACCGTGGCAAAAAATTGCAATATCTAAGTAGGTAGCAATGCACTGTAAGATAATTGTTAGAACAGTGTTGTAATTATAAAATAACAGTTATCACTCTGCAGTTTTGCCCGTGTATTTATTTAAGGGAGGTAATTTTGCAGAAGCGTTTCGGCTACTCACATCCCTCACGTCCTCATATATATAAAGCGAAACAAAGAATCTTTGATGGATGTGCAATGTCACGCAGTTGGACAAGCACAAGCCTGACACTACGTGGCTAGAGCTGTATACCTACGTCACAAGTAATAAAAAGGTTTTTATTCATGGAAGCATAAGCATACTAGCATGAGCATACTAGCATGAGCATACTAAAATTGGACCCTGTTAAGCAGAAAAGATCCACGCATAGTTTTTCAGGAATTATGGATATTCTATATATGAAAATGCACAAAAAACTACTTTCAAAATAATGTACATGTTGTCACCTATTAAATTATTAACTTTGAAATAGAAACTGTATCTTACGATTTTTTTTTATCTGCCTAACGTTTAACTGAATTTAGTCAAAAGTAATAAAACTTTGGTTGGATCTTTTCTCCATAACAGGGCCCAATTGTAAGTCTAAAAGGCCTTTTTTGAGTTTAGGATGTCAAAGAAAAATCAACTAAATTACGTTTACAATTGGGTTCACCTATTATGTGAGCTATTTGATTATCGACTCAGATGTATCCTATCAGAATTCACATTCTTAGCTCTCAAAGCTGGCCTATTAGATTGAGATGACTTGAATAAACATAACTGTGGATATATAACTTATTTGGCAACTTCTGTGAAGGCACTTTAACCCATTCCTTCCCTGGTTAACGTCACGTGACCTGTATAACCCAAATTGGAAGCTATATTTGGAAATATAGTCCAGCGTTAAGTTTAGTTTTATATAATAAAATAGGTAAATAGGTTTTATTGTGTGCTAAATAATTTCGATTCCGTCACTTATTTTTTTATTGTCTATGCTTGTATAAACTTAAGACTAGAGTTATGTAACTAAAATAAAAACTATAACCCGACAACGGAAAAAAGTTAAAAACTGAAAACTTTAAATTGTAACCCAAAGGCATCAATAAAATAAATGGTAAAAATCAAGTCTGAATAAGTTAGGTGCCCATTTATGATTTTTATTTATTTATTTATTTTAACATTTTCTACGAACTCTTAGTCCGTACTCTTTGAAGATTCTACGATAAATTATTTTAAGATTAATTGTACTGTGTTTTTAAAAATTTACATCTTTCCGCGCTTGCTCAGCTCGTTGTTTCAATCTAAGGCTTGGTCATTTATGTTTAGATTGATCTCGTTCCTATTAAATAAATAAAAATATACATAACTGAAAGTATTGTAAATACCTAATCCTATTTATATATATAAGGAAAGTAGGGTTCCTTGACGCACCATCACCTCAAAACTACTAATTATATTGCGACGGGACTGCTACCATTCGACGCGAAATTTTTCCTAAATTATAGGCTCTATACAATATCGATAAACGCAGATGAAACCGCGAGTAACAGCTAGTAAATAAAATACCTATATAATATTGTCAATAAAAAATAGCGAATGTCCACAACGACTTCCTCTTCCGTAACAAATGAGTAGGCGTCTAATCGAAAACATCGCCTACGAAGATACAGCTGCAGCCAGGAAGAGACAAAATAAAATTAATTACCGCCTAAGGCTCGGATTCATTGTAGAAGCGAAAGTGTTGTTGGAATATTTCTACATTGAAACGATTAAAATATATTTACTGCATATTATTTGTAGGGAACACTCTTGAAAAACACATCCTTTATATATATTTATATATATATATATATATATATACATCATTTATATGCAACATAATTTATTTAAGAACAGGAATAAAGTCGGTAGCGGTCTATATATATATATACATATATATATTATAACAGACCTTTTATGACAAAAGAGACCGCTACCGACTTTATTCCTGTTCTTAAATAAATTATGTTTGTATAAAATTAATAACTATTATTATTTTCCAATTATTAGGTGTACAAACGTGCGTATATGCATGTAACTACCAGAGCTTTTATATCGACGATACCGTATATGTATTATTTAAAATGAAAATGATTAAAATTATGAAAATTTATCATTATTAAAGCTTTATTTAAAAAGAAGCCGCTTCTGAAGTTATTCCTGTTCTTAAATATATTATTTTTGTATTCAATTTATATTTTTTTAATATTATTAAATAATAATTCATATATATTATATAAATGTGCGTATATTTACACATATCTGCAAGGGCTTTTAGATATAGGATACAATTTAGGCTACGATAAAGTTAAAGAAAAAATTAAGGCGGCTTTATTTACCATTTATTTAATGTAAATTCTTGTTGATATAAAATGAGCTTAAACTGTTAGTAAAGAAAAACTCTTCTAGGCTTTGTTTAATAATAGGCAGCTCATTAGTAATTAATCCCTTAGATACAGCAAATGTCTGAAGGCATGGGTTCTTCCTATCAGATGAACCAAACGCAAACTTAACAAGTTTCTAACTTAAATAAAAACTAACTACTGTGAAGTCCTGTCCACTATAACCTCAGCCAAAAGGTAAATAATGAGAGGCTTTCATGACGGACTCAAGGGATCCATTAGTTATAGCCCTCACGTCTCGCTATTGTTCGGTGTCGCTTTGTGATAAAGGTTCTAGTCGCAACAGAATTGTTTGGGGCAAAAACTTAGCTCTCAAGCCCCAACGTTTCGCCTCGCACGTACAACTAAGTGCAATAAAAACTAGGTGGCTTTTTGTTAGCATGTAATTTAAATTTAGAACTCTCTTTGGTCTACTTAGAAATGGATTTAGTTTTAATTTTTTTTTAAAGTTTCTAGTTTGAACGTTGTATTATCCAACCTTTTAGGTCTTGTTGAATTCAAAAATAGAATGGATATATTTACGATCGATTTTTGAAATTAAATTTGAGATAAATTTTCTAAAAAGTTTCTAGTTTAAGAACGTTGTATTCTCCAACCTTTTCGGTTATATTCAAAAATGGATCGGATATATCTACGATCGATTTTTGAAATGAATAAAGATAAGTATAATTTATCTAAAAAGTTTCTAGTTTAAGAACATTGTATTATTCAACCTTTAAGGTAGCCATATTCAAAAATAGAACGGATATATTTAAGATCGATTTTTGAAATGGTCCCTGATAATTTTGACAGCTCGTAAGGATATTAGTAATATTAACTTTGCATGCCACTATCCCCAAATTGAAAATCTGACACCATAACCTTAACTTTAAGGCAAGAGTGAATAGGCATTACTTGAGTTCGCGTGTACCATCCTTGACTGCATCGTCACTTTCCCTCAGGTGAGATCCAGTCAAATGCGCCCAAGTTATTGTAAAAAAAAAAAACGAGTGACATTGTGGTCAAAGACAAGCTTAACTTCAATAAAAAATTTTTTTTTCATCATTTTTTTATTGCTAACAAAAAGAAACAGCTATTGATTCCAAACCTTTACTAAAACATCATTAAAACTCACAAAGAAGGTTGATGGTGGTTATCAACAAGTTAGGTACAGCGTTAACAAACCTATTTGGAGCGTAAATGAAGGCGTAGTGTTTTACAGGCCGGAGCGAACAGTAACCGGATATTACGTTGTTCTGTCACGGAAGTTGCTTTTCTTAACATTTTACTTGGTGTTCTATCACTGGAACTCATTTGGTTTTCACTTCATTCTTATAAAAGTCGAAGATGTTTACCTGCAGAATTTTTTTTTTGGTAGCTAGCTCTTACTTAATTATGATTTATTTATTGCACAATGTAAATAATAATAGTTCGTACAGCTATACTAAACCTAACATACAATTATTAATACAAGGACCATGGTTGGTGTATTATTTGCTTTTGATAAGTAAAGAATATTGAATAAACGACTATATTGTTTTAGTTTTTAAATTATATTTTATTAACAAAGTATCTGCTTCACAGTTCTGTTAAGGGAGCACTAATGTGTTCTTGAATAAAAACTGTCTATTGTACTAATCCGAAACAAATCCATGATGGAGTCGAAAATATCGAAACAATATATGTAAAATTTAGTGACTAAGAGCTGTGGATTTTGTTGTTTAAATAAATAAATAAATTAATTGAAATTTTCTCTACTCTTAATAAACTAGCGACCTACCTCGTTAGCCGGGGTAGGTCGCTAGCCTAAGAAAGATATTATAGCTATATAAACCTTTCGGATGAATCTCTGAGTGATGATAAAATGGCGTAGACATAATTTTTTCCGAAGAAATTATTGTCAATTTAACTGCTGCATTGATTTACACCCACATAGGTACCTTAACCGCTTCTATCACATAAATATCACTTTTATCATAAATCGTGACAATAAAATGAGTTTCCATAGTATATGTATTTTATGGCTGTAGGCACTATACATCTTTATAGTAACTTACGAGAAAATCTTGACTGTTATTTAACTATACTATAGACTAAAGATATATAAATTTGTAATTGAGTAGGTCTTAGATAGAACGTGAATATGAAGAGGGATAGTCGCCATAATATTCCAACCAATTTCTTTCAAAATTATTATTGTGTTCATCTAATACCTTTAAACGAGCAATTCTTGGATATACTCGTATATATGTAATTAGGATCTCGGAAACCGCTCCTACGATTTTCATGAAATTTAGTATGCAGGGGTTTTCGGGGGTGTTAAATCGATCAAGATAGGTTTCATTATTAGAAAACGTCGTTTTATCCGTGTTTTTAGGCAATGAAAATTGCTACAATACCATTACAATACGAAGGTAAAAGCACTCACACTTAAAGGTACCCCCTTTATGATCGTATCTAATTCGTATCTAGGTATATATGACAGTGCTTTATAAAATATAAGACGGCAGTAGTCACACCAGTAAAGAAAACCCGATCAAAGCGCGGCCATCCAGGTACTATTCTATACAAGGGAACAGTATGAGAAATAACAGTTGTAACATATAACAAAAGCTAAAGAAAAGCGTGTACCGCCATTTTTACATGAGTATGATGTTCAGTGATTTGCCGCTCTTTTTTTCCGTCCGGTGTTGCCATACCTATATCGGTCCAGCGAGAGCTGTGGCGTAAAGGCTAGGCGCTATAAATTCTTCATTGTGACACCACAAATGGTTTACATTCATATATATCCTAGTACTATCTTTTACACACAGCCATCTGATGCTAAACTAAGCAAATATTGTATACTAAGGAAACCTGCTCTCTGATATACAACACATACTATGTAAATGAAAAAAAGAGAATTAAGATATGTAAGTTAATGTATAGATATTTACACCCGGACACAGGAAAAATATTTATCGTAGATAGGAATCGAAGCCACAACCTGACGCATTCAGTCTGTAACCACCAAGGGAACTGCCCTGTGATGTATTACCTAAAATATTTATTTACCTCTAAAACTCATTTCTTAGGCCGTAAGTTACGCTGTAAAGGAATCGTAGTTAAAAAGTCGTAATTAGACACAAAAGTATTAAATGCATGAGCTGCGGTTTAGCTCACGGCTTACGTTTGTGAGCCGGAGCTGCGAACCGGTTCACAGATCAGCTCAAGTATTACAGACTGATCACACAGTCTTTACGCCGTTACCGACAACAACGTTCGACAATGACTCAATATGTCAGAATAGATCACAGATTGTATACAGACTGTAAAAAATAAGTGAGCCGTGAGCTGTTTAGTTTACTCTTGAGCCGCAGCTCGACAGTTCAAGTAGGTGTGATCTGATCTGTTGAACCGGTTCAGAGCTGAGTTACACAAGCCGTAATAAATTTAAAAAATCTCAGTATTCAACGTTCATACACATCCATACCAATAGCTAAAATACCACAAACAATGATTTTGTCACCACAAACCTAGAAATTGCATCGCCGGGTATCTAGGCCACATTCCGAGGCATTCACGCGTAACTACCAGCCGCCCGTTGGCACTGGCTGTAATCTTGAACATTTGTCCTGACTCACTGGCTGAATGTGGACTGCAACATTCATTGCGCACTACACAAGTCTTGTGAGAGGCTTTGTTCTTTAATGCAGTCTAGTATGTGATCTAAAAACGTATTCAAGGATTGCAGTGAGAAATAGTGAGACGTGAATGGAATATTTTGTCTACCATAAAAAAACTTAAATAAATTTCTTGGGACATTTTTTACACTCGGCAACCTAAGCAGAGGTTGTACTATAGAAACCAGAAATCTGATATACTGCATATAAAACTGTTTAATTTTCAATAATAAATACATACTTATATAGTTTTTACACCCAGACACAGAACAGACATGTTCATGCACAAAAATGTTTGTTCTGGGTGGGAATCGAACCCGCGAACTGTAACTTGGTGGTCAGGGTCGCTAATCACCAATCTGTCACTTATTAATATTGATAAAATAAAACCAGCTTTTTAAAAGATATAGTCTGTCCACAATAAGTAGTCTCTCTTGACGTTTAAGAACGTCACTGAAAAATCAACTTCATTAGCTTAGAAAGGTTTATATATTGACCCGCGGTTAAATGTATGATGATCTAAATGTACCTTATCTTGAAGCAAGAGGGTACATTTCTCAATAACATTCTTATACGTCAAAGGGGACTTCTTATATTGGTCAGATTATGATGCGATATTAATGTAATTCTCAAATAATTACTTCCACGGTAATGTACCTAGAGATTTTGAACTTTGTATCATAGTTAATAAAATACAATATAATATATAGTAGATGTGCGTTTTTCTAGGACTTATCTGCCTCACACAACAAAATGTGGAATGAGCTGTCGCCTGCGGTATTTCCGGACCGATATGACCTCCAAACCTTCAAGAAGAGAGCATACTCCTTTTTAAAAGGTCGGCAACGCACTTGTGGCTTCTCTGGTGTTGCGAGTGTCCATGGCCGGCGGTAATCGCTTTCCATCAGACGATACGACTGCTCGTTTGCCTACCAAAACAAAAAAAAAGATATTCTATAATATTAATATTGTATACTATGCGACTAGCATGTTGTGTGTAGTCAAATACATACTTGGCCCGTTTTTAACGCCATTCTATCAAGATATATGTATATTCTGATCGATCTGAGGCGATAATAGCTCAGTTGGTAGTGATGAGAAACGTGGGCTTAAAACTCTAAACCACGATGAAGACAATGAGTTTGACATTTCGGTGAAGGAAAGGATCGTAAACCATAGAATACCAGGCTGGCTACCTCGGACACGATGAAAATTTGTGGCCGCTGCCCTTCAGAGCCTATTTCCTTCTACGTTTCTGGGCTTACCGTGGCTTAACGTTCAACCACATTACGCGGTGAAATTATATTTAAAATATCCTAAGCTCCTAGATGATGTAACAACCCAAAATGTTAATCAGTTCAAAAATTGACTCGACAAGCAACTCAGAGAGAAGAACTAGCAGAGAACAACAGGATATAGGCCCTTTACAGTTGAATCAACTGCCCGCCTGTACTATACTAATATTATAAAGAGGACAGATTTGAATATAAGTATGTTTGTTACTCTTTCACGCAAAAACTACTTGACGGATATGGATGAAACTTAGCACATAGATAGAGCATATCCAGGAATGACATATAGGCTACTTTTTATCCCGGGAAAATGTGATATCCCTCGAGTACGCGGATAAAACCGCGGGGGACAGCTAGTAATTAAATAATAAAAAAATGTACCTGGTAAATAATTACATTTCTTTAAAATATTCTTACCACCATGTTATTTTATATGAAGACCTATAATTGGCTATTTGTTTCTATGATTTTGAGTAGTAGAGCTCTTAGTACAGAGTTCGTCCAGGGAAGTACTATCGCCTTACCCATTTCCGCCGTGAAGCAGTAATGCACTTGTATTACTGTGTTGCGGTTAGAAAGGTAAGGAGGCCGGTGAAATTATAGGCACATGAGACTTAACAACTTCACGTCTCAGGGTCTACAACGCATTGGCGATGCCCCTAGTGTTGCAAATGGCCATAGGCGGCGGTGACCACTTACCATCAGGTGGACCGTGTTGGCTCATGTACTGTTTACTTTTATTTCCGAATAAAATAAAAATTTTCTTTAGGCTTTATTTTTTACTTTACCCAATCCTATAAAGGTGGAAAGGAGGAGGAAATGGTAGAAAGGATAAAAAAGGGTTGAAAAAACACAAAAATTAAAATTATTCACAACTTTTTTTTATTGCACCGTATAACATTTGTATAACGACTGATTACCAACTCTACCTTACAATAAATACAGTTCATATTGAAAAATGTACAATTTTGGCCACTTTCATTTTTGTATGTTATATGTATTAGAATTCAGTGGAACGGAAGGTTCAGTTTACACGTTTCAGATAAATTTATTAATATGAGAGTAATAATTAATCACAGTACAAAAAAATGCAAATACGCACACATATCTACCAATCTATTACAGCTTATGTATAGCAACAATAGAAAACGTTTTCAAACCTTGTACTTTATAATTTATTCGTCTACTTTCATTATAATCAATAAACTATAAAAACTTGAAGAAAAACAATATATTTATAATTATTGAATCTTTCATTGCTAAATTACATGTAGGTACTAACTAACCCTAACTACAACATTCTTAATTACAAATACTTTATTAAAATAACAGCGTCACAAGATACTACACATAGTTTTACTGACACAGTAGGTACTGGGCTTCAATTCAGTAGAAAATGACACAAGCTCGAGGAGGTTTCGTCGAGGCCCCTATGCTCTGTCTCTTTTATTTACTACGCAATCACGCGAGAGGTAAGCTCTCCGAGGCTACAGTGCAGCGGTTCGCCGACGAAGTTTATGTTACCTGAATAAGGGGGCTGCAGAGGTATTGGAAATTGTTTAAATGATTTCAAGGCTTGTTTTAGATGGTCTACAACCCCACTGTCTGGCCAAAGCCAAAATTGTGTCCAATTTTGACCAGCTCAATCAAACTGTTATAAATAAATCAGGTAATTTCAAAACCGCTTTTTTTCGCTAAGGACACGTAAATAGATATATTTTCTATATTTTTTATTGCAACTCAATGTTAAGTTATAAATATTTCTATTATTTATTATCTATGTTTGAAATCTAGTTATTCTGTATTTCTATTCAATAACGAGATAGGAAGCACGCGGGTTTAAGAAGCACAACACAGAGTAATTACAATTATCTTTAAGAACACATTTAAAACAATCACCAGCTAGAGAAATCTACAGATAAGCAGAAATAAAATATTACTAACTTATTTAGTCTGTATTTCATAATAAACCAGAGTTATATTGTGCAATATTACTGAGTTTATTTTATTTTATTTATTAAAACGTAACTTTCCGAACTGGGGCTCAATTCTGTAAGGAAAATTACACTAACTCGAGGATGTTTCGTCGCGGCCGCCGTGCTGTCTCTTTCGCTTACTACGCTAGTACTACTAATCACGTGAGATGTAAGCTCTCCGAGGCCTCCGTGAAGCGGCTCGTCGACGAAGTTTGTATTAGCTGAATAACGGGGCTGGTGTTAGAGTCTTATTATTCATAAGTGCCTGTGAAGGCCTATTTGAATAAATATTTCATTTCATTTCATTACATTTCAATTACAAGACAATGCTAAGAATAGAAGGGATAAAAAAAAGAAAACATACATATTTATTTCTCTTCATCCCATTTTCCGAATAACTTTTCCACTTTAATTTATGAAGATCTACTAAAAGTCACTACAAGTCGAGGTTAAGTAGAAAAGTGTAAAAGTACCCTGGAAATTAATTAAAACGAAGAATAGATACTCATTAATTTAAGGCTTAGTTAGAAGAAGGGTTTGAGGACATTACTACTTACTATGATTTTTACAGAAACATTATACTGTAAATTTTAACTACGCATCAATGACGTACACAAAAAATCTCTTGCGATACTATTTACACAATGATTTTGTCAAACTACCGTGGGCTAATATTTAACATTTGCTTAAAAAAAATGTTCAGGGGCTCGAGGGGCAGGATACTATAAGGAAAATGACACTAACTCGAGAATGTTTCGTCACGGCCTCAATGCTCTGTCGCTTACAACGCAAATACTACTAATGACGTGAGAGGTTATCTCTCAGAGGCCTCCGTGAAGCGGCTCGCCGACAAAGTTTGTATTAGCTGAATAAGAGGGCTGGACAGTTCGGAAATAATGTTCGATACCCTTCATATAATTTAACAGCACTGTTACTACTTACAGCGACAGAGTTGTTGTAATAGCTGACCCGAGAAAGAAGAGAATTAAAAGAATAATATCACTAACTAATTCAGGCGTGGCCTTGCGGAAATCCATTATAAGATTATACAAAAAACAAATATCTAGTAACCAATTCCTATAAACAAGGAAACTCAACAAGAAATTGATACGTGCTTGGTTTCTGCACAAAGCATCTTCAGGATGTATTAGACCCCGCTGTCACTGTGTTGACGCACGAGCACCACAGACGGGTTACCTCACCGACCGCCGGACAGAAAGGTCTCTCTGTCCTGAAGATGCTTCGTGCAGAAGTGAAACACGTGTCGATTTCCTGTTGAGTTTTCTTGTTTCGGACTTGACAAAGAAGGAGATCCAGCGGAAATAGTTACTAGATATTCGTTTTTGTATAATCTTATAATAGAATAAAGTCAGTTTTATTGCGCCTGACCAAAAATACCCATCCTTTACATTCAGAGATTGCATTCGCCATGTTTCTCACTGACCTGCACTAAAAGTTGCCAAGCCTGCAAATTACCTTTGTGCATAGTTTTCACTTTGGTGGGAAACTTTACAAACGATTGCAGTTAAGTAGTTTTAAGTACAGAACAAGAACTTCTAGGAGTTCTCTTTGGGTCTATTGCCAGGATGAAATCTTGAGCAGCGAACTTCGCTGAGCATAAAAACTCACAGACAGCGTCGTATAGTGCCTGTATACACACATGCAGCAATCTTAGGGTACGTTTCTACTGACTCGGAGCTGGGGGTAGAAGAGCAGTGAAAAATAGCAAGTATCTCTTTGTTGATTGGAGATTTCAAGAATTATGATTGGCCCATTCCCGGTCCACTCCTCTCCACTCAGGCCAGCTCTGCATCAGTGGAAACGCACCATTAACCTGTCATTATCATTGTGTTATTAATATTTCTGCTCCAGTTCTTTCAGAACATTTGACAACAGAGATATTTTTAATCCAAATTTATTTTATTGACAATCAAAATATCGGTAAAAATACGATCTTATACAACATTCTAAAAGCTACAACCATTTTATTACATCAACACATTCGCATATTCACAGCGTTCTAAAACCTTTCATATTGGTGTGCGTTTCAAATATCAACATTAAATATGTAGAGCTGCTCAATTATTTGATAGTTACATCGAAAAATTAAAAAAAATATATAATCAAATTAAGTCGTTAAGTCGCCGACTATAAAAATTGTTACTACGTTGCAATTGTTCTTTTGTCAGTTTTGTTCTATTACATCACCTCCTAACGTGTACGTCGTTGTGCTTTTCATTAGCACTATAAACTTAACAATTGACTGTCTATTGAATTACCGTAATTGTAACTATTGTTTTACATTTCCATAAAAAAATTAACTATTCCAAATCGCACACTCTTTGCGCGCAATATGCTTAAAAACAAGGTGTATCTTAACGACACACGATAGAAGTGAAACTTTTGTATTACAGGGAAACATTTTAATTATTCATCAATCACTTTTGAATAGCATAGATTGTGCTTATCATTCATTTATTTTCCGTCACACAACCAGATTGCGGATCAAAATTTCAAAGCAGAGGGCTTTGAACAAGTTTCACTTAAAAGAGAAAAACAAAGGTTCTCTTCACGTATTAATGAATAGAGAGATAACTAACCTTACAAAACTTGTTGTTTATATAGAACCACTATATTACCGTCAGTTCACGGCTTGCTTACTATCCCGACCACGTCTTTTGTTCGTAGAAGCCTTTAGAAGGCTTAAATTCAGCGCTAATGTGTTCCAAAACCAAGCTTCTTTTAGTCCATGAGCTTGAAGCTGGAAAACGTGCTTTGAATCTTGAGATCAAGATAATACTTTATTTTTTTATAAACTTTTTTATTGTGCGTAATGCCTTTCAATTGAAGCAGTACAGCAGTAGAAGGTACGGTTATATTTTTTTAATTTTAAGACTAACAGTTATATGCACTGCGTAATAGAAATATAAATACATTAGGAAGCCAATAACAGGTCTTCACGGGTAAATGAAAGCTATGAAATCGAAGAATCGATTAACAGAAAAATAATGTATTGATAAATTAACTTAATTTGGTACTCTTCGGTGGATTTGACATTTACAAGTGTTATTCTAAGATCCTAACTGATACCTCAACGGCTTAAACATCGATTTTTATTTTTCTAAGAACAATGCTTCATAACAATTATATATATATATATCGATTTTGTTATTAAATAACGTTACCAAACTCAATGCTCTAAAAAAACAAAAATTGTTCACTGCATAGAAGCAAAATTGAAAACGCAGTTACATTCTAAAGCTACGGATTGCAAATTAAATTGATATTTACGTAGTAGAGTATGCTAAAAATTATTGAGGGGAGATGTTAATGAGCTTTCCTACGTTCCAGCGGAAAAAGGCTCTGAGTTTGTGAAGCGCAAGTTTTCAAACTGATGAATCCATACAAAACTCGGTTGAAATAGCAAACTGTGAATGGCCAATTAAAGAACCTGCCGCCACTTGCGCAGCAAAGCTTTTCAAATGGAGCTCAGAAAGCATTTTGTGTTTATTTAGATTTTATGAGATGGTTTGACTTTGCAGGCAAATGGTCTATTTAAAAAAGCTTATCATGAAGTTTTGTAAACTGCTCTTTTAAATTAAACCTTTAGATTTGAGTTGTCTAATCCATTAGAATTAACCCCTCCGGTTTAATGATCTTTTTAATGATTAAGGTTTTAATGTACTTGCAACTCTGCAAAAAGGTTTTGTATTTGGAGTTATAAATTAGTATTAAATAATCATTCAATGATATCATCTAAATAATCGAGCATATCTACAACAAAACAAACACCTTACCAACAGTGCTAAGCAACGACACATTTGTTCTCATGCGAACCTGGTCCTCCCCCACCTGATGAATCAGGAGGAGGTTCCGCACTCCTCCCCCCACCACTCCACTCTAAAGTATCTATCATCTCCATCAGCTCTTTAAACACAGCTATCACACGCCAGTTATACTTCGCTGAACACTCCACATACCCGCACTTCCAATGCTTCCTGACAAGGTTTACAATGTTTCTTCTTTTCTCTCTTGAGTCCCCGCAAGCACTTTCAGCAATGGCTAGCTGCTGTAAGCCGCTGGCTGCTGAAGGCGCATTGCTGCACAGCAAGTCCTGCTTATTCCCAACTACTAATACTGGCACGTTCCTCATGTCTCGACTCTCCACCATCTGGTCTCTTAAAGTCCTGATATACTGAAAGGTCTCAACGTTGGACAAGTCAAAGACAAGGATATATGCAGTAGCGTTCCTAAGGCCATAGAACCTGTAGTGGGCCCACTCGTAGTATGAGTTAATGGGGAAGTATGGTATAACTGGCACGTCAGTTATTTTGACTTCGTACAAATGTTCATTGATGATCACCGACGGGTAGAATGTGTGTTTGCGGTCTGTTGGGATGTATTCTTCTGAGAAGTCACTCCAGACGAATTGCTGTAAAGAAAAAAAGGAGTAAAACATTTGTTTCGCTAAATACAAAAGCGTTGATTCTTGAAAACATGGAGGTACGAATTGTATTCCTAAACTTTTTCAGAGACATCATTAACTTAATTTTTGTCAAACAATATAAATTGTTTACGTTTGGACACCGATTAGACTTTTGTTTTGAAGTGAAAAGCCCATTCATAAAAAATTACAATTTCTCTTTTTTTTATGTTTCTGAGTATTGCAGTTTCACCTACGTTAAATCTGATCAAATATTTTACTGAGTAAAAATTATTGTATAGACTTGATCATGCAAACCATAACTAATCTATCCATGTGTCATATTTGATCCAAATCCGTTCATCGTTTATTTGTGACTCAACTGCACACCCACCCAACTCTTCATACAAACTTTAACATTCATTGATACATTGTTAGGAATTCTCGATTTAAAATATATAGTCTATACTCAGGTAATCCTGAACCTACCTTTTCAGGCATACAGGCGTGATAAATTATAATCTATTTATTTTTATCCATTCAGTTACATACAATATTATACTACCCATGCTATATACCCTTCCAAAAGAACAAAGGATTGAAGTTACCCGTAGGTACTTACATATATAAAATATTATTCCTCACCGAGATGAAGAGATGACCCAATTGACCTTAAGTCAGACCCTTCAACGAAACGGACATGACAGTACAAATTGGCAAAGAAAAAAAGGGTCCACTCTGGAGGCAACTCGGAAGAAAAAAATTACATTGTCGTCAGGCGACAAAATAAAAAAGGTTAAATAGATCAATTCAGGCAATAAGGATATCCAAAACTTTTCTAATAATAATCATGAGGGTTGTGCTAAGTTTCTACAATCATACTTCACTCCTGCACGAGGGTATTCCAACGGAAACATATTTAGAACTTTATCCCCTTTGAGCCTTTGGAAGAAAAAAAGTTTTTTTTATTGTCGGACGACAAAGATAATTTAAATTACGTAAATAATTAAAATTTCAAATAAATATTTATTTACCCCAAAATTGCCAGTGCTGAGAAGGCTGGCAACATTGCCACGCTAAATGACAATGCTTATTCTCAGCAAAATAAAGGCCGAAATAGAGGCCGTAATGAGATGGTTGGAGACCTCTTTAAAGTAGTAACTAACTAAATATAACGATTGTGATCCCGTAACACTATATGAGGTACGAGTAAGAGACCTCGGTGACCTTATCTCTCACGTGATTAGTAGTATTACAATAATAAGCAACAGAGACAGAGCTAGAGGCGGCGACGAAACATCCTCGAGTTAGTATCATTTTCCTTACAGAATCGAGCCCCTGAGCACGAACATCTATCGTCATCGTATCGAATGCGACAAAAAGCTGGTTCGTATAGAAATGTTTGACGAACGTCGGCCTGGTATAAGAAATATATACTGATCCAAATCTTAAATGGATTTTATTAGATGTATTCGTACGTCGGTTAGACCTTTTGGATATTTATCTAAGTTGGTTATATTGTACATTCAAGTGAAGCGGAATAAAACAGTTCCATGTTAAGCCGTTTTGCAGAAAATACTATTCTCAACATAAAATGTTATAGAGCTCGTAATTCGTTTAAGTAGTTGTCATTTTTAACCTTTATCTATATATAAGGAAATAAGGTTCCTTTGAGGCACCATCACCTCAATAATATTGAACATATCAGGATGGGACTATCGATAAACGCGGGTGAAACCGGGGGGGACAGATAGTTATTTCATAATATCGTACCCTCAGAACGATAAGGGCTTAACTCAAAATTTTGCGAAATGGAGTTACGATCATAGAGAGACTAAACAAAGTACGCTCTATCCGATGAATAGTAAAACATAGTCAATTTAATGATAGAATAAGCATACCGATACTTCAGCCTCTTTAACACTGGGACCCACCCTCCCCGCTCAGTGCAAAGTGATCCAATCAGAGATGTGCCAAAAGTGATTTTTTGAGTTAAGCCCAATAATCTTTCCGAGGGTGTGATTTATAAACTTAAAAATAAAAAGTCATGAAACAAATAGGAAAATTAGTTTTTCTGGAAGCTATGTTATATATGTATACGAGTATAAGGTGACAGGCCAGTTGGCTTGGTGGTTAGCGCTCTGACTGCCAAACGGAAGGTCGCGGGTTCGATTCCCACCCAGGACAAACATTTGTGTGCATGAACATGTCTGTTTGTTCTGTGTCTGGGTGTAAATATCTATATAAGTATGTATTTAGAAAAAAAAAGTATTATATGTAGTATATCAGTTATCTGGTTTCCATAGTACAAGCTCTGCTTAGTTTGGGACCAGATGGCCGTGTGTAAAGAATGTGCCAGGATATTTATTATTTATTTATTTATTTATTTATAACACTTATTTTTTTTTTTTTAATCATTTATTTCAAAGTAAAAAATAACAAATTACACATACAATTTTCCTTGCTAAGCTATATAGCTGATTGGCAATTTTTTTATTGCTTGCTTTTTTTTATTATTGTTAGCCTATTTTTCAGTCATTAAATAATAAAACTTGATTTGTTTTTCTATTTCTGATTTTTAAATCACAATATACCTTTGTTTACCTATATATTACTATCTTCTTTTAATTAACATTATATACCTACCTATACTAGCTGCCCGGACAGACGTCGTACTGTCGAAATAAGTCCATACAAAAATGCAGGAATTCGCTCGCAGCGCCACCTACCGGGTCCAATTGAGAATCTAAACCATCCAGGGCGCCATCCAAACGCATACAAAAATATCATACAAATCGGTCCATGCGTTTAGGAGGAGCTCACTATCAACACACGTACAGATGAATTATATACATATATTATATAAAGATTAAAACAACGATATCGATAATTTAGTACCATCCCTAAACAGAAAATTGCCTATGAATAAGTAATACTTACCTACTACAGACACCGCGCTTAAAGTGCTGAAATTTTGGTGAATATTTTATAAAGCTCATTTTAATATAAGGCACCGCAGATGCGCTTTTAAGCTTCAGTAAATATAGTTCATTGTGGTCTACATTCTGCAACTTTTGGATATAGTGAACTTTTGATAATGTAGTCTGTATTAAATATTACTATTGCTGGTACTGCCTTTGCGATCGAAATTTGACTGTTATTTTTATTTTTTTTTTATTTACACGTTATTAATTTTTTTATCAGAGTATAACCTCTGTAACCTTTAATAATAAATATCCTGGGACATTCTTTTCAGACGGCCATCTGGTCGCAAACTAAGCAGAGCTTGTACTATGAAAACCAGATGACTGATATACTACTTTTATTATTTCTATATATATACTTATACAGATATTTACATCCAGACACGTTTGTGGACCCAATGTTTGTCCTGGGTGGGAATCGAACCCGTGACCTTCGACTTGGCAGCCAAAATCGCTAACCACCAAGCCAACTGGCCTATCAAAGGTCTTTGCATGGAACATTTTGAATGTTCTTCTATTACGTCAGCTGCGAGCATGTACAAATACGTCATTATGGGTTTGACATTGGCTGTATGAACGTAATGTATGTGTGTATAATAATGAAATTCTAACCCAAAAATTTACAGGCTGAAGTTAGCTGATAACGGTCTCTCCGGAACATCGCACATTCCAACTGTCAGTTTCAACGAGTGACTAATGATGTTATTGCCAATAATAACATAACACCGTAAAAAATTTATATTTTTATTCATTCATTTCTATTGCATTATTATATAAAAATATTACAGTTCTGCACTCTTTTCCCGAATAAACTTTGTCAGTGCCAAATTTCAAACATACCCTTCCGCGTACTTTTCGTAAAAATGTACAAATATTTTGTTTCACTTATTAATATTATAATAATTTTATACGTTGGCACATGTGTGTAAAGGTTGTGTAAAATACTTCAAGTAACAAAAAAGAGGTAAAAAAAGGTTCACGAATTCAGCAGGTAGGTAATCGGTATAGAATGGCTGACGTGGTAGGTTATAATTTAAATAAATTGTGTGCGATGGTGATATAAGCGTTACGATATATTATATATAGTAAAGGTTAGAAGGGTATATGGAGCAATTTATTATAATTAAATTTACTTATAAAATAAATCATCTATTTAAGGCGTTAAAGTACGAGCATAGGTTATCCCAAAGCCCAGCCTTATTTTAAGCCTTTATTTAGGCCAAAGAGTAATTAAGCATTTCGTTAACGCTGAGTATAAAAAAAAACATAAAAAGAAATGCTATTTTTATCGACATCCCACCCATCGACATATGAACAACACTACCCTGAACCACATTTGCACGAAACCCCAGTTAATTAAATGTAGTTCAAACCGCTGAGTGTGTACCGTATTGGTGAACATTGGATTTGGTGGTTTTAATCCAGTTCCACGATATACCTAGCACACTTTTGGAGGCGTCCACAATCCGAGCAGATTATGCAGCTTTTATTTGAGGCTACTATTTACTTATTCCATCTCTCGCTCGTTCGTATAATAAATGACGTCAGGGGACTGTCCTCACATGCGGTCATCTGATCCCAAACTAAGCAGAGTTTTACTCTTTGAACTAGATTACTGATATACTATTTTAATATAAAACTAACTGTCCCCCGCGGTTTCACCCGCGTTAATCGATATCACATATAATCTATAACCATATACGAAAAATTCCGCGTCGAATGGTAGCAGTCCCATTCCGTTCAGTAGATTTGTGGCGATGGTGCGTCAAAGGAACCCTATTTTAGTTATATATACGCGTATATAGATTAGTATATGGACATATTTTAACAGAATAAATATCTTCACTGACAACCTTTTTCAGTTGTTTTTAATTAAAAACAGCGCTTTCTTTCGGTTGTTGGTTGCACTTACAAGATAATACACATCTTCTTTGACAAATACTGAGTGCTACATTTCTCCGCACATCGGTCATAAAGTCATTACTAAAATATTGGTATAAATAAACATGTAACGTGTCACTGAAAGAGTTAAGCAAAGTAGCAATATAATAATGTAAGATACGCTATTTTGAATAGTACTGGCGTATCGATAACTAATATTGTGTCCCATCTGTATGACTTTCCACTATATACTCGTACAACGTGTTACAAAATACCCCGTAAAAATATAATTAATTATCAAACCCTAGTAAGCTGTCCAGAACCAGATTATTTAACAGAAAGACCTACGAACCTATTTTACCTAATAATTGTCTACTTTAATAGATTTTTTATTTTTCATTCGAAAAATTAGATTTTAAATTTTTTTGGGGTAGGTTATAACAGCGTTACTACGGTTCTTAAAATCGTGAATGGACTCGTTATAAGGCCCCATTTAACCACCTTTCGGCTTTACGGGTAGTTTTGTAACATGCTGTATATGTCTTCAATTCTATTTGATTATAGGTACGAGAGTAAGTAAAATATTCATAGAATATTTGATGAAGCGAGCTCTATACCCAATACGAGATGGTATACTCGTATGTTCGAGAACGCGTACATTAATAAGCAGGATGTAGGTTGTAGTTAGGTAAATATATGTACACATGGCCATCTGATCCCAACCTAAGCAGAGCTATGGAAACCAGATAACTGATAAACTACTTTTATTTTTTCTAAATACTTACTTATATAGATGTATACGAGTACATCCAAAAATATTACTCCAAAATTGACATAGTGTTACTAAGTTAATCACATAAGTAAAATCTAGTAGTAAAATAACCTTCTATATACATAAAAGAAAAAATAGGCCATCACCTCAAAACTACTGAACATATCGGGATGGGACTGCTACACTGCTGTTATAAGCTATATATGATATCTATAAACGCGGGTGAAACTGCAGGGCACAGCTAGTAGTAATATAAAGTAGCCATAGTAAATAGCAAACACAACAGGATAGTTTAATGTCATCTCAAAATATGCAATGATGCCTGGACTAGCAGACCTCTCATATGATCGTGTAGTTAACAATAGAGACAGTAGATAGTTTCAGTCAGAAAACACCTAAGATTTTGGAAAGCGTCTAATAAAATACAAGACATTCCAAATGATTTCCTACCTTGAATTGTGTTGTGGATTCCGAAATTCAGTCAAAGGTTTCTTTGTCGGTTTCCGTAAGAGTTCCCATGAGAGGGAATATTTCGCGTTGGGCGTGTTAAATATTGATGCTGTTTCACCTCACTCAATGCGGGGCGTGTAATGTGTGAGCGATGGAACTTCATTGATTTAATATCCAGTAACTGTTATTTCATCAATTTTCATTTCTTGTTAACAAAGTTAAGTTATTTTTTTCTATTAAACGTGTAAATGAAATAACAAATCAGACTTAAAAATGTTCAGTATATTGCACATACTTTGCACTGATTGTATTTTTTAGATCATTTTCATACGATTATACCTACTTTTTTTAACTATATCTATATTTTTTTATTTATCAGTGTGGTGATTCCAAGAAAGGATCACTTGGTCTCGTAGGAAACTTAATTTTGATTTTACGTCTACGCTTCTTTTTTTTTATTATACTTCTTTCAATCATTCACATAT
Source organism: Habrosyne pyritoides (assembly GCA_907165245.1). Taxonomy (NCBI): domain Eukaryota; kingdom Metazoa; phylum Arthropoda; class Insecta; order Lepidoptera; family Drepanidae; genus Habrosyne; species Habrosyne pyritoides. Next base: position 3,708,865 of record OU015606.1, read on the forward strand.
TGCGGATAATATTGATATATTATCCATCATGCGAAACAGAAACCATAAAGGTCACGCCTACACCATTCAATATTGCATTACCTTTTCCGGCAACATAATTTAGGAAAATTTATACATGTATATATGGGACTTCATCACTACATAGTATAAAACAAAGTCGCTTTCTCTGTCCCTATACCCCTATGTATGATTAAATCTTTAAAACTACACAACGTATTTTGATGCGGTTTTTTTAAATAGATAGAGTGATTGAAGAGGAAGGTTTTTATGTATAATACATGTGACATCCCACGGGGACGCGGGAAAAACCGCGGAGGACAGCTAGTTATATATAAATGCCTTTACACTTACTTATTTTTATAGGGCAACCTTCAAATGCCTACAAAAAGACAGTAAATTTTCATTCTACTTCCGCACCCGCAAATAAACATTTTTCTTTCGCCAAAAACCTACAACTACCTTACATTTTCTTGTAAAAGGAAAAGCAATTCATATTTCAACCTTAGCAAGTCACACTAAGCCTGATAAACAATCTTAATCAACTGACATAGGGTTGAAAATTAAAGCAACACTATATCCTATCCCATGAACATAGGGTGTACAATTACACACGACCGTTACATTTCAAATTGGTCGGGTTATATAATCTGGTATTATACGGACGTGTTGATCGTTAAATTTGGTCCTACAGGTGCAATATATAATTTCATGGGCCTGATAACTGTGCTATCGGGTTAGCAGTTTAAGCTTTAGCTATTTAATGACATAGGCTATACAAAAAAACAAAATCAGAGGGAAACTCAACAGTAAATCAATTTTGTCTAGATTTCCTGATGAGTTTCCTTGTTTGGGACTTGACAGAGAAGGAGATCCGGCGGAATTAGTTACTAGATATTTGGCTTTTGTATAACCTTACAATGGATTTCCGCACGGTCACGTCTGAGTCAAATAATGACATAGACTTTAAATTAAAGTCAACGCAACGCATCTATTATCATTATTATAAAAAAACCTGCTTGTGTGGTTGTGTCCGTAAAACTCGAAAGTAGTCGGTAGATTGACTTGAAATTTTAACACGGCATTGTATATGTATTTGTTTATTGGATTGTTTTAATAAAAACAGTTTTTTTTTTATCCCGAAATTTCTACTGGAACGGAAAGCAATTTAATATCAAAGAGTGCAGCCTTTAGCTATTGTTACAGTAAATTATATAGAAAACCAAACTAAAAAACAGAAAATAAATTTTAATAAATATTAATTAAGAATAATGTAATTTTTTTTAATAATTATAAGTTATTAATAGTTTGAATAAGAAAACAAATGTTTTATTTAAAAAAAAGCGGAGTGCTTTTCAAGATATTATCGAAATGATAATCCTTCATTACAATTGAATTACATTATTTTTAATTAATATTTATTAAATTTTTTTTCTGTTTTTTAGTTTGGTTTTCTATATAAAGCGTGTTTTTTAGTTTTTTTAACTATTATTTATTTTTCATTTTTTAATTAAATTTTTTTGAATGCCCGAAAGAGTAAGTCTGGAACTGCACGCATGCGTAATTCGCGCACTAGCTCTATCTCTCTTACTCGCATGCAAAGGATGCGGAAAGAAATTAATTAATCTTGGTGAATCTAATTAGGATAATCGGATGCTTTGATCGGATTATTGCAGTCATCGGTCTTTGACAGGTGTGCAAAGTTTGAATTAAATCTGATACATACATACATACAGGTGAAGCTAATATAAAGCGTGTAAAAAAAAGCCTATATATATTTCAACATAATTTTTTGTTGATTGAAAATAACGTGAAAATTATCAGTCCCTATATCCCTATGTATGCTTAAATCTTTAAAACTACGCAACGGATTATGATAGGGTTTTTTTAATAGATAGAGTGATTGAAGAGGAAGGTTTTTATGTATAATACATGTGACATTCCACGGGAACACGGGTAAAACCGCGGGAGACAGCTAGTTTATATAATACAAGGAAAATATGGAAAGAAAAACAACGCAGCAATTATTTTACCATTTAGCCCGTAGCGAAATAATTACATCCAAGGGAACAAACAACTTTCGTATAATAATTATGATATTCCATAATATTTAGTGATTTACGATAGAAAAATATTATTATTTTATGAGATTACGCGAGGAATTATAGGCATGTGGGAGTTAAGTATATTTGAACGGATCGACGAAATTTACGGACGAACAAATGCTTCTAAAGTCATTATAAGGTCCCACGCGACACGCGAAATATTTTAATAAAATAGCGGTAGAGAGATTATGATGAGAGATCCTTACTGCCACGTTACAAGTCGTGGGTAGAAAACCCAGGACAAACATTTGTGTGCATGAATATGACTGTTTATTCCGTGTCTGGGAGAAAACCTCTATCTTCACTACATAGTATATAACATAGTCGCTTTCTCTGTCCCTATATCCCTATGTATGATTAAATCATTAAAACTACGCAACGGATTTTGATGCGGTTTTTTTAATAGATAGAGTGATTGAAGAGGAAGGTTTTTATGTACAATACATGTGACATCCCACGGGAACGCGTGTAAAACCGCGGGGAACAGCTAGATATATATATAATTCTTCTGTACGTGTGTTGACAGTGAACTGTGGCTGGACCGATTTGAATGATTTTTCTTGTATGCATTTGGGTGACGCCCTGGATGGTGTAGATTCACAATTGGACCCGACAGGTGGTGCTGCGAGTGAATTCCTGCTTTTTTATGGACTCATTTCGACAGGACAATGTCTGTCCGGACAACTAGTATAAGTATACATTTGGACAAAAAAGTAGTACTAGCTACCACATAGTTTCCAGGCCAGTTGGCTTGGTGGTTAGCGCTCTGACTGCCAAACCGAAGGTCGCGGGTTCGATTCCCACCCAGGACAAACATTTGTGTGCATGAACATGTCTGTTTGTTCTGTGTCTGGTTGTAAATATATATTTATGTATGTATTTAGAAAAAAAAATGTAGTATATGTAGTATATCAGTTATCTGGTTTCCATAGTACAAGCTCTGCTTAGTTTGGGATCAGATGGCCGTGTGTAAAGAATGTCCCGGGATATTATTATAGTATAAGCTCTTCTAATTTTGGGATCAGATGACCGCATGTAAAGAATGTCCCAGGATGTACATTAAAAATGAAAAATCTATGAAAGTATACCAACAAGTGAGTGACGTACACGCGGTATTATGTCCGTACCGAGCAATAAAGTACCACAACGTTGTCATATATACATATCAGTCTACCAATTAAGTGACCACAATAATCGAAAGCGAAATATATTATAAAACGCGTCGTCACAACAACGATCGCAAGAAACAACAGCATGAACCAATGAAATGAAATGAAATATTTTATTCAAATAGGCCTTCACAGGCACTTATGAATGGTCAGACTCTACCACCGGTTCGGAAGGTTGCTTTTACTGAGAAGAGCCGGCAATAAACTCAGCAATAAGACGCTATCGAAGTATTTTCCCGTCGAGGAGTCCTCGGGCAATGACGCCTGGTCGAGTGGAATATACCTTTTTGTGGCGCCATCGTAATTAAAGAAACGAAAATCCCTTTCAAAAGTCCTCTACATCACCACCACATTACCACCATACCATGAGCCTAAACTGCTTCTGAGCTATTGCTATTGTTCTCTATCGAATTTCTTTATTACCGCTTTCTTCTTCTTACCTGTATAATACTAGTTTTGCCGACAGCAGGCGCTCCAAGTAGCACCACTTTGATGAGATCAAGGCTGTCAGGGCTCGGCTCCACACTGGGAGCTCCCCCCACTGTCAGGGTACCTCCTCCACCCCGCTCCAAGTAATCCAGGTCCAGTTCTGTAACAAGATGAAACACTTTTAGAACCAAACAGGGTTGGACGTTGCAAAAAGTCTGCTGATTTTGAGGTACAAAATAAAATGTTCTCTTCCATAATCTCATTGTTTTCTTTGTCTTTATCTTTATTATGGTAAAAGAACTATCTTTAAATTTGATCAACAGGTACTTAGTTCCAAATTGATCAAATTCTAGGTACTCTCATTAGGTCGTTTATTGTGTTGGGACCAAAAATAATGTATTGTTTATTCAGAATGTAGGCCTGAGAACCACTCTAAGAGGAATTAGTCTCTGGTTAGATCAGACGTTTATTCCTTGGGCTTGTTATAGAGTGATTAAAAATACTAAGGAAGCTATTTCATAGCATATTATGATAGTAAAAGCACAAAGATTAATAAAAGATTTGTCAAAAAACATTTTTGTGTAAAGGGTAAAAGTAATTCCACAGAATATTTTAGGAATTTTAAAGCTTCAAACAAATAATCAATTATTAATTTAAAAACTTTGGGACTTAAATAAAAGCGTTCGTAAATAATAAAGAACGTATATCAGATTTTGACATCAAAGTACTCTCAGTGAAAAATGGCTCCATAAGTCCGACGCAGAAGAATCGTTCAAAAAACAAAACACTCAAATAAAAATGTGATATATGTAATCACCTATTTTATTGCTTTGTACAAAAATAAACATTTATTGATAAATACGCTTTGGATTTTGAGAAGAAGGCATTATTTCGATTTCCAACATTTATTGAAACGAATGGATTAATACGTTTCGTGGATTTCGGATTCTCGGTCCGTCTAAATAAGGTTTATTTTCCATTCTTACGTGATTCCATAGGTTCGAGATACCAGCTCGAAGTCCAGCCAAAAACTTTACCTAAAAATTGTTATTAGTTTAGTCAAATGACAGATTCAGTCATATTAGTGTTATTGTAGGATTAAGTACTATAACATAACTAGCTATAACTAGTTTTAATTAGTTTAATTAGTTACCTACCTAACTTCACCACCTATCAATCAGGCAATGGATTTGTGAACCAGTAGAGGCTAGTTTATCTTTAAATGTCGGCAAATATAACTATTTGCTTTTTATTTAATTTTACGCAATTATGTCTTAGTTTACAATATTTCTTACATATACTCATATCTACTTATTTATAGTTTACTAAATAAATATGCCGGGACATTCTTTCCACACGAGCATCAGAGCCGAAAGCATGCAGTGGTTGCTCTATGAAAACCAAATAAGAGATTACCAGGTACATTCTATAGATATTTACACCCGCGGAACTAACAGACATGCACACAAATTGAACCATAAAGTATTGTGTCTATCGGTATAATCGGTAACCTTGAATTAGACAGACAATTATACATTACTAAAAATGTATGTTTATGTACCTACTGTAGTTATAGCACCGAATTAGTACTATAGACTGTAATGGTGTTATAATTTACCATAAATAAATTTAAAAAAAAATTGTGCCTTGCTATTGTTGTATTGTACAAGATACCTTGACTATTACGCTTCGGATCGTGGGTTTGATTTCCACACAGTACGAATATTATTGTGAATCAATCTTTGGATAGTATAAAACAAGCCGCTATTTCAGTCTGTTTGTTGCATTTAGTATTTTTAAGCTACGTTATACAATAAACCATAAATTATAGAATTTCCTTCGGAAGGTTTATGTGTATAAAAGATATATACTATGCCACTCAGATGAAGCCTCTGGGTCCTAGCACAGGTATATATATTAAAAAGTACTACGTTAGTTATCTAATTACCACATTACAGGCTCTCCTTAGTTGGAAATCCGATAATAGTGTGAAGAATGCCCTAGGTTCTTACGTTGTAATTATTTTAAATACTGATGTGTGAAGAAATACAATCCGGACTCAAAGAATCCCTCATTAAGTACACTCGCCATAATTCCCACAAACATTCTATTTCGAGATACCCATAATTTAATTACAGTATCAAAGGGAAGAGAAAAAGGAAAGGGCATGGCTATCCGCAAGATTCCATTACTGTTATCAACACCACTTAATTTCCGACATAAGATCGTGAGAAGGAAGATGTCGTGGTAGCCTTTGTACAAAACAAAATAGTTAATCAAAGAGGAAGAATTATTTCAGAGTCGGGACATTTTTCTACCATATCTGGTTTTACTGTTACTTACGATCAAGAGTGAAGGTTTTAAAGTGAAGCTTCTTTTGGGAGAGTTTTGAAATGCTGATCCGCAACCTTTATATGTGACGAAAAAGATCGAAGAAGATGATGCACGGTGACACATATGTATATTATTTTATGTAAATAATTGAATGATAAGCAAAATCTATCATATTCAAAAGTGATTGATGAACAATTAAAATGTTTCCCTGTAATACTAAAGTTTCACTTCTATCGTCTGTCTTTACGACACATCCTGTTTTATGTCACCTATGGCACCTACCTACATATAGGTACCTACTATTATGGTTAATAATGTAGAAACATTTAAGGTTTCCTGGAAAGCCGCCCATTTGCACTAGAACATATCTCATAAATTTGTATCAATAACAATACGACAAAACGCTGATTAAAAAAAAATGTCTAAACGACACATCCTATTTTGCTGTCATGTTTTACACACAATACAATGGTATGCGATGATATGGGTGATATTAGTAAGCACATAGAACCTAGAACTGGCTTTCAAAAGTAGCTTAGAACACACTGGTAGATTTGGTTACAGATTTGAAACTTAAGGTACCATTTACCCTTCCTTTGTGCTATGATTTAGTATATTTGAACGCATCACCATCAACGTTACGACTTTCAACCATTATGCATTTCAAGTGAAGGAATTCATCGCGTGTGGCCTATGTATGTTTTAGCTATCAAGCTGACCCAGGAACCGCGTGTTATATACTCCAGATTCTAAGCCTCTACCTGTACCTGAGCCCGTACCTAAATGCGTATTCTATACATCGCGTATACAAAAATAAGCTAGGTAATTAATGTTTTCTTAAAAAAACATTAATTTATTATATTTCACAATATAATTACATACAAGCTATTCCCGCAACTTCGTTAGCATGATAACTTAGAATTATGTTTTTTTTTATCAATTAGCCGATTTTGGTAGCACAAGTTAGTAGTAGTTACCTGCAGAAATCAATTTTGTCTGGTACTTTCGGAGATGAGCGTATTCAAGTTTAACATAACTATTGCATTTTAATGCACTCTCTACATCAACCACAGTTAGCTTTTGACAAATATTTTCAATGTACAGACACAACGATTTTACAGTTTTAAATAGATAGATAGAAGATAATATCACACTGGCAATATTTGCGGATTTTAGATGCAAAATAATAATAAATTATTGAACTTATTGGAACAAAATCTGCTCACAGGTGGCACTTTATGATTTCATGACCCCTAGGATGCATGTTTTATGAATATGTGAACACACTAGCTGTCACCCGCAGTTTCTTCTGCGTTTATCGATATTATCCTATAGCCTATAACTATCTAGGAAAAATCCGCGTCGAACGGTAGCAGTCCTATATCGATATGTTCAAAAGTTTTGGGGCGATGGTGGGTCAAAAGAACCCCATTTTAAATTCGCGGATTTTTTCGTAGATGGTTATAGGCTACATATGATATCGATAAACGGGAGTGAAACCACGGGGGACAGCTAGTAGATAGATGTAACTGTTTAGTTGAGATGTAACTCAAAATAATTGTTACTAAAATAAATTTTAATAATTACTAATGAATTGAGTACTAATATTCTGTATTTAAAAATGTGTATTTTATACCAAAAAAATAATAATAATGGGGCTGTTTCTAGCAACACTGAAGTCGTAATTCCTTGATTAAAATATTAATTAAACCAGTCTTTAATCCTTGACTCACCCAAAATTTTGGTCTGCTTAGTACAATTTCCTTTTGCATTTTCATCTTCCTTGTCTTGCTTAGACGTGTTGTCGAACCTATTCATTTCAATTTAACAACTATTGTACCTAACACATCTTGAAAACACATTATATTTTAACTGTTTTCATGATCAATTGCAAATTTTCTATAATTTCCTTCAAAAAGTTCAAATTTCACATCCATGATCAAAAGAAAAATTTAAAGCGTCTTTTCTTTTTTAGTGAAATCATTAACAACATCCACTCATTAAACGATATGTCAACAAATGTATTATTTTTAGGGTTTTTTTTAACACGAAAAATTGGCGTTAAATTTTTGGGAGCGTGACGCGGCCTCTCCTTGCGAAGGTCAGACGTTTACTGACGGACTTGACGCAGCTTCTGTCGCAAAAGCCTTTCTCACTTCAAGTTTAAATGTTTTCTCATCTGAAGCCATGTACCTCTTAAAGCGAGTATTTCACTCAAATAGTAGGTTTTCATGGGACACTAAAACGTCGTGGAAGTTTATCGACATTTTATGACTTGGTCGGCTTAATTTGTGACGTTTTTTAATATCTGTATTAACAAACAGAGCTTAGTCTTTGAAATTAGGCTGAATGTTGAAAGAAATCTAAGTTTACACGAGTATAATACCTAGTTTAAGAAACGCTAATCATTTCGAATGTGTTCTATATCACTACATAGGATAAAACAAAGTCGCTTTCTCTGTCCCTATACCCCTATGTATGCTTAAATCTCGTATGCTTAAATCTTTAAAACAACGCAACGGCTTTTGATGCGGTTTTTTAATAGATAAAGTGATTGAAGAGGAAGGTTTTTATGAATAACACATAATACGCGGTAAAACCGCGGGGGACAGCTAGTTTTTTAATGAAAATAATTTTAAATATTGTAGTTTCATATGAATAAATTATATCCCTATTAATATTATAAATGTGAATGTAAGTTGGTGTGTTACGCTTTCACGCGAAAGCTACTCAACGTAACGTTACTCAAAGTAACGTAGGATACTTTTAATCTCAGAAAAGTGTTACATCCATAGGGATCGCGGGTGAAACCGCGGGGTACAGCTAGTAATAATAATCATATTCATTGCACGTTCTAATTTTTCAAACGCAAAAGAGAATTTGGTATTCTAAAATTTTACCCACCACAACATTTTCTAACGTAATACAACAATAATTCATGTAAATTACCCGTCCTACACGCAACGGATATAAGATATTGCGTGCGGAGCGAGGAATGTATGTAAAATTACTGGAAATATCATCGCACATTGTAATGTTAGCTATGCCCTGGTATACGGACTATTTATTACCCATTTCGAAGCCGTGAACATAAAATGATGATTGTCATGTGAGATTCACGATCCAAGTGCTTATAACTTTGAGATTGTACCTATGGTATTTTATGTAGCATCATCTTATGGGTGATTTATTAATTTTATTGGTAAGAAGTAAATTCCGCATTTAATAAATATCCTGAGACATTCTTCACACGCGGCCATCTGATCACAAACTAAGCAGAGCTTGTACTATGGAAACCAGATAACTGATATACTACAAATACATTTTTTTTCTATATTCATATTCATATTTATATGGATATTTACATCCAGACACACAACAAACAGACAACAGCTCATGCACACAAATGTTTGTCCTGGGTGGGAATCGAACCCACGACCTTCGGTTTGGTAATCAGAATCGCTAACCACCAAGCTAACTGGCGTATCAATGCCTGCATTTTACCTTCAAATGAGCTTCATCCTTTCTCACATATATTCAAATTCAAAACCATTTATCCAGTTTTGGCCTCCGGAGGGCACTTATTAGGGTCAAAGTAACTGAAGCTACTACCGATTGGGAAGTCAGCCTTCAACTGAGAAGAACCGGTATTTAATCCCTACTAATATTATTAATGTGAATGTCAGTTTGTTTGTTACGCTTTCACGCGAAAACTGCTAAACCGATCATCATGAAACTTTGTACACATATTTTTGGAGGTTTTAGAAGTAACATAGGATTTTTGTGCCGGGAAATGTTACATCCATAGGGAACGCAGGTGAAACCGCGGGGGACAGCTAGTATATACATATATATTAGGAAAATACAAACAGACATGTTCATGCACAAAATGTTTGTCCTGGGTGGGAATCGAACCCGCGACATTCGGTTTGGCAGTCATGGTCTCTAACCACCAAATCAACTGGCCCATTAATAAGCAAAATGGGGTTCCTTTGACGCACCATCACCTCAAAACCACTGAACATATCGGGATGGGACTGCTACCATTCGACGCGGATTTTTTCCTAGACAAGCCATATATGATATCGATAAACACGGGTGATACTGCGGGGGACGGCTAGTGTACAATATTGGTGTACAATTTGATATTGATATAAAAATCACCGAATGACAAGCTCGAACAGATTTACATTCTTTATTTCTTATGAGATCAACAGATCATAAATAATTCCCATTAAGAACATAACATATAATGCTTTTTACACATGGCTTCCCTGATAACCCTTTATTTCGGAGTTCTGGTTCCGAGATCCATATAGAATTTCGGAGCATTAGAATTTATGTGAATTAACTTAAGCCATATACAAAACCTTTCACAAGCTTTAATTTCTCCTGTAGACAGGGTTTCAGAGCCGGATTAACCACGTAGCAAGAGTAGCAATTGCTACGGGCGCCGCGCTTGTATAAGCTGAAAGGGCAGGGTGCTTGAAGATAAACGATGGAGATCGATAGGTTTTTCTGGTAAAATCAGAAAATATTGACCGATGAGGAAATAACCTAGATCAAATGTAGTTCTTTTGAGATATAATATTGTATTCAAATTCAAATTCAAATTCAAAACCATTTATTCAGTTTAGGCCTTCGGAGGGCACTTATGAAGGTCAAATTTAAAGTTACTGAAGCTACAACCGGTTCGGAAGTCAGCCTTCAACTGAGAAGAACCGGCAAGAAACTCAGCAAGGTTACATTATTTTTTATTTGTTATATAAATTTTTATCTATTCTGACTTTTTGGCTATTTTATAATTTCAATTTTACATAATTTTATATTTAACAATTACAAAATACTTATTATAGGTAACATTAATAAAAACAAAACAAAAAAAAAATATGACAAGACTACAAAATAGAAAATAACAATAATTAGGTACTTACAACTTAAACAAGAGATTTAGAGGTGCACTGTGCAGAGAGCAGCTATTTCCATACATTTTTATCTTCAATATAATGAACTACCTTGTAATACGCTTTTTCTTTCAAAACTTTCCTAATATAATTTTTAAATTTATGATCAGACATTTTGGTTATTGAAAGCGGTATCTTATTATAAAATCGAACACAATTACCAAGAAATGACTTGTTAACTTTAGTTAGTCTAAAGTATGGAACAACTAACTTCTCCCTTTGTCTTGTATTTATACTATGAATATCTAATTTTGCCTCAAACATTCCTATGTTTCTACGTATAAACATTATATTTTCATAAATATATAGTGAAGGTAATGTCATTATATTTATTTCCCTAAATAAATCTCTTAATGATTCACGGGGACCCATACTGTAAATTGCACGAATTGCTCTTTTTTGTATAATAAATATTGATTCTATATCCGCTGATGCTCCCTAAAACAAAATACCATAGGACAAGAGGCTATGAAAATATGCAAAATAAACTAATTTGGCCGTCTCAACATTAGTCAATTGTTTAATTTTCCTAACAGCAAAAGCAGCCGAACTTAATTTAGCAGCTAGAGTATCAACCTGAGGTCCCCATTGCAATTTATTGTCTAATGTAAGACCCAAAAATACCGTTTTATTTACAAGATCAATATGGCTCCCATCTATTATTATTTGGCTATCTACTTGTGCTACATTTGGTAAAGAAAACCTTAAGCATTTAGTTTTCTTTGAATTTAGTAATAGATTATTTGTAGCAAACCACCCACAGACAATTGACATAGTATGATTAACTTTAGTTAGATCTTTGTCTTTTCTATTAACTTTAAAAATTAATGATCTATCATCAGCAAACAAGACAATATCTGTGAGGTCATTTACAACATATGGCAAATCATTTATATATACTAAAAACAAAAATGGACCTAAAATTGAACCCTGGGGTACCCCCATTTCGACTAAAGAGCCCTTGGATGCTGTGCCGATAATCCCTACCTTTTGCTGGCGATTTGATAAATAAGATAAAACAAGATCATGAGCAGTTCCACGAATTCCGTAGAAGTCAAGTTTTAGTAGTAGCGTACGGTGGTCAACGCAATCGAATGCCTTGGACAGATCACAAAAAATGCCAATCGCATCCTGTGAATCCTCCCATGCGCCATAAATGTGCCTCAGCAATGTTGCTGCCGCATCGGATGTAGATCTTCCCTTCGTGAAACCGAACTGATGACCATGCAATACCTTATGCTTAGTAAAGTGACTTGACATTTGATTAAGCAGCAATTTTTCAAAGATTTTACTAAGTGCTGGCAGAACGGAAACTGGTCTGTAATCAGATGGATTCTCCCTACAACCGGACTTGAAAATAGGTACTATTTTACTATATTTCATTAAATCAGGAAAACAACCCTGATCAATGCATTAATTAAAAATATTTGACAAAACAGGTGCAATCACTGTTATTATTGATTTTACGATTGTTACTGATAAGCCCCATAAATCTTCAGTACTTTTCATATTGAGAGAATTAAAAGTTATTATGATATCGCTAGCATTAATATGGTCAAATTTAAAACTTGGAAATGTATTATGAATATGCTGCTTGAGTAAAGATTCCGCTGCTATAGGACATGATTTAAGGCTTTTAGTAGTTTTACCAGGTATACTCGTGAAGAAGTTTTCAAAAGCACAGGCTACATCTAAATTATTTGTTAGAATTTTTTCATTAATTTTAAGAGTTACCTGTTCATTATTATTTCTAATTTTACCAGTTTCCGTATTAATAACATTCCAGACTGTCTTTATTTTGTTATTAGCATTACCTATTTTATTACATATAAAGTAAGATTTAGCTTGATTACACACTAACTTGAAAGTCTTTGAAAATTTTCTAACATATTTATGAAATTCTTCGTTCTGAGTTAGAGATTTTAAATGATAAAGTTCATACAACCTATCCCTGCTCTTACGAATACCTTTTGTAGCCCAGTCACTAAATCCCATTTTACTATTTACCTTCACTATTTTAGTAGGACAGGCTCTATTAAAATTATCGCAAATCCCAGACAATAAACCTTTATACAAGACATTGGGCTCATCACTATGATATATTGTATTACAGAGTTTCAGCTCTAAATTATTCTTAAAGGTGTCTAATCTTGCCTTAGTAGTAGGTCTAATTACTTTCGTTACTTTAAATACTTGTCTTTTAAATGGCAATTCTATTAATTGAGCCTATTGTATCTATAATTTATAACACTATCTTTCCATATACATTTATATAATATGCAAAATAGGGTCCCTTTGTCGCACCGTCACCTCAAAACCACTGAACATATCGGGATGGGACTGCTACTATTCGACTCGGAATTTTTTGTAGATGGATGTAGGTTATATATGATATCCATAAACGCGAGGGACACCGCAGGGGACAGCTAAGTAGATAAGTAACTCATGACTTTGAATATCGATTAAAAAAAGGTGTAGGTACTTTGCTGATATAGTACTGAAGAGCAAACACGTTTATTCATTTGTTTATTTAGGATCTCATATGTACAACAATAAATTTAAAATAGTTACTTTGTATTTTAATATTTGCTATAAATTTTTACTTTACATTTTAAGAAAGCATTAAAATTTGTTAAAATATGTTTTTTATGGTATTTTTACTACAATAATAGCATAATAAATTGTCTTAAATCAAATTAAATTCATAATATTTTCTAAATTTTATGTTAAATAAAAAGAATAACAATTATCTACCCTCATGTTAAATGCAAATTAATCGCGTACGAAATAATCAAATACAGAACAAACAAATACAAAGTATGTCGAGTATTACCCGCGTTTCCGAGGGATATAACATTTTCCCGGGATAAAATGTATCTTATGTTATTCCAGGGAATGCTCTATCTATGTGCCAAGTTACATCCAAATCCGTTCCGATCTTTTTCCAAAAAGAACAGATTAAAAAGCATCCCTATTCTCACAACATGAGCAGGAAGTTGCATAATTATTTGGTATTGTAAATAATAAGGGCTTTTTTTACTACATGTGCCGAGAAACAAGCAGACGGTCCACCTGATGGTAAGAGGTCACCGCCGCTTATGGACATTTGCAACACTAGGGGCATCACCAATGCGTTATCGACTGAGACGTGAAGTTGTCAATTCATGTGCCTGTTATTTTGTAATGAAGTTGTAACGGCAAAACAACCTATCGAAACATTAATTATAATTATTAAATAAGATAGGGTTAGGTCCCAGAAGATCTAACGATAAACTGGCCTGAATATTTCAAAGTTACTTCGGGTAGGTATTCTCCAGTGAGTTGCCAAGACCCAAGACCCAGGTATTTTCTAAAGCTGCCAAGGCGATTTCGTATTGCGGTAAACATTTTACGTCTAGGTACGGTGTTCGCTTTGTAGGTAAGTATATGTGGTTATTATATGTGACGTTTGAATTATGGAAACTACCAATAGTGTTATTCAGGTTGAGTAGTAGAGCTTTTAGTGCAGAGTTCGTCCGGGGAAGTACTACAACCTTACCCATTTTTTCCGTGAAGCAGTAGTGCATTTGTTTCGGTTAGAAAGGCGGGCCGCCGGTGAAATTACAGGCACATGAGACTTCACAACTTCACGTCTCAGAGTCGATAATGCATTGGCGATGCCCCCAGTGTTGCAAATGTCCATAGGTGGCGGTGACCATCAGGTGGACCGTCCGCTAGTTTGTCGACCATTAAGGTATAAATAAAAAAAAACACATGAGAATGTTTAAAAATTTCAAGGTAATTAATTTAAGTTACTATTAATTTAAGAAATACTGTTTACGGTTCAAAATTTATTTATTTCTCAAAGATTACATAAATCACTTAAACGAGAAACAAACGTTACAAACTGAATATAAATTAAGTCCAGAGTTGCAAAAGTACAATTAAAATTAAATGTTATAAATCTATAATGCGGGTACGTTTAAAATATTTAGTATACTCATCGGCCGGTTCGGATCATGCGGTCTCCGAGCACTTCGTATTCTTATTGCGATTATTATAAAGCACCGTGCGCACTGTTGGATTAAAAATATATTTATATATATATTATTTATTTATCTAGAGTTAAGCCAATGAAGATGTGTTTCTTTAGTAATTTTTTAAATTTAACGGAATTTTTTACTTCTTTTATACATTTTGGTAATGAGTTGTATAACTGTGCTCCCTCATATTTAATGTTCTTTATTCCGTGATTGGTTCTCGGTTTGTGTAATTGTAGGTTGTGTGCACGCCGTGAAGAACGTGTTTGTACTTCATGTTTTAACACACACACACATTTTTCACATTTTACAATTATTGTGAAATTTGTTCATACATATTTGTCGCCTACATCCTTGCTATACAGCTTTATAAGAACGCATTGGATTAAGCTTTTAAATCAACTATCAATTTATTAATTTAATTATACTTGTAATAAAAACAACGCAGAGTGCATGTTGGGCCACGCGCTTTGTAGGATTCCGCACTCTCGTTAACTCGAAGTTTTCCATTTAACTTGATTATATATACCTACCTATTGCTACCGCGATTTTTACGCTTATGCTTAACTTTGGTTTCACTTGTAGAGCGGGAACACATTAAAGCTTAATATTCACAAACGTATCCATGAATCGAAAAATTATATTAATATACTCAAATATTTTATTTTACAACGGCGTGATTAACACTAAACATACCATAACCGGGTCAAATGACCCATTTTAAAATTTGCATTGAAAATGCACGTATCATCTTATTGCTTTTGCACATGACTTTTTCTTACTAATTAATATACAGTTATACTATTTATTTCCCTTCCTAACAACCATATTTCATACATTCAAGCAGGAAACATAAAGTCACATTTGACCCGCTATGGTAGAAATAGTTACCTAGTAAGTGTTGGTATGATTAGTGTTAATATCTATCATCATACCAAATTACAGCTTTTGGTATTACCAAAAGTATGTGAGCTAAACCATGGATGGAAGCCAAGCGAAACTATATTGGCTTCTAATTGACTATGCAACCTTAAAAAACAAGATAACTTTCTCGCAGTCTCTTCAATTGTGTAAAAAAAATGTTTTAAAATTCTCGCCTCCCAGACAACAGCATTTATTATAGACGCGATCTTCGTCGGAGTCTATTAAAATCCTATAAACTGCTGAGAAAGCTTCTTTGGGACCGAACGGTACAATTCCATGTCCACTGTTCAAAGTTTACGATATCATTTTGGAACGACGCCAAATGGTATCGTATTCCTTGCAACGTTTCTCTTGTAGGAGTCTGTGTACATTACATTAATACTAGAGTATGTTCATTACAAGTGTATTGTCTTGCGTTCTCTAAGTTGGAGTAAATTCCAGTTTGTTAGTGAGTTTTCCTGGTAGCTAAATGTACTAGTTTCTTACGTTTTACCACACTTTTACATTGGTATGTGATGTTGTTGTTGAATGCGATACTCCTATAAACACTTCATTCAAGAAATGGGTCTGGATTGACAATTATCATAACATTTAATAGGTAGGTATGATTTCGTTTTTGATCATAAAATCTTATGATTAATGACGATTTTTAAGATATATTTACAAATAAGGTGGGCTGACAAGCTGACAAGAAGGTCTATCTGATGGTAAGGTGTCACCGCCGCCTTTGGACATTTGCAACACAAGGGGCATTATGCGTTGTAGAGCCTGAGACGTGAAGTTGTTAAGTCTCATGTGCCTGTAATTTCACCGACCCCATTACCTTTCAAACCAAAATACAGTAAGTAATGCACGGTAATGCAATAAGTAATGTACTTTACGGCGAAAAGGGTATTGTGGTTGTACTTCCCCGGACAAACTCTCCGATAAGAGTTCTACTACATCTAGACTTTTTTCTTTTGACATATTTTGATATATTTCATTTGTATTCAGTATACAAATAAAATTATTCTTTGATAATGTTTTGTATGTAAATAAATAATAAATAAAATAAATATCCTGGGACATTCTTTACACACGGCCATCTGGTCCCAAACTAAGCAGAGCTTGTAACTATGGAAACCAGATAACTGATATACTACATATACTCCTTTTTTTTCTAAATGCATACTTATATAGATATTTACACCCAGACACAGAACAAACAGACATGTTCATGCACACAAAATGTTTGTCCTGGATGGGAATTGAAGCCGCGACCTGGCTAACTGGCCTGTCAGGTATTTGAGTATTATACAATTTCTTTCAGTTATGAATTTCGATCCAATACATTGAAATCTTGGAGATAGGAATATTGAAGATAAATCAAATATCACCGGCAGAGAATTTGCATCAAAAGCGAAAAAAAATTACCTCCGAACAAAATTCTACATGAAACAAGACAAAAGAATCGATAAAAGTTTTCGCCAACATTGTACCCGTTCCGACCTCCATGGTTAATCCCCGCTTACCCCGGAGCTGATGTTCGTCAAAAAAGGGAAATTCTATCGGTGCCGGCTCATTTAAAAAGTATATCAAACTTGATATATGACGTAAAAGTTAAGGTTCTGTACATAAACACTGGTGGAGAAATGTGTGTAGAAATCGCTGTGACTCCAGTGGTTTACTTATTCGGCCATCAAACACTTATTCGTCAATATCGTTTTATGTTTCCATGATCGTAAAGTTTGCTTACTTCCATTCGTTTTTTCTTAATTTTCAGTCGTTTATGTTTAAATTCTTTGATAATCGATACAAATTTAATATTTTTTAAATTGTGAATAGAATTTAGACTACAAAGAGAATGATATATTGTAAAAAATATGGCTAAGTTTGGTTGAAATGTCAATGAATTCTTTCAAAGTTGAAAGAGCTTACTTATTTCTGATAATATCATGAACAGGGGCTCGATTCTGTAAGGAAAATGACACTAAATCGAGGATGTTTCGTCGCAGCCTCCGTGCTCTGTCTCTGTCGCTAACTACGCTAATACTACTAATAACATGAGGGATAAGCTCTCCGATGCCGCCGTGAAGCGGCTCACCGACGAAGTTTGTATTAGCTGAATAAGGGGGTTGAACTTTTAAACAATATTTCACTATCGAATACTTTGTTATAAAGTTATAAATGCTATTTGATTAATTGATTATTCCACCACTGAACCCTAAAAATAGGAATCAATCTGTGGTAGAAAAAAGGGTGTTAAAAAAGGGCATTTTTCTGCCGTCTGTAGCACAATTCTGGCGAAATGGAATTATTTTGACTAAACGCTAAACCTACGGTTAGATATGCATACTCGTATAACTTTTTAACATAAAATTTGTGCCTTATGGATTTTATAATAAACACTAAATTACAATTTGCGAAATCTATACTAGTATAGATAGTTTTTTTTTTTTTTTTTTAGAAGTACACTTATCATGACCACCCTTTAGTGCACCTGCCTCGCTTGTTTCTGCATCACCCCAAGGTAGACAGGTAGAAAATGCCTAAGGCATTATGTTCGCCTTTGTACTTTAGTGCATAAAGAGTTAATAAATAAATAAATAAATACTAATTATATACGTGAGTTTGTATATGTTTTTTTTTTTTATTGTCATAATGATGCGTATATGTAGTGGTATTTGAATATTGTGAAATTTAAGTAATTATCATTAAATATGACTTTAACATTACATTATCTTTTAAAAATTACGTCCATTCGTACCTATTAATTGAAAGAAACAATGCCAATTTTGAATGTCATGTAAAAAATCATTCACAGAACAAAATAAATTGTCCAAAATATGTATGAGGAGATCTCAGGGACCACTGTACCAAGTTGAAAAATTCTTTCGCCATTTGAAAGGTACAATATTCCGGATGGACATAGGCTTTATTATAATCCCGGGGTACAATAGATGATCAGAATCACGGTATAAACCACGTGGAATGCCTCCGAATAAATATAGCTGTCCCCCGCGGTTTTCCCCGCGTTCCCGAGGGATGTAACATTTTACCGGGATAAAAAGTATCTTATATGTTATTACAATACATGTTCTATCTATGTGGCAATTTTCATTCAAATCCGTTGAGTAGTTTTTGCGTGAAAGAGGAACAAACATCCATACATACAAACTTTCGCGTTTATAATATTAGTAGTATATTTTTTACTTATGATCTGGAGAGAAATTTACAATTGAATGACCAGTGCCTTTACCATGAGTTTTTAAAGTACGTACTCGCTAGCGACGGCGTAAAACATTTCTATGGCAAATGTGTACAGCGCCACTAGCGGTCACCTAAAGAACTAAAATCGATAGTACGAGTCGATAGGTAAAAAACCTATCGAAATGTAAACACTAGCGAGTAACGTTTTTTAGCCTTTGCTATAGAAATTCGGTACCATGAGTCACAAATTTGACAGTTGCTATCGAGAAATACTGTATCGATAGTAGTTTACTCGCTAGTGACTAAAGTAAGTTTCGATAGCAACTCATGGTAGAGGTACAGCGTAGCTTGGCACTTATATAAATATTAAGTATATTTTATAGCATAACTAACCTTATTATTGTGATTTCCGAATCGTTTTTATTAGATTTGACGCTCCTCCATAGTAGTATCTCTTTTTATTTTAATATTAGAATACCTTGTGTAAAGTAATACAGGATTTTATTAAACTATAACAAAATCAAAATACAAAACCATTTATGCAGTTTAGGCCCTCTGAAGACACCTTGAAGGTCAAATTTAAAGTTACTGAAGCTACTACCAATTTTACTACTAATTTCTAATAATTGCATTATTTAAATTAAAATATTAAGAACACATTTATCAGGTTCCTAAAAATAGGTATGTGTCCTGACAAGTCAAATCAGCAATTATTTATGAAATGTCAAAACGATCGAATGCAGCTTTGTATGAAATAGCAAGTTATGACGTCATAATTGTACGGCATCAAATAACATACTATTTATATTTTTGGATGTACAATAAACTGGTTAGTGTTTGATCATTTATCTTTTATACAGAGGCTCGATTCTGTAAGGAAAATGACATTAACTCGATGTTTTGTCGCAGCCTCTATGCTCTATCTCTGTCGCTTACTACGCTAATAATACTAATCACGTGAGAGGTAAGCTTGCGCGAGATAGCAGCTCCCGAACATGCGAAATAAAACTCATGTGATCCGTAAAATAGTCGGCAATATAATTATCCCATAAAAGGAGGGCGATATGGTAATAGCCACAAGCTTTCCGAGGCCTCCGTGAAGCGGCTCGCTCACGAAGTTTGTATTAGCTGAATAAGGGGCTGGACAGTTCTCTGTTGTGTCATACGATCAGTAAATCACAGAACAGATTAACATAAACTTCTTCATGGTTTAATCAAAATACTTTAATCAAATTCATCAGTAAACTTAAATGTCTTCTTCCAGTAGGCATATCAAATTCGTTAAACCTAATAAAACTTCTGCAAGTGAATAACATAGATTAAATAGAAACGCAAATAAAACTCAGTTATGCCTAGTTCCAGTACTTTCAAACAAATTCCCTGAGGCAATACAAAAAGAGCTCTAGCACTGCGGGTTACAAAACAAATGAAAATATATTTGATCCTCTGAAAAAACAGGAGGATCCTGAAAAACACGGTCAAGTGGGAGCTTTCACGAAGGACATTTGATTATTCTGTATTATATTTTCAGCCTGAGTGCTTTTGTTATTTTGACTGTATTCACTTTGTAGAGGTTGTGTTTGTTTATTGTTCTTTGATAAAATATATCTTATTAAACCAAATACAAAAAACTCAGCGAGCAATATAAAAGTTTGCCATTAAACAAATTTCGACAAGATTTGTGTAAGTGGCTAGGTTTTATTTTTTTGACGAATTTATTACAAAAAAGTTTTGATCTATTTTCAACTACAATAATATTAAATTGATATTTGATTGCTATTATATATCTATACTAGCTGTCCCCTGCGGTTTCACCCGCGATCCCAAGGGATGTAATATTTCCCGGTACTAAAAGTATCCTATGTTACTTCTAATACATTAATATTTTATAATATTAGTAGGGATGTATATCGATAGCATTATCCATTAATTTTAACACCATTAAGGAGGTTTTCATAAATTGTTGAATATTGTATGTATGTTGATGGATTGTTTGAGTATTGAAATAATTGACAATTTCACAATTTAATTAAATTTTTGTATTTTGTGATGTCGTTTTGTACTCATGGCAAGATATGTTGGACATTATAAAATAATAACAGCTTATACCATGTTCTTCCCAAAATGATGAATTTGAATTGTAAATAATTCAAATAGCAAATACCTACACATTATTGGAGTTCTACCCAATGACATTAGTCGATAAAATGAAAAGATACTAATTTTAAAAGGTACTAATATTATCTTTTCAGAACAAACATTTGTGTCCATGAACACGTCTGATTGTTTTGTGTCTTAGTGTAGACATCTGACTTAGTATGTACTAGGTGTTGTTTTTTTATTCATTTATTACTATCAAAATATCTAACAACATAATTACAATCATTACAATCTAAAAAACCACGGAGGTTTATCTCGATTGCAAGTAGCGACATTCTGCAAACAGGCTCGCAACAATAATAAGAATACCCACATAATATTTAATTAATTAATCAATCAATAGGCATTAATTCAACAATGTATTATTTACCTACTCATAAAGTAAGTAAGTAAGTAGGTAAGCATTGGTCATAAACTGAGCAAAGTAGATTCTTAATTTTTATCCTACAAGAGAGACAAAAAGTACACCATCCACCTGATGGTAAGTGGTCACCGCCACCTATGGACATTTGCAACACCAGAGCATCGCCAATTCGTTGTCGATCATGAGACTTGAAGTTGTTAAGTCTCATGTGCCTGTAACTTCACCGGCTCCCTTACCTTTCTAACTGAACAGTAATACAAGTGCACTACTGCTTCACGGCGGAAATGGGTAAGGTGTTACTTCCCCGGTCGAACTCTGCACTAAGAGCTTTACTACTCAAGTAAGAAGTATATCTACTATTTAAGTCTAAAAATGCAGAGTTTAAGAAAAACAACCCATTTTACCAATTTCTACACCACGCTGAACGTTGGATGAAAACTTTTATTATATAATTATACCTTTAAATAAAACACAGGGAAAACTAAACCAGTAGATATTATGAACAATGTTTTAATTAAGTTTTCATTAATCAATGCATGTATTATTCACAGCTGCAATTAATTTGATATCAAGTTCCGTAAATTATCATCTGATAATTTTGTTATTAATTAAATTTTATAAACATACGAAATAATTATAGCAATGAGACGGGCCAATTGGCTTGGTGGTTAGAGACCCGGACTGCCACGCCGCAGGTCGTGGGTTCGATTCCCACCCAGGACAAACATCTGTGTGCATGAACATGTCTGTTTGTTCTGTGTCTGGATGTAAATATCTCCATAAGTATGTATTTAAAGAAGTAGTACATCAGTTTTCTGGTTTCCCTAGTACAAGTTCTGCTTAGTTTGGGATCGGATAGCCGGAGGGATTTTCACATACATTTAACATTTTCGCTTGTTCTTTTTTAATTTGATTTTAATAATTTTAAAGTTACATAAGCTGGTTAAAGTAAAACTTAAATAAAGTCTTCGAAATTATTTCTGATGGAAAGTTACACTATTCCCAAAGGAATATAGGCTATGTTATAATCCAGGAATACAAAAGAACCCCAGGGAACGCGGGTGAAACCGCAGAACGGTACCTACCTACTATAAGGCGGGTTGCTCACTTCCCTACCATATAGGAGGGCGATGGCTGCCACATGTGTCATGCTTGTGAACAGGTGCTGCTTGTGGGGGCTGGTCAGCTTTAGTTTGATTGTATTTTTTAAAATTAGATATTCCTATTATTATTGTTTAGTAATTCTTCACTTCTGCGATAACACACAGGTTTTGTAAATAAATATTTAGTATTAAATCTAAGATCGTTTTTAAAAATAATTCCTGATTCAAATCAACCTTCCGAACCGGTATTAGAGTCAGACTATTATAAGTGCTTGTAAAGGCCTATTTGAATAAAAATATTTTCATTTCATTTTCATAAGGTATCCTATATCTTACTTTACGTATCCTCACGATATTTTCCTTTGCCGTTTGATTAAAACCTTATTATTGAAGTCGACAAATATAAACTTCTTGCTAAGTTAAACAGATATAAGTTACAAACTACGAATAACAACTACAATTTTTTTTTTATAAAACCACTCGTTCATTTTCAGTTCGATAAGAACACAAATTCTAATCTATTTAGATTAAATAAAACACTAATTATAACAAAAAAAAATTGATATGAAATTAATTGGTGGAAATCACTATAAATACATTTTTTTATTGTGAGATAGGAACAGTCAGCAAAATGATTGTAATGAAAGTTGTATTAGTGGTTATTGTTTGTTTAATACATAATATATTGTGTAAACCAAGTAAGTATTATTTTTTCTAACAAACTGTTTGTAAAGCAATATAAATTGCCTAAAATACCAAGTTTGTCATATTAGTGGTATAAAAAATGGTAATTTGTTTAGTTTATTTTTTTTATACCCCTTGGGCCGACAAACAAGCAGACAGTCCACCTGGTGGTAAGTGGTCACCGCCGCCTATGGACATTTGCAACACTAGGGGCATTGCCAACGCGTTGTCGACCTTGAGACGTGAAGTTGTTAAGTCTCTTGTGCCTGTAATTTCACAACACAGTAATACAAGTGCACTACTGTTTCATGACAGAAATGGGTAAGGTGGTAGTACATCCCCGGACGAACTCTGCACTTCACTGCACATATTCTAAAGTTCCAACATGGATGAGAATAGCCTTCAACGTAACTACTAACGAACCCGCGACCTGCGGCGTGGTATTCAGGATCACTAACCTACTAAGCTACCTAGCAAACTAGCCCTTCTACGGTTAGTAGCTATGAAGATTTGTATGTACCCCCCATCGTCCTATGACTCTTCACGCCGCATGTCAAGGGTTCAACTCCCACAGGACAAACATCTGTGTGCATGAACATGTCTGTTTGTTCTGTGTCTGGTAAATATCTATAAGTAAGTATTTAAAAAGTAGTATATTAATGATCTGGTTTCCATAGTACAAGCTCTGGTTAACTTGGGATCAGATGGCCGTGTGTAAAGAATGTCCGAGGATATTTATTGACATCACAGCGAATTAGCTTCATACGTATGTTAGTAAGTAACGGAAACATTGAACATAATTTTGACCCCCTTCAAAACCTCGAATTAACTCGAAATTTGCCATAATTAATAAGGTCCGATGACAATTCAATATTTTAAACAGTTAGATCCCTTATTATAGAAAATTCAACAAACGAATGAACATTTATAAAAAAAATAAAACTGTTAAAAAAACTAAAAAACACGCTCTAATAGAAAATCCAACAAAAAAGAAAATTTGAAATAAGATTTAATAGTGTAAATTATTTTTTTTTTATTTTATTGTTAAAAAGCGAGTGGGATGCTTTTTAAGATATAATCAAAATGATAATCCTTCTGCTCTAATATGTCAAAAAATATTTATAAGTATTGACACCATGCACTCCACGCTTCTTTTTACAATATAGTTTTTTTTTTCTTTTTTTTTTAACCAGGTCCTCATGCGTTGTTTCAGAATTCGAACACCCTCACAATGTTGGTATCATAGGTGGTCATGGTATATCCATACACCAGGTCCCGTTCATGGCTTCCCTACGCCTGAACGGAACTTATCATTGGTGTGGGGCATCTATCATCCACGAGCAGTTTGTATTGACTGCTGCTCATTGCATTGTGCCGTAAGTAACGTTAACAATTTATAAGCTTCTCTTGTAACTAACAATGTAAAAAAATCTTGGAAATCGATTTTCACCTACTTCTAATTGTTCTATCGATTTGAAACTTTGGAAGTATGTGGGAACTGGATGACAATACAATAGTTTGATGGCATTGAGCTGATCTGATGATGGAGTTAGAAGCATAGTGGAACTCCTCAGTGGATAGTAGTTGACCCCTCAAGTTTGGGCTCATTTTTTTTTGTTTTCACACGTTCTTTAGTATAAGGAAGACTAATGACTTTAGTGTTGTCAAAACTTTTTATTTTAAGGATTAATGAGGGTAAAGAAAAGTAAATAATTTAATCAGTTTTCTAGAAAACTTATAAAGGTTAAAGCTGCAAAAGTTATCATCGCCAATAAAGGCGAACTGCGAACTTTTTTCATAACCAGACCTTTTTTTTAATATCACGTGTTTGACAGTATCCTTGTCACCATTATAACTATAGCTTCTGCTCCGCAGTTATATTCCGAAAATTAAAAGTAGTCTTATTGTTCTCCGTTTTGTATATATTAGCTGTCCCCCGCGGTTTCACCCGCGTTCCCGAGGGATGTAACGTTTTCCCGGCAAAAAAAGTATCCTTAGTGTTATTCCAGGGCATTTTCTATAAATCTGTCAAGTTTCATCCAAATTCATTTGGTAGTTCTTGTGTGAAAGAGTAACAAACATCCATACATACAAACATTCGCATTTAATGTTAGTAGAATGTAAAAAGTGATTTCATAAACCTTATCTTATTATTTTATACTAAATTACAAATAAGCTTTATCGGGCAATTGTGATCTTTAAACACATATACAGAGAGTAAACTTTAACAATATCATTATTACCAAACCCGAAAATGTTATCTGTCCTTCAACCGTTTTATTAAAAAACGTGAAACTAAATAAATACCTACCTTAAAAAATAATTACATCGAAAAGAAATCCACGTAGTATTTTGTACCCAATTTGCGAAATAAAATAATTGCTTCTTTATTGAACGACAAATAAATCTCAGAAACTGTATACCAATTATTAAAGAAATCTTATCCAAAAAAATGACAGAAACTGCGTATAAAAGGTTTTTCTTCTACCTATTATTAAGGTACTAGTTACAGAACGTCTAGACTCGGATTAAGATTGCTTCAATTAAATTTATATCTTGAGCTTATGACATAAGGTATATTTTACTTTAATTTTTGTTTACCATATAAATATATTCCAATAAACTGAATTCCATGAACTTACTAAACTGAGCCCTCAACAAATGGTGCGAACATTGATATTAAAGTTCAATTAAAAACAATTCTAAATTCCAGAGACAGAGAATTCAAAGTCCTCGTCGGCACAGACCTGGTCGATAATGGGGGAGAGCTATACGAAACAGAAAAAATAATAAAACACGAGTTATATTCTAAAAGGACTGACGATTATGATATTTGTATCATAAAACTGAAGACGCCCTTAAAGTTTGGACCAAATGTTGCCAAAATTGAACTGGCTGACAAGAGCACCAAAATTAAAAAAGGGAGTTTTGTTGACAGCACAGGATGGGGTAATACGCAGGCAAGTAATTCTGATCTACAGGGACAACATTTAATCACTTGATTTATTTACATTAAAGCATCATGCATGACATTTCCATTGTATTTCTTGATACGAACTAACAAAACCAAAATTAGACTGACCAAGCCTTACAAAATTGTGTTAAAAATCGTCATTATATTAAAATATAGAATGTATTATTTGGAGAAATTATTGCATTTAGCTAGCATAAAACGATTATGTTGAATGATAAATAATATAAACAAACTAGCTGTACCCCGTGGTTTCACCTGTGTTCCTGGGATAAAGAGTAGCCTCCATCTTTCACCCTACTATTGGCTATGTGTGTACCAAATTTCAGTAAGATCAGTTGAATCGTTTAGCCGGGAAAGCTAACAAGCAAACAATCATACTCGCAATAATATTAACTAGAGGTCGCCTAGCGATCGTAATACGATCGTAATTCTTTATGATTTAAGTTTGAACTTAATTAATTTTTTTTTTGTCAGAGTATATATAACCTCTATAACCAATGCATAGATTTTCTTCTATTTCAAGTCACGTCATTATGTGTTTGAAATTTTACGTTATGTGTGCCAAATTCATGGTAGTTTTTTATTATACCACATAGGCTGATATACAAGCGTACCGTCCACCTGATGGTAAGTGGTCACCGCCGCCTATGGTCATTTGCAACACTAGGGGCATCGCCAATGGGTTGTCAGCCGCGAGACGTAAAGTTGTTAAGTCTCATGTGCCTGTAATTTCACCGGCCCCCTTACCTTTCTACTCGAAACACAGTAATACAAGTGCACTACTGCTTCACGGCAGAAATGGGTAAGGTGGTAGTACTTCCCCGGACGAACTGTGCACTAAGAGCTCTACTACATTTCCTCCTACTCTACACATATACATTACGCTACATCTACTGCATTTTATATTAAAAAATTAGATTTATACACTTCTTCTCCATATAATGGACCTCCTATCTATGTCAAATTTCACGTTCATCCGTTCGCGCAATTTTTTTTAAAGTTGTACTAAGTTTTCGCTTCACATTATAAAGATGAGGATATTGCTGTGTCATTTTAGATAATTTATTCCCAATTCTTTTGGGATATTCTCTTCTACTATCTACTAAAGAGGAATTGCACACATTAAGGGTCCGTTCAAACAGACTAGATCGCAGAGTATCGGTCGGCGTTCTTCTTTTCACTTTGACCGGCTCGAGTTATATGCTTGGAACTGGCCGGAGCGAGCGCAAGAGTATGTCATCAGAGCAACCGGTTGGCTCCTCTTATTATTTCACACTAAACGCGTTAAGTTTGCTCTCAAAAATGCTCAATAATAAAAGAAGTGAAATGTAAAAATAAACTTTATTACAAATTCAAAACGTGATAATTGGGACGTGTCCTGTATTAAAGATAAATTATCGAACACTAACTAGCGTATTGAACATCCAAAAATATACAAAAACATTAAATATGATCAAAATTAAATCATTTATGTGATTTTTCAGTACCGATCTAATCATAAGGGGTATGTTATTTGATGCTGTACAATTATGACGTCACAACTTGCTATTTCATTCAAAAGTCCATAGATTCGATCGTTTTGACATTTCATAAAGAATTGCTGATTTGACATGTCAGGACACATCCCTATTGTCAAAGTCTATTATTATTGCTGTTTAATACTAGTTGCCTTACGAGTTATTACACTTACACTTAATACTATATTGTTATCTAACTGTAAGGATCTGTTAACGGCTTTTTGTTATCTATGCAAAAATTCTAGTTTATTAAATTATCTGTAGATCGTCCTTTCATAAATAAATAGCTGTCCCCTGCAGTTTTACCCGCATTCCCGGGGGATATCACATTTTTCCGGGATAAAAAGTAGCCTATATGTTATTCCAGGATATGCTCTATCTATGTGCCAAGTTTCATCCATATCCGTTTAGTAGTTTTTGCGTGAAAGAGTAACAAACATACTTACATACAAATCTTTCTTCTTTATAATATTAGTATAGATAAATAATACATTTGATCTCCTCTCCGAGCCGGTCTGTGTGAACAGACAGTGTACGAGCTCAAATTAATGTAGACATTCCGGATGCTGCGGTTTTCGCAATGCATCCAGTTTCGGAATAGGCAGCTTTGTTAGCACACAGCGACCAGTCTCGCTTGAAACAGTGTTCCACTCTGTAACCCTCTATCTATTATACAGCCAGCAACATGAATAGCTAAACATAATGAACGCTCCAAACCTATACCAAAACGAATCCAAAATGGAGAAAATTTGTAATATGTATGTAATGATAGGTCCACTTACAAAACGCCTGTTTTCTTTTATATATACTCGTGATGTATGTTTTCTTATCTTATCTTATAATATATATAAATCTCTTGTCACGATGTTTGTCCGCTAAACTACTTAACCGATTTTAAATTAAATTGGCACACCGTGAGCAGTCTGGTCCAACTTAAGAATTAGGATAGCTTAGATCTTTAATTATAGTCGCAATTTTATTTTATTGCAAATTATTGGTCTCGTAGTACCTGTAACTCGTCTCAGTAAAGTAAAAAAATCTTTTAAAGGGCAATGTATACGTTTCTTTAATAAACTACCTAAAAACGTACAAGAATTACCCGTGCATAAATTTAAAAAGGTGGTAAAGAATACTTTATATCAAAAGGGATTTTATAGTATATCTGATTATTTAGAAGATAATAATCTTTGGCAATGAATTGTTCGCCTGACAAGCTACCCATTTAAGTATTTTTATAAGTGAATTTATAAATATATACATTTATATTCTATTCTAATGTACCTAATACGTAGGCTATTACTTTTATGAACATGTTATAGTCACAGTGATAATACTTAGTGTGTATTTTAAAATTTAGTATTCCTATTTTGATGTTAACAAGCTTAAGTTAGTCATGCTCACTTAAATGCCTTTGCTTGCGGTGGCGTTGTGTGGCGGGTCGCTCACTTCCCTACAGTATGGCGAGGAGGGCGATGGCTGCCACATGCGTCATGCTTGTGAACAGGTGCTGCTTGTGGGGGCTGGTCAGCTTTAGTTTGTTTGTATTTTTTTTTTATTATTAGATATTCATATTATTATTGTTTAATAATTCTTCACTTTTGCAATACAACACAGGTTTTGTCAGTGAGACTAAATAAATATTTTGTAATAAATCTAAGATTGTTTTTAAAAAGAGTAATTGCTGAGTTTATTGCCGGCTCTTCTCAGTAAAAAACAACCTTCCGAGCCGGTATTAGAGTCTGACTATTCAAAAGTGCTTGTAAAGGCCTATTTGAATAAAAATATTTGAATTTGAATTTGTTGTCTAATCTGTTTTTTACAGCCAGCAGGAACAATTTCGGAGAAACTTCTGCAAGTATCGATACCGGTCATCGCTTTTCGCTCATGCCAGATGTCTTACTTCTCAGCGTTACGTGCGATTACAGCGAGGATGATGTGTGCTGGAGGAAATGGAAAGGACTCTTGTCAGGTATTTACTGAAAAATTCAGATTGATGAGTACATGCTGTAATGTAGAAGGAATATCGTGAAAACCCTTTATTTTTATAAACATTAGTTTATTATGAAACTAGGTCGAATATAAGATTTATTTCCAATTTTCTGCCTTTATATATATTTTAGAATTCTGATAATTCTTAACGGATGTTAGTCTTCTTATAATTGAATGCTACGATATACTTATTTAAAAAAAAGCTATATAAAAAGGTTTAATACGTACTCAGAGTAGGTTATTTCACTGCGATCTAGTGAAATAAACTTAGGCATACCATAGATCACAAAACGATTCATACGTAATTTTGACAGCTCTGTCAATGAGCTCATTTTGACATCATCTCCAATTTTATTTTTGAATTAAAACTTTGGGTGACGAAAAATAAATGAATGATAAACACAATCTTTGCTATTCAAGAGTGATTGATGAATAATTAAAATGCTTCCCTGTAATATTGTAATTGTCTATGTTGATGATGTGTGAGTCCAAAACAAATGTTTTCTGTCTTTCTTTCTTAATACACAAACATTTCACTTCTATCGTATGTCTTTCCGACACACCCTGTTTAATGTTTAAGGGTGACAGCGGTGGTCCCCTGACCCAGAACAACATACTAGTGGGGGTGACGTCCTTTGGAGCTGGATGTGGAGTTCTTCCAGGTGTCTACACCAAGGTTGGACCTCTGCTACCCTGGATCATGGATAAAATTCAGCAGAATACTTCAAAATGAAGATTACGGCTTCATAATTATATTATATGTATGTTGTTTTACTCATACAACGTGTTACAAAATATTCCGTAAAAATATAATTAATTATCAAAGCCAACAACCATAGTATGCTGTCATGTCAGGGAACCAGATTATTTAACAGGCCTACGTACCTATTTTACCTAATAATTCTCTACTTTAATAGTTTTTCTATTTTTCATTCATAAAATCAGTTTTTTTTTATTTTTTTGGGGTATGTTATACAGCGTTACCACTGTTCTTAAATATTGTGAATGGGCTCGTTATAAGGCCCCATTTAACCTCCTTTCGGCGTTACGGGTAGTTTTGTAACACCTGTATAATTTGGGTTAGCGCAATTTCTATTTTAGTTTATTTTTATTCGGTGATCATTATTTTCCATTTCAAAGAATTTTCTGCTATTTTAATATGTACTTCGTATATTAAAAATTAAACATTATTTGTTTTTTTTATTTTATGGGACCGTGATTTTGATTTAACCTTAGAAACAAGGACCAATGTACATGTATACTGATTGTACAAAATAGATGTTCCATGAGCATTTAATTTTGTATCGCGATAAAACAATCAATCACCTTTTATTTCAAAGTTTCCTAATTACTAAAAACCATGACCGAAATAAACTAGGTTTCATAAAGATTTCTGAGAATATCTACTTAGTAGGTACTAATTAAATACAACCAGTATATAAAAATTCATCATCAGGAAGTAAAGCAGAAAACGCTCAAAATGAAAAAAAAAAACAAACAATAAATAATCAACGTAATGACAGCTGAATAAATAACCAAAGTGTTCTGTTACCGACGTACATTTTGTAACCAAAAAAATGAAATTTACTGCCGAACGCGTTTAACGAAAAATTACTTATTTTTTGCAATAAATCTCATTCTACTCGCAAATTGGTGGTTTGAAACACGCGCCTGTAATTTTTTCAGGCTTTCAAGCCGTAATTTCTTATTTTTCGCAAATAATAGCTGCCAGTAACAACGTTCGCCCTGAAGGTAGACTATTAACAAGATGGTTCTTGGGAGGTTTTAAATCAGAAAATATGAATAAAAATATAAAAGAATTTTCAAGCCCTAATACTTAAGTACTTTAGGGATTATTTCAGAACTTCAGTACACATTGTGTGATATGAAAGAAAAAGCAAATAAAAAAATTTATATTTCAAATATTCTATAAAATTGTGATTAAAAATAAAAAGACGTGAATTCCTTATATATATTTTTTTTATTTCATTGAATAGTCGACCTTAGTACGGACAACAATATAAAAATTATATACTTACATAAAATTACATAACATTACGCCCACTATCCCCGAAAAGGCCGAGGCCACAGTAAAGAGACATTCCACTTAAAATATTTTAAAACCCAACGTGTCATGTGGTGGTTATTGTCACTGTCTCTCGGGTACATTACCAATCCCTTGTAGAACAAAGAGACGCCAATATTACCTTCTCCCCCTCGGGAAAGGAACCCAGGCCCTAACCGAGCTTCAACGATTCGATCACCGAAGCGACGAGAAAATTTATTATAATAATATTCATGAGCTACTCATGTCAATAATTCTTTGATATTTCGTCGTTGAGAATATGCATTATAACGTCAAAACAAAACTTTTCAAACAGCCATAAATAAAGCATTGAATTTCGCAACGAAATGACATTTCGTATCGAGATTGCCACCCGTACGTGACATCGCTTCGAAAACACCCTAATGTCTTTTCTACTTTTTCCACCCTACAAACTTGAATATATTATGTACCTACCTTTATCTTGGAGAAACTTTTCCGTTTTAGGGGACCGAAGTTTTACCTAATTTAGATGTGGAAGCGAGATAAACACCCGATTTCGGGAATGCTGATTAAGTTAGTTTGAGAAATTGAAGCGGGGGGGTATAAAAATTAAGTTTTTTAATCTACCGAGATTCGTAGAAGCTTGTGGGTTTACGTACGCATCGAAAAAAGTTAGGAGCGAACTTTCATAGAATATAATTCACGATAGGAAATTCATAAGTAGAGTAGTAGAGCTATTAGTGCAGAGTTCTTCGGAGAAGTACTACCACCTTACCCATTTCTGCCGTGAAGCAGTAGTGCACTTGTGTTACTGTGTTTCGGTTAGAAAGGTAAGGGGCCGGTGAAATTACAGGCACATGAGACTTAACAACTTTACGTCTCCGGGTAGACAACGCATTGGCGATGCCCCTAGTGTTGAAATGTCCATAGGCGGCGGTGACCACTTACCATCAGGTGGACCGTCCGCTTGTTTGTCGGCCCATATATCTATATAAATAATATAAATTTATAGTGAACAAGACCCAAAGCATGAAGAACATTCGTTACAGTCGAATAACCACTGAATAACCAACCAAAAAAATTACAAAAACAATAGTTATAGGAAGGATACCCTAAGTCTGGAATGATTATCGAGATACCGGACCTAAACTTTATTACAATAACAGCATTATTACCAGTTCCCCAGCTCGAGAAAATATAATACAACCCATTTACGTAGTACCTTCAATAGAGCACAATAGTCACTGGCAAAAAGCGTACGTGCTCCGTTTACAAACGTACCCATCCAGGACACTCCGGGACTTGTTCGTACTTCGGACGCGTTTTATTTTTATTGTCACGGCTCCGTTGGCCCTTGCCATAATAACTGCCGTATTTATTGTTATTTTCCCGTTTTTATTGACTGTTCTGTTTACATTTACCGAGGGATTAGAAATGGGATGGCATTTTTGAAGGAGAACTTGGTGCAGAGTTCGTTAGAGGAAGTACTGCCTATTATTGCCGTAAATATGCACTTGCAATTACTGTTTTGCGGCCGGAAAATTTACAGGCACGTGATAATTAATATCTTCATGGCATAGGGTCGACAACGCATTTACTATGCCCCTGGTGTTGCAAATGCCAATGGCGGCGGTCACCATAGACCATCAGATGATTATTAAAACATTGTATGTCAATCCTACTCGATAATTGGCTTCTTTTAAAAATCCATCTCTATAGTACGATTCGTTCAAAAATCCTTCACTATAGTAGGATTCATTTAAAATCCTTCTTTAGTAGAATTCATTTAAAAATCCATCACTTTTGTAGGATTCATTTAAAAATCCTTCTCTATAATAGGATTTATTTAAAAATCCTTCTCTATTGTAGGATTCATTTAAAAATCCTTCTCTATAGTAGGATTCATTTAAAAACCCTTCTCTATAGTAGGATTAATTTAAAAATCCTTCTCTATAGTAGGATTCATTAAAAAATCCATCACTATTGTAGGATTCATTTAAAAATCCTTCTCTATAATAGGATTCATTTAAAAATCCTTCTCTATAATAGGATTCATTTAAAAATCCTTTTTTGTCGAATTCGTTTAAAAATCCTTCACTAAAGTAGGATTCATTTAAAAATCCTTCTCTAAAATAGGATTCATTTAAAACTCCTTCTGTAAAGTAGCATTCATTTAAAACTCCTGCTCTATAGTAGGATTCCATTTAAATACTGATATTGGCTCTATACGTCGCCAAGTTCATAAAAAATAACAATTACGTTTTAATAAAAAAGGGAAAATTATACTCCATACGGGTAATACCTATCTAGTTTTCATTCTATTCTATCTCTTCGCATTTATCCTTTCGAGATACTTAGTGAGCTCGTTACTAGAGGATTAAAAAGTACTAAAATGACTTTGGTATTAAAGTTACGTCAGAGGTTTCACAATTCTAGCTTTACCAGCTATTGAATAGACTGTAAACCGCCTGAAAAGATAGCAATTAGAGGAATGCTGAGTGTTCCCGCAAAGCCTCCGCTGAGCTAAGCATTAAATCGGCAATAGATGAGAAAATAGTTTCTTCTATTAGGTTGTCGAGATCTGAAAGGCCTGTATTGACAGCTAGAAATGTCAAAGAAAAAGCATCTTTATTACTTTTAAGATTAGGTTCATTTATTGATCTAATGGTTTATTGTATTATGAAGCTTATGAACCTTATTATAACTCTATTGGATTTATTTTTCAATAATTCTTTTAGCTATCAAAATTAGCCTAGGATAAGATCATTGTATAATAGGAAAATTAAAAAACGATCCGGGAATATCTTTCATAGTTATTTGATCCATAACTTCATTAAACGAGTATATCGAGTATATCTTCTTGTGGTGTGTATGTCACTGAAGCTAACTAAGCGACTGGACTGATTTCTATAAAATTGTGTTTCTGTCTCTGGATGGTTTAAATTCACAATTGCACCGGATAGGTGATACTGTAGGCAAGTTGTAAACTTACAAGTTGGGGCTCTTTAAGAAAAGAATGTTTAAGCTACCATCTAACCACTAAGAGCCATCTAGTATACAGTATACAGTCTTGTATAGATATAACACTCAAACACAGGATAAAAATATATGCTCATCCACCAAACAAAGAATGCAGTTCCAATGGCATCAAACATACTCGCAGCCTCACCAGATTAACAAAGGACAAGATCCGCAAGGTCATTGGCATATTAACCGGCCCCTGTCCCTTAAACAAACACCTATATACCGTAGACAGACAGCCCTCTATGCAGAGGGTGCATTGAGGCAGAAGAAGCGCCACAACGGACTTATAGAGTGCTCCAGCATGACAGATAGACGGACACAGATACTCCAATCCCCAGCATCGTTCCCGGAAGCCTGCAGCAACCTGAAAAGGTTGCTAGTTTTCTGGGACAACCTGGGCTGGCTGGAGTAAGAGGCTAACGCACAAAGGCCAATTCAAGAGGCTAAGTACGGAGGAAACCCTGTATAACTATGCTCAACCACAAACGTTTGTCCTGGGTGGGACCCCAATCCAACAGGCCCAACTAAATTAATAAATTTATTAAAGACAATTTCAGCCTAATTCAATCACAATAAAGTAATCCTATATTTATGATCCTATAAACCAGAGATATCCAACATTTTCCCTATCCCATAGGCCGCGTGATGTAATAGGCACATTAATTAACAACGGTGCTGACTCAGGGATACGTGACTCCTGGCAACATTGGCGAGTATGCGGCTATGACCCTTATCAATATGGACGTAAGGTTGTGAATTAATGGCCTGTTAATAATATTCTATTCTGAATTGAAAGGGATTAGTTATAAGAAATACCTATATGTTAATAAATAAAATAGTAAATACCTTTCTGGCCTGGTTCTGACATTTGGATTAATTTTAGTTAGTAGTTTTTGGAGCATTGTAAATCTTTGGACATATCGCATTTTGCCGAAACAAAATCTATTACCCTATTTAATTTCATTATTGAACAAAGAAAATATACGGAGTAAATAAAACATTAAATGATTCACAAAAACCCACAGAGATTTATAAGAGGAATGATTAATTCAACATTCAGTCCATAAGTTACAAAATTACTAATTTATTTGAGGTGAGGGTAGTGTGATTAAAAATGAATAGATATCTCCAAGACATTCTTCACACGTGGTTACCTGATCCCAAGTTAAGCAGAGTACTGCTTGTAGTATGGCTACCAGGTATCTGATATACTACATATACTACTTGTTAAATAAATACTTATATGGATATTTACACCCAGACACAGAACAAACAGACATGTTCATGCACACAAATATTTGTCCTGGGTGGCAATCGAACCTGCGACCTTCGGTTTGGCAGTCAGGGTCTCTAACCACCAAGCCAACAGGCCCGTCATATAGATGTGCGAATGTTGGTGGCACATTGGTGTATTCTGCAATATCTGACCAACATAATGGTTCAATTTATTTTTTTAGATGGGTGGATAGTCCTCCGATTGTGGGTTTAATTCCCACCCAGGACAAACATTTGTGTCCAAAAAGATTCCTGTTTATTCTGCATTTGAATGTATATATCTATACAAGTATTTATTTGAAAATTAACTTTATAGTAGGTATATCAGTTATCTGGTTTCCATATTACAAGCTCTGATTAGTCTGACATTAGATGGCCGGGTGTAGAGAATCTTGCAATATATTTATTTGTTCATTATTTATACTTTTACGAGTAGGTAAGTCAAATAATTGTCTGATATATGCCTTTAAACTTGTCTAACTTTATTCTGTGCTAAGAATCGACAAGTTAAGCATTAGTTAGTGAAAATGAGCATAACAAATCTTAAATTGGTATCAGGGGCTCGATTCTGTAAGGAAAATTACACTAACTCGAGGATGTTTCGTCGCGGCCTCCGTGCTCTGTCTCTATCGCTATCTACGTTAATACTACTAATCACGTGAGAGATAAGCTCGCTGAGGCCTCCGTGAAGCGGCTCGCCGAAGTTTGTATTAGCTGAATAAAGGGCAAGTCGTTGCAAGACTTCTAATCCAAATTTGCATTAGAATAAAAAAACAAATATCTTGGGACATCATCATACATGGCCATCTGATCCCAAACTAAGCAGATTTATTAATTTTCATGTGACTTTGCATATAAAACCGAATTTAAAATACAAGCCACTATTTTAACGCTACAATGTTCTAGTAATTACAAACGACAATAATGAAGGTACATTTTATATTTAAAAACTACAGAATAAAATGTTTTAAAATCTCTAATTAGTTAGCGGGCTGCAGTACGAACAATAAAAATGCACCCGGCGCATAATTACAGTGCGGCTTACCTCTGAGAGACAATTAACAGTTCATCTCAACGACGACTTCACTACTACCGGCATGGGCTAATGAAAAGCCCAGAACCATAACTTAAAAAAATAAGTTACCAACCTGAATTTTGTATTACAAAGTATAAGTTTTAATTGGTCGAGGTTTGGTCTAAAAAAATCATTCTACCACCAGTAGTAATAAATGAGAAAGTTTGAATGGGTGGATGTCTGTTACTCTTTCACGCAAACACTACTAAACGGATTTGGATGAAACACTTTATTTTTATACCATTTGGGCCGACAGACAAGCAGACGAGACAATGAACATTTGCAACATTAGTGGGCATCGCCAATGCATTGTCGGCCCTGAGACGTGAAGTTGTTAAGTCTCATGTGCCTGTAATTTCACCGGCCCCCTAACCTGTCTAACCGAAACATAGTAATACAAGTGCACTACTGCTTCACGGCAGAAATGGGTAAGGTGGTAGTACTTCCCCGGACGAACTCTGCACTAAGAGCTCTACTACTCTAAAATACTGATAGTTTACTTTTATACCTATCTGTGTAGTACGAGAAATATTTATATTTAAAATAATAAACCACCAAAATGTTGAACACTTCTGATGTACGTAACATGTGCATCAAAGTAAAATTATGTAAAATGTTGGGCACCCCACATGTCTTTGAAGTGCCACCCATAACCGAGAGATATGTAAAAAGGTTGCCCGTCCCTAAAGTTTTCAAAAACATGATATGGAAAGCTTCATTTAAATGTTGGCGACTCATGGCGGCTTTAGCTTTGTGGTCATAATTGCCTATACCTACTGGCATTAAGAGTCATACTTTGGGTAAAACCCTCTATTATGTTTAATTTGAACCCTATCGTAATTAGTAATTTTTTTTTACAAACAGTGTCACAAAGGCACAATATAAACTTTTGTATCACATGGAATATGTAAAATTATTGATGAATCAATTTTGAATGGCATAGATTGTGTTTATCATTCATTTATTTTGAACCACATAAAAGGTTGCGGATCAGAATTTCAATGCCCTCTAACAGCGAAAATTAATATGCAATCCCGATCGAAAATCCATGGATTGATGAACCTTTTGACAGTAATTTTAATACACGCAATGTCAAAATTCTTCTTCAATCTTGCGATTTTAGATCGGGATCGTCTATTAATTTTGGTCGTAAGAAGTTTTAATTCAAAACCATTTATTCAGTTTAGGTTTATGAGGCCTAAAGTGTCTGAAGTTACCACCGGTTCAGAAGTCAACCTTCAACTGGGAAGAACCGGTAAGATACACAGCAAGGTTATATCATTTTTCTTTGTTACTCTAAGTATCCTATGTTACTTCTAATACCTCCAAGAATATGTATACAAAGTTTCATTATGATTGGTTAAGTCGTTTTCGCGTGAAAGCGTAACAAACAAAGAAACATTCACATTTATAATATTAGTAGGGATTTATCTAATCTGAATTTTGGATCTCTATTTTATTATTTCAATTTTATTTATCGTCGACTTTAAAACGATATTGTTTATCCATACCTAATAAAGGACTAACCACGTTGAATAATAATATTACACGACCTTTAGAAATTTCCATTCGTCTCCCACAATATATTTCACAAACAAGACAACTGCATCCACATCTCTCAAAGTTTCCAACACACGAGTATTCTAAAGTAAAATCTTGTAACACTTCACATTTTGCGAATTTCTGTCTGTTTCCCGCACTCTGATACCAGATTGGAAGCTGCTGTATTTTGAAATTGAAATATCCAGCAAAATATGAAATGTGTTTTCAATTTGTATATGCGAAAATTGCAGCTTCAAAATGTTGAAATATTTGTTAACAGCATTTGCTAGCATGTGTTTTTGGTAGCGTATATAGAAATAAAACTAGGCTTTTAGAAATGTAATTTTAGCTGTGTCGACGAAGAATGATTTGTAATTAACAAGCTGTCCCCCGCGGTTTTACTCGCGTTCCTGAGAGATATAAACGCTTATCTTATTATCTTATTTTATTTTTGAAAAGGTCCTTTCCGAAGATATAATCTATCTCCTCGCCAAATTTCATAACAATCCGATGAGCAGTTTAGTCGTAATAATAGTTTTAAAAAACTAGTTTTCTATTACAACGTATTTTTTAAGTATAACTTATTTTAGTTTTTTTAACTTAGTTATTCTAATCGCAAATCCTAACGATCCTGGTAATGATAATGGGTCAAACTATTGAAATTATTTACATTTTTTTATTTTTTTATCTCACATTGTTCTCAAGTCCATTAATCTTACAGCTTTGCTCTTTCAGTCCTTAGTCTAACATATTGAAATGGGTTTCGGGTATCAGTAAAATCTGGTGCGTGTCTCTGTGAAATCCCAAAGCAAATCTACATCTGATTATGCAATCCCGTTCAATGTAATCAGGGATTCGATCAAATCCCCGGGTGTGTTTAGTGAAATGGAAAATACTTCCCGCACTTTACTAACCTGTAGGCATGTTGTCTTTTTTTATATATTACTCTTGCTAGTGATTGGAATATCGTTGATATTTTATGATGTTGTAGTTTATTTTAAATTCAGTGCCAACAGCACCGATATTTTCGGTTCATCTTTTGTCAATCGTATCCCAAATTCATGAGCAAAAATAAAATAGTAAATATTTTTTTGATATTGCAACCCCTACTAATATTATAAATGTAAAATGGAAGTTTGTTTGTTACGCTTTCACGGGAAAACTACATAGCCGATTATCATAAAACTTTCTTCACATGTTCTTGGAGGTTTCAGAAGTAACTAAAAAGTAAGTGTATCCTATCACTTTGTGCCGGCAAAATGTTACATCCCTCGGGAACGCGGGTGAACCCGCGGGGGACATCTAGTAACAAAGAAAAATTATATATAATTTAACCCTGCTGTGTATCTTGCCGGTTTTTCCCAGTTGAAGGTTGACTTCTGAACCGGTGGTAATTCAGACACTTTGGGCTTCATAAACCTCAACTGATAAAATGGTTTTGAATTAAAACTTCTTATGTAATATTTATATTTATATATATATTTATATTAAGTAATATAGGATACTTTTTGTGCCTGGAAAATGTTACATCCCACGGGAACGCGGGTGAAACCGTGGGGGACAGCGAGTATAATATAAATTCAATGCAAAAACATTGAGTTTTACGCTCTGTAAAAATATTACTTACATATTCGTTTTGTCAAATAAATCCTAAAATCAACATACATATTCCAACTCCATGCTTCTGTTCACACCAACTTATAACAGTCCGCGATGGAAGAGGCTGTTTATCCATAACACAGGCTTCGGCTTAGTTTGGATACCAGTTTCTCCTTAAAACTTGAAAATGATAAAATCATGTGTATTATCTATGTTGTTAGATTCGTTTGTGAGAAGAAAGGAATAAAATGGATCATTATTAACAACACAAAAATAAAAAGGCGACTTAGTATGTGTACCATCGTATAATACAAAACAATTTGTTGTTATTTCTACAGTCTACCTAAGTATAATGGTTCATGAATACAGCACACTGACAGACAGGTGGACGGACGGAAAAAAATGATATTAAATTTTTTTTTTATTTGTTCTTGTTCCTAATCATGTGATCAGCCCTTTTGGCTATAAGCAGATGTGATGACCCCTTTTATTTAAGTAGTCAGACTTTGCTGGCTATCCTGGTCAAAGATGTCTCGTCTCTTTTTTAGCCGGCGAACAATCTCAGGTATTGTTAGTTGCCCTGCGAGTTGGTTTGGGTGCAATGATATTTCATAAAACCCCAAAACGTCTAGTATTTAAATAGATAAGATCAC